>JAGIQG010000027.1:6012199-6612199 GCA_024679065.1 Sphyrna mokarran | reverse complement strand
TAAGATATAAGAGCAGAATTAGGCCACTCAGCCCATCGAGTCTGCTCCACCATTCAATCATGGCTGAATTTTTTCTCATCCCCATTCTCCTGCCTTTTCCCCATGACCCCGGATCACCTTATTAATCAAGAACCTAGCTATCTCTGACCTAAAGACTGTTAATTTCAGTAACGTTTTAACTAAAAAAACTTTCCGTTGAGTTGAACGTTTTGCAATGGTTTGCAAACAATAATTGGAATAAAAATGGAACATCTTGGAAATACTCAGCGAATCAGCTAGCCCCTACAGAGGGAGAAACAGCCTCACTCACCCTGAAACCGTAATATCCCACCTGAGGTGAACGGATCTTTGCATGCTCCACCCTTTGCCCACTCCGATTCCTGTGGCAGGCGGGGCAGCAAATTCCTCTCTACATCTCAGGTCAATGAAAGCTGTTTAAGTTAAGGGATTTTCTCTCTCCGGATGCTGCCAGATCTGCTAACTGTTTGAAGCATTTTCCAATTTAGTTTCCAATTTTCTGTCTGTGCAGCATTCGGAGCTGTGGTTTCAATCCCATGGACCTGGGAGATTGTGATCCCATTAAAAACTGAATGGATCTGTGTTAGAGACTCATTGAATCATATGGGAATGTATTAATTTAGTTACAAAGGATGTCGAGGAACAGATTACATTGATATCTGCAGTCGAAAGAGAAAAAAATACAAGAGAATCTAGATTGTTCTGCATTGTCATCACTGTGATTGACAGCTGGTTCTGCCCATTGGGAGAACACTCGTCACAAATTTCACTGCAGCTGCCGTGTAACTGGATCTGAATGTTTCCAGTCTTGGTGCCTCGGGGGAGAGGGGAGGTTGGATGATCATATTTTGTCGATCCAACAGTATTAAAATGGAACTGAATCAGGTGAATTACTGATGATCATTAGGGATAGTGGCAAGGATGATGCTAAGATGATGGATGTGAGAGTTAATGCGAGTGTGCGGGTTGGGAGGGAGGTGAGGCACGTTACAGCTGCACTCTGTGATCTGTGCAATCACACACTGATATCGCTGACACCCAGGCCAATCCAGCTTCTAATCGACAGGGAAGCTCCCATGCCAGGCTCAATGAGGGTCCCAGTAAATAGCCAGCAGAGCAGGTCAGTGAGACAGGCAGCAGGAGGTTTAAGAAGTGCTGAATGGCATTGAGTGAGAAGCCAACATTGGGGTGAGAGGGAGCTCATTGCCATCAATTACTCAGATTTTTTTTAACTGAAAGGAGACCCCGAATTTAGAGGGAATCTAGGAATGCAAGAGAATTTTGATAGAATCCAGGTCACATCTTATGAAGCGTGTTCTTTTCTGCGGCAAATGAAATGCTTGAGAAGGGGTGAACCGCCAAAATCTGCCTTTATCATAGCAACTCTCTAAAGATGCGTTGGCTGGCTTTGATTTATGCAACTGCATCCCCAAGGGATAAAAGCAAAGTTTGACAACCGCCATAACAAGGAATTACAGTCTCTTTCTTAAAAAAAAACTTGTTTGTTTTATTCACAATAAATGATGAAAAGGATTAAATGATGAGGCTGTGCTGTACAGTGTAGGCTCACATTCCCCTGAACCTACACAATCACAGGATCACAGAATTGCTACTGCACCAAGGCAGCCCATCCGGCCCATCATATCTGTACTAGTTCTCTGAATGGGCAATTCCCTTAGTGACATTTTCCCACCTTCTCCCCGTAATCCTGCACATTCTTCCTTTTTGGATAACAGATTAATTCCCTTTAGAATGTCTCAGTTGAACCTGATCACACTCTTAGGCAGTGTATTCTAGAACCTAACCCCTGCCTGAAAATGTCCTCCCTTGTGTTGCTATTCCTTCTTTTTCTAATTACTTTAAATCCTTTCATTCCTTTTCCAAGCTGGAACTGTTTCACCATTTGTACCCTATCCAGTACCCTCATGATTTGAATATCTCGATCAAATCTCCTTTCATCCTTCTTTTATCCAAAGGAAAGAGCCTTTCAGATTCTCCAATCTATTCTTATTGTTGAAGTTCCTCATGGCTGGAACCATTCTCGTGAATCTTTGCTCATTCTCTCTGATGCTTTCACATTGTTCCTTAAGGGCAGTGCCCCTGCACTGGACACACAGTTCCAGTTGAGGATGAAACATTAGTTTTCATAGAATCCGTACAGTGCAGAAGGAGGCCATTCAGGCCATCAAGTCAGCACCGAGCACAATCCCAGCCAGGTTCCATCTCCACAAACCCCACACATTTACTCTGCAAATCCCCCTGACACTAGGGTCAATCAACATAACCTGCACATCTTTGGACCATGGAAGAAAACCAGAGCAGCCAGAGGAAACCCAGGCAGACACAGGGAGAACATGCAGATTCCACACAGACAGTGACCCAAGCCAGGAATTGAACCCAAGTCCCTGGCACTTTGAGGCAGCAGTGTAACCATGTGCCACTGTGCCACCCAGAAGTTTATACAAGTTGAACATAACCCCCTTGCTCTTGTTCTCTGCGTCTATTCTAACAAAGTCTAGATACTCTATGCTTTTGAAACTATCCTCTCAAACTGTTCTGCCGCCTTCAATGACTTATGCAGACATACACCAGGTCCTTCTGCTCCTGCATCCATTTATTGGAGATGGGGCAAGGTTTTTTTTTATTTCTTCTTGAACATTGAAGAAATGTATTTGCTTTCTAATTAGCTTTGGAAAGCAGACTGCTAAGAGGATGGACTCAGGTGACCAATGGCAGGAACTTACAGAGAATCGATAAACAGCCAGAGGTGTTTCTATATTTTCAAGTTGATGCAGGAACGTGACCAAGTCTCCCTGATGTTTGACACCACTCTTACCTTGTATAAGAATGGCCTGGGGAGATGGTACAGGGATCAAAGGACAGCGAGCTTCTCCCTTTTGTCTTGCTGCCACTCTGGGTCCAGCACAGAGGCCTGTCTTTCCTGCTGTTTATGAGGAGGCGAGTCATCTTCTAATGAAACATGTACAGCCGCTACATCCCAAATCACTTTGCCATGGAAACAGATTATCCCTATTTATCTTGTCAAAAAAAAATCCCATAATTTTCAGCACCATGAGATCTCCTTCTGGATCTCAACAAAAACAGGGAATGCTGAAAGGACTCAATGTCGGGAGAGAAAGAAACGGAGTTAACGTTTCACATCGATAACCTTTCACCACAACCCTTGACCTATTTTAATAACAGAGCCCCAATTTCTCCTTCCATAGAGTCTCTCACCTCACAGCATCTTTTAATCAAACTCTTCGTGCCCCTGATATCTTCCCAGGAGGAAGACATCCAAAGCTGGTAGCAGCATCCGAGCTGCATTCTTCCCGATGGTTTGTAGGAGGTGGGGCGTTACAACAACAACTTGCTTTTATATAGCATCATTAATGAGGGACAATATCCCAAACTGCTATGGGGGGAAGTTGATTGGACAGAAATTGACTTTGGCCACAGAGGTTTGAGGCTGTGTCTTAGAAGAAGAGATATAGTATCCGAGAGCCTTACTGCTCCAGTGTCTCTTAATGAGATTCTGTTAGCTAGCGGCTACTTCAATAAATCTCAGTATCAAATATCCTGAAGCTGCGGATATTTCGCTGATCGTCTTAACCATCTATTGAACTTTGAACATTGCTGTGAGCTGGGCAGTGCGGGAAAATCTCTCGAATCTCTCCGTCATTCCTTGCCCACTGGTCGTGTCTTGCTGTAGGTGTTGTAATCTTACAAATCGCAATGCGATAATTAGCCTTACGGCCTTTTTTTTTGGGCTGTTAAATGAGGGATAAATATTGGCCAGGATGCCAGGGATAACGCCCCTGCTCTCCTCTCCACCATGGAGTCTTTCAGAAAGGAACAGGAGTAGGCCATTTAGCCCCTCGAGCCCTCTCCACCATCTACTATGATCATGGCCAATCTGAGGCCTATCTCCACGGGTGGGATTTTCCTCCCGCATTCACCTCAAAACCGGGGAGTAATGCCTGAGGACAACAGACCTTTATACGGTCCACCACTCCCCACTACAATTCCTGTAACAGGCGGGGTAGGATAATTTTGATCCGTGTATCTGCTCTAGGCCCATATCTCTTGATACCCCTGCTCAATAAAAAATTATCTATCTCGGATTTAAACCTAACAATTGACCCAGCATCCAGCACCAAACCTGGGGAGATAGGCAGGTCCTCAACTTAACATTTTATTCAAACGTGCAAATTCAATAAATGTAGCACTGGTACATCAACCAAACACAAGTTTTGAAATGGCACTTCAACTGAACCGCAACTAGGACAAACATTATCTCTTATAGCATCACCCAAACAGCCCAAAGCACTTTGCATGCAGTTCCTTCCTCTGCTGCACTGATTAATTCACCAAATATAACAACCATATGGCAAGCAGCAAGATACTGCAAGAGTTGCTGTGTTGAATAATGAGTTACATGGGGCCTTCATTTCTGAATTCCCCTTTGTCAGTTTGGAGAGCACTCCAAAGATGCACTGGGCAAATACCAAGGAGTTCAAACTTCCCTTGGCAATGGCCCTGCACAGGGAACCATCCAAAATTAAAATCACAAACACTGGATGGTTCTGACTGGGTTACACCAAAAGTTACCCAGAAAATGTCACAAGAATTAGAAACATTCTATTTGTATAACTATTGTACAGACTACACAAACTCCCCATGGGGCTCGCATGACACCCCCTACCGTCCAGCCCCCAGGGGACTCCTCCCCACAATCCAACTTACCCCCACACGGAACTCTCCCATCCACCTCCCCCACATCCCCCACCACCCAGGAGTTTCTCACTGTCCCCTACAGCACAGGATTTAGCACACCCACATGGGACACCTCCAGCCTCTGGGGTCCAATTTCAACCCAGCCCCACCTGACCTGAAGCCCAACCACTGTCCCCATCCAATCCCCCTACCCACCCGCCCACTGAGGTCTGATTGCTACTCCCTTTGAGGGCTCACAGAGCTCTGTTGAACCACCTTGGAAGCTATTGCCTGCACGCTCTGAAAAAGGAACTCGTAAAATGATAACGCCGTGGTTGGCATTTGGATACAAATATTGTTTGATACTTACGCAGCTTGGGCCCTTAATATTAAATATCACACCAACATACAACACTGTTAGTTTGTGTGAACCCAGAGGTGACCCCAGTGAGGGCACATCTTAGTGTGTCAGTATCATGAAATATTGTTAGTGTGATAACAGAATATCCTTTTTATTTGATTGATTTGATTTATTATTACCATATGTATTAATATATAGTGAAATGTTTCTTGCACGCTATACAAAGCATACTGTTCACAGAGAAGGAAATGAGAGAGTGCAGAGTGTATTGTTACATTTGTAGCTAGAATGCAGAGAAAGGTCAACTTAATGCAAGGTAATTCCATTCAAAAGTCAGACAGCAGCAGAGAAGAAGCTGTTCTTGAGTCGGTTGGTACGTGACATCAGACTTTTGTATCTTTTTCAAAGAACAAAGAATAAAACAGCACAGAAACAGGCCCTTTGGCCCAACGAGCCCGCACCGCCACCCCGATGTTCCCACCTCTACCTGTGATCCCTGTCTATGTTTATAGATCTATGGATTAAAAACCAAATTTGAGACAATTTAGGGAGAATTTGTTTTGCCAATTAGCCTAAGAGCACATCTTTGGGATGTGGGAGGAAACCGGAGCACCCGGAGAAAACCCACGCAAGCACGGGGAGAATGCGCAAACTCCCACAGACACAGGCCCAAATCCATGTATCTGCACAGCACAGCGATAGTCACTGAGCTGTCGTGTTGCCCATCAAATGGTTCAGGTCAAGCGTACACTAACGACATGAAGCACTAGGATACTCTCGAAAAAAAATCCAAGAGCAGCCCTCTCACGACCCATCGCGTGTATGCCCCTCGTTAGACAACAAGGTGGACCAAAGCACCTGTAGGATAAAAAGAAGTACATCAATATCATCATCTATTTACACACTTCCCAGGGACTCCCAAGGCTCATGATCCCTATTTTAAATCAGTTTTCTATACCCCTCCATTCCCATTCTGTTCATGTGCCCATCTAAGTATTTCTTAAATAACTCCAGAGTACCTGCCTCCACCACTTTACTTGGCAGCGCATTCCATACCCCCACCACCCTCTGTGTGAAAAAACTCCCTCTAGCATCCAAATTATATCTTAACCCCCTCACCCAAAGCCCATGACCCCTCGTGCTATTGGAGTCCATCCTAGGAAAAAGCCTAACCCTGTTTTCTTTATCTATACCCCTCATAATCTTGTACACCTCTATTAGATCTCCTCTAAGTCTATGTCTTTCTAAGGAAAACAGTCCCAAATTGCCTAACCTCTCGTAACTCAGACCTTCCATACCAAGCAGCATCCTGGTAAACCTCCTCTGCACTCTCTCCAGAGTCCCCACGTCCTTCCGGTAGTAAGGTGACCAGAACTGGACGCAGTATTCCAAATGAGATCTAACCAACGTTTTATACAACTGCAACATTAAAGGCCAGCTCTTGTACTCTATACCCCTTTCTATAAAGGCTAGCATACTATATGCTTTCTTCACAACCTTCTCCACTCGCTCTGCCACCTTCAGAGACTTGTGCACCTGCAACCCCAGGTCCGTCTACGTTTCTATACTCTTAATAGGTCTACCCTTTATCATATACCTCCCCCCTGCATTCTTTCTCCCGAAATGCATCACCTCACATTTATCAGGATTGAATTCCATCTGCCATCTGTGCCCAAGCTACCAGCCTATCTATGTCCTGCTACATCGCCTGACAATGCTCCTCACTATCCGCAAGTCCAGCCATCTTTTATCGTCTGCAAACTTGCTCATCACTCCACTTACTCCCTCTTCCAAGTCATTTATATATATTACAAATAGAAGAGGTCCAAGTACTGAGCCCTGCGGCACACCACCAGTGACCGATCTCCAGCTAGAAAAACAACCTTCCACTATTACTCTCTGTCTCCTATTACTAAGCCAGTTACTTATCCATCTAGATACCCCTGACTGAAGAAGGTAGAAGAAAGAATGTCCAGGGTGTGTGGTGTCCCTAATTATGCTGGCTGCTTTGCCAAGGCAGCAGGAAGTGTAGGCAGAATCAATGGGTGGTTTGTGTGAAGGATTGGGCTACATTCACAATCATTTGTAGTTCCTTGCAGTGTACAGACTTTAGCACTGATTTCAGTGACTGCCTCCTCCTCATTGACGTGTTCTGCACATTGCACCACATGGACCCAGTGACAGCAAATTCATATTTGGGGGAAAGATCCAATATTTGCAATCCAGATAAACTGCACAAGACCTTTTCCACTCTGCAGAAGAATTAGGAGACTTTCTCCCACCTGGGTGCATGATGTTATTCAATGTAATTACATAATACAAGGGATGTAATTAGATTCAATATTGTCCGTAATCTCACAGGATAGAAAGATCAAATGACTCCTGAACCACACAGTGGAACAACACAGGTCTTCACTGTCAGTGAGAAGAGTTGGTGTTCTCGCGTGCCTATGACACAATTTGAATGGATCGTTCTTGTCTCTGCGTTTTCCTGATCAGATCTGAAGATTCTGATGTTTGCTGCTCCTCCCCACAGTATATTCTCAATACCGACAGCGCAGCACCACTTTACCATGATATTTCCTTCCTCAAAATTCACCAAATCACCAAGGTAGAGTGGGGATGATAAATAAGTAGACAAAAGGATGAATGCAAAGTACTGCAGAATCTGAAACAAAAACGGAAAATTGCTGGTAAATCTCAGCAGGACTGACAGCATCTGTGGAGGAAGGATTGAGTCAATGTTTCGAGTCTAGGTGACCCTTCGTCAGATGAAATTGAATAAATGGGAAAAAAAAAGCTCCAGAGTCATGTGCAATGTAAAACTGTTGTGGCAATTTCAATAACCTTGCTCAATGTGAACCAACATTCTCAACTCAATGTACAGAACTCCAGCCATGATTCCACTCTCTGTTTGCAAGGTAATTATGAATAAGAAAGACAATCCAGTCCAGCTCCTCGCATCCATCCGGAATAACGTACAAACATATGTATATTAGGAGCAGGGATAGGCCATTCAGTCCCTTATCCCTGCTCCACCACTGAAGCAGTGACTACAGTTCGAAGGTATTTCATTAGCTGTGAAGCAATTTGAGATGTCAGGAAGGATGCTATATAAATGTAGTTTGAGTCTTTCTTTTATTATAACAAGCAAAATGACTATGCAATGGTGAAACAGAAGGCCCAGTGCTGATTTGCTGAGGATAATTAATTGCAAAGCAGTAACAGATATTAGGAAAGTGACTACAAATAAACCATTATATTTACATTGACTCTGTAGCTAATACAACCTTACCATTCTGATTTCTCCAGCACCAACTGAATATACATAAATGCCACCTGCCCTTCTGTGCTCATGACAATATTCCCTGGATCTGTCAGTGAGACACCTACCAGCAGCTTGGGAAGATTGAATTCCTGATTGGAATTTTTCTGTGAAGCATCATTTATGGGACTTTAACTCAAAACTGGATTGCTTCCCTTTTCCTCAGAAGCTGCCAGACAAACTGTGTTGTACTCTGAAATTACAAAGTGGAAAAATTTGGTAAATAAATCAAAGCCGGAATTCTCTGGCTGTTCACGCTGGCGGGATTCTCTGGTCCCGCTAGCAATGGAACCTCTGCCGTAGGTTTCCCTTTCCCTCTGCCTTCCCCACCGCACCGTGCTCCCACTGAACCTGGTTGAGGGAGGAATGTATTAGCCAGGGCACCAGGTGATGTATCACTCAGTGAGAAGACCGCGGTCAACTTGATCTTTTGAGCCAGTTCCAGTCCCATTCCAGGATCTGAGCATCACGTAAGACAGGATTTTCTGGCCATTGCGGCATGTTTTCCAGTGGCAGAGGTGGCTCCCCAGTGGCCATCAGTGGGTCCCTTCCAGTTCTGCCGATGTTTCTGGGTGTTTTGCATGCCTTGCCTGCCCACCACTGCGGAAGCTACCATAGGGGGTTTCCTTCCCACAGGGAGCTGGAAGGTTCTCTCCCACTCTTATCGCCAGTCACTTGTCTGGCCGTATTAACAACACACCTTCCTTGGACATCAAGTTCTGGAGTGGGACTCAAACCTGGAGCTTCAGGCTCAGAAACAGGGACACTAACTCACTGCGCCTATGTATTTACCCTTGTGTTATCTGAGAATCAGGCAGGGCTATCGTAAGGGACCCATCTAATGGAGTAAGGCACTTTGTTGGATTTTATTTCAAATTATAATATTGCTTCACTTCTATTCTTAGTTTTAAATAGAATGTTTTTCTTCGTCATTCACCCTGTTGTGAGGTTTGCAGCTAATTGCTCTTTGCTGGTTTTGAACTAACAGGCAT
Source organism: Sphyrna mokarran (assembly GCA_024679065.1). Lineage (NCBI taxonomy): Eukaryota > Metazoa > Chordata > Chondrichthyes > Carcharhiniformes > Carcharhinidae > Sphyrna > Sphyrna mokarran. The sequence goes on along the minus strand of JAGIQG010000027.1, from coordinate 6,602,787 downwards.
GTGTAATTATAGCTAAAGCTTTCTCAATTATTCTCACTGTACCTTCAAACAAGAGTGTGTTTCAGTTCAGCTCTGCACAAAGAGGCGGTGGGAATGACCAACAAGTTGCATGTTTTTATCAGTCCCACAATAGAACAACATAGTTTCAGATTGGTCCATTCTGTGCTCCTTGCTCAGAGCTATCTCCTGAGTTGAGCAATGTAACCTGTTGCCAAAACACTTGATTACAAAGCAATTTGCCACCCAACCACCCACACTATTCCCAAGCTACGGCCATACACAAGGCACCCAATCAGCTACCATCAGTTAGTTACCAGAGTGTGGGAGATTTGATTTTAGTATATGTTTACTGACCTGCCTAATACCATTGCCACGTAAGTACAAAGTTTGGCAGGTGAGGAGTTTATTAGTGGGGAGCAGTACTGGAGAGTGTGGAATTGGGAGGAGGTCACAGCTTGCCCAATAAAAGGCAGTGCGATCTGAGAGGGGGCCATCGCACACCACAAATAAAGTTTAGTCCATCCAACCCTCTGCTGCTGACTGACATTGGACCCTGAGGGTGACACGGTGACAAAGTGGTTAGCACTGCTACCTCACAGCACCCAGTACCTGCTTCGATTCCCAACTTGGGTCACTGTCTTTGCAGAGTCTACATATTCTCACTTTGTTTGTGTGGGTTTCCTCCTGGTATTCCGGTTTTCTCCCACAGTCCCGGAAAACATGCTGGTTAGGCTGCATCGGTCATGCTAAATTTTCCCTCAGTGTATCTGAACATGGACCGGACTGTGTCAACTCGGGGATTTTTCACAGAAACTTCATTGCAATGTTAATGTAAACGGACTTGTGACACTAATAAATAAGCTTAAGCTTTTTAAACTTAAACTTGGAATGCGTTTGAGGAGAGAATCTAATGACAGCACTCGAGGATTAGTGATTTTGATTTGATTTATTATTGTCACTTGTATTAACGTACAGTGAAAAATATTGTTTCTTGCGCACTATACAAACAAAGCATACTGTTCATAGAGAAGAAAGGAGAGGGTGCAGAATGTAGTGTTACAATCATAGCTAGGGTGTAGAGAAAGATCAAGTTCTGGAGTGGGACTCCTATCTTAGTGCAAGATAGGTCCATTCAAAACTCTGACTGCAGCAGGGAAAAAGCTGTTCTTGAGTTGATTGCTTCGTGACCTCAGACTTTTGTATCTTTTCCCAAAGGAAGAAGGTGGAAGAGAGAATGTCGGGGCTGCGGAGGGTCCTTAATTATGCTGGCTGCTTTGCCGAGGCAGTGGCAAGTGTAGACAGAGTCAATGGAAGGGAGGCTGGTTTGTGTGATGGATTGGACTACATTCAAGGCCTTTTATAATTTCTTGCAGTCTCGGGCAGAGCAGGAGCACATACCAAGCCGTGATACAACAAGAAAGAATGTTTTCTATGGTGCATCTGTAAAAGTTGGTGAGAATTGTAGCTGACGTCAAATTTCCTTAATCTTCTGAGAAAGTTCTAAAAATGAAGTCTCATGGTCAGTGACAGGGGGGATTCTGGATGTTGAAATTAGAGAGGAGAATCTGGGGAGGTTTGGGGGGTTAGAGCATGAAATGAGAAAGTAGGCACAACAGTGGAAAAAAAGGAGAGTGATAGACAATAAAGGCAAAGGAGGAAGGGAAGAATGGGACAGAGTCCAGGAAGAGATCTGACTATGAGGATGGACTGATTTGTACAGAGGGAAGGAGGTATAAGGAGAGCCCCTTGATGTCATCAAGGCTAAAAAAAATGATGGTACGGAGGTGAAAAAGAGCAGGAAATAGAGAACTGGCCAGAGAAGAAGTGATAATTTGGAGAGACTGGATGAAGTGGCGGCAGTAGATCAGAGAGGTAGAGAATCGATAGGGATGTGGTGAGGGGGATGGGTGGACGGTAAGGGAGTCTGTCGGGAATGGACAGGTAAAGAGTCTATAGGACATTGGGAAGAGCTGGTGGATAGAGGGTGGAATTTTACAAGATTAATTCAAAGTGTCCAGCTAGCGTGAAAGTGGGAAAGTTCCAGATCTTATGCACTTAGTTCACTGAAAAAATGGTGTCAACTGTTTGTAGCTGCTGCAAGCAGTGGGCTGGGCTTCATTCACCTGCCTGTAGAAGGAGAGAGAATTGTCAGGCCCCTGCTGCTGGAGCCAGCCTGAACAAACCCCCTCCCCCACAACTGCGGGGGCCCATGGCTGAATGCAAGCCCCATAATGCATGAACATCTAACCCCCACCAATCACCGCTCAGGCCACAGTGCTCTCCCCGATCTGATCGCATTGCAGCCCGATCAGACTGTCCTTTTCATTCCTCGCCCCATGGGCACCACACTTGGCATTGCACAGGAGATAGCTGGCACTGCCTGAGAGACATCCCTCCCCCTTTCCCTCAGCTTCCTTGGGGAGGTCTCTGGTTCCACCAGTGAGGGCAACACAACCGTTCCCATTTATGGGGAGCAGGAGAGAACCCGGTGAGGCTGTAAAGGCGAGTGAACCCCAGCAACTGAGTGCTGGGCTCACTAAAGACAAGGAAATGAAGATTAAATAAATGATTCAATCTCTCGGGCATTTCCAGTGAGAAACTGACCTCACCGGAAATCTAACTCTCATAAAATTGCGAGGGCCAAGAAGTCAGGCATGACCACATGGGGAGGGGGGAGGAGAGAGTGGAGTTTGTGGAGAGAAGGGAGTGTCAGAGGATAGCAAGTGTGTGGGGGAGGGTATGGGGGGAGAAGGTAGCGAGTGTGGGGCTGGGGGTGGGGGTTGGAGAGTCTGTGATTGGAGTTTGAAGTTATTTGCTGTTTGGTGGTTATTAATGGATTGAAGAGATTCAGCAATGGATAAGTGCTGCAAAATGAAATAACAATAAAACAAATCCATTCCCAAAGGGCAAGTGGCATCATTTTCAAAGTGAGGCAACCTCTTAATTGCAACACTTGCCTTCATCATCAACTCAAATACTGCGAAATGCACCAAATACTTAGTCAAAGATCAGGCATTCTCTAAAACATTACAGATCAGCTTGAAGGGGTTAAATGGTTCCAGTGATTCAGGAGGAGGATTTATTTATTCATTAGAGGATGTGGCCATCAGTGATAAGATCAACATTAATACCCCATCCCCTGAGAAGGTGCTTGTGAGCCACCATCTTAAATCACTGCAAACCATGTGGCGTAGGTACATCCTCAGTGCTGTTAGGGAAGGAGTTCCCGGTGTTTGACAGAGACAGTGAAGGAACGGCAATAGATTTCTGAGTCAGGATGGTGAATGACTTGAATTCATTACAGGTAATGAATTCTGCTGTCCTTAACGTTTAAAATGTATTTATTAGTAGGCTTATATTAACATTGCAATGAAGTTATTGTGAAAATCCCCTCGTCACCACACTCCAGCACCTGTTCGGGTACACTAAGGGAGAATTCAGCATGGCCAGTCCACCTAACCTGCACATCTTTTGGACTGTAGGAGGAAACTGGAGCACCGGAGGAAACCCATGCAGACACGAGGAGAATATGCAGACTCCACACAGACAGTGACCCAAGCTGGGAATAGAACCCGGGTCCCTGGGCTCTGAGGCAGATGAAAGTGGTTGTAGTTTTGAGCAATGAATTGGACAGAAAAGGTTAAAAATGAGTATAAATTGGGGAGAATAAATGGTCCAGTGTCCTGCCAGATAATTCCCTTCCCCCGCAAACATTTCCCCATGCGTTCTTGCCTTTGTCGAACTGAGATTTAAGAGCATGTCTAACCAGCTGGGCAGGTTTATGGCAGCAGGAAAGGTGAGCTTGCATTTATATCATACATTTCACATTCACAGAACATCAGAAATATGCTTTTCAGCCAATAGATTCTTTTGAATTGGCAGCCAGTTTGGTGGACGAGGTGTCAGTGTGGGGTGGGTTCCCTTATAGACACCCAGGGCCTGAGTCTGACATCTCATCAGAAAGGTGACAGATCCGACAATGCAGTTGCTCCCAGGTCCACTCTGTGGTGTCAGTCTGCAAGTGGGACTTAAACACTCAAACTGCAATCTCTAAGGGGTGAGTGCTCCCACTGACACCTCCATGTTATTTTCTTTCACAGACGGAAGGAATGTATTTGTAAATAGATATTCTGCCGTATCGCTGATAAATTCACAAAACTAATGCAAAGCATCACCATGTTTGAAAATCAGAGATTAATTTCTTCCATCTGTTAATTTTAATCTGTGGGTTTATATCACCTCATAAATGGGGTTAATGTTTACATTTAAATCCTACAGATGGATATTTTGAAAAATACAAAACAGCACAATTTGCAATTATACAGCGTGTGTAACATCATAGGTAACAGGAGGGTCAACAAATCAAAATTAACACAAATTCACCCTGGACAGATGATCAAAAGCATCATCAGAGGGAGATTTTTAAGAAAGATCTTAAAGGGACAGAATGGTTTAGAGAGGGATTTCTAGAAGGAAAGGGTGCAGGTGGTTGAAAGCACAGTTTCCAATGGTGGGCTGGTGCAGGTGGTGCTATGTAAGAAGTTAGAATTGGAGGAAGGCCGAGCCCTCGGAGAGTTATGGGACTGGAGGAGATTATAGGGATAGGGAGGCCAGGATTGTTGAGGGACTCAAAAATGAGGATGAGAATATTAATATCTGGGTATTGCTTATCCGGGGTCAATGTGTTAACTGAGCACATGGAGTGATGGTGAGTGGGATTGAAGCAGCAAAGGGGGAGTGTTGCTACAGCTTGGTCAACTAAATCAAAGATATTGGAGCAGGAGTAGGTCATACCCCACCCACACATACCAACCATCCCCACATCTCTCGATTCCCTTTGTGTTCAAAAATCTATCAATCTCAGACTTAAACAAATTCATCAGTAGAGCATCTACTGCTCTCCCAGCTAGGAAATTGCAAAGATTCATATCCCACTGGAAATCACAAATAGTCAGATTCCTCATATTAAACAGATACGTGTATGGGTCAGTCTGGAACACCATTAGTGTGTGTCCTGCAATAGGAAACTGTACCTTTCTATTCAGCAGAGAATAAAATAAAGCTGAGATGTGAATTCAGGAAAATAAACATTGGAAATACATAATGGGTCAGTCAGTATCTGAGATAGCAAATATAATTAAAATATAAAACCCATAGTCTTAACCTCTCCATCACTCTTGGTGATATTCCTGGGCTGTAGAGTAATTCCAGCATCTCTTGTTCCTTCCTGAATCCCTTCCCTGGGTTTAATCGCAAGAACAGAATCCCTCCAGTGCAGAAGGAGGCCATTCACTCCATCAAGCCTGCACTGGCAATAATTCCACCCAGACTCCATTCCTGTAACCCCGTGTATTTATCCTGTTAATTCCCCGACACTAACTGGAATTTTCTTATCATGGATCATGCAGAGCTCTGTTTACCTCGGACGGGATTTTCCAGTCTTGGGGCAAGTGCAACTGGAAAGTTCTGCCCAAAGAGACAATTTATCATGGCCAATCAATCTAATCTGCACGTCTCTGGACTGTGGGAGGAAACCAGAGCACCTGGAGGAAACCCACGCAGACATGGGGAGAATGTGCCAATTCCACATAGACAGTGACCCAAGGCTGGAATTGAACCCAGGTCCCTAGCGCTGTGAGGCAGCAGCGCTGAACAAATTTAGCAGCCCCAGATGAATGTGAAATCTCTGAGTATATGAGGGTGTAGCTCCTTTGTCAATCTACCTGTCGGGAGAATGATAGGACAGCAGGGATGTTGAAAGCTCCTGGCTGTGTTGTGTCACTGTCTCACACACATGTGAAAACCACAGCTCAGTAAACTTGCTGTCAGTCAGAGCGAAAAATTCACCAGTACTAAGTCACTAAATAATTCAGGCCTTCGATCTCTGCTTGCAGTGAAATTCTGAAAGGGGTCCAGTTGATGAAACATCCTGTTCAAAAGGAGGAATCCTGATCTCATGGGATGTAAAGAAACTTGCATTTATTTAAACTCAGGATGTCCCAGAGTGTTTTCCAGGCAATGAGAAACTTCTGAAGTACAGTCACTGCTGTAATGTAGGAAGTGCACAGCAAGCTCCCACTAACAGCAATGTGCAGGTGGCCAGAAAATGCCAGATGTTAAACCAATAAGAAAATCCAGGGATAACAAGAGTGGAGTTGAGGGTTATCACACCAGATCAGTCATGATCTCATTGAATGGCAGAGCAGGCTCGATGGGCCAAATGGCCCACTTCCATTGAATCGTCAAAATGCAGAAGAAGACCATTTGGCCTATCAAATCTGAACTGTCTCTTCAAAAGACCAGCTCCTCGCCTATCCCTATATCCTCCCAGACATTTACCATAGTTAATCCAGCTAACGTACACATCTTTGAATGCTAAAGGGCAATTTAGCATGGCCAATCCATCTAATCTGCACATCTTTGGATTGTGGAAGGGAAACCCACGCAGACATGGGGTGAACGTGCAAACTCCACATAGGCAGTCACCCAAGGCCAGAATTGAACCTGGGTGCCTGGCTCTGTGACACAACAGTGCCAACTGCTGTGTCACCCTACTTCTGCTCCTATACCTTGAGGTTTAATCTGTTTTTACCTTGCTGATTTTAATATTGGCTAGAACACTGGGAAGAATTCCGTTATAGAGCAGTGCCGGGGATGTATTTCATCTGCCCAGAGATTTGAGTTAAAGTTTGATCTGAAAGATGGGACATCCAGCAGTGAATCTTAGTGCCAAGCTGGGAGAGTTTGCCTCGGTTTTGTTCTCAGCTGGAAGGGGACGTCAATCCAGAAATGTTTGATTCAGAAGCAGAAGTGTTACCACTCTCAGGAGGCACCTGAACAATTCACACACTTGTGAAGTGTTGTATCTTAACAGATTTTTAAGATCAAGCAAAGGTTGTTGAGAGCAAGCAGGAAATCTGTCCCAGCCTATCTCTCTATTCCTCCTACACAAAAATGTATTGCATTACCAGCTTTCCAATTCAACCATATTCCCCATCTCATTGCTCTCCGGGTGAATAAGTTGACCCTGACTTTCCCTTTTTAATTCCTAACTTTTATTAATTTGTCTCACCCAGTGCTGAACCCGTCACTATAATGGATAATCACCTCATTCATATTGGTTTATTGTCTTCATCGAGATACATCTGTCGATTTTCTTTTCAAACCAGTACAATGATAATTAGGATGTTATGAGGTATTTGCAGCACTGGGATACCCATGTGGTGTTTTTACACAAAACTTCTGCCACCCTCTTCAACATGTTCTTCTATTCCTTTATTCCTCATGATGATCCAACTTCTCCTTAAATGCATCAGTGTGATTCATCTGAAACATGGTTCAGCAAGAAATGGTAAATGAATTGAAAATTGAAAAATGGTAGCAAGTTCCATAATATCTCACCAATCTCTGCGTAGAGAAGTTTCTCCTGAATTCTCCTGGGGAGTAGGTGGAAAATTGGAGTTGAGACCAAGATAAGATCAACCATGATCACGTGAATGGCGGAGATGGTTTGAAGGGCTAGATTGCCAATTTCTGTTCCTACTTCCCACATTCCTATGTAATTTCTGATTGGATTTACTCCTAATAAAGTAAAAGTTTATTTCTTAGTCATGAGTAAGGCTTACATTAACACTGCAATGAAGCTACTGTGAAATTCCCCTAGTTACCGCAGTGCAGCGCCCGCTCAGGTCAATGCACCTAACCAGCATATCTTTCCAAATGTGGGAGGAAACTGGAGAACCCAGAGGAAAGCAAAGCAGACATGAGGAGAACGTGCAAACTCCAAACAGACAGCGACCCAAGCCGAGAATCGAACCTGGGTCCCTGGCGCTGTGAAGCAGCAGTGGTAGCCACTGTGCTACCATGCCACCCCATTGATGACACCTAGTTCTGGTCGCATCCCCAAGTGGAAGCAATTTCTCCACATTTACCTTCATAAACTGACCTTTCACATCTTCGATCTTTCATGAAATCATAGAATCCCAACAGTGCAGAAAGAGGTTATCTGGCCCATCGAGCCTGTACCACCAATAATCCCACCCAAACTCCACGCAGCCAGTATCGAACTAAGTCCCCGATGCTGAGGCAGCAATGCTAACCACTGTGCTACCATGCTGCCCCTTATTTCAAGAGAGGCTGATTAATGTGATTCTTTTCTGATACATCTTTGAAAAAAGAGGCAGATTGCAGAAGTTTTTTGTCTCGCACTCATCAGGCCAAACACATGAATGACAGATTTCAAGTGATTCCAAAAATTTACATTGCAAGAGGAAAGGTTGTTTAATGGTTGTCATGTTGACTTTGGTCGAGGTGTTGCCATGGAGAAAGCAACAAGGAACTGTAAGCTCTCCATGCATTTTCCTAATTCAAAAAGGGCACAGGGTTTGAACATATTCCATTTTACAGAGAACAGGTCCCTGTTTATGAATGTATATTGCTTCTAGAAAGCGTGAATGAGCTACATTATGAGCTCAATTGATGTCTTAAATGGGTTGTTAGTGTAGCTTGTGGCACATTAAGAATTATTTAGTAAGTGCTGCTCAATCGCAGAATCACATCCAACAGTAGATGCTTTGTTTTGCAAGTGTGGTCTGGTGGCACAATATGAACAGTTGAAGAATTATGCTCTGATTCAATCAGCCAGTCACTGGGATGTTTGGCTGAAGTACCTGGCACCATTCTGGCACTGAAATTCACGTATAACATTGTTCTATCGTGTAGTAGGCTGCCTTCTCCATGGCAATGCCTCGACCAATCAGCATTGACTTGCCAACCAATCAGCACTCTTCTTTTCTGTAGCATAAATTGTTGTGATTGTTTAAAATTGGATATTCTTGCATTTGTCCCAATAACAACAAGATGAAAATATTTGGCAAAAGTCCAAAGATATGCAGGTTAGGTGATTGACCATGCTAAATTGTCTCTTAGTGACCCAAGATGCGCAGATTAGATGGATTAGCCATGGGAAATGTTACTGGAATTGGGCAGGAGAAAGGCCTAGTTAAGATATTCTGTCAGAGAGTTCGTGCAGGCTTGATGGGCTGAATAGCCTCTTCTGCACTATTTTAACATGTCTCTCTTTTCAACAATTTCTGCGCTAGCCAGCAACGCTCTGTATTTCTATAAATCTCATTCTCAAGCTCCTAGTGTCTCTGTATCCTTTTATAATAGGGAGACCGGAACTGTAGGCAGTGCTTTAATACAAATTTCATATCAGTTCTTTGATTTTCTATCCAATCCCTCTGGAAATTGCATTTTTTGCACTATTTATTGGATTTATTAACCTGCATCTGTACTTTCAGTGACGTGTGTACCTGTACCGCATATCAAACCTGATTTAAAATTCATGATTAGAATTTTGCCCTGGATTAGTACAGATCTGTATTCAATGCTCAGTTCTGTTCACCTCCTTGAGTTTTGTACTTTTTTTCACCTGGAGCCTACCTCCCCTCCCCACAAAGGGTGGCTAAGTAAAACACGCTATAGGGAGAGTAGCATTGCACAAATAGAATAGAATTCTGTATGTGTCAATAGTTGGTGCAGTAGGAGGTCATTTGACCTGCACCAACAGAAATCCCAGTCAGGCTCTAACTCCGTAACCCCATATATTTACCCTGCTAATCTCCCCGACAAAGGGGGCAATTTAACTTGCCCAATCCACCTAACCTGCACATAAAGGTGCAGTGGTTAGCACTGCTGCCTCATAACACGAGGGACATGAGTTCGATTCCCAGCTCAAGTCATTGTGCAGATTCTGCACATTCTCCCCATGTCTGCATGGGTTTCCTCCAGGTGCTGTGGTTTCCTTCCACAGTCCGAAAAACATGCTGGTTAGCAGCAGTGACTAAATTCTCCCCTCAGCGCATCCAAACAATGTTCACAATAACTTCATTGCTGTGTTAATGTAAGCCTATTTGTGACACTAATAAATAAACTTAAAAAAAAACTTTAAACGTCTTTGGAGTATGGGAGGGAACTGGAGAATTGTACTTACTATGAAAATCCTCTAGTCACCACACTCCGGCACCTGTTCGGGTACACTGAGGGAGAAGTTATCACAGTCAATTCATCTAACCTGCACATCTTTCGGACAACTGAATTGGAATATCCAGAGGAAACCCACGCAGACATGGGGAGAATGTGCAAACTCCACACAGACAGAATTGAAGCTGGGTCCCTGACCCTGTGAGGCAGCCGTGCTAACCACTGTGCCATTGCACCGCCCTCATATCTTCCTTCTTGTCCAGACCCTGGTACCTTACCTTAGATGATCCAACAGAGACCAGTGTCTGAATATGGGGTTATTCACATCTCCATGACTCAGCTGCTCATTTAGTTAACTCGGGGGAGGAGATAAAAACACACTGGATATAAACAGCCAACACAGCCTGTTAGAGTGAATTTTTGGGAGAGGGAGTGAGGGGAGGGAGGAGACAGGAATTCTCCACATCGAAGTACTTATTCAAAAACGCTGAGATGTCAGGAGAATTCCCCAGAGATTACGTTATTGCACAAAGGGGCGATGCAACAAAAGCTGGCTGTCTTGTCGCCCTAAAAGGAAAGCTAAACAACAGAATAATGTATTCAGCAAGGATTACCAGTCACACACCACCCACAGAAACTGAATATTGCCTTCTCTGCAGCAGGCATCTGTCATCTCTGTAACAGTCTGTGAATAAAAAGGCCTAATTTGCCAAATATCACTCCATCAGCCCTTGGGCCAATGAAATAATGGAAAGAGTATTCTTACTGCACATTATTACAGAACTTTACCAGCCCAGAGGGGCAATACTTTGCACCTATCATGCTGAAATACAGTCTGTATTTATTATCCCCTCTGGCTAAGTCCTTATATAAAGGGAAAGATCGCTCAGCGCAATGAGTAGCATCTACAGTGTGAAACCAGTAAACATTAAACCCTGCACCAATAGAAGCCTTCTGTTTTTAATGAATATCTTCACGATACCCTTCTATCTAACTCAAAACAAAATATTCCACCATCCAATGGGTGAGTGGTGCAATACTGATAGGAATACCGGAAAGGAAGAACTGACATTTCTGCAGCAACTTTCACAGCCTCAGAATGTCCCCAAGGACTTTGCGGGAAACCAAGTTGTATTTATGAAGTAGACTCGCTATTGTGTGTGGCCACAGTTATTTCAAAGCAAGACTTGCACTTATAATGAATCCTTCCCAACCATTGGAAAAACACTTTACAGCCAACTAAATACTTTTGAAATATAGGAGATCAACAGCACTGCCCTCATCTACACACCTAGTCACCCCCTGCACAATCAACATTATTGGGACATCAAACCATGACCATGAAATCACTTCCACTAACATCTCCCAGAATATGGCCAGCCAGAGTTAGGACTCTCCCATTGCTTAAGGCGAAGTCAGACTCGATGGGCCGGATGGCTTCTTTCTGTACTGTAGGGTTTCTATGATGCACGGAACTGAATGATTTGTAATGTTTTGATTCTATAATAACTTGAAAGGGAGTCAGTTCAGGTCCCTATTCTGATAATATCCGTCATTACATCCTGGCTCTTGCCGTTGAGGAACACATGAGAGGGATGTTTCCCTTTTTCTGTGGAAGAACACAGTCGAGCATCTCCAGCAGAAAGCTCTAACAGTGCGTGATCTGACCAATCAGCTGTCTTCATCTGTCACCACCCTGCACTAAGATAGCTCATTAGCTTTTGCTTCTCCTGCGCTCTCTCACTCACTGCCTGGCTATATATAGAATCCTAAAATCACGCAGAAGTCCTAGCTTAACTGTACTGTTTGTCCTTTGAAAATATCATCCAATTAGACCCATTCCCTCACTCCTTCTCCAGAACCCTGGACACTTTTCTCTTCTGCATTGCAGAGGCTTTGCTCTGTTATTGAATCAGTTACCCTTGTCAAATCTACCATTCATGTCACTTTGAGTCTAGAAGCAAGAAATGGGTTTTTCTTTAGAATCGTAGAATCCTACAGTGCAGAAGGAGGCCATTTGGTCCATCAAGTGTGTATTTACCACAATTCCTCCCAGGCCCTATCCCCATAGCCTCACACATTTTCCTGCTAATCTACCTGACACTAGGGTCAATTCAGCATGGCCAATCCATCTAACCCGCACATCATTGCAGTCTCCAAGCAAACATTAGGGAGCAATCTTAGATCCACGCCCTCCATCCATGGGAATGGTGGCTGCTGAAGATCCGGCGAAACCCAGAAGTCACCAATCTCGCCAGTGAGATTGCAATCTCTGATTCTCGCTGCTTCAGGCCAGCGACATACCCACAGCGGGGCTGAACCTGATTTTAATATATTTAAATATATTTACATATAATTATTCTCTCCCTCCACCACCATATTCCCCTCCAGGCTGGCATGGCATTGTATTGGCCAGATTTAAAACAGATTCACTCAGATCTGAACCTGATGATGAAGGTGAGCACAGTCCCTGGGGCAGAGAGGACATGGTCAAGCATGGTCTGGCATTGCCTCTAGCACCATGCCAACCTGACTGTGCCAAGCCGGCAGCACCAACCTGTGCCATAGGTGGACCCTGGTGGAGTTTCACTGGGGTAAATGGGGGGGAGAGGAACCACACTCACTTATTTGTGGTGGCAGCTGGAATCTGGCAGAGGAGCTGGAGATGGCGATAGTGGGGTTGGGGGGGGGGGCGGAGATGGTCTAATGCTGGCCATATTCAGACAGGGAAGGGGAGGGTGATGGTATTGACTTTTTGGGAGAAGGGCTGTGCTTTGGGGGGTCTGATCTCAGCTCTGATCTTGGGGTTTCAGGAGAAGGGGGAGATGTTAGCTCTGATCTCAGCGCCGCTGATTTACTGGCTTGTTTAGGCCCTTAAAATGGCTGCTTGAAACATGTCCCGTGGTTTTTTTTGACAAATGATATAAGATCTGGAGAGAACACCCTCTATTTCTCTGGAGAGAAACACACCGGTTTTCAATCAGACCCTTTCTCATCACCATTTTTTAGTAAGATTCTGCTCTGGATAGTCTGTATTAATTGGTAAAAAATGCTTGCGATTAAATAGAATCTATCACAGTGTAGAATCCCTACAGTGCAGACGGAGGCCATTCGGCCCATTGAGCCTGCACCAACGACAATCCCATCCTGGCTCTTTTCCAGGATAACCCCACATATTTACTCTGCTAATCCCCCTGACACAAAGGGTCAATTTAGCATCACCAGTCAACCTAACCCATACATTTTTGGAGCACCGGGAGAATGTCCAAACTCCACACAGACAGTGACTCAAGACTGGAATTGAACCCGGATCCCTGGTGCTGTGAGGCAGCAGTGCTAACCACTGTGCCACCGTGCTGCCTCCAATTACTAAAGCAATGCACGGACATTGAAGAACTTTAGGTATCGGCAATGCCAAAAGGTAGGAAACTCCGTGGCCAATTTGAGCACAGCAAGATCCCATAGACAGCAAGGTGATACTGACCAGGTGTCTGTTTTTGGGGTGTTACTTGAAGGAGTGGTCCCCTTGCTGCTTCTTCACAATAGCACCATGCAATCTGTTGCAATCCCTCTGAGAGCATTCAGGACTCACTGAGAGGCTGTACCTTTCACAGCAGCATTTCCTCAGCCTAGATTTTAGCCTCAAGTATCTGGAGGCTTGAAGAGGAGGTTGAACCAACAATCCTCTATCTCACACAAGAATGCTACCCAACTGAGCAACAAGTAGGGGAGAACTTTCAAAATTGAAATGATTTCTGTATACAAATAGGAAATACATCAGCGTGATACAAGTGTGCTGGGCATTTGGAAGTGTTCTCAACATTTTATAGAGTCTAAGTTAGCATCTCTAGTAAATAAAACTCTAACATTAATGCTTTTCCGTCAGAGTGTCTAATCACTCTTGCTGTTTGCTTGTTGTCAGCGAGGATAACTAACCAATTATCCTCAATCCCAGGCAGTCTGACATTCACCCCACACTGGGACAGAAATCGTTTCACACACAGTGGCACAGTTGCTGTCTCACACCGCCAGTCACCCAGGTTCAATTCCAGCCTCAGGTCACTGTCTGTGTGGAGTCTGTACATTCTCCCCATGTCTGCATGGGTTTCCTCTGGATGTTCTGGTTTCCTCCCACAGTCCAAGGATGTGCAGGTTAGGTGGATTGTTCATGCTAAATTGTCCTTTAGTGTCAGGGGGATTAGCTAGAGTAAATATATGGGATTATGGGGATAAGGCCTGGGTGGGGTTTTTGTTGGTGCAGATTCGATGGGCTGAATGGCCTCCTTCTGCACCATACGGATTCTATGACGATATTTGCTCAGAAGGCTGAGAATTCAGGACCTCAGGTTACAGAACAGAGTTTATTATGGGGTGGCTTTGTAGCATAGTTGTTAGCACTGCTACTTCACAGCGTCAGGGACCTGTGTTCGATTCCCGGCTTGGGTCACTGCATGTGTAGGATCTGCACGTTCTCCCTGTGTCTGTACGTGTTTCCTCTGAGTGCTCCAGTTTCCTCCCACATTCTGAAAGATGTGCTGGTTAGCTGCGTTGACCTGAATAGGCGCCAGACTGTGGCGACTAGAGGAATTTCACAGTAACTTCATTGCAGCGTTAATGCAAGCCTTATTTGTGACTCATAAACAAACTTTTATTTTACTTTTTAAATTGGTGCAAAATTGGCAAAGTATGATCCTTGGGGTTAGTATGGTGAGAAGTGAAGCCTTTGCTAATTATCCTGACATCGCATCCAAACACAGGAATCATTTGACATGTCCCATACATAGCAGCCTTGTAAATCAGAAGCACACTGTCTGGGTCAATGTAAACACAAGAAGGTAGTGGGTGAAACGTGACTGATCGATCGACTGGTCGGGGTAACCGAGATACTGTGGAACAATCAAATACTTTGTTCCAAATACTGTGCCAATCATTGTACAAGAAATGGATGTTTTCCCAGGGTACCCCAGTGCAGATAAACAGATTGAGGAGGCTAGGACAATATTCTCTAGAATTTAGAAGAATGAAAAGTGATCTCACTGATACATAAAAAATTGTTAAGGATTTAGCAGAATCGATGCTCCGAGGATGTTGTGGAATATAGAATGGGGCTCACAGTCTCAGTAGGAGGAGTCAGCCATTTGAGACAGAGATGATGAGAATCTTTTTCATTCAAAGAGTTGGGAATCTTTACAATCCTTTATCCTGTGGACTCTTAGGCATTGAGTTCATGCCTGTTATACAGCTTTAATTTAAACACCTATCACGCATTTCAGTTTAATGAGACGAACAAGGACAGTAATTCAATTACTTATTTATTGGAACACTTCTGGTACCAACTCAAACATAAAACAATTGCAGTTATTAACTCTTTACTGAACTTTAACTTTAACCAAACATCAAGTTTGAACTGGACTTTAACTCTTAAACTGCGCTTTAAATTTAACCGAACACCAGCTTTAACTAAATGTGAACTTCAACTATTTAACTGAAAATGGATACTACTGAGTTTAGAAGTGTTCCAGGACATATCCTCAATGTAGAATCCATCTTCTTCTTCTCTGAAGCATCCTTCAGGGTACAGAACTTCTGGCGATGGTTGGTCTCTTCGCGTTATCGCTGCCAAACAAAGGATTGCAACGTATTTTATCCACAGTTCTCCCCTTGCTTCCAGAAGATTCTTTGTCGTCCAATCAACTGTGTCACGAGAAACCAATCACATTAATCAAACATCCAACAAAATTACTTTTGAACAACGTCATTACGCTTAGTTCATTTGACATGTCCCATACATAGCAGCCATATAAATCAGAGACGCAATGTCTGGGTCAATGTAAACAACTTCCTTTATCTGGCCAACACAGAAAGCTTCAGATCACAGTTCCCAGATCACAGCCTCTTTACCACCTGCATCTGGTTTTAATCTATAAGTTGACCAAAAATCCCAGCATGCTTAGCTCTCAGCCAAAACAGCCATTTTAAAGCCACTATTGCCATTATTTTTGTTAAATCATTCTTGTAGCCATTTTTCTCGGTCCACAATGCAGACTGAGATTGAAAAACAATTGATAACCTGTAAATTTGCAGATAATGTGTAAATTTGATCAGATTTTGAAGACACAGGGAATTAAGGAATTATGGAATAGGACGGGAGCTGAGGTCGAAGTTCAGCTGAGATCATGTGAATGGCAGAACAGGCTCGAGGGGTTGAATGGCCTACTCCTGCTCCTATTTCTTATGTTCCTCTTGTTTTATTCTCCAGCCGCAACAAGTAATAATGATCGCAAAGAGATCTAAAGGAAATCAAATCACTGACGCAGAAATCAAAATGAGAGTTGAAGCTGGTTTGCTAACGGCTGTTAGGAAAAGATTGCTTTATTGGGAGAGAAAAATAAAACATTTGAAACCAAATATTATTCTTCTCACAGTGCATCAGAAAGAAACTGATGTAATTATATAATTCTCCAGCCAACCACTGCCTATCCTCCTGCATATCCACTTTGCTCCTTCTGTCCCGGCCTATATTTAGAGGAGGCAGTGGCCAAGTGATATTACCCCTGGACTATTTATCTAGAGACTCAGCGAATGTTCTGGGGACCCGGGTTCGAATCCCGCCATGGCAGAGAGTATAATTTGAATTCATTAAAATGATTTGGAATTAAGACTTATTGATGACCATGAAACCATTATTGATTGTCGGAAAAAGTCCTCTCGTTCACTAATGTCCTTTAGGGAAGGAAATCTGCCATCCTTACCTAGTCTGTTCTACATGTGACTCCAGAGTCACAGTAATATAGTTGACTCTCGACTGTGCTCTGAAATGGCCTAGCAAAGCCACTCAGTTCAAGGGCAACTAGGGACGGGCATCACCCATGACCACAAATGAATTTAAAAAAAAACCCTCATCAGTATCGCCGAAACAGATAATCTCATTGTGTCATTGCTGCCTATTGGAACTTGCTGTGCACAAATTATCCATAGTATGTGTCCTGCATTGGTAACACTTCAGAAGCATCTCATCGACTGTAAAATGTTCCGGAGATATCCTGAAATTGTGAATTTGACCCATCGAATTCACACTGACTCACAAGAAATACCCAACCTCCAACCTAATCCCACCAGCATTTGGTCCATAGCTCTGAATGTTATGAATGCTGTCAGGTAGGAAACACGTTATCTTATGCTCATCCAGGTACTTTTTAAAGCGTGTGAGCCAATTTGCCTCTACCACCCTTCCAGCGCATTCCAGATCATCACAACTCTCTGGGTAAAAAAGTTTTTCCTCACATCCCCCCAAAACTCCTGCCCCTCACCTTAAATTTATGTCCCTTCATGACTGACCCTTCAACTAAGGGGAACAGCTGCTCCTTATTCCCTCTGTCCATGTCCCTTGCACACCTCGATCAGGACACCTTCAGTTTTCTCTGCTTCAACAGAAACAACCCAAGCTTATCCAACCGCTCTTTGTAACTTAAATATTCCATCCCAGGCAGCATCCCAGTGAATCTCCTCTGTTCCCCCTCCAGTGCAATCGCATCTTTCCTGTAAGTTATCATATGCCAAGGATGTAAATGGGAGGCCAGTGTGCTTTCTTGGTTAGGAAGGATTCTTTTGCCCAATGGCATGGCTTTTTGCAACAAATTATTGGAGAGAGGATTAATTCCCCCTCCTATTTATTTCTAAATGATGAATATTTTCATATCCATCAAACTACATTGTAAGAAACCCATCACTTTCTTATATCCAGCAGCTGCTCCACGGAATTCCTGCAATGAAACTGTTTCTGGCACAAAAGTAATAGATAATTTTAAAATGTTTATAAATATTAAATGTATGTATTTATTCCTCTAGTCTACATGAATGAATTTAGTAAAAGTTCCATAAAAATATAAGATATAGGAGCAGAATAAGGTCATTCAGCCCATTGAATCTGCTCCACCATTCAGTCATGGCTGACATGAGTCTCATCCCCATTTTCCTGCCTTCTCCCTGTAATCCTTGAACACCTTATTAATCAAGAATCTATCTATCTCTGTCTTAAAGACATTCAATGACCTGTCCTCCACAACCTTCTGTAGCAATGAGTTCCGCACATTCACTACACTCTGGCTGAGGAAATTCCTCCTCATCTCTGAAAGGAACATCCTTTCACTCAGAGGTTGTACCCCCCGAGTTCTAATCTCTCCCACTAGTGGAAACATTTTTTCCACATCTTCTCAATATTCTCTGAGTTTTAATTAGATCCCGCTTGATCTTTCCAAACTCTATGGAGTATAGACCCAGGCTCCTCAACCACTCTTCATATGACAAACCCTCCGTTCCTGGGATCATTCTTGTGAACCTCCTCTGGATCCCCTCCAAGACCAGCTCATCCTTCCTTAGGTCTGGGGCCCAAAACTGTTCACAATATTCCAAATGGGATGTGACCAGAGCCTTATTCATCCTCTGCAGTACACCCCTGCTCTTATATTCTAGCCCTCTAGAAATTGATTTGACTTGATTTGTTTTATTATTGTCACATGTATTAACACACAGTGAAAAGTATTGTTTCGTGCGTGCTATACAGACAAAGCATTCCATTCATAGAGAAGGAAAGCAGAAAGTGCAGAATGTAGTGTTACAATTGTAGCTAGGGTGTAGAGAAAGATCAACTTGATACAAGGTCTGACAGCAACAGGGAAGAAGCTGTTCTTGAGTCAGCTTGAACAAGACCTCTGATTTTTGTATCTTTTTCTCGAAAGAAGAAAGTAGAAGAGAGAATGTCTGGGGAGCGTGGTGTCCTTAACTATGCTGGCTGCTTTGCCGAGACAACGGGAAGTATAGACAAAGCCAATGGGAGGGAGGCTGGTTTGTGTGATGGATTGGGCTACATTCACGACCTTTTGTAATTTCTTGCGGTCTTGGGCAGAGCAGGGGCCGTACCAAGATGTGATACAACCAGAAAGAATGCTTTTTATGGTGCATCTGTAAAAATTGATCAGACTCGTAGCAGGCATGCCAAATTTCCTTAGTCTGCTGAGGAAGTAGAGGCGTTGGTGAGCTTTTTTAACTATAGTGTCGGCATGGGGGGAACCAGGAGAGGTTGGTGGTGATCTGGACACCTAAAAACTTGAAGCTCTTGACCATTTCTACTTCATCCCCGTTGATGTAAACAGGGGTATGTTCTCCACTAGGCTTCCTTAAGCCGATGACAATCTCCTTCATTTGTTGATATCAAGGAAGAGATTATTGTTGCCGCATCAGTTCACCAGATTCTCTATCTCATTCCTGTACTCTGTCTCGTTGTTGTTTGAGATCTGACCCACTATGGTGGCATTATCAGCAAACTAGAAGATCGAGTTGGAGAGGAATTTGGCCACACAGTCATTAGTGAATGCTGTTTTTAAAAAAATCATCTATCATGATGTGAAATTAGGCAGCCACTCTTAGTAAAAACGCTGAATTTTTATATGATAAACTTATTTCCAGTTTGATGAATAAACCTGCTCCAGTTCATTACTCTCCAATACTTTCTCAATAGTTTTTAATGCAGAGGAGAATAGATAAACCATTACACTTTATTCCACTGTCGTAATATATTTGTATATTTGTAACGATCCTAATGAGTCTAAATGAAAGTAATTCAGGCACAAACTGGAACCAAACTCCCAATTATTCCCAAAACAGAACTGGGAATTGTGTGATTTGTGGCCGGATTTTCAGGATGGGGTCCTTTCTGTGATTGTAAGCCAGTGTTCCAAGTCAAGGGAAGATAGTCAGTACTTTCTTTCTGTTGGTTTGTGGAGTGATTGGGCAGAACTGACAAGGACCACATTTATTTCCCATCTCTAATTGCCCTTGAGCATCTTGTGGTGAGTTGCCAAGACTGAATTCTCATTGGGCCGTATCAGGGGGAAGGTAAGAGACAAGCACATTGGGTGGGCCTGGAGTCACACGTTTAGACCAGAGCTGGTATGAATAGCGGGTTTGTTCCTAAAGGAGGTGAATAAACTCAATGGGTTTTTACAACAATCTGGTAGTTTCACGGTCATATTAATAAGACTAGTATTTTACCCTGGTTTACATGGGAACATAGAAGCAAGAGGTCATTCAGCCCATCAAGCCTGTTCCACCATTCAGTTAAACCATAGCTGATCATCCATCTCAACACCAGTTTCTTGTGCTATCCCCTGGATGTCATTAGTCTGCCAAAGGATATCCTTTTCTGTCTTGAACATAATGATTGAGCTTCCGTATGCCTCGGGCATAGAGAATTCCAAACATCCACCAACCTCCCAGTGAAGAAATTCCTCCTAACCACAGCCTTAAATGGCCGACCCCTGATTCTGTGACTACCACCGCCACCACCCCTCCTCCTAGACTCAGCAGCCCAGAGAAACATCTACTAACATCAAAGCTGTCACACCCTGTTAGAATTGAGTAAATTTCAGTGAGATCACCTCTTGTTCTTTGAAACTCTGTAGAGACTACAGGCCCAGTCTTCTCAATCACTCCTCGCCAGACAATCCCAATAAGCAAAATACTGCTAATGCTGGAATCTGAAACAAAAACAGAAAATGCTGGAAGACCTCAGCAGGTCTGATGGCATCTGTGGAGAGAGAACAGTATTCTCAAGTTTGGGTGATGCACTGTTGAGCTATGAATCTCCATTGCACCGGTTCTAATTAATGTTAAATTCCTCTAGCTGCCGTGATGGGATTAAACCTCACAACCCTGGCGCATCAGCCCAGACCTCAGGATCACTAGTCCAGTGACAATACCACCATGCTAGTGTCCCCTAGACTTGCTCTCACAGTTCCTTGAACCTTGACACAATGCTTTGGCCAACCTCAAGATTGGGTGGGGGTGGGGTGCGGTTCAGTTCAGAGTTGCGGAGGGGTTTCTTCACGCAGAGGGTGGTGAATCTTTGGAATTCTCTGCCTGATGAGGTGGTGGAGGCTTCCTCACTGAATATGTTCAAATCAAGATTGGATAGGTTTTTGATTGACAAGGGAATTAAGGGTTACGGGGAGAAAGCAGGAAAGTGGTACTGAATCACTACAGATCAGCCATGATCTTATTGAATGGCGGGACAGGCTCGAGGGGCGGTGTGGCCTACTCCTGCTCCTATTTCTTATGTTCTTAAATGATTTGGAGAGTCACTAAGTACCCTGACTACAGGAACTGTAGAAGGAAATATCATCACACATTGAGTTGCTGCATTGGGCAAGTTGACCGGGTCAGAGGGATGAAGGCAACTTGCTCCAGGGGTCAGGGGCTGGTGGGTCTGGTCCTCTATAACGGCTCATGTTTCATATGTGAGTTAAGACCTTGTCTCCGAGTTATCGTAACACTTCCCAGTGTAGCTTCTCCCTGCTAATCTCCGATGGAGAATGAATATTTTTCTGTCAAATGTTTCCATTCAATGAACATGCCACTGTGAATCAGCGTGACAAAGCTTGTGAGTCTGTCAGAGCTGTGGTACCAGAGTAACTTGACAGTCAATTGCAAAAAAAAAATCATTTTCTGACATGTCCCTATACTTGAGCAAACAGAAGCTGATTTGCCAGAAGTGGAAGGTAATTTGGTCCCCATCTGTCACTAACAGATTATAAGATTGGGATAAGAATGGTTTTCTTCCAGAGTGTTCAGATGCGGCTTTGCCCCTGATATGATCTTTGACCTGCCATTTTAAATGGTTTTAAGCTCAGTTTGACACCACCATCACAAGATAAGGAGATGGTTTAGAGGAGGTGGAGATGGGCCATACAATCGGATAGTTATTAACCCTGTGTCCAACTTCTCTCACTTTGTATCATTGTAAATGTTCAACATAGAACATTACAGCACAGTACAGGCCCTTCGGCCCTCAATGTTGCGCCGACCAGTGGAATAAATCTAACAACCCTCTAACCTTAACTATTCCAATGTTATCCAATGACCATTTGAATGCCCTTAAAGTTGGCGAACTCACAACTGCTGCAGGCAGGGCATTCCACACCCTTATGACCCTCTGAGTAAAGAACCTACCTCTGACATCCGTCCTATAATTACCATCCCTCAATTTAAAGCTATGTCCCCTCGTGTTAGCCATCACCATCCGAGGAAAAAAGGCTCTCACGGTCTACCCTATCTAATCCTCTGATCATCTTATATGCCTCAATTAGGTCACCTCTTAACCTTCTTCTCTCTAATGAAAACAACCTCAAGTCCCTCGGCCTTTCCTCATAAGACCTTCCCACCATAGCAGGCAACATCCTGGTAAACCTCCTCTGCACCCTCTCCAATGTCTCCACATCTTTCTTATAATGTGGCGGCCAGAACTGTACGCAATACTCCAAGTGCGGCCGCACTAGAGTTTCGTACAGTTGCAACATGATCTCACGGCTCCTAAATTCAATCCCTCTACCAATGAAATCTAACACACCGTACACCTTCTTAATAGCCCTATCAACCTGGAATTTGAACATGGCGGAAACCCATGAAATTAGTGACTGCCCCTCGACCCTCTCCCAACCCCCACACTACCCCCCACCCAGCAACTGTGTCCTATTACTATAGAAAGTCACCCCAGTTAATTTCTGTATGCTGCCAGAGTTTTTAGGTTGACAGGTCTGTAACGTAGCTAACACTGACGGAATTGCACTGGGGAAATGTGTATTAGGATCTAGGTTCTTCCTGTTTGAATTAACAGAATTGAATGGCTGGCTCATCCTCATTGTAAAGATTGCACTTTCAACATCAGCAGGGCCACAATTTCCTGCATGCACTGTGCGTAGTGAAATTAATAAAAGAGCATTGATTTGAGTTCACTGTCTACAGAGGAAGCCTTCCCTGATGTTTGTAAACTGTGTCTTTATCGTCAGGCTCTCAGAGCATCACTCTGGGGATTTCTACAAAGTTATTGTGTTGGCTTCCCTCAGCATAAACACACAACCCTGAGCCCCGGAATAAAGTGTTTATATTGAGCAGCCATACAGATTCCAAGCTTGAAGCATCAAGTCAGATTGTTTGAACATCCTGTGCACTAGGTGAATAATTAGCTCTGTGCGTGTGTGTGTGCACATGTGTGTCTGTGTGTGTGCGTGCGTGTGCACGTGTGTGTGTGTGCGTGTGTATGTGTGTGCGTGTGTGTGTGTCTGTATGTGTGTATGTGTGTGCGTGTGCGCGTGTGTCTGTGTCTGTGCGTGTGTGTGTGCCTGTGTGCGTGTGTGTGTGTGTGTGTGTGTGTGTGTATAGAGTACCTACCAGTGGACAGACCATAGACTTCATGCAGTAGATTTGATTTTGAGTAAAATGCTGATTTCTCTGCCATTCACAGAAGTGGAAGACCCAATTTAAGGTTAACAATCAAAATGGGTGTTTTAAATAAGAAAACACTGCAACATCATTATTTATAAAATGATTTAACTTTACATTTCAAGATGCCTTTACTTCAAGCAAAGCTTGATCATTTTTACCCTTAGTTTCACCCAATGCTTCTTTAAGGTATATATTTCACTGCAGGAACATAGAGTGACTGTGACTGGCTCATACAGAATCCCAGGTCTGATTTCTGTAGATGACTTTAGCCAAGATGGTGTATGATGCTGGGGACACTGGGAAGGATAAGGCTGGACTCAATAGTGAGGCTCTCATTAGCTGAACAGAATGCCGACACCTGCTGGAAGATTGGGTGACATGGGAGCTCCCACAGAGTTGGAATCTCGTCAAAAGATAGAGTTTATTTACACAAATAGGCTTACATTAACACTGCAATGAAGTTACTGTAAACATCCCCTTGTGAAATCCCTTGTGAAAATCAACATCCAGGGGGTTACCATTGACCAGAAACTGAACTGGACTATCCATATAAATACAGTGGCTTCAAGAGGTCAGAGACTAGAAATACTATGGCGAGTAACTTACCTCCTGATTCCTCAAAGCCTGTCCACCATCTACAAGGCACAATTCAGGAGTGTGATGGAAACTCTCCACTTGCCTGGATGGGTGCAGCTCCAACAAAACTCAAGAAGCTCGACACCATCCAGGACAAAGCAGCTCTGCTTGATTGGCACTACATCACCAGCTTAAAAAAAATCACTTTCTCCGATACCAACCCACAGTGGCAGGAGTGTGTACCATCTGCAGGATGCACTGCAACCACTTGCTAAGGCTTCTTTGACAGCAACTTCCTAACCACAATCTCTACCACCCTGAAGGACAGGAGCAGCAGATACCTGGAAACACCTGTAAAAATAATAGTAGAAACTTTTGGCAGTTATGTGAAAGTTTTAAAATAAAACAGTGAAAACTAAAATGTTAGTATTCTAGTCAAACATAAAATAAGAAATAGGATTATTCACTCTTTCCCAAGTTGCTCACCATCCTGACTTGGAAATATATCACCATTCCATCACTGTCACTGGGTCAAAATCCTGGAGCTCCCTCCCTAACAGCACTGTGGGTGTATCTACAGCACAGGGACTGCAGCAGCTCAGGAAGGTAGCTCACCGCTACCTTCTCAAGGGTAATTAGGGATGAGCAATAATGCTGGTCTAGCCAGTGACACCCACATCCCATGAAAGAATACAGTTTTTAAAAGAATCAAAGATGTCGTAGAATCAGAGACTCTAAAAAAGAATCAGTGATGTCATAAAAACACAGTTCTGGTGTTTGGCAATGGGAGCCCATGTTGAATCTCTGATCCATGCCCTGGATTCACTTATCAGATTATCTGATGAGCAGGTTTATCTGTTATGCTTTGGTCACCCTTTGACCCCTCCCAAACTCAATCCACTTTCGCCCTCTGACCCTTCCCAAACTCCATCCGTTCACGCCCTCTAACCTCTCCCAAATTCCATCCACTCTTGCCCTCTGACCCCTCCCAAACTCCATCCGCTCTCACCCTCTGACCCTCTAACCCTCTCAAATCCAATCACTCTCTGACCCCATGATGCTCTTACTCTCTGACCCTTCTCATACCCCATCACGCTCTCGCCCTGTGTCAGGCTCCAGCCTCCCCTCACACTGCTCTCTCTGCCCCATCACACTCTGACCCCATCCCCATGACCCCATCCCCATAACCCCAACCTGATTCTATATTCTTCAATATTCCATTCACTGATCCGACTCAATGAGAGCCCGGAATGCCGCACACTCACATCCTGTCCCACTGCCTTCCAATTATCAACTGAAGGGCAAACGTTTCCATGAATATTATTTGGAAGGGTGGGAGTGCTTTTGATATCACAGCCTCACAGTGAGAATTGTGTGTATTCACCCTGAGGGATGAAGCATTCACCAGCAAGAATCCACTGCTCCAGTAAAACCCATTGGCCCTCCAGTCACAGAGGATTGAAGGGGAGAAAATCCAATAATAACTTTCAAAAGGGAATTGAATCAATAATTAAAAGGAAAAAGTGTGAAGAAAGGGCGGGATTAGGAGCAAATGCAATATGATGGGCCAAATGGCTTCCTTTGTTGAAGGGTTTGATGAGATTTTCTGTATGGATTTAGTCTACTCAACATTTGGATTCTATACATATCCCTTGAGTAGAAGATTAAGGGGTAATTTCATTTGAGATGGTTGTGGGAGTTGGTAGGGTGGAGACACAAAGAAACTATTTCCTCTGGGGTGGGGCACCCAGGTCACAGGGTCAGAACAGAATGACAGCTAGACACTTCCAGGGCGATGTCAGGAAATGCTTCTCACAAAGGATGTTGGAAATCTGGGAGTGACAGCACCAAAAAGCATCGAGACAGGGGGCGGGGAGGGTGATGTGAAAATTTCAGATCAGAGTTTGGTAGATTTGTGCTCGGAGTGGAAGTTAAGGGTGACAGAAGCGGAGGCAGGCTGATGGAGTGGAGACAGCAAGAAGCAGGGATGTGCCAGGGAGTGCTGTTTAGACAATATCAACCGCGAGTTGTCACGGGAATGGAGGCAGCCAAAGGGAGCAGGCCAGTTCAGAGCTCACAGCGATGGACAGCAGTCACAGCAGTGTCAGAGCTAAGCGGAGGGGCGAGGATTTTGTGAAAGAAATGAATATGTTATATCCCAGCAAGAAGATCTGGACATTAACCTGATCTTCGATTTCACAGCACAAACAAGTCATACTGTCCTCAAAAAAAACTAGAAAAAGCTTTTCAGAAAAAGCGAGGAGATACAAAGTCTAATAGCGCATGTTCTCTGATAATTAGTGATACTAATTTTTTTAACCACAGAACAAGGATGGAGCAGGATAAAATGAGAGCTTTTACCAAGTGAGAAAAGCTCTGAAAGTGTGAAAAGAAAATCAAGTTGACAGTTCAATAGGTTAATGTTTAATGTTTGAGGAATAATTCTTTTCACTTGAATTCCTGTTGAAATGTGGGAACATTGACTGTGAAACATGTTGATTGGGACTTCACTGATTCAAGCCGACTGTTCTCTGCCTAGATGGTGAATGCACTGCCCGAGGGGTGTGAAAGTAAATTCTATAACAACGTTCAAGAGGCACCTGAATAGAATAGGGAGAAATAAAGGGATATGGACCACATAGAGACAAGAAAAAATTAGAGAGGTATCTGTGTCGGCACAGATTTAGTGGGCCAAAGGGCCTATCCCTTTGCTGTATTGTTCTTTATTCTTATAGTGGGCATCACTGATTCCAGCAAAACAGATACAGCAATCTATTGTTTCCTGCTCTCTGCTCTTGTGGGTGAGCTCAGTATGGGTACATCATAGAATCCCTATTGTACAGATGGAGGCCATTCACTCCATCGAATCTACGTCGACCACAATCCTACCCAGACCCTATTCCTGTGACCCCACACGTTTACCCCGCTAATCCTCTTGACACTAAGGGTCAATTTAACATGGCCAATCTAATCCACATATTTTTGGACGATGGGAAGAAACCAGAGCAAGCAGAGGAAACCCACGCAGGCACGGGGAGAATGTGCAAACTCCACGTAGATAGTGACCCAAGATAGAATTGAACCTGGGTCCCTGGTACTGTGAGGCTGTAGTGCTAACCACTATGCCACCGTGCCACCTCATATCGATTCCAGTATTTCATACCACAGCTTAGAGCATCTCTCATGCATGCATTTTATAACTTCACTGACAGTTGAATACAAAGTACCACAAAAATGCAAAAGCAATCCTCTCAAGAGCATTCCAGAATCACAGCACTGGGAAAATATCTCCTTCATCCTCAATTCTCACTGCAATGGAACTCTCTCTTCCTCAAAAGCACATTCATTTCCTTGTCTGACCAACAAAAATGATGGAAAATTTAAAATTTATGAATCTTCCAAATCATGAAAACTCGTCTAATATTTTTATCGTTCCTTTACCAAGTAATATAAATTCAGCAAAAAGAATAACAATATTGGAAAATGTCACATCAGCTCAATATTAATGGCTTATTGCGAAGCTCCTGGTATCTGTGCTGTGGCATCAAGTACAGAAAGAAAATGGAACAAGGCAAATATCACCCACAAATTTTAAAGTGAGAATACCTTTATCATCTCGACAGGAAACAGTTAATATTATATCTGTATATAGTGACACAGGGAAACACTAGCACTTAGACATATGGACATGTATTCATGGGTGGCACCGTGGCACTGCTGCTTCACAGCGCCAGGAACCTGGGTTCAATTCCTGGCTTGGATCACTATCTGTGTGGAGTTTGCACATTCTCCCCGTGCCTATGTGGGTTTCATCTGGATGTCCAGTTTCCTCCCAGAGTCCAAAGAAAGACTTTCATGTTAGGTGGATTGACCACGCTAAGTTGTCCCTTAATGTCAGGGGGTTTAGCTAGGGTAAATGCATGGGGTTAGGGCCTGGGTGGGATCGTGGTCAGTACAGACTCGATGGGCTAAATGGCCTCCTTCTGCACTATAAGGATTCTATGATTCAATGATTCCATACCACTTGCATGGACATTCTCACACTCACTTAGATTTGCACACAAACTTGCACATGCATTCGAATACACACACACACACACACACACACATACACACACACACGTACACAGAAGGCACAAAGGATCTGAATTGTCGATAGGTTCAACATCCTATACTCTGGAATTATTCCTGTTTGGCACAAGAGTGGAAAGGGCATTGTGGCCAAATCATGGCTTACAAGGGTAATTAGACATAGTATTAGATTCAATGAAGGAGCAAACAAATTGGCAAGAAAAAGCAATAGCTGTGAGAATTGGGAACATTTTAAAATTCAGCAAAGAAAGACCAAGGGATTGATTAAAAAGGGAAAAATGGTGCATGAAAGTAAGCTAGTGGAGAACATAAAAACTGACTGTAAAAGTTTCTATGTGTAAAGAGACAAAGATTGACAAAAAATCCTTATAAAAATGTGCGGGTTAGGTAGGTTGGCCATGATAAACTGCCTCTTATTGTCTCAAGTTGTGTAGATTAGGGGGATAAGCAGAGTAAATATGTGGGGTTACAGGCATAGGGCTGGGATGGCATTCTCTGTTGGAGAGTTGGTGTGTACTCAATGGGCTGAATGGCCTTTTTCTGCAGTGTAGGAATTCTATGAAAACCCTCTTACAGTCAGAAATGGGGAACTTATAATGGGGAGCAAAGAAATGGGGAACTGAATTTGTACTTTGCTTCTGTCTTCACAAAGGAAGACATGAATAATATACCAGAAGTTCTGAGAAACACAAGTTGTAACTGAAGGAAATCAGTAATGATAGAGAAATGGTTTGATGGATATCAATGGGATTGAAGGTGGATAAATCTCCAGGGCCTGATGATCTTCATCCCAAGGCACTGAAGGAAGTGGCCCTGGAAGTAGTAAATCCATTGATGGTTATTTTCCAAAATGCTTTGGACTCTGGAATAGTTCCTATAGATTGGAGGGCAGCTAATGTAAGCCCATTATTCAAAAAGGGAGGTAAAG
The DNA here is from genome assembly GCA_024679065.1 of Sphyrna mokarran. Taxonomy (NCBI): domain Eukaryota; kingdom Metazoa; phylum Chordata; class Chondrichthyes; order Carcharhiniformes; family Carcharhinidae; genus Sphyrna; species Sphyrna mokarran. The sequence goes on along the minus strand of JAGIQG010000027.1, from coordinate 6,573,929 downwards.
AGAAAACAGGGAACTATAGACCAGTGAGCCTAACATCAGTACTGGGGAAGTTGCGAAAGTTCATTATCGGGGATTTCATACCTCAGCATTTGAAAGGCAGTGGTATAATCAGATAAAATCAGCATGGATTTATGAAAGAGTAATCATGCTTGACAAATCTACTGAAATTCTTTGAGGATGTAACTAGTATAATTGACTGGGGAGAACTGATGGATGTGGTTTATTTAGACTTTCAGAAGGCTTTTAATAAGGTCTCACATAGCAGATTACTTTGTAAAGTTAAAGCACATGGGATTGCAGATAGTGTCTTGAGATGGATAGAAAGCTGGTTAGAGGACAGGAAGGAAAGAGTTGGAAAATGGATTCCTTTCCAACTGGCAGGCAGTGACTAGTGGGGCACTGCAGGGATCTATGCTAGGTATCCAACCTACACGTATTGGGACACCAAGGGGAAATTTAGTATGTCCAATTCAAGTATTCATGTTATATATTAATGAGAGGGAACTGAATGTATTATCCCCAGATTTGCAGATGATACAAAGTTGGGTGGGAGAATGAGCTGTGAGGAGGATGCAGAGATGCTTCGCATGATTTGGACAGGCTGAGTGTGTGGGCATCTGCATGACAGAGGCGATATAATATGGATAAGTAAGAGGTTATCCACTTTGATAGAAAAGTAGGAAGCGGGATTCTTATTTGAATGAGTGTAAATTGAGAGAAGTGGATAGTCAGCAAAACCTTGGACTCCTCACGCATCAGTCGCTGAAAGTAAGCACACAGGTACAGCAGGCAGTAAAGAAGGCACATGGTACGTTGATGAGAGGATTTGAGTAAAGGAATAGGAATGGTTTCCTGCAATTGTGTAGGGCATTGGTGAGGCCACACCTGGAGTATTGTGTGCAGTTTTGGTGTCCTTATCAGAGGAAGAATAGAGGGAGTACAACCAACATTCACCAGGTAGATTCTTTGGATGCCTAGGTCTGTAATATGAGGAGAGAGTAAGTCAGTTAGGATTATAGTCGTTGGAGTTTGGAAGAGTGAGAGAGGATCTCATAGAAACTTACAAAGTTCTAACAGGGTTACACTCGGTAGGTTCAGAAAGAATGTTCCCAGTGGTGGGGGAGTCCAGAATTAGGGAACATAGTTTGAGAATAAAAGGTAAACCTTTCAGAATTTAGATGAGGAAAGATTTCTTCACTCAGAGAGTAGTGAATCTGTGGAATTCACTACCACTGAAAATAGCTGAGCCAGAGTATTGTGTGATTTTGAGAAGGAATTCAATATAGCTCTTGGGGCTAAAGGGATCAATGGATATGTGGGGGACAGCAGGATCAGAGTGTTGAATTTGATGATCAGCCATGATCATAATGAATGATAGAGCAGGTTTGAAGGGCCGAATGGCCTACTCCTGTTTCTATTTTCAGTGTATATTTCTAAGTAACCTAACAAATTCTTCTGACAAGCATTGATATGAACCATTCTAATTCTCTTCCCACACCTAGTGGTGCACTAAAGCTGACATTTGTCTGTTTCCGTAGCTAGTAATTCCAGGAAGAGGTCACTAGTATGATGCCAGGTGCTTATATCGTAAGGGATGCAACTCCACATCAAACATGACTAACCAGGAGGCTCTGGTGCTCTTACCACCAGCCACTGGCTTGTCTGGAAGGATTTTGTGGATTGTCACTCAGTCTGTTTGGCCGTGTTATGAACACATCTTCCTTCCCATCAAGATCTGGGGTGGGGTTCAAACCCAGAGCTTCTGGCACAGAGGCAGAGAGGCTATCCATTGTGCTACAAGACCCCAGACGTGGACTCTGGTTGTGTAAATGAGTTATTAGAGGGCAACTAGTGGGAGCTCTGTTCTGTGAGGGGGTTCACGATCTTCAGGACGGGAAAGGGAGAAAGAAAAACGTTTTTCCCAAAAGCATTTACCAAAATGAGTAGGTTAAACTGGATATAGAATCTGGCCTCATTGAATAGGTAGAGGTCAGGAGCTTTTCACAATTTGAAAAGAGTTTAAAAATAAATGTTAAGTCAGCCTTGACTAGATGTTAAGTAATTGTGTCTTGTTGCTAAGATTAATGAGGCTGGATGAAAACAATTAATTTTATCGACAGCAATAGCAGCTCTTCAGCTTTCTCCGTGATCGGAATCCGTTCGATTTCTGTATGAACCCCAGGCTAGAATTCATCCAGAGAGAGCGTGTTAACGCTAACAGGAATAGAATCTGGCAGCTTAAAAGCTGGAGATAACAGAGGAGGAGTTCCACAGCAATTGGAACTGGGAAAACAATGGCCCAGAACTCCCATCACTGTCACATCTGGAGCTTCAAATTTCTCACCCTGATCTCCAACTCACAGCTGGTGAGAAATGTTCAGCATAGCGGATCCAGGGGGGACTTTCTCTGCACAACCGCAGGGCTGGAGAGAATGAGGCTATACCTCTTTACTAATGGGACAAGCAGAGGGGTGGGGGCCAGTTAGGGGGTTGGGTGGATAGTTGGGGGTAAGGACGTAATCAGTGAGTCAGGGGAGTGGTTGTATGGGTGGGGTATGGTCAGAGGATCCAGAGGGTGGGTCAGGATTGGTCTCTGCTTTTGTTTATAGTGGTGTTTGCAACTCCCAAGTCTGGGCAGCTGCCAACTCCGCAGCCTAACCCGGGAAAAAGTGTCCCCGGAAGATGGGACTTTCACTCTCAGGGAGTCCAGTCTGCTACCTCTGGAACAAGTATGGAGGCTGCTGGGGACAGAGGTGGACAATTCACTTCCTTCAACATCCCTTTAACTACATCTTTATAAAAACAGGTATTAGAATTCAAAGGCCTACTTCAGATAGTCTGGAACCATTTGGAACCGATAAACTATCAAATGAAAGGCACTCTATAGTAACAATTGACTGTTGTGAAATCAGTCATGTAGCACTAATCCTGTAATGGTATCCCTCAGGCTTATATCATCAGAGTAAAATAGCAAGTGATAATTTCTTTTAAATACCCCAGACATTTTTCCAAGGTTTAAAGGGCAGAGTTTTTAAATTTTTGACCTCTTGCCTTTGACAGTTCACTTTGATACTTTCAATGTGCTGGATAACTAAAAGATTTATACATTTTTATGCAAATTCATGTCTCCTTTAAACAGTCCTAAAGTGCAACTGAACTTCTCCCAAAGGGCACCTGACCTTCCTCAAAGGTGCCCCAGGTCTATATCCAAAAGGATACCCTGTCTCTGCAAAGGACTCTACAAAGCTGCTCCTACCAGCTCTGATCAGCACATGTCCTTCCCGCTGTTGTTTCAGCAGCTGTTGTTTTAAACCGGGCTGATGCCTTTGCAAAATCAGCAGGTGCAAATCCTGGACCTATTATCCAACAACCCCCTACCCTCCTCTTGAAATTGATAGATGCCGTGTTCAGAGCATGAGTTCCAGATCTTGGTCTTTTCTGCCATTTTTGCAATGACAGGGAGTGGTGAAAATCCAGGTGAGTGTGTGCCAGTCTCAGCCTGGTCTCAACTGGCAGCAGCCTTGCCTCAAAATCTGAAAGTTTTGGATTCAAACTGCTTTGGGCCCAGAATTCCTGCATGGACAGTCCATGGCGAAACAGGGAGACAGCTGCCTTGACAGAACTGACACATTCCGGGTGAAAAGCTAAACTGAGGTCTGGCCTGTTCTCCCACCAGTCAATGTAAAAGATCCCATGGAAGAACCTTTCCCCGGGTGTGGGAGGGGGGATGTATGGTGGAAAGGGGAACCTCCGTGAACCTGCTCCTAGGCCTGTCTAAACTTGGTATCAAAAGGTTAAAGCAGTGGGTTCAACCAACCTGACTGTCTGCCCCTCTACCATGGCTACATTTGGTGCTGGGTGTCACACAGAGGGATGAGAGACTGGCGTGCCTTACCAACCTCCTTAATCACATTAGTGTTTAACATTTTAAGTTTCATTGCGACTGTTTTTTGTTTATGCAATATCCCTTTAAGGGGTCAATCCTTTAATTTGTTCCTCAATTCCTTTGATTTTGCTTATCTTGTTATCGATTATTTCAAAATGTATTTAAAATTATTAGTCCCAATTGGCTTACGTTAACGCTGCAATGAAGTTACTGTGAAAATCTCTTAGTCGCCACACTCCTGTTTGGGTACACTGAGGGAGAATTTAGCACGGCCAATGCCTCTAACCAGCGCGTTTTTGGACTGTGGGAGGAAACTGGAGTACCTGGAGGAAACCCCCACAGACACGGGGAGAATGTGCAGATTCTGCACAGACAGTGATCCAAGCCGGGAATCGAACCCAAATCCCTGTTGCTGTGAGGCAGCAGTGCTAACCACTGTGCTACCGTGTAAAGATATACCACCAAGTACTTTGGGAAATCTGAGGTGAAAACATGAGAATCACTTTCTTCCATCTGGGTTTCAGCAGAAATAACTGGATGGGTTCAATATAACATTGTGTATGGCATCTGAATTCAAAATATTTTCCTGGGATATGGGCCTCACTGGGAAAGCCAGCATTCCCTATCCCTCATTGCTTTGGAACTGAGTGGTTTGCTGGGCCATGTCAGGATGCAATTAGGAGTAAACCTCATTGATGTGTCTCTGGAGCCATGTACAGGCCAGACCCGGTAAGGACAGCAGATTTCCTTCTTTAAAGGATATCAGTGACCCAGATGGGTTTTTTAAAGTCTGCGGGTGACAGTTTCACATTCATCATTACTGACACAAAATTTCATTTCTCAATTTAACCAAATTCAAACTTCACTACAGTTTCCATGATGGGATTTGAACCTGTGTCCCCAAAGCAGAGGTCTGGGTATCTGGGTTACTAGTCCAATGATGTTACCAGAATGCAACCATCTTCCCAATGACAATGCATTGAGGTTAGAGCTACATATCAGTTCTGCTCCCCCTGCTGGGGCTTCCAATCAGCAATCTTGTTTTCTATTTATGTATGTGTTTCTCACTCTCCTTTCCCCTCACCTCTCCTGTTCTCTCTCCCACCCTCACCTTCCTCTGTCTCTCTTTCTCTCTCCGTGTCTATCTATACCTCCAATTAAAAGAAAAAAATGCTGGAAAATCTCAGCAGGTCTGACAGCATCTGTAAGGAGAGAAAAGAGCTGACGTTTCAAGTCCAGATGACCCTTTGTCAAAGTCAAAGCCTTGTTAAAGCATCATCCGGACTTGAAACGACAGCTCTTTCCAAACCTGCTGAGATTTTCTCTTCAGGTTTCAGATTCCAGCATCTGCAGTGATTTGCTTTTATCTGTCTATACGTCCTGCTGCCTGTCTCTGTCCCTGTCTCTCTTCATCCCTGCTATCCCCCTCCTGCACTGCTGATTACCTCATTGAGAGGTTCTCCAGTGGGACTGCGTTGTGAAGGAGCAGTGCGATGGAAAGGAGCACTGTTCCTTTCTGTATGGTTGAGATGTTAATCTGTCTGATGGGTTAAACTGCGCACCTTCACCTTCTGTGAGAATGTTAGCTGGGATAATGATTCTGGTGGATCAGGTTCCACCAGCTCCTCGCTTTTGTTCATTTTGAGTAATGAGAAGTGCCTTACATCTGTCGCGATGAATAATTAATCCGGCATCTGTTGGTAAAGTCCATCAACAGATATGATACCACACAGGGGACATTGCGATGTTCTGCACAGCAATGCTGAGATCCACCCAGTGGATTGGATGAAACAGGATGCTGTGAGACCAGACACCTGGACACCATTTCCTTCTGCTTTGCTTTTCTTCCGTCACCAGCAATAAGCAACTCCCACCTACTCTCCTCAACCCCTCCCTCCTTGGCCCACCCCCCCTCCTCAATTCCCCTCACTCCCACCCTTTCACTCCTCCAGCCCCATCCTCATTTTCTCAGCCCTAATCCACTCCTTCAACCCCACTTTCTCCCTCAGCCCCACCCCATTGCTTTAGCCCCACCTTTCACTCCCTTAGCCCCAATCCCACCCCTCACCCCCCCACTACCTCAACCCTACCTCTTCCCTCAGCCCTACCTCCATTCCCTCAGCCCCATCCCCTCACTCCCTCAGCCCCACCCTTATTGCCTCAGCCCAAACTTCTCCTCAGCCCCATCCTCCACTCCCTCAGTCCTACCCCCACTCACTCTGCCACACCCCACTCCCTCAGCCCCACCCTCTACTCCCTCAGCCCTGCCCCCACAACTTCATCACATCCTGCCTCTTCCAACCCAATCTTGTTTTACATTCAGCTAAGGAATGCAGGTGTCACTGGCTCAGTCAGCATTTGTTGGAGTTGATTAGTGCCCAGAAACCTGAGAGCATGAAGGTTACTTGTCATTTGTCAACTCAAGTCAGAATTTTTTTTTATTCGTTGATGGGACATGGGTGTTACTGGCTGCCAGCATTTATTGCCCATCCCTAGTTGTCTGAGGGCAATTGAGAGTTAATCACATTGCTGTGGCTCTGAAATCACATGTAAGCCAAACCAGGTGAGGGTGACAGATTTCCTTCCCTACAGGCCATTAGTGAACCAGTTGGGTTTTCCCAACAATCGGCAACAGTTTCGTGGTCATCAGTAGATTCTTAATTCTAGATATTTTTTATTGAATTCAAATTCCACCACTTGCTGTGGCGGGATTCAAACGCGGGTTCTCCAAAACATTAGCTGAGTTCTGGATTAATCGTCTAGTGATAATATTACCAGGCCATCACCTCCCTCTATATGTTATTCTGGTCTTTGTGCATGCAGACACATCAGTGAACATTCTCACTTCTGATCTAATGATGAAGGAAAGCAGCTGAAGATGGTTGGGTTTCTTCATCTTTTGAAGGTTCTGGACTACAAGGTTCTTTAGGAGGTTCCAGTATCTCGGCCGGGTCTTGACTCACCATTGACAGGATCATTGACGGCCATCACACCGTCAGCCTGATCCTAACCTGACACCAGCCGGTAGATTGCTATCTGGAACATAACCTGGGAGCTGTTTCTTTCCCTTACTTGTCAGAGCAGCAGAAGATCAGGAACCGAATCAGGATTGGACCAATCTGGGAAATGTGCCTCCAGATTGAACCATTGGAATTAATTTTATATCAAGCCCAATATTCAGTGTGGCAGATGGGTAGGGAGAGAACTAAGATCCTTGCACCCTTTCCCTAAGTTCCCACAGTCAGTATGGTGTTGGACAGGAAGAGTTATGTTTTTTAGCCCCTACGACATGTGGTCAATTTAAATAGTTGCAAGCTTTTGTGGGTTTAAATAAAGGGGACTATTTATTCACACATTCACCCCAGAAATCTAAATTTACTTCATCCATGCACATACAGATGAGAGGGATTTAGTCTGAGAGAATAATGCATTTTTATAAGTTGCAAAAAAAGAGTGGTTCATAGTTTATATCTTTGGCTCATTGTAGAGGAACAGTTGTAGCAAAAGCAGCATTTTCAATTTGAAATGATACTTTAGGTAGTTTCAGTAATTTGAATTGTATACCAGGTACTATTATACGATTCCCTCAAGAGTTGGATGTTCAGCAGGTTACAAATTTAATTACTTATTGTTTCTTCTTACCAGGAGATCAAGTTTCTTTACAGGTGGGCTTGAAATAGCGATGAAACTATTTTAGGTATAACACTCTCCAGGTTTCAGCATACACAGACCTCCTGTCTTCTGCTGCTGATATTTTGTAGATTGGGGCAAACTCATTTCTCTCTGCTCTCGGAGTAAAGAAGAACTTGGTATCAGAAGCTAGTTTCAATCACATGACACGAGTCTCTGTAGCTTCCATTGTCCAGATAGTGGGTTGGAGCCAGAGTGATCGATACACAGCACTGGCTAGGCGGTGGGGTTTGGGCGGAGTAGGGATGATGGTGGTGATTTATAATCAAACAACATACAAGCCTACCATTAGCCCACTGGTAGACAAAATCACAGTGCAGAGGAGACCCTTCAGCCCATCAAATCTTCACTGACACATGAAAGGCCCTGACCCTGCCAGCACTTGGCCCAGAGCCTTGAATGTTACAGCGTGCCAATCGCTCATCCAGGTACTTTATAAAGGCAAAAATTGCAAAAGCCTCCTGATCCTTGGCAGCCTCTCAAGAGTCCATTTCAAATAAAAGATAGTTCCAGAAAAGTAGACACTGGGTTAAAGTTATGAATAGGACAAGCCTTCTGGGTCAGTCCCAACCTGAAGAAGGTACCTCCACATGGAGCCAATGTGATACGGAACACAGTATTCAGTGAAAAATGGAAGAATTGCCAGGGACTTCCTTAATTTGGAGATATATTATATTACAGTGGTTACTTAAATAAAGTATGTCACAGAATCTTACAGCACACCCACATTCATGCAGCTTTTGAAAGGTTGCCCAATTACATAGAGTTACAGTTCAAAGATGTGTGGGTTATGTGGGGCCGTGCTAAATTACCCCCTTAGTGTCAGGGGATTAGCAGGGTAAATCTATGATGTTATGGGATGGAACATGGGTGGGATTGTTGTTGGTGCAGGCTCAATGGGCTGAATGGCCTCTTTTTGTGCTGTAGGCATTCTCTGATTCTATGTTATAGTCAGTGGCACAGCCAATTGTTCCACCCAGTTAGTTTCACTCCATCGCTTTCCTCACAGACCTCCAAAGATTTTATTTTCAATATTTATTTGGTTCTCTTTTGAAAGATATCATTGAATCTGCTTTTACCTTGAATAATCATAATATCTCATAGTTAGAAACAATTCCCTTCAATCTGTTCCCTGACCCTACTGTTAATGGATAGGTTTTTTTCATATTTACTCTATCAAAAACCCTAGATGATATTGAACACTTGTATTAAATTTTCCCTAACCTTCTTTACTCTGAGGAGAACAACTCCAGCCTCTCCTAAGCCTTTCCAAATAACTGGAGCCTTGGTACGGCTCTGTTAAACCTCCTCTGCAGTCTCACAATCTTTGATTTTATTTATGGCATTGTGGAATTTAAGTGTGGTTTTTTTTCAGTGTTCCGAAGCCTCAGGCTGATGTGTCACAATCACCGAGATATACCAAGCAGCAAATTGTAGCTTTCTTTGTACATATTTATGTGAAGGATGGGATGTCATGGCCAAAGGCATGCGAAGCGGTCAGTTTGATAAGATGAAACAGCCGTAAGCAATAGGCACCAGCCATGTGTTTGTACAAAATCCTAAATTGAAAGGAAGATCAGCTGGTGGACAGAGACATAGACAACTTGTGAGGACGATTAAAAGTCTTGTTGTTTGGCAGGGATCTGCAATTACATTTTGTCCCACCAGTATAATGTTTGACATCCCACAGTGCTTATCAGATCACCGTCAGGCTGCACACTTCATTCCATCAACATTATCTCTTCCTGTCAAAGTGCTGAAGGAATACTCGGCAAAGCATGACAAGACAACTGGACTTTGAAGTCTAACCCTTTCCTCATTTAGTCACTGTTAGTGGTTCCCAGTTGCAGTAGCTTTTCACCTTGGGCTCCTGTTTGAAATGGACTTTTGCTTCTCAGTGTTTCCGATGTTACTTGATTTGATTTATTATTGTCACGTTTATTAACGTACAGTGAAAAGTATTCTTTCTTGCATGCTTTATAGACAAATCATACCGTTCGTAGAGAAGGAAAGGAGAGGGTGCAGAATGTCGTGTTACAGTCATAGCAGCTAGGGTGTAGAGAAAGATCAATTTAATGCAAGGTTAGTCCATTCAAAAGTCTGATGGCAGCAGGGTAGAAGCTCTTCTTGAGTTGGTTGATATGTGACCTCGGACTTTTGTATCTTTTTCTCGATGGAAGAAGGTGGAAGAGAGAATGTCTGGGGTATGTGGGGTCCTTGATTATGTTGGCTGTTTTTCCAAAGCAGCAAGAAGTGTAGACAGAGTCAATGGATGGGAGGTTAGTTTGCATGACGGATTAGGTTACATTCACGACCCTCTGTAGCTTTTTGCAGCCTTGGTAGAGCAGGAGCCATACCAAACTGTGATATAACCAGAAAGAATGCTTTCTGTAGTACATTTGTAAATGTTGGTGAGAGTCGTAACAGACATCACAAATTTCCTTAATCTTCTGAGAAAGTATAGACGTTGGTGGGCTTTATTAACTATAGACATGGGGTTGTTTGATTTATATTGGTTGTTCATAACAGTTATTCTGGAATAACTGGACATTATCTTAGAAAGAATATAGAGATCAGGATTTTATGGCCATCCCTGTTACAGTGTGACTCCCCCCATGGTGGATGTGATGGGACATTTACATCGCTATTTACTTGGGCTGTATACATTAAGATTAAAATTAGATGGTAGTTTGTGATGTTGATGGTAGCCATGATGTGGAGATGTCAGCGTTAGACTGGGGTAAACATAGTTGTGAGACTTCTTACCCCAGTACAACACCGGCATCTCCACTCCATAATGTACTGACAGGTGGGTAGGGTATCAAACCCTGGCTATTGGCTTTAGAAGGAGTATGTACAGCTTCAGTAGAAACAAAGCTGGTATTCCCTAGAGAAGTGGTGATGTGATTGAGATTATTAAGATTTTAAAAGGAGTTGGTACTTAGAAAGGGAGACACTCTTTCCCACTTGTGCAGTTTCTAGAATAAGGGGACAGATCCTTAAACTTAAAAACAATCCATTTGGCAGAGAAAATAGGGAATATTTCTCCATGCGAGATATGTAATTCTTTCCCACAAAAAGCAACTGAGATTGTAGCTCAATTCATAATTTTAAATCTGAGATTGATAAGGAGATAGTGGAGTAGTGTTATTGTTACTGGGATTATTGTTACTAATCCAGAGATGCAGTGTCATTCTCAGGGCTCCCAGGTTCGAATCCCAATATGGCAGTGGTGAAATTAATTTAAATACAGTAAACCTGGGATCACCTTGAAATCATTGTTGTGAAATCCTTGCTTGTTCACTAATATCCACAGACAAAATGAGTCATACTCATGGAATCATAGATAATGTCCCAGACACCACCATCACCATCCCTGGGCATGTCCTATCCCACCAGGAGGATAGGTCCAGCAGGGGTAACGGCTCAGTGGTATACAGTCAGAAGGGAGTTGCCCTAGGAGTCTTCAATGTTGACTCTGATCCTATGAATTCTCATGGGCCAGGAAACCTCCTGCTCATTACCACGTACCACAGCCCCTCAGCTGATGAATCAGTGATCCTCTATATGAAGGCATGGTGGCACTGCTGCCTGATAGTGTTTTCGATTCCCAGCTTGAGTCATTATCTGTGTAGCATCTGCACATTCTCTCTATGTCTGCGAGGGCTTCCTCTGGGTGCTGCAGTTTCTCCCCACAGTCCATAAGACTTGCTGGTTAGGTGCACTGACCATGCTAAATTCTCCCTCAGTGTATGCGAACAGGTGCCGGAGGGTGGCAATTACAGGATTTACACAGTAATTTCATTGCAGTGTTAATGTAAGCCTACTTGTGACACTAATAAAATAATGTTCATATTCAACCATCTCATACTCTATATGCTTAGTTTTTCACCCACTCACTCTGTCCCATTGAAGACTGTCTACATCTTCTTGACAACTTATTTTCTTACCTGTCTTGGTGTCATTGGCAAATTTAGATACCACACATTGGGCTCACTGTCCTGGTCTCTAATTTAAAGTAGGTTGTAAATAGTTGCAATCCTATTATTGATCCCCATGGCACTCCGCTAGTTACAGGTTGCCAATCTGAAGAAGACACAGTTACCCCTACTCTTTGTACCCCATTAGCGAACCAATCCTTTACCCATGCTAATATGCTTTTCCCTACACTATATGCTCTTATCTTGTGTAGTAGCCTTTGATCCATTTGAAAGGGATTTCAAATGCCTTCTTGAAATCCAAGTACACCACATCTACTGGTTCCCCTTTACCCACTTTAAATGTTACTTCATGAAAAACCTCTAACAGATTAGTTAAACTTTGTTGACTCTGACCGATTAAATAGTGATTATCTAAGTGTCCTGTTACAATAGCCTTAATAATGAATTCTGGTGCTTTCCCTATGACAGCAATCAGACTAACTGCCCAAGAGTTTTCAGCTTTTTCTCTCATTTCTTCCTTGAATAATGGTGTTAAACTTTAATTACTGCCACCTCTATGCAAAGGGCCAAAGCAATTTTTATTGAGTTAATCAAAATAAACAGAGATGGGAGGGTCTTGTAGAGGTTGCAGTGACAAGACCACAGATTTTGTGTTTCTTTATGAATCGGATATAATTGGGTGTTTGAAAAAAGCATTGATTTCCCTCAATGAATATTCCTTTAATTGGTGGAATTCATTAATTTTATTACAAGTGATTTGAAATTCCACACGGTGTCTGATTAAAATTCCTTGTCCTATGATGGCTGAAGAACATTAATCCAGAATTAGGCAGAATTTAATTAAATGCTTTCAGATAATCCTGTCCTGAAAAAAAGTACATTTTTAAATTAACTACTGTATTGTTCATGGTTTCTCTTTTATTGTTCCTGTCTATTCTTTCCCTCCCCTGCCAGTTTAACCTCTTGTATCTCCGTTACCATAGAATGCTACAGTACAGAAGGAGGCCATTCAGTCAACTGTACTTGTGTTGGCCCTCTGGAAGAACTATCCAACTAGTTCACCTCTTGGGAGAATCAGGTAGTTTAGCCCCAGAAGCACTTGTCGGCTGAATATTGTGAAATTTGAGATGGTTCCTCAGGAAGATGGGCAGCTGCTCATGTACAATAAGAAGTTAACTCCACAATGTGGACTGGTGGTTGAGTCATTGGAGGAAGGCAGGGTGAAATTTTACCGAACCTTTCCCTGGCAGGTTAAACAGATGAGATACAGTAGACAATGGAGTTGATTAAAAAGCCCTTGGATGGAGCAGTGTTGATGAGAAATAATTGTATATATCCTATTCCACGATCACTCCAGCATCTATGTTTCGCTCAAGTTCTCTTCCCCCTTACACCTCCATAGACTCCCTACAGTGCAGAATGAGGCTATTCAGCCCACCGATTCTGTACTGACTCTCCAAAAGAGCTTTCCACCCTATCCTTCCCTTCCACTCTATCCTCTGCACATTTACCATGGCCAAGCCACCTGGCCTAGACATCTTTGGACACTAAGGGGCAATTTAACATAGCCAGTCCATCTAATCTGCCCACAAGATCCAACAAACAGCTGTGATCCGATCATCAGATTTTAATCATGTAACTTGAGGAATAAATATTTTCAGGGACACAATGGGTTAACTTCCCTTCTCTTTTTTTAAAATAATGCCTTAGGATCTGTTAAGAGAGTTAATATTGGCGTCTTCAGATGGTTGAACATTGGCTATATTCTCTCTCCACAGATGCTGGTAGACCCACTGAGATTTTCCAGCATTTTCTGTTTTTGTTTCAGATCCCAACATCCGCAGTATTTTGCTTTTATTATATATGGATGGCACCTTGGCACAGTGATTAGCACTGCTGCCTCACAACTCCAGGGATCCGGGTTCGATTCCTTGCTTGGATCACTGTCTGTACACGATCTCCCTGTGGCTGAGTGTGTTCCCTCCCACAATCCAAAGATGTGCAGCTTAGGTTGATTGGCCATGTTAAATTGTCCCTTAGTGTCAGGGGATTAATGCGGTGAATATGTGGTGTTACAGGAATAGGGCCTGGGTAGGATTGTGGTCAGTGCTGACTTGATTGGCTGAATGGCTTCCTTCTGCATTGTAGGAATTCTATGATTCTATATGGGCCTGTTTAGCTGCAGGTTTAATATTGTCAGCTGTAAGGGGCCTGATATACTGTTCATTTTTTGTACCAGAGCCATTCTTGCTGTGTGAAAAATGCGATGAGTGGCTGCAGATTCTTTGACTGTGTAGGTGTTGCAGATGATTCTCATTCCTGCCTCTGTACCATTCCATCAGAGGGTCACTGGATAAGATCAGAAATGGGAACTCTGGTTGATTAATGTTCCCTCTCTGTCCAGTTCACAATGTCTGCCCCTCCTGAGCTGAATTGACTCAGTGCAGACTGTGGTTTGAACCTCAGACCTCTTTGGTTCATATGGACTTCTCCAGGCTAATTTCCACCCACATTTTTCCCTCTTCTATACCGTTCCCTTCACATCAGCAAGCTCTCATTGTTCACTTTGAGTGTCTATTGTAGATGTGTAAAGCAACAAACACTCAGCATCTTAAATTGCATCCAGTTCAGAGAATCTTGTAGCACAAAGGCAAGGCATTTGGCCCATCATACCTTTGCCAGCCCTTTGAAAATGTTATCCAATTAGTTCCATTTCTCTGCTCTTTCCTTGTAAAAATGGCGTTTGTTCCCATTAGTGTGAACTAGTGTTTATCCGATTCCTTCTTAAGAGTTACAATTGAATCCGCTTCTTTCAAATAATGCATTCTGCATCTTCATTAACTCACTGGGTAAAAGCAATCTCCTCCCTCCTCTCGTTCGTTTGCCAATTACCTTTCAATCTGATTCCTGACACATCTGGAAAAGTTCCCCAGATCTTACTGTGTCAAACACCTTCATAATTTTCCACATTTGTTACAGAGCTTAATTAATTGTGTTAAAGATTATTGTATTCCTGTACATTCCAATAGTGTCTGTCTGGAGCGAATAGTTAACACCTGTGTAAATTTATTACATCTTTTATTGTACATTTATTACAAGTGTAACAGCAGCAGTTTAAATGTTTACACATAAACATAGACAATTAGAATTCCCAATCTATTTTTCATTCAGAACCAGTGTCTCGAAGAATCCCTACAGTGCAGGAGAGGCTATTCGACCCATCAAGACCTAGTCTCTGACAGAGTATCTCATTCCGGTCCTATCTCTGTAACCCCACACATGGCACATCCCATCTAACTTACACATCTTGGGATGCTGCATGGCCAATCCGCCTAACCTGCATATCTTTGGACTGTGGGAGGAAACCGGAGCAGCCAGAGGAAACTCACGCAGACACTGGGGAAAACGTGTGGATTCCACACAGACAATGACCCAAGGCTGGAATTGAACCCGGGTCCCTGGCACTGTAAGGCAGCAATGCTAACCATTTTACCACCGTGCTCTCCATTATCTGACACTGTTCCAGTTAGTCAGGAGATTTGAGGGAATGTGCACAGACAGAATTCAGAAGATATTTTGTTATTTGAGTTTGGGCTATAGTTTACAATGTTACTTTTACACAGTCCCTATTTCTTGTCGACCTAGAATTACAATGGAGTTTTTTAAAAAAGCAGCGTTTTTGTCCTGGTCGTGTATTCCCAGGCCATTCCCAGCAAGGGGAAGGTGGAGAAAATTTCCATCTGTTCCAAGCAGACCAATATCTGAAATTACGCCTTCTTGAGATGAATAATGACAGTGGCTGGTGAAGTGTGAGTAATTCCAACAAGCTGGTCAGAAAGCATCCAGCGAGACGCAAACTCTGAGACAGTAGCACAAAGATGAATAAATCAAGAGCAGTAATTGGTGACAGGTGATTGGCAGCAGCTTCCCTGTGAGAGAGCAGTGTTAACCAACATTGCGTTGTACAGATCGTTTAACAGTAATAAAATGTTCTGAAGTGCTTCACAGGAGCATCTTGGAGCTTAATTTTGCATCAAGTCATATTGCGAGATATTAGGACAGGTGACTTATACTTTTAGCAAAGTAGCTGGTTTGATGGAATGTCCTTAAAGGGCCTTGGCAGCTGAAGGGACAGCCCTCAATGAAGCCCTGAATTTTCACACTGACATTTGCTCTTCCTGAATGCTGTATCATTGCCGTGAGGGTAGGTCTTGGGCTCAGACACACACTGAGAGGCTGTAACTGAGACTTTCCAATTCAAACTGAATGCATGACCATAGCCATCCATTTCAGTCTCCAATCACCCAATCCCAAATTCCCGTCAGATCCTCTTCCAGAGAGCTACAATCACAAATCAGGCAAACTCTTCCTTAGCTGTATGCACAGTCCCTGCCTCTCACCATTATCCAATATTTTTGTAACTAATAAATGAATAAGTTCAAAGAAATAGGTCAACAGTTTAGAAGTGGAGTGAGGTTGTGTCAGCTGAGGTTCAGCTGGTAGCACTCCCGTCTCTCAGTCACAAGGTTCAGGTTTCAAAGCTCACCCATTACTGGAATCGTTGCAGGCTGCATGTGTAATTTGATGGACCGTTTAAAATTCCATTGCCATTCATAAAATCATAGAATTCCTGCAATGCAGAAGGAGAACATTTGGCCCATCAAGTCTGCACTGATTCTCCAATAGAGCATCCCATCCAGCCCCCTTCCCTGTGACCACATAAATTTACCCCTCTAATCCCTCTAACCTACACATCTCAAGATCTAAGAGGCAATTTCCCATGGCCAATCCACCTCACCTACACATCTTTGGAGACTAAGGGGCAATTTAGCATGGCCAATCCACCTAACCTGCCCATCTTTGGTGTGTGGGAGGAAACCCACACAGACATGGGGAGAACGTGCAGATTCCACACAGTCAGTTATACAAGACTGGAATTGAACCTGGATCTCTGGCACTGTGAGGCAGCAATGCTAACCATGTGCCACCATGCCCCAGTTTCAGGGCAGATGTGACACAAAAATGCCACCCTGTGGGTCATGGGTATTAGCACTAACGCAGGCGGGCAGGTGCTATAAAAATGCAAGTCCTCTCTTTGTGTGGTGTCTGGTTTTAGACAGGACAGTCCAAGCTGACTTTCTATCTTGCAATGTCAGTGCTTTTAGTTCTGACTGTGAGGCGTGCAATTGGCCACAATATCACGACAAACTTGCAAGATTCATTAAATTGATGGTTATTATTTGCTGAATCCCTTCTTCGGAAAATATAACAATTTGGCCCTCAACGTGCTGACCCACCCAGTGCAGTACTGAGGGAGTGTGGCACTGCTGTGGGTGCTGAGACAGTAAACCAGGCCCTTTCAGGTAAATGTAAAAAATTCCACGGTATTTGTAGAGGAGCAGGGGAGTTGAGCCCAGTGCATTCAGCTGACATTTATTTCCCAAATCAACATCACTGAAACAGTGTTTCTGATCATTATCGTAATGCTGTCTGTGGGATCTTGCTGTGTACCTATAGCTGCACTTCCCACATTACAACAGTGACTACACTTCCAAAGTACTTCATAAATGAGAAGTTCATTCATAAGTCTCACAAGTAGGCTTCCATTAACACTGCAATAAAGTTACCATGAAAATCCACGGAGCCTGTTTGAGTACACCTGAGGGAGAATTTAGCATGGCCAGTGCACCTAAACAGCATGTATTTCAGACTGTGGGAGGAAACCCACGCAGACTCGAGAAGAAAGTGCACACGGATAGTGACCCAAGCTGGGAATCGAACCCCGGCCAGGAATTGTAAGGCCATGATGTGGAGATGCCGGCATTTGGGCAGCACGGTAGCACAGTGGTTAGCACTGCTGCTTCACAGCTCCAGGGACTTGGGTTCAATTCCTAGCTTGGGTCGCTGCCTGTGTGGAGTTTGCGCATTCTCCTCGTGTCTACATGGGTTTCCTCCAGGTACTCCAGTTTCCTCCCACAGTCCAAAGATGTGCAGATTAGGTTGATTGGCCATGGTAAAATTGCCCCTTAGTGTACTAGGATCTTTAGGTTAGAGGAATTAGCAGGTGAAATATGTAAGGATGTGGGGATAGAGCCTGGGTGGAATTGTGGTCGGTGCAGACTCGATGGGCGGAAAGGCCTCTTTCTGCACTATAAGGTTCTATAGTTCTATGATTCTGGACTGGGGTAAGCATAGTAAGAACTCTTATAGGTTAAAGTTCAACAGGTTTATTTGATAGTACAAGCTTTCGGAGCATCACTCCTTCAGATGAGTGTGGAGTTGTGTGTAAGGCGGATGTGTTAACCACAGTACTACCGTGCCGCCAATAACTATGACATGACTATGAAATGTTCTGGAACATCTTGAATTCCTGAACAATGCAATATAAGCACCCGTCTTATGTACAAATCCCTTTGAGTTGGAATTGTGTCAGATTGGCTCCTCGTGTCTTTTGTTGCTGTCACTCTGGGCGTGAAACTGGGTTTTAACAGCAGCCAGAAAGTGAAACTTTCTCTAGTTGTTGATTAGCCAGGTCCGAAAACGTGAGATGTTTTTACAGAAAAGCTTTTAATTCGCTCGACAGCTGCAGTGTGGAAACATATTACCACTTTTATTCAGCGAGATTTCTGATGTTGCCCAGAGTACAGATGCGGTAATGATAAGCAATTATCAAAGAACAACACTCGTGTTTAAGAGTCTGAGAGTTGAATTTAAAAACCTTAAAATCTCATTTCCATCCTGTTGTTTTCTTTTTCATCTTATTTTGTCTTTTCTTTTTCAGGGGGAGATTCCTCTTCCCCATTTCCTCCCCTCTTCCCCTGTGTGCAGAAGTGCTGGGAGCTCTTTATTGATAGAAGCCACTGACTGCATTCCTGGTCTTTCCCACATGACTCTGCAGAGATCATTTGATATCGCTCCGAGTTGGGGAGCTGTGACATGGGGTGAGATGACTCAGTTTGGAGAGGTCCGACGCAAGTCCAGAACTTTCTTTGCTTTTGTAGTTCAGGAGCATAAGATAACATCTTCATCATCCTCCAATGAATAAGGCCACATCTGGGGGCAACCCCACTCCCCAACCCAACTGCCTTCCCCCTCACTCCACACCCCCCACCCCTTTCCCCCCTTCCCACTGTCTCCTCCCCTACCCCCCTTCCCAACGACCCCCTCCCCACTGCCCCTCTCTACCTCTCTACCTGTCTACATCTTCGTCCTCACCATCTCAGTCTCTTTACCTCTGTGTCCTCTCCATCCTCTCTGTCTTTTTTATCTCTCTGTCTCTCCATGTCCAGCTCTCTCCCTCTCCACCTCTGTCCCTCTTTCCATCCCCATCACTCTCCCTGTCTGCCTCTCTCTATCTCCACCTCTGCCACTTCCTGCCTCTCTCCCCCTCCACCTCTTTCCCTTTCTCCCTCTCTGCCTTTCCTCCTCCCATCCTTTCTCCCCCTCCCACTCTCTTCTCCGCTTCCTTCCCTTCCTTTCCACCTCCCTTCCTCCTTTTCTACCTCCCTACCCCCTCTCCACCTCCCTCCCTCTCTCCCTCCATCTTTCCCTCCCTCTCTCCCTCCCTTGCCCCCTCGCCCCCTCTCTCTCTTTCTCTGCCTCTCTATCTCTCTCCCTCTCTCCCTCTATTTGATTTACCCTCCTATGAAGGTGCCTAGGGATGTATTGAGTGCATTGGATAAAGTTGTAGCGATGAGCTGCTGACTCCTGCTGTTTGAAGTTGTTTTTTTTCCCCTATTTAATCCTGGATCTTTGCAAACCCTGAATTTAAATTGAATCCAGAGCTGTAATCTGTTGTGGGCTGTGAGCAGGGCAGCTGCAAGTAGATAATGTGAAGCTTTAACCACTCTCATTTTCCAGAGTTTGAAAGTCTGGAATCTTGCACTGATTACCCACCACTCTCCAGCTGCTTTACACTAATCTCAGCTCCACAGCTCTGCAAGGACCAGCTTTCCAAATCCTGATTAAAATGACATGTTTTTGGACAAGTTAATAAAACTGACTTCAAATGTGAAGCTGCCAGGTGCATACTGGGAACATTAGAAGCCGTGTTGGAAATTCTGACAGTGTAAAAGGAGAGAGTATTCTCCTTTTCAATTCCTATTCTCCAACTAACTATTCTCAACCTGAAACAAAACATATTCATATTTAAACTTTTGTTGGACATCATTTTATTGAGTGTATTTTTAGGCAATTTCATAGAATCCTTTTCATTTATTCACTCATGGGACTGAATGGCTGGCTAGGCCAGCATTTATTGCCCATCACTAGTTGCCCGAGGACAGAGGATAGTTGAGAGTCAACCACATTGCTGTGGCTCTGGAGTCACATGTAGGCCAGACCAGATCAGAACGGTAGATTTCCTTCCCTAAGGGGCATTAGTGAATCAGATGGGCTTTTTCCAACAATCGACAATGGTTTCATGATCAACAGTAGATTCTTAATTCCAGAGGTATTTTATTGAATTCAAATTCCACCACATGTCAAGGCGGGATTGAAACAGATCTCCATTACATTGCATTATTACTATATTATTAATCCAGAAATATAAATAACGCCAGTAGACCATCATCTCCCCCATGCAGAAAAGGACCATTGAGTCTGCATTGCCCACAATCTCATCCAAGCCATTCCAAATAACCCCATGCATTTAGCCGAGCTGGCCCCTCTGACACTAAGGGGCAACTTAGGACTGGAGGCACAACCTCAAGATTAGGGGGGGGCAGTTCAGATCGGAGTTGCGGAGGAGTTTCTTCACGCAAAGGGTGGTGAATCTTTGGAATTCTCTGCCTGATGAGGTGGTGGAGGCTTCCTCACTGAATATGTTCAAGTCAAGAGTGAATAAGTTTTTGATTGACAAGGGAATTAAGGGTTGTGGGGAGAAAGCGGGAAAGTGGTACTGAACCACTACAGATCAGCCATGATCTTATTGAATGGCAGGGCAGGCTCAAGGGGCTGGATGGCCTACTCCTGCTCCTATTTCTTATGTTCTCAATTTAGCATGGCCAATCCACCTAACCTGCACGTCTTTGGACTGTGGGAGGAAACCGGAGCACCTGGAGGAAACCCATGCAGACTCGGGGAGAATGTGCAGATTCCACACAGACAGTGACCCAAACCGGGAATCAAATCACTGTGTCACCCAAAAGGATTTCCTTCCTTCCTTTCCTCTGTTGTAACTCTTTCTGATTTTCCCTCCTGTAATTCTTTTTTTGTTCTCACTGGAGCGTCGGAAGTTGAGGGGTGACCTGATAGAACCCTAGAAGACAATGAGGGGCCTGGATAGAATGGATAGTCAGAAGCCAGGGTGGAAGAGTCAATACCAAGGAGCATCAGTTTAAGGTGCAAGAGGCAAGGGTTTAAAGGAGATGTACAAGGCATGTTTTTTACACAGAGGGTGGTGGGTGCCTGAAACTCATCGCCGGAGGAGATAGTGGATGTGGATACAATATTGACTTTTAAGATGTGCCTGAACAAATAATGAATAGGATGGGCACAGAGAGGTATGGTCCCCGGAAGGGTCAAGGGTTTTAATCCAGATGGGCAGCATGGTCATTGCAGGCTTGGAGGGCCGAAGGGCTGTAATTTTCTTTGTTCCCTTACTAATTCATTTTGATCATTTACAATCTTTCTCACCGTTTTCAGTATCATTTCGTTTCTGCTTAATTATAGCAACAAAATATATTTCTATTCGTGTGGTGCCTTTTAATGTAGTGAAAAATCCCAAGGGGCTTCACAGCAGTAATTACTCCAACATTGCAAATTACAGCTGTAACCAGAGATTGCAGTGACATGGAGAGTTGTTCAAAAGCTGAGAGGATCCAGGGAAGATTTTCTAGTCAAAATTCTGGGAAGATTTGACAGAGCAGGAAGGGAGAAGCTGTTTTCATTTCCAGTGACTTAGCAACCAGAGGTCACAGATTTCAGATCAGTGTACTAACCATTGAAATATTTTCTATGCTTCTATGTTGCTAGATTGCAAGAAGAAATTAGTTATAACTCACGGGGCTAAAGGGATCAAGCGATATGGGGGGAAAGGGGGAATCAGGATGTTGAATTTGATGATCAGCAATGATCATAATGGCAGATCAAGCTGAAAGGATCAAATGGCCTATTCCTGCTTCGAGTTTCCATGTCTCTAAGAAATAGGCGCAGGAGAAGACCATTCAGCCCATCAAGCATGTCCTGCTATTCAGTACTATCTCAGCCTTCAACTCCACTTTCCTGATGCTCCCTTCATTCCCTGAGAAACCAGAACTCTGTCTTTCCTACAACCTTAAATCTATTTAATGATGAAGCATTCCCAACCCCTGGGAGAGATTCCAAAGATCCGTCTAATCTACACATCTTGGGACAATGAGGGGCAATTTAGCAAACCAATCCACCTAATTCTCACATCTTGGTCTGTGGGAGGAAACCGGAGCGTCCGGAGGAAACTTACACAAACACGGAGAGAATATGCAAACTCCACACAGTGATCCAAGGCTGGAATTGAACCCAGGTCCTTAGCGCTAAAAGGCAGCGGTGCTAACCACTGCGCCACCATACCCGCTTCCACTGTATCGCCATAAGAACCGGAGGGGAGATGAGGAGATTTATTTTGCGCAGCATATTATCTGGAAAGCAGTGTTTGAATGGAAGCAGATTCAGTAATATTTAAAATGAAATTGGATAAAGACTTGAAAAGAAAGGAATTGCAGGCTTATGAAGAGTGAGACTGATTGGACAGCTCTTTCAAAGAAACAACACACCACAATGGGTCGAATGGCCTCCTTCCCATGTGTATGGTTCTATCAGTTGACTTTCTGCTTGTGTTTAGTAAAGATACATGGGGTCTCTTCCATGCCTTGTTAATAGAGGGGAGAATGGGCTATACAGTGTAATGTACCACGGACTTCCTGCTTCGCACTCCCTAACAGAAGGATAAGAATCCAAAGAGGAGAAGGTTTCAAGATCAAAACAAACCATTTACCGTGACTTTTGGCTTCATTGTCTATGTTAGAGATTCCTTTTTAAGATGGCCTCCAATCAGATAGACCTTTCAAACTCTCCAGCTGTCATTTTGGTTGTTGTAGCGTTTCATGTTATTGAAATTTCCTCACTTCAAACAGGCGCTGCATTATGTGGCCTTGAGAGGATTGCTTGACTGATTATTCAGAGAGTGCTCACACACAGAAGTTTTATTTAAAGAGCTTGGCTGGTCTCTGATCCGCAAAGGTGCCCATCACTGATCAAAGGAAGTGCTGAGGTCTCGGAGTTCACAATGAAATTCAGGGCAGCCTGTTCCCCAAATGAAAGTTTCACCTCGTTTACAAATTGAATTCTGCTTACTTGGCGCCGGCAGAGTATCAGTGAAGGGTTGTGGAGGGTGACATTAGTCTTGTCACACAATGTTCTGTATCATCATCGTGTTTAATCTCCCTGACCTTGACTTTCAGTGGAGTTCTGTACTTTAACCAGCGTGTGTGAAGAATGTTTAATCACCTCTTCAGCGGTAAGGAATTCCGACCAGTAGAATCTAACGTTTGTGTGTATGTGTGTGTCTGTGTGTGTGAGTGTACATGCATGTGTGCCCATGTGTATTTGTCCATGTGTGGTGTATATGTGTGTGTATATGTCCATATATGAGCATCTGTCCGTGTGTGTCTGCATATGTATGCATGTATGTGTGTATATGTGTGTCTGCCCATGTCTGTTTGTCCATGTGTGTGTATGGTGTGTGTGTATATGCATGTGTATATCTGTGCGTCTGTGTGTGTGTGTGTCTGCATGCATGAATGTCTGTGTGTGTCCATGTGTATTTATATGTATGTGTTGTGTGTGTGTATGCATGTGTATAAGTGTCTGTATGTGCATAGTGTATAAATATGCGTGTATATGCATGTGTATGTGTGCATGTGTGTGTGTGCGTATGAGTGTGTGTGAGTGTATGTGTGCATGCTGGCGCCAAGTAAACTCTGGCAACGTACAGGGGAGGAATATTGGGGCTCCTCAATTGGCTGCTCCATTGCTCCTGGTGGCACTGCCTCCTGTCTCCTGCTAAAATTTCACCACTGGAAATACTCTCTCCGCACCCAGCTTCTATTTATAAGCAGCATTGATCATTGTGCCATTCTCAGTGAAGTGGTATTGTAGACTCACAGAAACACTTCATTAATGTGGCTCAATGCACAGCACACTTGGCCACTCGGAATGAGTCCAAGTCCGTTCTCTCAGATTGGTCACATTCCCAATGTTTAATGATGAGAAAGATGCGAAGCTCGGAAATGTGTTACTAATTGGGTGGTCGGTCTTTGTTGCAGAGTTGTGGCTCAGTGTACAGTGCCCTCATTTCCCAATCAGAAAGTCACTGCCTCAGTCTGGTGCAGCATTGATGAAGTCCTGACAATACAAGGTGAATTCTTTCAGTTGAGACATTACGCTGAGGCCCTGTCTGTCCTGTCAGGTGTACAGGGAAGATCTTATGGCAGTGTGCCCATGTGTCCTGAGACCACAATTATTCCTCAATCAACATCCTGAACAAAAACAGGTGATTTGGTTATTAGCGCATGGCTGTGGGATCTTGCTGTGTGCGGATTGGTTGCCATGTATTTCATAATGATGACAGTGACTACACCTAAAGCATGTTATTGGCTATAACACACTCTGGAATGTCCTGATCTTGTGACAGAAATGCCAATATCTTAATTTAAGAAATGAGAAATTTGACTCTTGAATTTCAGCTCTGAAGGGGTTAAGAAGAAAGCAGAAAAACTGAGCAAGATCTGATTTGACGAGGAAGCCAGAAATAGTTTTCCTTCAGTACAAGTATTACACATCTCAGTGAATTGGTGTTTGAAGTGCTGTCTGATGTGCTTTTCATTGCCAACACTTCATTAACTTTTCTCTCCAGTAATGGAAACTGGCTCATCATGAATATGTTATCAGTTTTGCTGTATACTCCAGTATATGCTTCATAGTGATATGCATGTATATGTGCACGTATATCTGTGAGTTTGTGTGTGCGTGTGCATCTGAGTGTGTTCTTTCTCATTCATTCATGGGACATGGGCATCGTTGGCAAGGCCAACTTATATCCCTTCCCAGTAGCTTTTGAACTGTGAGGCTTGCTGGGCCATTTCACAGGCAGTTAAAAGTCAATCACATTGCTGTAGCTCTGGAGTCACATGTAGGCTAGGGCAGGTAAGGACGGCAGATTTCTATTCCTAAAGGACATTAATGAACCACTTGGGTTTTTCCAACAAATCAACAATAGTTTCATGGTCATCAGTAGATTCTTAATTTCAGAAATTTTTTATTGAATTCAAATTCTACTATCTGCTGTGGCAGGATTCAAACCCGAGTCCCCAGAACATAACTTGAGCCTGGATTAATTGTCTAGCAATAATACCATGAGGCCATGTGTGCATATATTTGTGTATGTGTGTGTACATGTGTGTGTACATGTGTGTGTACATGTGTGTGTACATGTGTGTGTACATGTGTGTGTGTTTGCTGGTGTATAAATATGAATACATGTGAGCATGCATGTGTGTTTGTGTATGGTTGTACGTGTGTATTTAAACATGGTCCAGTGGGTAACAGTAATCATTTAGTCACAAAGTTATGGGTTCAAGTTTCCCTCCAGAAAGTTGAGCGCTAAACCCATTTCAACCCTCCGCATGTGATACTGAGGGAGTGCTGCTTGTCTTTATGCAGGAGAACCTAAATCTCTGGTTCAATGTTGAGCAGATCTGATGGTAACCTTCAGAATGGAATTGGATTTCTACTTAAAAAGGGAAACAAATCTACAAGGAAAGAGCAAGACAAGTGGGAATTTCACACAGTTCCCAAGAGAGAGGCCCCTTTCAGAGGCTGATGAGCCACCCAACCCCCTCCACCGGGACTCTTTCCTGAGATTGGGTCACCTTGAGAGCAGATGGGCCTGTTGTGTTCAGAGACTGAGCACAGGTTCGATGGGTTGATTGGCCTCCTTCTGTACTGTCTGAGTGTCAACAGTTTATTCATTAGTCACAAGTCAGCTTACACTAACACTGCAGTGAAGTTACTATGAAAATCCCCCAGTCGCCACACTCCTGTGCCTGTTTGGGTACACTGAGGAGTATTTCGCATGGCCACTACGTCTAACCAGTGCACCTTTTGGATTGTGGGAAGAAACCAGAGCACCCGGAGGAAATCCACACAGACATGGGGAGAATGTGCAGACTGCACACAGTGGCCCAAGCCAGGAATTGAACCTGGATCCCTGGCACTGTGCAGCAGCAGTGCTAACCACTTGTGCCACTGTGCTAGATGGAGGAATTGTGTCCTCTGGCTGTGGTTTCCTGTGTTACATCTACTGAATAGCACGTGATTGGCTGCAGTGAGCTGTGAAAGATGGTGGGTAAGTGTCACATGGGGAAGATTGATGTCTGGAAAATTGTCACCTTCTCATTGGCCCATTGAAGGCCATGACTCCCAGGGTGTCCTAACCCTGATTGGGCCAACGGATCTCACATACACTGAATTACGGGAGCAAAAACCATTCAGAAAACCAATTATTCTAATCACTAGACATAATCCACAGAGGGTAACAGAAATATCATTGTGTGAAGAGTTAAGAGTGAGTCCAGTTGTGTTTCAGATTGTTTGCAATGTTTCATTAGTGATCATTCTGGATTTGTGATGAGAGCTTAGGAGAAGGTGAACAATGTGTAGTGAATAAGACAATAACAAATCACAGGCCTGAGGTTTACGCTCCCCCACCCGTGGATGTGAAGGGGGAACGGAAAAAATCCAATGTGCCTACCCCACCCTTCCCTGTCCTGTCTGAAATTTTACCGGGGGCAGCAAGATCCAGGGGAATGGGGGTCCAGACAGTACTAATCACCTGGGCACATGCTTTAGGGGATTCGGGTTCAGGCAACGCCATTCCCGCTCACCTCACCCTTCAATGTTCAATGCACATAAACACAGGAGATCTGATCCTCCTGGAGAGAAAATCTAAGTCCATGTGGTCATTAATTAGACAGCCAGGCTGCCTTCTGGGTGATATAATCCACTCTTGGTAACATGCAGGGAGTGGGGGGGGCACTAAAGGACTATAGGGATCTGGTGTGGGCTGGGGAGGCCAGCAGGAATGATGGTTGCACCAACTGTGAGTGAATGAGTGACCTTCACACACCCCCCCCCCCCCCCCCCCCCCCTCCCCACCATTCCCATAAACCGAACCAACCACTAGGCTGAGAGGAGAAAACCCCAGGCTGAAGTGGGAAGCCACGAGGTGTGTACGCATTTCACCAACCCCACTTCAGAATCTGCACACCAGAGGTGAACGCAGGATGTGTGTTAGACAAACCCAAACCCTTAGCTCCTCCCTGGACTCTGGTCCCCTTCCCTGGTGACCAGGATCTGGGGCCTAATCCGTCACTCCCTCTCCAGCTCTGCTTTGAGACAAAAAATGATGTGGAGATGCCGGCGTTGGACTGGGGTGAACACATAAGAAGCCTGACAATATCAGGTTTAAGTCCAACCAATTTATTTGATAATAAACTCACCAGGTTATCAAATAAATCGGTTGGACTTAAACCTGGTGTTGTCAGACTTCTTATCGACTGAGGAAAGACAGAAGGTTTTCTAGTCGGCAGTTCTGTAGCTTGGCACTTTTTAATGGTCATTTTATTCATTACTAATTTATTTTTAAAGATCAGTTCATTGCTGTTACATTGATTTCTTCCTGTTTCCTTCACACCTTGGCTGCGATCCTCTGGCTGTTCACTGGTGGCAGATCCTCTGGTAAAGAAGTCAAATGGCCTTCATTACGAGAGGTTTCCAGGACAGGAGCAGGGATGTGTTGCTTCATTTATACAGGGCCCTGGTGAGGCCATACGTGGAATATTGTGTGCAGTTTAGGTCTGCTTTTCTGAGGAAGGATGTTCTTGCTGTTGAGAGAGTTCAGCAAAGGTTTACCAGGCTGATTCCGGGGATGGCAGGACATATAAATGAGGAGAGATTGACTAGGTTAGGATTGTTTTTTAGATGAAGGAAGGGGGAATCTCATAGAGGCTTATAAAATTCTAACAGGACGAGGTAGGGTAGATACAGGGAGGATGTTCCTGATGGTGGGGTGTTCTAAAGATTCAGGGTAGACTATTTAGGAGGATTTGAGGAGACACTTCTTCACCCAAAGAGCAAGAGCCTGTGGAATTCGTTACCACAGGAAGCAGTCATTCCAAAACATTGAATGTATTCAAGAGGTGACTGGATATAGCACTCAGAGCAAATGGGATTAAAGGTTATGGGGAGAAAGCAGGACTAGTCTAATGAGTTGGACGATCAGCCATGATCCTGACGAATGGCAGAGCAGGCTCAAAGGGCTGAATGGCCCCCTCCTGTTTCTATCTCTATGTTTCTGTGATCCCACCAGCAGTGCACTCCCTCCATGGATTTCCCGGCTAAAATGAGAAATCCCAATTTCAGCGGCGGGAGCGGAAGATCCCATCTCTCGCAAGTGGCATGTCCGCCTCTCACTGCTGAGAAATTCACCAATGGGAGGCTGGAGAATTCTGGCTCTTCACTCGTTCGTGTGAAGTTGGTGTTTGATGTGACATCAATTCCGATATCAGGCTTCCCGCTGGTGGGGAATGAGACGCTCACAAGGGTCTGAGTTGTCATAGGAGAACCTGCAAAAGGGGCATTTTTGCTCCAATAGAAATGGGAAATTCTCAACACATCGAGTGGTGTCTGCACAGAGAGAAACAAAGGCTAGTGACCCTTCATCACAACTAATAGAGGTCTTGGACCTGAAGCATTGACTCATTGATGCTGTCTGGCCTGCCCAGTATTTCCGAAACTTTCTGTTTATATTTCCGATTCCCAGCATCCACATGAGTTTGTATTCCTATTACACACTCTCTGCTGGGCAGTTGTAAGTGTGGTTAATTCCAATTTCAGATGAGAAAATATTTATCACACACACAAAGTGTAATTTTTTCTATAAAGCCCATTAGTACAGATGAAAATAGCAGGTGAATTGATTGGTGCTAATTTACTGGAAGATTTTGCCAGTTTTAAACTTGCACGTGAAACCAGCAGTCGAGGGCCAATAGAATACATCATATCTGATACATCAGCTTTGACAAAGGGATATCCAGACTCAAAACATCAGCTCTTTTCTCTCCTTACTGATTCTGCCAGACCTGCTGACATTTTCCAGCATTTTCTCTTTTGGCTGGTACATCATTGATAGTTCGAGATTTTCTCATTTGTTTTCAGGATTGTTGTTTGTAGTGCATTGAGCTTCAGGTCTTTTGGATGATGTTATCTGGATATTACATTGGACAAGTTTCAGAGAAGCAGAGCTGGTTGTAACGTATGAATGAAAGCTGTGTGTCATTGCCTGGCAAAGCCCTGTTTAGAAAATGTTTCATGCTCAAACCTGGTGTGTCAATGGGCTTTAGAAATAGAGGCAAAGAGTGCAAAATCCAAGACGTTTTGCTAAAACACTTTGACTCCAATGTGACCATAATTCTTAATCCCTGGGGATAGAGGGATATGGTCCCAAGGAGGGTCGGGGATTTTAGTTGAATCGGGCAGCATGGTCCGTACAGGCTTGGGACACTGAAGGGTCTGATCCTGTACTGTAATTTTCTTTGTTCTTTGAAATACCAAAAAATAATTCATATTCAAGAGTGTAGAGGGAGCTTTACTCTATATCTAACCTCATGCTGTACCTTATCCTGGGAGTATTTGTTGGAGGACAGTGTAGAAGAAGCTTTACTCTGTATTTCATCCCATGCTGTACCTGTCCTGGGAGTGTTTGATGGGGCCAGTGTAGAGGGAGCTTTACTCTGTATCTAACCCTGTGCTGTATCTGTCCTGGGAGTGTTTGTTGGAGGACAGTGTAGAGGAAGCTTTACTCTGTATCTAACCCCGTGCTGTACCTGTCCTGGGAGTGTTTGTTGGAGGACAGTGTAGAAGAAGCTTTACTCTGTATCTCATCCCATGCTGTACCTGTCCTGGGAGTGTTTGATGGGGCCAGTGTAGAGGGAGCTTTACTCTATATCTAACCTCATGCTGTACTATCCTGGGAGGTGTGAGGACAGTGTAGAAGAAGCTTTACTCTGTATCTCATCCCATGCTGTACCTGTCCTGGGAGTGTTTGTTGGAGGACAGTGTAGAAGAAGCTTTACTCTGTATCTCATCCCATGCTGTACCTGTCCTGGGAGTGTTTGATGGGGACAGTGTAGAAGAAGCTTTACTCTGTATCTAACCCCATGCTGTACCTGTCCTGGGAGTGTTTGATGGGGACAGTGTAGAGGGAGCTTTACTCTATATCTAACCCCGTGCTGTACCTGTCCTGGGAGTGTTTGTTGGGGGACAGTGTAGAGGGAGCTTTACTCTGTATCTAACCCCGTGCTGTACCTGTCCTGGGAGTGTTTGATGGGGGGACAGTGTAGAGGGAGCTTTACTCTATATCTAACCCCGTGCTGTACCTGTCCTGGGAGTGTTTGATGGGGGGACAGTGTAGAGGGAGCTTTACTCTGTATCTAACCCCGTGCTGTACCTGTCCTGGGAGTGTTTGATGGGGGACAGTGTAGAGGGAGCTTTACTCTGTATCTAACCCCGTGCTGTACCTGTCCTGGGAGTGTTTGATGGGGGGACGGTGTAGAGGGAGCTTTACTCTGTATCTAACCCCGTGCTGTACCTGTCCTGGGAGTGTTTGATAGGAACAGTGCAGAGGGAGCTTTACTCTGTATCTAACCCTGTGCTGTACCTGTCCTGGAAGTGTCTGATAGAGATCGTATAGAGGAATCTTTACTCTGTATCTAACCCCGTGCTGTACCTGTCCTGGGAGTGTCTGATAGAGATAGTATAGAGGAATCTTTACTCTGTATCTAACCCTGTGTTATACCTGTCCTGGGAGAGGGAGACAGTAATTCTGTTTATAAGGCTCTCTCAGTCCATTAATCATGAGATGAGGAATTCTGCAGCCAGTTGGTTTCGATTAATGTGGAATTGTGATTCCAGCCAAGGGTAGGTTTCACGATGAGTTTAAAAAAAGCAATTACTTAACCGAGTTTCTCAAAAACTGTCAGCTTATCCAACTGTAAACTAAACAAAGTTGAGGTCACTGTTTAAAAATAAGGAGTCATCCATTGAAGGTAGAGACAAGGAGAAATCCTTTCTCTGAGGTCATGACCCTTTGGAACTCTCTTCCTCAAAGGGCAGTGGAGCCTTTGAATGTTTTTAAGACTGAGCTCGATAAATTCTTGATCAACAAGCGGGTGAAAGATTATCAGAGGTCAGTAGGAGTGTGGAGTTGGAGTCGCTATGAGATTAGCCATGATCTTATTGAATAGAGGAACAGGGTTCAGGGGTCAAATGGCCTCCTCCTGCTCCTAATGCATGTGTTTGTCTATTCTCAGCTTTCTCTCACTATCTCCCTCACCCTTAGTCTGAGGCTCTCTCTCTGATCCTCTCCTTCACTGTCTCCCTCATTCTTACCCTTTCCCTCACCCTCTGTCTCACTCTCTCCCTCACCTTCTCTGCCCCTCTTTGTCCTCGATCGGCCTCAGTTTTATCTCCCTCCTCACCCTTACCCTGATCCTTTATCTTACACTGAATCTTTCTCTTTTCCCTGTACCCCTCGATCCCTCCTTTTGTCCCTCACTTATCTACTCTGAATCTTCCTTGATCTTTAACCTTACACTCCTCCTGAGGACAGGTCCTCAACTGGAAGACTGACATATGTTGAGATGAATTTTCCTGCTCTCCCATTGGGTGAGGGAAATCTGTAGCTACCCCGTCTAACACGAAGGACATCTCAGACCTCCCATTCTTCCTGACTCAGAAACCACCATTAATTCTTCAATATTGTGCCCTTTCCAGCAGCTTCTGCTCATTCACTGCCTGCTCCATCACGTGATTTGACATGTACTAGTGATGTACTGAGTAGACCATGTGATTGGCCCTCCTTTATCCTAGTAGGCCACAAGATTCAATTCAAGCTTGTTCATGAACCTTGACCCCCATGAATAAGAGTCAATACATTTAATACAAGCCAAATATTTCAGGTCTTTTTTTACATTTATTTATTAGTGTCATAATTAGGCTTACATTAACACTGCAATGAAGTTACTGTGAAGTTCCCTGAGTTGCCACACTGTTTGGGTTCGCTGAGGGAGAATTTAGCATGGCCAATGCACCAAACCAGCACGTCTTTCGTATTGTAGGAGGAAACGGGAGCACCCGGAAGAAACCATGCAGACATGAGGAGAATGTGCACACAGATAGAGGCCCAAGCTGGGAATCGAACCCAGGTTCCAGGTGCTGTGAGGCAGCAGTGCTAACCACTGTGCCACCGTGCCACCCCCCCCAATGAGTTATGAGTTATAGAAAATGCTTCATCATTGATATCATCATAGAACTAACATCAATTTCAAATGGTAAAAAACAAAGTTTGGACACAGATGAAGTGCACGGCTCTCACAGTCAGTGTTGTGAGCAATCAGCACGCACCTCAGTCAGACTGATAGGAAAGAAACTACACAGACTGAACTCAGTGAAATGTGGCAAACCGTGCGTGTGGGCAATGGTCAACAAAATGTCCAGTGAGGCTGCACTGAGAATCCTGATTGGCTGCATGTATCCTCTCCACTGCGGGCTGTAAGTTGCCCATTGGTGTAGACTATTTATTTACAAATTTAACATGGGCCCCTTACATTAAATATGTAGCATCCTAGACATGTCATCTCAGCTCAGAGGTAGATCTGATCCTTCCTGGCTAAACAGTTTGGTCACTTGTCCATCTGGTTACAAAAAAAACATTTAAATCTCTCCTATCCATGGCCTCAAATGCCATTTCAGCAACCAGAGGAACTGATTGAAGCTGGCATTCCTGTACTGTACCAAGGGAGTGCAACACTCCCTTCCAGATATTAAACTGAGACACAATCTTGGGCACATGATGATACCTCTTTAATCTCCGGGGAAAGAAGAGAGGCCTTGGGGAATAATTAGGCTAGTTTTCTGAGGAGCTGACACATGCATGATGGGGCGAATGGCCTCTTATTGTGTTATCCATTTGGAGGGCAGGAATTCTTCCTGGGAATTCTGCCAATATTTATTCTTTCACCAATATCACGAAAATAATGATCTGACAGCGCTGATCGTGGGAACTTTCCGTACACAAATTACCCACTCTGTTTTCTAAATTACAACAGTGACCACACGTCTTGGTTGGTTACAGAATGCTTTGGGTCATTCCAGCTGGAGTGATGTCCTGTTACTGCAAATCTTCCTTTCCTATATCACACTCTTCACTTGAGGAAGTGTCACAAGGATCTGGTGGATACTAAGCGAGAAAAGGGAGAAATTATGGGGCAATAATATAATGATCGAAAAGTTCTGTCTTTCAGAAGGCAGAAGAGAGCAAGGGAAAGGCAGAGTTGTTTTGAAGATAACTTGGAGAAGATTTGGGGCATTGTCAATTAAGGAGTAGTCTCTGATGTTATGAGTTGTCTCAGTAATAAGCCAGACTTGCAGAACACAAACAGTACCCCGCTGAGTTACACTTCCTGGATATTTATTCAGACATTGCTCATTGTTATTGACGCAGCAAAATAATTCATCTTAACCCCTCTCCCCACCTTTCCTGAGAGTCTTCAACCAATGATGAAAGAAAACAGTCACAGTTGAAATGCATGGGTGGGATTAGGAATGATTGGGTGGGATTTCACGCTCAAGCGAGGTCAGTGGACAATTCCGCTGTCCGCCCCTTGCCTGCTCCAATTCTGCAGCAGGCGAAGTGACAGAATTCTGGGGATTGTGTCAATTACAAGCTCCTGTGGAATCAGTTAAACAGCCAATACCCAATAACAAATAGCCAAAATTGGAAACTTACAAATACGAATGGCAATTTCCAAACATACAAACATCTGAGTGGGGAGCTGGGCCATTTGCCAACTCCAGCCAAACCCGTCACCTCGACAACCTAGAAGGGCAAGGGGAACACCACCACCTGCAAGTTCCACTCCGAGTCACTCACCATCCTGTCTTATCACTTATTCCTTCACTGTCATTCGATCAAAATTCCAGACCTTCCTCTCTAACAGCACTGTGGGTGGTCCTACATAACATGACCTTCAGCAGTTCAAGAAAGCAGCTCATGACTACCTTCTTGAGGGCAATTTGTGATGGATGATAAATGCTATGTAGCTCCACTCACCTCATGAAGGAATAAAGAATATATAGAAACACAGAAACTAGAAGCTGGAATAGGCCATTCCACAGACCAACCACTGTCTGAGAAAAAAAAACTCTCCTCATCCCCCTCTCAAATCGGAGATCCTTTAATTTTCAAACTGCAAATCTCAGCCCTTCGGAGGGTCAGGAGAAAGTAGTGACAAGAGGGGTGAGAGGTCAAGTCTGCAAACTTCTTTTTTTAAACAAAACATGAAATTGGACACATTCAGAGTGTGCCAAACGCATTAAAAATAATACAATGAAAGAAATTTGATGCGAAAGAGCTGCTTTTGATTGGCGGGGGAAGGGGGAAGAGGGCTTCCCATCGGTTTCCTCAAGTAGAAATGTTTCCTTCTGGAGTGAAGAAACTTCTTCACCCAAATCTGTGGAATTCCCTGCCCAGTGAAACGGTTGAGGCTACCTCATTGGATGTTTTTAAGGCAAAGATAAATAGATTTTTGAACAGTAAAGAAATTAAGGATTATGATGAGTTGACTGTTAAGTGGAGTTGAGGACATGAAAAGATCAGCCATGATCTTACTGAATGGCGGAGCAGGTTCGAGAGGCCAGATGGCCAACTCCTGCTCCTAGTTCTTATGTTCTTCTGAATGATGAGAGAGTGCTGTGAACATGCTTCAGCTTCATTAGTCTCTGATTAGTCAATCTAATATCGCCTGGATGAGTCTGATGGTAATCATGTTTCCCCCTGAATAAAGCTGTGGCAGTGGGATTGGAATGCCCCAACCATTGGAAAGAA
The DNA here is from genome assembly GCA_024679065.1 of Sphyrna mokarran. Taxonomy (NCBI): domain Eukaryota; kingdom Metazoa; phylum Chordata; class Chondrichthyes; order Carcharhiniformes; family Carcharhinidae; genus Sphyrna; species Sphyrna mokarran. The sequence goes on along the minus strand of JAGIQG010000027.1, from coordinate 6,539,431 downwards.
ACAGGATCACTTCCCACCTGGAATATAAAGGATTAGCTGCAATGCCAGTGATAAGTAGACTGGGGTTACATTCATTAGAATTTAGAAGAGTGAGGGCGGAGATCTTATCGATGCATATACAATTATGAAGGATATAAATAAGATAGAAGCTGGAAGGTTACTTCCACTGGCAGGTGAAATTGGAACTAGGGGGCAGGGCTTCAAAGTAAGGGGAAGCAGATTTAGGACTGAGTTGAGGAGGAACTTCTTCACCCAGAAGGTAGTGAATCTGTGGAATTCCCTGCCCAGTGAAATAATTGAGGAATTAGTGAAAAATTAATTAGTAATTGAGGAATTGAGTGAAATAAATCATGGAATGTTTTTAAGGCAAGGATAGATAAAATTTTTGAACAGTAAAGGAATTAAAGATTGTGGTGAACAGGCGGGTAAGTGGAGCTGAGTCCACAAAAAGATCAGCCATGATCTTATTGAATGATGGAGCAGGCTCGAGGGGTCAGATAGCCCATTCCTGCTCCTAGTTTTTATGTTCTTACACCCTGTTCAATTTTACACCCCATTCTGGGGGATGGGCGCAGAACTGGGTTTCACACATTCTCATGGTTTGACAAGTTTGAAAAAATTATGTAATTTTAACCTTCTGTTCCCAAGATGTAGGCCAGCATTTACTGCCCTTCCCTAACTGCTCTTGAGAAGGTGATCGTGAGCTGCTGTCTTGAACCGCTGCAGACAGTGTGGTGTAGATACACCCACAATGCTGTTAGGGAAGGGCTTTGGCCTAGTGACAGTGAAATAACAGTGAAATATCTTCAAGTCCGGTGAGTGCCTTGGGGAGGAAGTCAGATGATGGCGTTTTCCCCCACATTTTCTGTCCAAGTCCTCCTAGGCCTCAGGTCTGGAAGGTGCTATTGAAGGAATCTTGGTGAATTATTGCATTGCTCTTGTAAATGGTACACACTGTGGCTGGTTGCATCACGGAGGGAGTAGATCTCTAAGGCATTGATTAATCAAGTGTCATGGAGGGAGTGGATCTCTAAGGCGTTGACCAATCAAATATCGTGGATGGAGTGGATCTCTAAGGCATTGACCAATTTGTTCTGCATCTTGAGTTGAGGTTCTTGAGTGTTGTTGGAGCTGCACTCAGCTGGGAGTGGAGAGTGTTCTAACACACTCCTGACTTGTGTCTTGTAGATGTGGGGACAGGCTTTGGTGGACAGTTACTCCCTGCAGAATTCCCAGCTCTGAACTGCTGCTGTTGCCATGGTATTTATATTGAAGTCCAATTAAGCTTCCCCACAATCTCTATAGTGGAATTCAGTATGGATTCCTCCTCAGCGATGATCTGTGATCCATGTGGAATCAGTATATCGGTTTAAATAAAACCCAGGAATGTGAGTAATGCAGCCCTGAAATTGGAGTGAGTTATGGCTGAGAGACAGGAGTGTCTCCTGGGTGTGGCAACATCCAGTTAATGTTCCCTCTTTCTCTCTCTTGTTTTCCTTGAACAGACTCGGAGTCCCAGACATTCCCAGAGCCAGCAATCTGGATTGGCCGACCAGGCAGCCAAACTACCCTTCGCTTCGGCAGAGTCCTTGGAAACCATGTCGGAGGCCGAAGTCCCGATCGGTTTCACCCGGTCCAACCGTTTCCGGCAGAGTCTGCCCCTGTCCCGGTCCACGAGTCAGACCAAACTCCGCTCGCCAGGTAAGCTGAAAGCTGCTGAGTCTCTCAGTGGGAGAGCCTGCACCAACTCACCCCACCCCTCTCCCCAGCCCCAAAGCCCCCTCCTCCACGCCCTCCCCCATTCCCTCTCTACCACCCCTTACCCCCACACCGCCTCTCCCCTCTTTCGCTCTCCCCATCTCCACCATCACTCTCCCTCCCTCATCCCCTTCCCTCCAACTCCCTTCCTCCACCCCTTTCCCTCCCACCTCTCCCTTCCCACCCACTTCCCTCCTACCCCTCCCACCACCCACCCTCATACCCTGGAATCTCCCATGTGACAAGAAATTCAAAAGATAAACAGCGCTGAGCCAATTGTGGTCTTCGACACTGGGTCAACGGGTTAAAAACAATGATAATCTTCATTGAGAACTCAACAGGTTATCTTCACTCGAGAGGTTAGGGATGAGCAGATGAGATACGTTAGATAAGGACAGAACCTGGCTGAGCTGTGATTCTTTCGGTAGAGCAATAAACCAACGTTTTCTGTTTCCTTTCATGCACAAAGTGAAGACACTTAGAGGCCGTGTGGAGAAAGCTAAAGAACAATAATCATGGAATCACCACCTCCGGAGGGAAGGAGGAAGGAAGGTTATATGAGAGATGGACAATTTGCTAAAATATAAAGCGGGAGCCTGTGTTTAGACTGTGATTTATGACTGTGATTATGCTCTAGACGTATGTCTAACTGAGATACATGTTCTCTTGTTCCGGCAGGGGTTCTCTTCTTACAGTATGGCGATGAAACCAGACGCGTCCATGTTACTCATGAAATCAGCAGCCTGGATACCCTGTACGCTCTGATTGCCCACATGTTCCCTCAGAAACTCACCATAGGATTGCTAAAGTCACCGAACACTGCAATCCTCATCAAAGATGAGACAAGAAATGTATTTTACGAACTGGAAGATGTAAGGTACAAGGAACCAGTTGCTCAGAAGTAATGTCTTGTCTGATAACTGCAGAGATTTATCAAATGCTTAGCAATTTTTGAAAAAAAAAAGGTCTAACCTGTTCCATCAGAACCGATCTACCAGTGCTCAGGTAAGCCTTGTATCCAGTGACTCAAAGGATAGCAAACGTCACTATAAGTGACGTTTGACGGTGATCAAAAAGAAGTTTGATGAGGACTTGTCTGTTGAGGTAGTATGGGCTGAGATTAGAAACAGGAGAGGAGAGGTCACCCTGTTGGGAGTCTTTTACAGACCTCCTAATAGTTCTAGAGAGGTTGAGGAAAGGATTGCGAAGTCAATTCTGATTAGGAGTGAAAGTAGTAGGGTAATTGTGATGGGGGACTTTAACTTTGCTAATATTGATTGGAATAGCTATAGCTCTAGCTCGTTAGAGGGGTCAGTTTTCGTACAGAGTGTGCAGGAAGGTTTTTTGACTCAGTATGTAGATAGGCCAACTAGAGGTGAGGCTACATTGGATTTGGTGCTGGGCAATGAGCCAGACCAGGTGTTAGGCTTGGAAGTTAGTGAACATTTTGGTGATAGTGACCACAATTCGGTTACGTTCACCTTAGTGATGGACAGGGATAGGCATGAAGCTGGGGGCTGTAGTTATAGCTGGGGGAAGGGTAATTATGAGGCCATCAGGAGAGAATTAGGGTGCGTAGATTGGACTAGGGAACTTCAGGGACTGGGAACATCCGGAATGTGGTGCTTATTCAAGGAGCAGCTGCTGAGAGTCCTTGATAAGTATGTCCCTGTCAGGCAGGGAGGAAATGGACGAGTAAGAGAGCCTTGGTGTACGAAAAGAGTTGATTTGCTGGTTAAGAAGAAAAAGGAGGCTTATGTCAGGATGAGGCTTGAAGGCTCAGGTAGTGCAATGGATAGCTATAGATTAGCTAGGAAGGAGGTAAAAAGTGAATTGAGGAGAGCTAAGAGGGGACACGAGAAGATGTTGGCTGATAGGATTAAGGAGAATCCTAAAGCTTTCTTTCGATATGTTAAGAATAGAAGATTGGTTAGGCAAGATTAGGGCCAGTCATAGACAGCAGTGGGAAGTTGTGCGTGGAGCCTGAAGAGATTGGTGAGGCACTGAATAAATATTTCTCTTCGGTATTCACGCAGAGTGCTGGAAATGTAGCGGTGGAGAGCACTGAGGTACAGGGTTGCAAATTGGGGAGTATTGTAGTAGATAGGGAGGATGTGTTAGAAATTCTCGAGGGTTTGAAGTTGGATAAGTCCCCTGGGCCGGACGGGATTTGCCCTAGGATTCTCTGGGAGGCAAGAGAGGAGATTGCAGAGCCTCTGGCTCTGATCTTCGGGTCCTCGTTGGTTACGGGTGTGGTTCCGGAGGACTGGAGGATGGCGAATGTGGTCCCATTGTTTAAGAAGGGGAAGAGAGACCTTCCTGGGAATTATAGGCCAGTGAGTCTTACTTCTGTGGTGGGCAAGGTATTGGAGAGAATTATTAGGGATAGGATTTATAGTTATTTAGAGAGAAATGAATTTATTGGGGATAGTCAGCATGGTTTCGTGAAGGGTAGGTCATGCCTTACTAACCTCATTGAGTTTTTTGAGAAAGTGACCAGAGAGGTGGATGGGGTAAGGCGGTTGATGTAGTATATATGGACTTTAGTAAGGCGTTTGATAAGGTGGCCCATGGAAGACTTCTACAGAAAATGCAGATGTGTGGAATAGAGGGTGATTTAGCAAATGGGATTAGAAATTGGCTGGCAGATAGAAGACAGAGGGTGGTGGTTGATGGGAGATTTTCATCGTGGAGTTCGGTGACGAGTGGTGTGCCTCAGGGGTCTGTTTTGGGGCCCCTGCTGTTTGTAAATTTTATAAATGATCTGGATGAGGGTATTGAGGGATGGATCAGTAAATTTGCAGATGATACTAAAGTTGGTGGTGTGGTAGATAGTGAAGAGGGGTGTTTTAGTTTACAGAGTGACTTGGACAAGTTGCAGAGCTGGGCCGAGAGGTGGCAAATGGAGTTTTATGTGGAAAAGTGTGAGGTAATGCACTTTGGCAGGAACAATAAATGTGTAGAGTATAGGGCTAATGGTAGGGCTCTTAATAGTGTTGAGGAACAGAAGGATCTTCGTGTATGTGTCAATAGATCCCTGAAAGTAGGCAGTCAAGTGGATAAAGTTGTTAAGAAGGCTTATGGAGTATTAGCTTTTATTGGTAGGGGGATTGAATTTAGGAGCCGCAGCATCATGTTGCAGCTGTACAAAACTCTAGTGCGGCCGCACTTGGAGTCTTGTGTGCAGTTCTGGTCGCCACATTATAAGAAAGATGTGGAGGCATTGGAGAGGGTAAAGAGGAGGTTTACTAGGATGTTGCCTGGTATGGAGGGCAGGTCCTATGAAGAGAGGTTGAAGGATTTGAGGTTGTTTTCGTTAGAAAGGAGGCGGCTAAGGGGGGATCTTATTGAAGCATATAAGATGATTAGAGGTTTGGATAGGGTGGACAGTGATAGCCTTTTTCCTAGGATGGAGAAAGCTAGCCCGAGGGGACACAACTTTAAATTAAGGGGTATGAGTTATAGGACGGATATCAGAGGTAGGTTCTTTACTCAAAGAGTGATTAGGGAGTGGAATGCCCTGCCTGCAGCTGTTGTCGATGCGCCAAGTTTGGTGGCGTTTAAGAGGTTAGTTGATAAGTATATGGATGAGAAGGGAATGGTTTAGTTAGGAGGGGCATTGCTTTTTATTTTGGTCGGCACAACATCGAAGGCCGAAGGGCCTGTTCTGTGCTGTATTGTTCTATAAGTGACATCTAAATCATCAGGACTGAATATGCAATGAGTTAATGAGAAAGCTTGGTGCAGAATAAATGTCCTGTCACTGGATACCTGAGTCTATCTCACTGTTACAGGACAACAAAAGAAACGCACATTTAAATAGTCTTTAACATAAGAAAATTTGATTCAATTTGATTTATTATTGTCATATTTATTAATATACAGTGAAAAGTATTGTTTTTTGTGCGCTTAACAAAGCACACTGTACACAGAGAAGGAAAGGAGAGAGCGCAGAATGTAGTGTTACAGTCATAGCTACGATATAGAGAAAGATCAACGAGGTAATTCCATTCAAAAGTCTGAAGGCAGCAGGGAAGAGGCTATTCTTGAGTTGACCTCAGACTTTTGTATCTTTTTCCCAACGGAAGAAAGTGGAAGAGAGAATGTCCGGAGTGCGTGTGGTTCTTAATTATTTTGGCTGCTTTGCCAGGCAGCAGGAAATATAGACAGAGTCAATGAATGGGAGGCTGGTTTGCATGATGGATTGGGCTGCATTCACAATCTTTTGTAGTTCCTTACGATCTTGAGCAGAGCAGAAGCCGTACCAAGCTGTGAGACTGAGAATGCTTCCTATGGTGAATCTGTAAAAGTTGCTGAGAGTCGTAGCGGGCGTGCCAAATTTCCTTAGTCTTCTGAGAATGTAGAGGTCTTTGGTGGACTTTTTTGACTACCGTGTCAGAGTGTCCAAGGATTTTTCAGATAAGGATCATGGATGAGGAATTTGCTCTGTGGGAAGAGTGGAGAAATGGATTGTTTCCTTACAGTAGAGAATAAGGAGAGATTTAATATGATTCAGGTTAATGAAGTTTCCACCCTGACAGCTATTTTCCATGGGGTTTGGTGACTGCAGGACACACGATTAGGATTAGTAGTAAAAGAACAAACATGCAGGAGAGATGAAAAAATCTTTCTTTTCAGAAATTGAATTGTTTTAACCTGAATAAGCAGGAATGCAGGGTTGTTTGAGACCACAGGGGTGGTCACCTTTGTTTGAGCAACTCCAGGACCAGGTAAGTGTCCCATGGTCAGGGTTATGAATCGTGGCCAGAGAATAACCAGCACATTGTTGGTGGTGGTGATGCAAGAGCAGGCAGCTCAATGGACACCAGCTGCTTACACAGGGTCCTTGCAGAACAGAACTTGGGTTTCCGTTAAACTACTCAGAGGGAGGAACGGGGAAACCACCTGATGTTTTCATTCCCCTCGTCATGTTGTTCATCGAAAATGGGAGGCTCTTACCAGCAATTGAAGAGGGAGGTGCCAGACTGGGCGGTGTGGAGAAATGGTGAGGGGACCTACCCTCAGGCTGATCAGTGTTGCTGCAACACTGCCTGAAAGGGCAGTGGAAACACATTCAAACTTTCAGTAGGGAATTGGATGAAAATATAGAGAGCTATGGGGGCGAGACTAATTTGGGCAGCTCTTTCAAAAAGCAGGGCAGGGATGTGATGGGCTGAAGGGCCATTCCGAGATTGCACTCATTGTTTCCATGAGTATGATTTTCAGAAGATTCTCTGATTGTAAAATGACTCAATCTTTACAATCAGGAGCTGACTATGAGGGAGGGCCATGTCCTTAGGTTCTTGTCATATCCACATTAGATCAAATCTTCTTTTTGTTAGATTGGATTAGCTCGGACTCTTAATACACGGGGGGTCAAGTCACAGATTTGAGCAACATGAGCTCCAACAACTCAATGTACTTTACCGACTCACAGGAATACAGTTCTGGTCCCACCACTGAGACCTTCACTCAGCCCCTTCTAGTAACCAGTTAGAATTCCCACTTTGCAGAACCTGAAGTCTATATTTATTCGCTACAAGTAGACTTACATTAACACTGCAATGAAGGTAGTGTGAAAATCCCCTAGTCGCCATACTCTGGAGCCTGTTCAGGTACCCCTAGGGGGAATTTAGCAAGGCCAGTGCCCATAATCAGCACATCTTTCGGACTGTGGGAGCAAACTGGAGCACCAGGAAGAAACCCACGCAGACATGGGGAGAATGTGCAGACTGTACCACCGTGCCACCCATCTGTTCTACCAGCTGGAGCAAGGATGAAATGCCAGGAAACTTAAGTGACAAATGGACACAAACAAACTGCCAGAAATTCGGAGCCGCAACGTCATGTTGCAACTGTACAAAACTCTAGTGCGGCCGCACTTGGAGTATTGTGTGCAGTTCTGGTCCCCACATTATAAGAAAGGTGTGGAGGCATTGGAGAGGGTACAGAGGAGGTTTACCAGGATGTTGCCTGGTATGGAGGGCAGGTCTTATGAAGAGAGGCTGAGGGATTTGAGGTTGTTTTCGTTAGAAAGGAGGCGGCTAAGAGGGGACCTAATCGAAACATATAAGATGATTAGAGGTTTAGATAGGGTGGACAGTGATAGCCTTTTTCCTAGGATGGAAAAAGCTAGCACGAGGGGACACAGCTTTAAATTAAGGGGTGATAGTTATAGGACGGATATCAGAGGTAGGTTCTTTACCCAAAGGGTGGTTCGGGAGTGGAATGCCCTGCCTGCAGCAGTTGTAGATGCGCCAAGTTTGGTGGCGTTTAAGAGGTTAGTTGATAAGTATATGGAAGAGAAGGGAATGGTTTAGTTTGGAGGGGCATTGCTTTTTATATTGGTCGGCGCAACATCAAAGGCCGAAGGGCCTGTTCTGTGCTGTAATGTTCTATGTTCTATGTTCTATTCTCATTTTTGCTCCTCAATATCTCACCACTTATTTCTTCTCTTCCAGAGATATCCAAGATCGAAGTATAATAAAAATTTTCAGGAAAGATCCCATCTATGCACCATATCCTGCTTCCCACATCGCAAATGGAGACCTGAGGGTAAGACATCAGAAAATCTTTCAAACCTTTGGACAATCCCTTGCATAAACATATTGGAAAAGCTAAAGATGGGTAAAGACCATTTGGTCCATTGAATCCTATCCCTAAGTATCATCATTCTTCCATCACATGATCAGATTGTCTTTTGACAATCCTCTCGCCGTGTCATTTACCAAAAGCAAACCAAGAATTCCATGACGAATGAGAGCAGGTTATCTTTAAGATGTAGAGAAATGATGTGACGAGGGAGATTGGTATCGTCAACGGAAGCAAAACAAGCTAATGAATAGAAGTTGATTACTAATGAGATGCTGGGGAGGTGAATACTGATGATGCCCCACTCATTGCCATCCTACAATAACACTTCAGCTAATAGTCACTGAGAGCCATGTCTCTATCTTCAGGGTCTGACAGGAAAGGTTACCATTTGCATATGGAAGTGCTGATAATTACTGCAGAGCGATAATCAGGTTTCTGCTCTCAGGAAAAGGCTTCTGGATTCCTGAGGCCAATCTCAATGCAAATAAATCTGGCTCAGAGAGATGATGCTTGATGTCCTCTCTTATCCAATACTCACTTCCTCTGGTTCCTCTTCTCCCCATGTTTTCCCCATGGTGTATACACATTGCCCGTGAGTGGTGAATTGGTTATTGAATTGAATCAGTAATCCAGAGATTGGCTCCCAAATCCCGATTATCATCCGTGGCAGAGCAGACTCAATGGGCCGCATAGCCTAATTCTATTCCCGTGTCTTACAATCTCATGGTTTTATGGAGAGATGTGGGATTTCCCACTCTGACAGGCAGCCACTGAGATGGGACCTTGGAAATGTCCATGGAAAACCAACCAACAGGGGATCAGTATGTTGGAAACTTTCAATTCACACGCTTTCACAGAGTCAAAAGGACTATTGGCCAGAAAATGCTTTGACAAATAAGAGCCTTCCCCACATGGATTTCCAGTTGAGGTAATTCCCCCCTGAGTTTGTTAAAATGTAGTTGAATTCCATCATGCATGAAGAGTTGAGTCTTTCCAATTGGATGATAATAGACAGTTGGTCTTCCCCCCTCATCCCTACCGACCTTCCGAATATTTTGGGCTGTCTTAGGGCCAATGGTTATCACACGCCCAGTTTGCTGGGCACTGGTTTGGCGCCTGGTCTAATAATCGATGTTTCTTTTCATTAAACAGAGGGAGATGGTTTACACGTCTCGGGAATCTTCACCCACCCGTCGTCTCAGCAACGTCACCTCTGGCTCTCCCCATTTGGTGTCGGGCTCCCCAACGTCCGGGCTGCAATCCTCCTCCCCTTCTCGTTCCCGAATGTCGTACAGTGGCGGGAGACCACCTTCCTACACCGGGAGCCCCGTTCACCATTCCGAGCGGCTGGGCGGCATGTCCTCCTCCCAGCCCATCTCACCGAGCCCTAGCGCCATCTTGGAGCGGAGGGACGTGAAACCGGACGAGGACATGAGCAACAAGAACGTGGTTCTGATGAAAAACGAAGGCCTGTATGCGGACCCGTACAACATGATGCACGATGGGAGGCTGAGTATTGCCTCCACACAGTCGCTGGCAGGAATGCAGGATCCTTTCTCGTACCCGGGGGGTCTTTACCGACGTGGCTCCATGCGATCGCTGAGCACATACTCCGCTGCAGGACTGCAGGGCGACCTGGAGGATGCTTTTTACAAGCCCAGCCCGCAGATTTATAGCGACAGTTACGGCGCTGGCCTGAGCTACAGACTGCCTCCCTCTTCCCCTCAGAAAATCCCCGACAGCAGAATGGTGGACATCCAACAAGGGCAGAGCCCACACAGTCCTTACTCGGGACCACCCAGCCGGTCCTCTCCGGTACGGCAGTCATTCCGGAAAGATCCAGGAGCCGCGGTGGTCGTTGAGACCACCGCGACAAAACCCAGGAATGTCAATCCTGCAGCCACGACAGAAGCTGTTCCAGAACCAAGTGAGAGGACGGGGGTGACAGAGAGACCAACGTCTGGCTACAACTCCCCACTGGCTGTCAATGACCCAGAAACAAGGTAAAGCAACGTTCTCTAGTGCAGCAAGTTCAAACTGTTGCCTTTATTTAGTTCTATTTTGGTCAGCTGGTGACCTGGAGATTATTGAGGTCAAATCCCAGCATGAACTGTGTAACTGAAGCCAATAAACTTGGTAATTTATAGCATTGTATCACAAGCAAAGTAAAGTGACCTTGATTCGCGACAGTGAGTACCACTGACCTGATGCCTTATGCAACTTGTCACTGTTTCTTCAACAACATCTTACAAACCTCTGACCATCTAGAAGGACAAGATCAGCAGGCATCTGAGAACATCACCATCTGCAAGTTCCCCTCCAAATCACTCCTCATCCTGATTTGTAAATATATTGCCCTTCCTTCACTGTCGCTGGGTCTAAATCCCGGAATTTCTTCCCTGGGAGTACCTTCCCATGCAGCCTGGTTGGTTCAAGAAGGCAGTTCACCGTTCCCTTCTCTCAGTAGGGATGCTGATTTCTGCTTGAATCCAGGTGGCTTGTGATTTGGAGAGTAACTTGGAGATGGTGCCATTTCTACGGGCAGGATTTTATGGCCTCGCTCAATCTGAGACGAGAAAATCCCATCCGAGGTCAACAAACATTCCCGTTGTACTTCCCTCACCCGCTCCAATTCCCTGACGGGTAGAATGGTAGAATTCAGGCTTATGTGCCCACTGCCTTTGTCCGTCTGGTTGATGTAATCATATTTAGGAGGTTACAATGGAATGATAGAATCCTACAGTGCAGAAGGAGGCCACTCAGCCCATTGAGTCTGCACCGACCACAGTCCCACCCGGGTCCAATCCCCATAACCCCATGTATTTACTCTAGCTAGTCCCCCTGACACTAAGGGACAATTTAACATGGCCAATACACCTAACCTGCATACTATGGGAGGATACTGGAGCACCTGGAGGAAACCCACACAGTCATGGGGGGAATGTGCCAACTCCACACAGACTGTGACCCAAGCTGGGAATCAAACCCGGGTCCCTGGCACTATGAGGCAGCAGTGCTAACCACTGTGCCGCCCCTGGTACCAGGTGCTGAAGAGAATGGGCCTGATGAATGGAGTGCTAATGAAGTGGGCTACTTTTTCTTGGATAGTGCTGAACTTCTTAAATGTTTTTGGGTGTTCTGCCACACTCCTGACTTGCAGTTGGTGGGCAGTAGCTGAGGGAGTCAGGAGTTGAGTCATTGCTGTAGAATTTCCTGTTTGTATAGCTACAGTGTTCATGGATGGGATTTTACTCGAGTGAGACCGGAAACTCTCACCTGAGGTTAACGGAGATTTCAGTTGTGGAATCCTCGCTCGCTCCGGTTCCTTGGCAGGCGAGGTGATAGAGTTCCAGTCTATGTGTCAGAACGCTCTCAATGTGTCCTGTCAGGCTGTTTGTAGCACCAGTTGACCTGCTTTACTCTGACCCATTCAAACAGACCAAGATATTAATGGACCCAGTGCCCAAAGAGCTCAATGCGACTGAGAGACTTTGGCCACTTTACAGTCACAGATGGCCAGAGTGTGAGACGTCATATCAACATTTCTCCTCTGCCCCTTTGGACTCCTTTCCTAGACACATTGGTGTTTTGAGAAGGATTCAGTCCACAGTCATGAGCAGTTCAGATAATCCGCCATTCTCGATGGAGACCTGAAACATGTGATTCACTTGGAAAAGCCGTATCCCCCCCCTCGTTAAGTCCATTAGTGAATTACAGTGACAAGGGAAATTAAAGATAGGTCTTGCCACGTGCAGTGTGCTGTTTCCATGGATACTTAGGATTCAAGAGAGCCTGCAGTAATAATAATGACTAAAAGAGAAGCTTCCTGCAGTGTGGTTTGTTTATTCGCACTCTCATTTCCCTATTTACATCTGATTACTTTGGAGGGCAAATCACAGCACAGGAACACAGATTCGATTCAGCCTGGATCCTTGTCTGTGCGGAGTCTGAATGTTCCCCCCATGTCTGTATGAGTTTCCCTCCCCGGGTCCTACACACTCCAAGATCCGAAAGTTCGGTGGATTGGCCACGTTAAATGGGAGGGGTGCCCCCCCCCCAAAAATTTAGGTGGGTTTTTTCCCAAAGGGGGGTGTGTAGTTTAAAGAGATTGAAATGTGTGAGGTTATGGGAATAGGACAGGGCTGGGATTCTGTCAGAATGTCAGTACAGACTTGATGGGCCAACTGGCCTCCTTCTGCACTGCAGTGATTCTATGAAACAGTTCTCTTGTTTTTGCCATGCCTTCAATATTTAAGTGTTACAGGGATCCACTTGTTCAATTCTTGCTGCCCCTTCACCTTTCCCTCACTTACTTGGCCTATCACTCTTTCAGTCCATTTCTGTCACTCTGTGTCACATTGTCTGTCCCACTCACACTGACTCTCTCTCAGCGGTGGTTCTATATTTCTTTCCAGTTCCCTCAGTAATTGATTCTGTCTCTTGCTTAATCCCTCTTTCTCTGCCGTTCTTACTCAGTTGCTCTCTCATTCTGCCCATCTGTCGCATTCAATTTCTCATTTTCAATCTCCCTCTATTTCTCTCCCTTAATTTATCTCTCACTCAGTTTGCTCGACTGAACTTTGATTCTCTGTTTCACTTACACCTGGATTTTCACCAAGTCACATTGAGTGGGGAACCCTTTAAAAATGGTGGTCAGACTTGATTCTGTAATTCCCGACTCATTCCCAGAGTTTCTGATTTTTTTGGAGGGCCTTTTTAAGGGTATGGGTTAGTTCAGGTCACACCCTGCACTGCTGATCTGGCCATTGCAGAGGTAGGCATGTCCTCACTCTCTGTTAATTTCAGAGGTGATGGTTCATGGCTTCAAGGATGTCATGAACCATAGTTTGCATGAGAGTGTAATAACTTCAATCAGGCCATTGAGGTTGGCCTATTGGAATACAAATTCTCTAATTAAGGAGTCGATTGATAGGCCAATCAGGGAGTCTTTTCATTGTATTTAAGTGGGAGCGCCAGTTCCTCTAGCACTCCCGATGGTGGACTGCTGATAGGTAACATAGAATCATAGAGGTTACAGCATGGAAACTTGTCCTTCAGCTCAGCTCATTCATGCTGCCCTTTTTTTAAACCCTAAGCTAGTCCCAGTTGGTGGCATTTGGCCCATATCCCTCTATACCCATCTCACCCATATAACTGTCTGAATACTTTTTAATGGACAAAATTGTACCCACCTCTACTCTGGCAGCTTGTTCCAGACACTCACCACCCCTGCTCTCTAACCTGGTTCCTCTGTCACTAAATCCAGGCCTTTGGTTCCAGTGTTGTGTTAACCTCTCCGTCTCTCAGAGCTCATACAGGTGGCTCTGCTCCTGTGAATTGTGATGAAGATTGGCTCCTTCAGCCAAAGCAGACAGAAAGAATCAGGGCGCGGCTGCTGCTTCTGACAAAAAATAATTTGTAACCCTTCATAATTGTGGCATGGTGGCACAGCGGTTAGCGCTGCTGCCTCACGGTGCCAGGGACCAGGGTTCAATTCCCAGCTTGGGTCATTTTCTGTGTGGAGTCTGCACATTCTCCCCGTGTCTGCGTGGGTTTCTGCCCGGTACACTGGTTTCCTCCCACAGTCCAAAGATATGCAGGTTATGTTGACTGGCTGTACTAAATTGAGCCTAGTGTCAAGGAATCAGCAGGTAAATGTGTGGGGTTGTGGGAATAGGGCCTGAGTGGGATTGTGCTCAGGCTTGATGGACTGAATGTCCTCCTTCTGTATTGAAGGGATTCTATGATTCTATGAACTAAAATCTGCCCATCAAATCCAACAAAACCTGGACTATTTGATTCTAAACTGACTGTAGTTATGTTTAAATTGGCTTTGGGATGTGGTGGTGTTATTGTATTGGTACAATGAACAGCTAAACATCGGTGGAAAGTTTGAGGGATCAGAGGTGTGTGTGTGTGTGTGTGTGTGTGTGTGAACCGTGGGATAAAATTAAAAAGTCGCAGAGATATCACATCAAAATAAGCAGAATCTCAAAGGAAACTTCATGAATAGGCGACTCTGCTCCTAACTCATTTCTTCATGTACAATGATGCATGTCTGTCCCCACAGTGCCCACCAGCCATGGATACCTTGATGATGCCGATGGACATGATAAGCTCCCTTTCCAGGGACACCCAACAGTAACATAGCAAATAGTCAGAATAGAAAACCCCCTCGACCACCCACTGCCAGGTCTTATTGATGGTCAGCATGGCTAGGTCCAAAAGCACGAGGGGGGATCTACTTCCTCCCTCCCCCTCCTCTGCCCTCTCCGTACCTGTTGCTTGAAGATGAGCAGCCTGCTATGTGTGTGTGTGGACTGAAAACAAACATGGGACTAAGACTGAATCACATGACACGTTTCCCTTCGAGTGATGGCCCTTAAAGGCCAATGACAACAGGTATTGCTGGCACCTTAATAGCTCATCCCTAATTGAACTGAGAAGGTGCAAATGAAACTTTGACCAAGATGAGTGCAGCTCCAACAACACTAGAGGAGATCAATAACAATAACTTGATTTATATAGTAGCTTTAAGACAAAGATACATTCCAAGATGCTACACACAGTATTATATAACAAGGTGTGACACTGAACCACATGAGATATTTGATCAGATTACCAAAATCTTGAGCAAACAGTTCCGTTAGAAGGAGCATCTTAAAGGAGGGGAGTGATGTGGGAGGGAATTTCAGAACCAGACAACTGAAGGCACAGCCACCAGTGACAAAGCCAATGTATTGGGAATCCAGAATTTCAGGAAAATGCAGAGGGTTGTGGTGTTGGAGAGAATTACAGGGATAGGAAATGGCAAGGCCACAGAAAGATTCAAAAACATGGATGAGAATTTTAAAATCAGAATATTTGCTGTACAGGAGGTAATTTGTCAGTGAATGCTGGGGACTTCCACTCAGTGCCTCCATGGAGACACACAGCAGGAACAGGAAGATCTTGATGATGGTTAAATACTCTGTGGGAATGAAAGCTCCTCGCCAACTCATTCAATAACAATCCCAGCAAAATGACTGCTTTGACCACGGGTACCCAGCGGTGAAAGCGTACAGACAAGCCCACTGCCTTCCCCCAGCCCTACTTCACACCGCAGTATCTATTGAATCACTGTCAATGTACTGGAGACAAAGCAGGAATTCAGGCAAATGTTCTCTGTTAAAGCAAACACAATTCGTTTATTCAGCAAATAGCATCTTTTTAGTGAGCAGCATGGTGACACAGTGGTTAGCGCTGCTGCCTGACAGCTCCAAAGACCTGGGTTCAATTCCCAGCTTGAGTCACTGTCTGTGTGGAGTTTGCACATTCTCCCCATGTCTGCGTGGGTTTCCTCTGGGTGCTCCAGTTTCCTCTCACAGTCCAAAGATGTGCGGGTTAGGTGGATTGGCCATGCTAAATTGACACTTAGTGAATAGGTTAGAGGGATTAGCGGGATAAATGTGTGGAGTTATGGGGATAGGACCTGGGTGGGATTGTAGTTGGTGCAGGGTCAATGGACTGAATGGCCCCCTTCTACATTGTGGGATTGTATGGTTTCTGTAAGTGCAATCCAGAACAAGATCTGTCTAAATATAGTCTCTGTAAAATACAGCAAAGAAAACTGATTGAAACTGTAACAACTTCCAGCAGGCTGATTTCCCCGTCAGAACAGTGAGTACAGGATAGGAACTCTAAACTGTGAACATTAAAGCAATCCCAATCGGGGCGGGGGACTGACCCGGTTATCTCCATTCTGGCTGGGAACTGTGGTGTTACTCAGTGTGGACACTGGTCATGGTTTGTTGCGATGTTTGGGTGTATTTTGATGTCTTTGTTTTTGGTCACAGGGAACGGATGGAAGCCATGGAGAAGCAAATTGCCAGTTTGACGGGACTGGTACAAAACGCACTTTTACGAGGGAATGAGGGGGAACCTGTCAGGTAAAGAGTCCCAAACATCACATTTCCCGTTGTTCCCCCACCCTCCACCCCGCCAGCACTGCTGCCTGCTGCATCTGAGTACAACAACAACGTGCATTGATGTAGCACCTTAAATGTAGCAAAGCATTCCAAGATGTTTCAATGATACCCATTTGGAAAGATTAAACAGACTGAGGCTGTGTTCACCAGAAAAGAGAAATCAGGAAGGGCTGGCTCAGTGACTTTGAGATTATGACATGGTTTGATAGTGTCCTGAAGATGTTTCTATCTACGGGTGAGGCTAAGTGCCAGATATTTGCAGAGTCCTGAAGATTCTCAGACCTTTAAAAAGGCGGGCAGGATCTGGGAGCACTGAGTGTGCTAAAGTTCCTTGAGTTTAAAGCTTTATTTATTAGTGTCACAAGTAGGCTTACATTAACACTGCAGTGAAGTTACTGTGAAAGTTGCCTAGCTGTCACACTTTGACACCTGTTTGGGTACACTGAGGGGGAATTTACCATGGCCAACACACCTTAACCAGCACTTCTTTCAGACTGGGGGAAGAAACCAGACCATCTGGAGGAAACCCATGCAGACACAGAGAGAATGTGCAGATGTTTTTCTGTCTTTTTATTGGAGCGATGCAGTGGTTAGTACTGCTGCCTCACAGTACTATGGACCGGGGTTCAATTCCTGGCTTGGGTCACTGATTGCATGGAGTCTGCACATTCTCCCTGTGTCTGCGTGAGTTTCCTCCCACAGTCTGAAAGATGTGTGGGTTAGTTGCATTGACCCAAACAGATGCCAGTATATGGCAACTAGGGGAATTTTAATAATGAACTTTAATATTCAGGGTGCTTTGCAAATGCAGATTGTTGTTGTCCAATGTGACAAGATATTTTGTATTCCACTCCCTGTACTAAAGTTAACTTCAGATGTAATGCTTATTTTAATTATTACATTTTCCTCGCAGTGATAAATCAGAATCAGTAAATGGAAGCTCAGGCACTGGAAGTGAGTATAATATTCATCTACATCCCAATTATCTGTAAATATTCATCCCTCCCATCATATCAAAATACTGAGGGTTTTGTGATAATCCCTTGTCAACACATCTTAGTGTCTGTGTGAATGAACGATGCCCCGGGGAGAGTGCAAGATTCAGCAAGGGACAGATATCTGATTCTCCATTCTGCATCCCAGTCGAGTGAGATTTTGCTGCAGGATTGGGTTCCCCAATTTCCCAGATTCTCCAAGTGTCTCCCACTGTTTTCCGGTGATTCTAGTCCTGAGTACAGGATGGAAAATCAGGATTTAAATATCCCACTTCCTGCACAACCCCCATTCTCGGACTTCATTATGTTTGTCTTTACATTGTGAGCATGAGATCTTTACATTCACCCAAGCAAACAGCGTGGCGCTCCCTCAGCACTGACCCTCTGACAGTGCGGCGCTCCCTCAGCACTGACCCTCTGACAGTGCGGCACTCCCTCAGCACTGACCCTCTGACAGTGCGGCACTCCCTCAGCACTGACCCTCTGACAGTGCGGCGCTCCCTCAGCACTGACCCTCTGACAGTGCGGCACTCCCTCAGCACTGACCCTCTGACAGTGCGGCACTCCCTCAGCACTGACCCTCTGACAGTGCGGCGCTCCCTCAGCACTGACCCTCTGACAGTGCGGCACTCCCTCAGCACTGACCCTCTGACAGTGCGGCGCTCCCTCAGCACTGACCCTCTGACAGTGCGGCACTCCCTCAGCACTGACCCTCTGACAGTGCGGCGCTCCCTCAGCACTGACCCTCTGACAGTGCGGCGCTCCCTCAGCACTGACCCTCTGACAGTGCGGCACTCCCTCAGCACTGACCCTCTGACAGTGCGGCGCTCCCTCAGCACTGACCCTCTGACAGTGCGGCACTCCCTCAGCACTGACCCTCTGACAGTGCGGCACTCCCTCAGCACTGACCCTCTGACAGTGCGGCACTCCCTCAGCACTGACCCTCTGACAGTGCGGCACTCCCTCAGCCGACCCTCTGACAGTGCGGCACTCCCTCAGCACTGACCCTCTGACAGTGCGGCACTCCCTCAGCAGTCACCCTCTGACAGTGCGGCACTCCTCAGCACTGACCCTCTGACAGTGCGGCACTCCCACAGCAGTCACTCTCTGACAGTGCGGCGCTTCTCAGCACTGACCCTCTGACAGTGCAGCGCTCCATCAGCACTGACCCTCTGACAGTGCGGCGGTCCCTCAGCACTCACCCTCTGACGGTGCGGCACTCCTTCAGCACTGACCCTCTGACAGTGTGGCGTCCCTCAGCACTGACCCTCTGACAGTGCGGCGCTTCTCAGCACTGACCCTCTGACAGTGCGGCGCTCCCTCAGCACTGACCCTCTGACAGTGCGGCGCTTCTCCGCACTGACCCTCTGACAGTGCAGCGCTTCTCAGCACTGACCCTCTGACAGTGTAGTACTCTCTCACAGCACTCACCCTCTGACAGTGCGGCGCTTCTCA
This sequence comes from Sphyrna mokarran, assembly GCA_024679065.1. Taxonomy (NCBI): domain Eukaryota; kingdom Metazoa; phylum Chordata; class Chondrichthyes; order Carcharhiniformes; family Carcharhinidae; genus Sphyrna; species Sphyrna mokarran. The sequence continues at coordinate 6,520,662 of JAGIQG010000027.1, read as the reverse complement.
GCACTGACCCTCTGACAATGCGGCGCTCTCTCAGCACTGACCCTCTGACAGTGCAGCACTCTCTCAGCACTGACCTGACAGTGCAGCACTCTCTCAGCACTGACCCTCTGACAGTGCAGCACTCTCTCAGCACTGACCCTCTGACAGTGCAGCACTCCCTCAGCACTGACCCTCTGACAGTGCGGCACTCCTTCAATTTTAATCGCGTAATTCAATAGTGTGAAATGATGAAAACTGGCTCACATATTAATTCCCAACAGGCATGAACTGACCAGGCTTCATATTGGTGAAAATATTTCCTTCATGTGCGAGGGCTGCAGCAATTGGTGCTTGTGTTACTGGCCCAGTAATCCAGAGCCAATGAGCAAAAGTTCTGGTGGCAAGAGCTTAAATCCACCTCAGCAACTTGAGTTAAATATCTGGGAATAAATCCCATCTGCTTGACTCATATCCTTCGACAACAGAAACGTGTAGCAGCCCCCGAGCTGGTCTATCCGTGACTCCAGCCCAGCAAAACCCTCAGTCACACCAGGCTCTGCAGAGGTCCCAGAAGGCGGGTCAGGATCTGGAAGCTTTTCCAGTGACACCCAAATCTCGAGGATGAATCAGAACAAATTTGAATAAAGCAAACAGATTTGCTGAAGGGCAGAAGAGTTTCCCAAGAAGGTGTGAGGTGTTTTTGTGGCTGAGATCACAGGGGCCCAGCCATTTCATTCCCCGACAGCATGCAGGGCAATAGCAAACTCACCCAAGCTCTGTGTAAATATGGCAGCATATCATTGCCTAGCAACTGGACATCGCTCCTCTGTAATATTTGAAAAAGCCCTTCATTACAAGTAAAGTCACCTTGTAGCCCCGACATCAGGAGTTGTGAGCTGGGATGGATTTTGATGGAATTTATGGCAGTCCTTGCTCATTCCTTTCCTCAACCCTGACCTCATCCCTTTAACCCCTGACTTCATCCCTCTAACCCCTGAACTCTTTGCTCTAACCCCAACACCCATTCCTGTACTCTCCGACCTCACACCTCTAACCCCTGCCCTCATTCCTCTAACCCCTGCCCCCTCATTGACACAGTTGTATGTGTGGTGTTCCCAGAGTAAACCGTGTAAAATCTTTGAGGTGAAATTGAAGGTGGTGTGTGCTTTGTCGATGGGAGTTGCCGGTATTGTGATCTCCAGGACTCTGGCCTTTCTCACTTTGCTCACCGCGGATCCTGGGTGGCTCGGCAGGGTGTTGTAAACTTGTTGAGGCACTGTCTGTGTTTCTAGGTGTTCTCTCATCGTTGCCCTGTTGTCTTTCTTTCTCCCTTCTGCTGTCAGCTCTCAGTCCCTCTGTCCGCAGCACAGTGACCACCTCAGCAGCTGCTGCGTCCATCAGTCACCCCACAGCCATCACCCGACTCCAGATGCAGCTCCATCTGCACGATCTCCAGCAGAACGCCAGCGACCTGCGGAACCAACTACAGCAACTCCGCAAACTCCAGGTATCCAATCCTCCTTTTCACAAACTCCAAACCATGAAAATACTTGCATTTATATAGCGCCTTCAGGCATCTCAAAGCAGTTTACAAACTAATAAAGTAATTATGAAGATTAGTCACTGTTGTAACACTGAAAATACTGAGGCTAATAATTACACTGCGAGCTCCCACAAACAGCAAGGTGATAAGGAGCAGACAATCTGTTCTTTCTGTGATGTTGATTTGAGGGATAAATATTAGCCAGGTCAGCAGGTAGAACTTTCTGGAATATTGCCATGGGATCTTTTATATCCATCTGGGCAGTCAGATGGGGCCTCAGGGAGTAGGAACAGAGGTGGACCATTCAGCCCCCTCCACCAGCATGGTTAATTTTCCATATCCCTGCACTATCTGTTAGAATACAATCAGTGACAACTTTGTATTGGATGTAATGTGACCAAAGGGAACACCAAAGTGGATTCTCGGAGGCTATTTCCCAGGGCTGAAATGGTCGCTACAAGAGGACACAGGCTTAAGGTGCTGGGGAGCAGATACAGAGGAGATGTCAGGGGTAAGTTTTTCACTCAGAGGGTGATGGGTCAGTGGAATTGGCTGCAGTCAATTCCAGAAGGTAGTGGTAGAGGTGAACTCGCTGGAGTCTTTTAAGAGACTTCTGGATGAGTACATGGAATTTAATGGGATTGAGAGTTATAGATAGGCCTGGTAGGTATGGATATGATCGGCGCAACTTGTGGGCCGAAGGGCCTGTTTGTGTTGTAGTGTTCTATGTTCTATGTAAGATGTAAGAGCCAGCTGACCCAGGAAACCAATTACAGAGTGATATAATAGTCAGCTGACTCACTATAAATAGGAACCTGTGTCGAACTGCGGAAAGTCTGGAGTGGCCCAGGGCGAGGCCCCAAGTTTGGAGTAATGAAGTTTCTTTATTAAACCCTTTCTTTGATTTATAAGTTTTAGACTCATAGAGAGTTACAGAATGGAAACAGGCCCTTTGGCCCAACTTGTCCGTACCAGCCTGTTGGAATAGCTTTTGTTGTATTTTCATTATTTGTACTTCTGAAGAGTTCCTTCTGAAGAAACATTATCACCCCCACACCCCTGATCTGTTTGAATGTCTCATCTGGCAGGGTGGCTCTCTCAAGCTCAAGGGAATTTGTGATTCTCAGAGACAAGACTAAATGAGCCATGGTTAATGTTCAAGTTCAGCACTGCTCTCATTCCACGCCCCCTGCCCGCCGCCCCCCTCCTCTCTGTGCAACATGATGGAATCCCTCCTCAGGCAGTCTTTGGTTCCAGCCACACATGGCGGGGGTGGAGGGGGAGCCCTGACACTGAGGGTGCTGCCCTGGTGGCCTGTTGCCAGGTGTCCATCTGCAGGCAGTTCTGCCACTCCCCATTGGAGCAGAAAATTGAAGCCAGTTGACAAATCTTTAACTTGCTTGGCAATGCTCTCACTCTCATTGGCACCCACCTTCTGGCCATTAGAATGGCTACCACAGAGTATGGGATTGACCAAAGGCCATCACTGATAACTTTGTGCTCCATCGGCCTCCATTCCTGACCTCAGCGCTGCCCAAAGATTCAGACCCTGGTCACTGGGACTTAACTGATCTTAGGCCAGGTGGAGATCTTTTTTATTTATCCAGCTTCCCATTATCTCCGTCTGTGCTTTTCCCTCATCCACTCCTTGTCGTGGCAGGATCTGCATTCTAACCACACTCTTGGTGAAGAATCTATTACTGGTTTACCCTAATGGATTTACTGCTGACCACCTTTTATTTATGGCCCAGTTTTTGTCTCCCCCCCAACTTTCTCTCTTGTAGAAGAAATACTTCCAGTTGATTTAGTCTTTCCTGTCAGATTGAGGTTTGCAGCTTCACTGTATTGTTCACTCCTCTCTCTCTCTCTCTCTCTCTCTCACAGGTCCAAAGCCAAGACACCATGAGAAACATGATGAAACGTTTGGAGTCGGAGATAAGTGTCCGAGTGACAGAAACTCTGAGGAAGCAGGAAGATCCGCTCCATCGCCAGCGTGCCCTGGTGGAGGAGGAGAGGCAGAAATACCTGAACGAGGAAGAGATGATCGTACAGCAACTGAAGTAGGTTCAAAATTATTCTCAAAAGCAGAGACTTGCATGAACAAGATCCTAACTCCCGAAGTTCAGCTTGTAGGACTCTATCCCATTTTTTCCCTATATCGTTGGTGCCAATATACATCATGACAGTTGGCTGTTCATCCTCCCCCTCCAGAATATCCTGCAGCCACTCTGGGATATCCTTGACCCTTGCCCCAGGGAGGCAACATACCACACTAGAGTCTCAATTTGCATCCACAGAAATGCCTGTCTATTCCTCTTATCATTGAGTCCCCTATCACTATAGCTCTATCACTCTTTTTCCTGTCCTCCTATGGAGCAGAGCCACCTTCTCCCAGTGAGCCATCTCCCCCAACAGTGTCCAAAAAAGTGTATCTGTTTTGGAGAGAGATGACCACAGAGGCCCCTGCCTTCCTACTCTTCTTCTGTCTGGTGGTCACCCAGTCTCTACCTTCCTCAGTAATTTTTATCTGTGGTGTGACCAACTCACTGAACGCGCTTTCCATCATTTCCTAAGCTTCATGGATGCTCCAAAGTGAATCCATCTGCAGCTCCGCGGAAAGTTCAGACAAGCAGTGCACAGTTTGATTCGCTGAAAAGCAGTGCCGTTTTGTGATGAGGGCATTAATTAAACGGGAAGGCTGTAAAATGTTCCAAGGCACTTCACAGGTACAATTCCACAAACGTAAACTAGCTTCAAGCGAAAGGAGACAGGGGAGCAAACGCTGGAATAAAGAGATTGGATTGAAGGAGACAGGAGAGGCGGAGATGTTGTGGGAGGGAAGCCCAGAGTTTAGGCCACAGGCGGCTGAGACAGAGTCACAAACAGGGAGGTGTAGTAGTTCAGGAGATGCTCAAAGGGGTCAAAACTGGAGAAGAGCAGGGTTTTTGCAGGGTTGAGGGACTGGAAGATTTTATAGAGAGAGAAAATGGCTGAAGGGATTTGAGGATGAGGAAATAATCTTCAAAAATCCAGTCCGCTCCAGCCCGGTCCGCTCCAGACTCCGCTCCAGCCCGGTCCGCTCCAGCCCAGTCTACTCCAGTCTCGTTTAGTCCAGTCCGGTCCGTTTCAGCTCGGTCCGCTCCAGCTCGGTCCGCTCCAGCCCAGTCCAATCCGTTCCAGCTCGGTCCGCTCCAGCCCAGTCCAATCCGTTCCAGCTCGGTCCGCTCCAGCCCAGTCCAGTCCAGTCCGTTCCAGCTCGGTCCGCTCCAGCCCGGTCCAGTCCAATCCGTTCCAGCTCGGTCCGCTCCAGCCCAGTCCAGTCCAGTCCGTTCCAGCTCGGTCCGCTCCAGCCCGGTCCAGTCCAGTCCGCTCCAGCCCAGTCCAGTCCGCTCCAGCCCGGTCCGCTCCAGTCTGGTTTAGTCCAGTCCGGTCTGGTGCTGTCCGGTCTGATCCAATCACAGTCCAGTCTGAGGCTCCAGACCGAACTGGCTAAATTTTGAAAACTCCATCATCAGAAAATGGGTAAGTAATTGGTTGGTGAGTATTTTTCTCCTTTTATCCCTCAAACTGCATAATTTATTTGTAATTGGGAGGTTTTATTAATATTGAGGTTTCCTGGTTGTGACAAAGCTCATTAGCTGTAGTTGGATTTATTAGGTATTAATAAGGAAATATTAGATAATACGTAAGAAGGACAGGTGATGTGTTGGAGTGTGGGCGCTCATAGACAGCTGTGTAATCCGGGACAGACAGTGTCTACAGCAGGAGGAACATCGGTTCAGTGTCTGAGCTGCGGACGCTGTGATATATCAGGGAGGCAGTTAATACCTCGGGCTGGTGTCTCTTCATCAGAATTCCTTCATTTACAAACTTATCTCCACTCCTAAGAGTGCTTTAGATACAGAGTCTGAATCCAGGGTGTCAGTAACCCTGCCACTCCTCAATATATATACACAGGTGAGACTCCCGGATTGGGCAGGTAATCATTACGTCAATCTGGGAGCTCATTCTCCAACCTCCTGGATCTCGATGAGGTCATTACAGGGGAGTGATAAACTGGACATGGTATCCAGGAAGGAATCACAACCCTTAGGCTCGGATCATCCAATTGGATCAGTAATCAAGTACGCAGAGGTGGGGGGATATTGGGATTGAAAGGTTAAAATGCAGGAACCTCAGCCCTAGCAATTGTCCAACAGGTTGAAAGTTCTTTCAGCTTGTGTGGATGACAGCAGTGCCTGCAGAGTAGATAACCATGGTGCTGTAGTACATCTTTGGATTGCGAGAAGAAACCGGAGGAAACCCACACAGATATGGGGAGAATGTGCAAACTCCACACACTCAGTGACCCAAGCTGGGAATTGAACCCAGGTCCCTGGCGCTGTGAGGCAGCAGTGCTAACCACTGTGCCACCGTGCTGCCCCCACTAGAGAGGTTTTTAAACTAAATAATGAGGAGAAGGGATCATGAATGAGGAAGAGATGTGATGGATGAAAGAGAAACAACAAGATAATAACACAAGTGAATGGTTTGAGAAATCGGGATGTGGCAGAAAAACACAGAGCAAATAAACAGGAGATTGCAACATGGTAAAGAGACAGAGTTAATGGTTCTGTGTCTGAATGTGAGCAGATTCATAACAACGTGGAAGAATTATTAACACAGATAGCAGGAACTATGTAAGAGTTGATAGCTGTCGCAGAGATAAGGTTATAACGGGACGAGGGCTGGTCCTAAATAGTAAAGAGTATTTTAGATAGTTAGAGGTTAGAAATTGGCAGAGGTGTTAATCTGTTAATTAAAGATGTGATTGGTATCATGGTGAGATTTTTGGAGAAGGGAATCGGGGGGCAGTCTGAGACCACAGCCTGATCAGCAGTGAACAGGCTCGAAGGGTTGAATGGCCTCTTCCTGCTCCTAAGCCTGATGACGTTACGATAAAGGTTAGAGGGAGCAGGGGGTAATATTTACCAGATTGAAGCCGCACCGTAGCTGTGAGATTCCAGGGTTAGCAAGTGGCGCTGGGCTGTTAGCTGTCAGACCAGGTCTGTCCGCCGATTACCGCTAATAAACAGACTCTAAGCCTATCAGCTACACCCTGTTACTGAGTAAGTGCTCCATTACACAGCTGAAAAACAGGCAGCTACACAACTCATTAATCATAAAACTAATCCACTTAAAATGAACAAAGCAACTTCCTTATCGCTGGATGTGGGTTTTACATGACCCAATAAAGTTTATTGTTAACTGAGCCAGGAGTACAGAGAAAGAGAGGGAGTTCATCAGAATCCAGGCTGAATTAGATCAACGAAAGTGAAAGGCAAAATAATTTGCTTTATGTATTTCTATTAAAGTGACGTGAAAGTTTTTAAGTTCATGATCACTGTGTGATTGTGAAGCCTATATGTACGCTCCAGGGTGTATATGCATTTTCCAGGGGTGTCCATGCACGCTCCATGGTGTCCGTGCACGCTCCATGGTGTCCGTGCACGCTCCGGGGTGTCCGTGCACACTCCGGGGTGTCCGTGCACGCTCCGGGGTGTCCGTGCACGCTCTGAGAGGAAGAGGCAGGGTGGACAGGTGCTCCTGTGTGAGTATTTAGAACATAGAACATAGAACAATACAGCACAAACAGGCCCTTCGGCCCACGAGTTGCGCCGATCACATCTACCAATCCACAGACCTATCTATAACCCCCTATCCTACTCTTTTCCATATACTCATCCAGAAGTCTCTTAAAAGACCCCAGTGAGTTTGCCTCAACAACCTCCGACGGCAGTCGGTTCCATTCACTCACCACCCTCTGAGTGAAAAACCTACCCCTGACATCTCCTTTGTATTTGCTTCCCTGCACCTTAAATCTGTGTCCTCTCGTAGTGACCATTTCAGCTCGGGGAAATAGTCTCTGAGAGTCCACCCTATCTATTCCTCTCAACATTTTATAAACCTCTATCAGGTCGCCTCTCAACCTACGTCTCTCCAGTGAGAAGAGTCCCAGCTCCCTCAGCCTATCTTCATAAGGCCTGCCTCCCAATCCAGGCAGCATCCTTGTAAATCTCCTCTGAACCCTCTCAATAGCCTCTACATCCTTCCTATAATGAGGCAACCAGAACTGCGCACAATACTCCAACTGGGGTCTGACAAGAGTCTTATAGAGCTGCATCATTACCTCCTGACTCCTAAACTCTATTCCTCGATTAATGAAGGCCAGTACACCATACGCCTTCTTGACCACTTCCTCCACCTGCTAGGCCGATTTAAGAGTCCTATGAACCCGGACCCCGAGATTCTTCTGCTCTACAACATAGCTAAGACTCCTACCCCTTATATTGTACTCCTTCATCCCATTATTCCTGCCAAAATGGACCACTAACATTTATCTGCGTTGAAGTCCATCCGCCACTTCTCCACCCAGTCTTGCATCCTGTCTATGTCCCGCTGCAACTTTTGGCATCCCTCCAGACCATCCACAACACCACCGATCTTTGTATCATCGGCAAACTTGCTAACCCATCCCTCCACTTCCTCATCCAGGTCATTTATGAAAATGACAAACAGCAGGGGTCCCAGAACAGATCCCTGGGGCACTCCACTGGTTACCGATCTCCATGCAGAACAAGATCCATCCACAACCACTCTCTGCCTTCTGCCGGCAAGCCAGTTCTGGATCCACGAGGCCAAAACCCCTTGGATCCCATGCCCTCTCACCTTCTCCAGAAGCCTTGCATGGGGGACCTTATCAAACGTCTTACTAAAGTCCATGTATACTACGTCCACCACCCTTCCTTCGTCAATGTGTTCAGTCACATTTTCGAAGAACTCAACTAGGCTCGTAAGGCATGACCTGCCCTTGACAAAATCAAATTTGTGCTGTGAAAAGGACTGGGATTGTAACAGCTGTCGGAATTAATTGGATCTGATACAAGATAAATACAGTTTTGACAGAAATATTTACCCGTGTGAATCTTGCAGCCGACTGGCTAATCTTTTTGTCTGTGAGTCAAAGTGGAAGAAACAGAAGTCCCAATCCAGTCACATCAGCACACTGTCTCAGCTAACACTCTCTGTTTAGTATTGAGGGAGTGCAGCACTGTCACAGGTACAAGGTTGAGTCTAGGTATGGTCTCACCAATGCCCTGTATAGTTTCAATAGAATTATAGAATCCCTGCAGTGCAGGAGGAGGCCATTCGGCCCATCGAGTCAGCACCAACCAGTCAGTCACACCCAGGATCTATCCTTGCTAATCCCCCAGACACTAAGAGGAAATTTAGCATGGCCAATCAACCAAACCTGCACATCTTTGGACAATGGGAGGAAACCGGAGCACCCAGAGGAAACCCATGCAGACGAGGAGAACACGCAAGTTCCACACAGACAGGGACCCAAGCCAGGAATTGAATCCGGACCTTTGGTGCTGTGAGGCAGCAATGCAAACCACTGGTCCACCGTGCTGCCCTGAAGTTGTCACAACACTTCTCTATTTTTAAATTCCAGATCTCTAACAATAAAGACCAACATTCCATTTGTCTTCCTGGTTCTTTGCTGTATCTGCCTGACTTATGCACAAGGTCGCCCAGATCCCTCTGTACTGCAGCATTCCACACTCTCTCTCCGTATAAATACTACTCCCTTTCTCTATTCCTCCTGTATAAGTGGAAAGAACAGAGTGACCTGTTGGAAAACTCCTTCACAGAAGGCTGTTTAATGACAAATTCATCCTCACTTGTCCTGTTACCAGATTTTTTTAAACACTGAATTCAATTCTGAAGGTGTTGTGCTTGGATATGTTCGCAGGATGATTAATCCAATTGTTTAACCACTGCACAATATCTGCTAATCCAGTGTCAACAGTTCAAGATTGTAACCGCTTCCGTTCAGCCAGATTTTTTTCTTTGTCCTAATTACCCTTTGAGATAACTACCCTGAACACTGAAAACCATTTGTTTCAATCCGTTCTGCTTTGGGGCTTAATGAACAGTGAAAATATCACCTTGAAATGACTGCTTCAGCTGTGAGTCTCTGCAATGAGTTAGTTACATGTGTGAGGATCTACTGCCCCTCAGTGGTTATACACGTTATTAAGGTCTATCATATTTGGACAGGGAACTTTTTCAATCAGAAGCTCCCTTCACACAGTGACTCACTAGGGGCCACCTTGGAGGGAAATTTGGGGTCAGTTATGTTGGAGTGGAACTGGAGTCATGTTTGGGTCTCAATGGGTGAAAGAACCAGGGTCAACTTTAACAATAATAATAGCATTTAACCCAATGAGATTCCAAACAGTTCATTGTACACAGCACTGGAGCTCATATTATTGATGTGATAAAGCAAGGTGCAAATACCCATACTTCTAATTCAGGTTAGGCTCAAGTGTGTTAATTACAGATTGCCGAATCGGTGAACAGTTGCTGTTGGAGTCTGATTTGTTCTTCTTGCTGACAGTGACTTGGAGAAGTCAGTGGAAGATTTACAGCGAGACTCAACCTTGAACCAGAAGCTGATCACGGTGCAGGAACTGGAGGAGAAAGCACTGGTTTTGCGTCAACTGGGAGAGACTCTCACTGAGCTGAAGGGTAAGGACCGTCGGATTCTCCGGCTGGGACACGAGGATTTCCCACCCCACTCCACTGATCTGAAAGAGAGGGATTTTCTGTCTGTGTGAGCGGAAAATGATCCTCCCTCCCCTCCGGTGCCCTGAAGGGTAAGGACCGTCGGATTCTCCGGCTGGGACACGAGGATTTCCCACCCCACTCCACTGATCTGAAAGAGAGGGATTTTCTGTCTGTGTGAGCGGAAAATGATCCTCCCTCCCCTCCGGTGCCCTGCTCCCTCCCATCCCTCGATCCCTCCATCTGATTTCCAATCTTTAATTCCCTCTCAATCTGATCCATGACTTATGCTCAAGTTGTACAGAACCTCTCCATTGGTGTGCGTTGTGAACATGCTGTGAGTTTCCCTTTGTGTAACATTGCCGAGTCTGCTTTCAGTTAAATACAATTCCTGACCCATCAGAGAAGTAGCACACCCCCTGACAGATCACTGAATCCACAGATCAACTTGTGGAATTTATTTCTACAATTACTGACTCCTTTTGAAAACCTTTCTGTTTGAAAGTTTTCACTCTGAAAATGCAGCTTTTACCTTGATCAACTTAACATTTCCACAAAAATGTGACCAAGACAGCAAAACAAATCTTCAAGATCACATTTTCTGCTGTGAGAGTATATACTAACATCTTGATCACCAAGTCTGGGTTCAAAACCTGATGTAGAGATGCCGGCGTTGGACTGGGGTAAGCTCAGTAACAGGTCTGACAACACTAATTTTAAATCCAACCGATTTATTTGATAGTAAACTTGCTAGCTTTCGGCGTTTGTGCCTTCGTCAGGCGAATGAGGTGTTCTGGTTTCCAAAAGCACACATATCAGCACAGACAGTTTACAGATTGCTGATTAGAATGCGAATCCTTACACCTAGCCTGCTATTCAAGTCTTAAAGTGGCTAACCACCCACATCGTTAGCCACTTTAAAACTTGAATAGCAGGTTAGGTGTAAGGATTCACATTCTAATCAGCAATCTGTAAACTGTCTGTGCTGATATGTGTGCTTTTGCAGACCAGAACACCTCATTCGCCTGATGAAGGCACAAACGCCGAAAGCTAGCAAGTTTACTATCAAATAAATTGGTTGGATTTAAAATTGGTGTTGTCAGACCTCTTCAAAACCTGAGCCAGTGCTCTACCTTTATCCTGATATGTCCCATCAGTAAGTGCCTTTTCCTGCACATACTCACCTGTTGGATATTACCCCCTGCCCCTACCTAACATTTTAGTGTTGACACCAAATTAATCCCAGCCATTCCACTCTCTGTTTTGCATCTCTTATCAAATTATTCTCCAATTTGTTGGTTGCTACCAAAGCTCCCTGACCATGACAATCCTATATAGAGTGGTGATGTTCTATAGTCCATGATCTAGTTAAACTGTGACCTCTACTTCACGATCAGAGCTTCTGTTTTCAGTATGTGATTATTTCCAAGGACCACAGTCACTCCTCACAAATGCATGACCTCTTTCAACTAGAAAATTAAGAGCAGAAGATGCACGGGGAAGATCACCGTCTACATGTTTCCCTCCCAGAAATACACAATCCAGGTCTGGCACTGTGTCATCGTTCTTCACTATCACTGGGTCAAAATTCTGGAACTCCCTCCCTAACAGCACTGTGGGTGCACTTACACCACATGGATTGTAGTGATTCAAGAAGGCAGCTCATCACCACCTTCTCAGGGGCAATTAGGGATGGGCAACAAACACTGGCCTAGTCAACGATACCCATGTCCCATAAATTAATAAAAAACTCTTTTCTAACTGACTCCGATTGTCGCTCCATCAACCAGAGTCTCCGTTGGTATTTTGGTTTAAGATTCCCACAGTATCAGACATGGAGGTCAGTTGTGCTCTGGATCACACCTGTGACATGGGAGTTGGATTGTGCTCCAGAAGAGGTCTATCGCTTCTCGAGTGTTGGATGTATCCCTGGAGGTTTCATTCACTGGCCCCTCTCTCTCTTTCAGATCTGATTTAAATAATAGCATCAGACTGGGCAGGGGATGGAAGGTTAGACTGGAATTGAGCAGAAATGTTTTCACCCTGAGAGTGGTGAAGGTTTGGAACTCATTCGCTGAAGGATTGGTAGAGGCAGGAATGCTCATCTCATTTTTAAACATACTTAGATACGCGATTAAATTTCCATAATCCAAAAAGTTCTGGAGCAAGAACTGGAGGATGGGGTCAAGCTGTATCACTGCTTTTCAGCTAAAACAGACCTGGGCTCTTCCTGCGATTCTGTGTGAATGATAAAGGAGCTGGGGGTGGATGGGAGGCAAGAACAGGATCTTCACTGAAGACCAGAGAACGTGAGGACCTAGGGGAGGGGGAAAGTACCCCCATTATCTGTGAGAAACTCAGGCGCACTGAGATATTGCAAACCTCCCCGCATTTCTCTGTTAATCTCTTACTTCATCCAGGAAATGAGAGCACAGTGCATTAAAAATAACTCTGCCTTATTTCCATTTTCTTTGTAATGCTTTCATTTATTAGTTATAGCTAGAAAGGTTCCCCAGGCTGGGTATTTGAAGGGGAGAAGCCAGTGGATGAAACCTCCAAGGTTATATCCAACACTCGAGAAGCGATAGACCTCTTCTGGGCAAGAACCCGACTCCCATGTCACAGCTCTGAACGATGCTGTGGGAATCTTAAACCAAAATACCAGCGTGGCCTCACCTACCAGTGATGACTCTGATTGAACAGAGTGAGAATAGGATCCAGTGCCTACCTGTCCAGAACATGGTGTCTAATAGTCAATGCCCAATCAAACCTCCAGGTGATCAGGATTAAAATCAGGAAAGTCAAATCTACCCTAGAAGATAAACATAATCCACAGGACCAAAGTTCAGAGTTTCAACACAAAATGACCTCCATATAGCACATGCTCTCTTGGTCTCTATCTGTCTCCTTTTATTGCTCGCTCTCTATATCTTTCTCTCTCCGTTTCTCCCTGCCTATTTATCTCTTTCTCTCTCTCTCACTCTCTGTTTCTCCCTGCCTTTATATTTCTTTATCTTTCTTTCTCTCTCTCTCTCTATCTCTCTCTCTCTGTTTTTCTCTTCTCCCTGCCTGCCTATCTCTTTACCCTTCATTCTTTCTCTCTCTCTCTCTTTCTCTGCCTCCCTCTCAGTCTCTCTCTGTAACTCTTTCCCCCTTTCCGTCTCTCTCTCTCTGATGTTCTCTGTCCTTCCAGCCTTGTCCAGGAAGTTGAAATATAAATGAAAGTTGAGAGTGAGGTTTTGGTCTCTTTGCTGAGAGTCCGGATTCCAGGAAACGAGGAGGGAATGCATGTGGGAGAGATGGTGTTCTGTCAAATGGATTTGATTTGTGTGTCCCTGTAGCTCAGTTCCCCAATCTGCAGAGTAAAATGCGCGTGATCCTTCGTGTGGAGGTGGAAGCTGTAAAGTTCTTGAAAGAGGAACCTCACAGATTGGATCTGCTGCTCAAACGATGCAAAACCGTCACTGATGCCCTGGCTACGTTGAGAAGGTAACGTGACTGACCTTTAACCTCCTGTCAGGCAGCTCAATCTCTTTGTAAGAGCCACAATTCTTTCAAATTCAACAGCATTTCCTTGTTGGTGAAACCCAAATGTGAATTGATCAAGCCTAGAATTTCACTGAGATTGTTGATTTTTTTTGTGTATTTGTTCATGGATTGTGGGTGTAGCTGCTGGGCCAGTTTTTATTGCCCATTCTGAGGGCATTTTAATAGTCAACCACATTGCTGTGGCTCTGGAGTCACATGTAGGCCAGACTGGTAAGGATGGCAGATTTCCTTCCCCAAAGGAGATTAGTGAATCAGATGGGTTTTTCTGACAATCGACAATAGTTTCATGGTCATCGATAGACTTTTAGTTCCAGATTTTTATTGAGTTCAAATTCCACCTTCTGCTGAGATGGGATTTGAACCCAGGTCCCCAGAACGTTACCCTGGGTTTCTGGATTGATAATCCAGTGACAATATCATTATGCTACTGTCTCCCCAATCGAATCAATATCGCTCGGAGACTGGACCAGGAGTCAGGACATTTGCCAACTCTCCAAGATTGTCTTGGAGAATTCCCCCGGGAATTAAAGCTGAATTTGCTGAGCTGTTGGAAAAGGAATATTTTCCGAGGCAGTGAAATTGTTTGTATTTTTCTTCAAATACTTTTATTTATTACTTCATGGGGATTGGGGGATTTGAGGTTGCGAGTCAAGGATCATCCAATCAGGTGAGAGAGTCTATCCATTACCCAATGGCAAATGGATTTGCTGAGGAATCCACTGACCAATGGTAGGAACGGAAATGGATGGAGCCTGGGAATGCTGACCTTTACTGGAACTGGGATTCCCAATGTTGGGGGTCTTGGCGATGCCAGTTTTTGCCAAAAGATTGGAAGGAATTCCCCACACCCTTCCCAGCCCACGCTCATGCACACACCCACACCAATGCACACGCCCATGCTCACACACATGCCCGCGCACACACATATGTGCACACATGCCCACATACGCACCCACGCACACATATAAATGCGCACGCATACACACACACACACACACACACACAAAGGTTAGACACTGATTCAACTCATTAAGAACTTCACTCTGAATAGTGAAAGGTGGCTGCCTGGGAGTTTTCTGATTCCAGTTTCCCATTGCAGTGGGAGGGGGCAGTGTCAGTGTCCGGAGGTGGGTACGCTGGTATGGAGCCAGGGCAAATATCAGCCATTCCCCCCTCCAATACTGCATGAGTGAGAATCCAGAGAAAGGCCACCCCATTGAGGAATTCCCATTCCCTACCTCAAAAGGAACAAAATGGTCAGATTCCAGTAGGGATCTGTTTTATTTTGGGGATCCCCACACACAAGGTGCCTGGCTACCGTACCTGATAGTGAGGGAGTGCCTCCACCATGAAGCAGCCTCTCAGTTACTGAACCTGTACAATAAGCCGCTGCTCCCTTCAAACCAGAGGCCTAAGATTCATCCTCCAACATCGAGAGCCAACCTGTGAAATAACTCCACCAAATCCCTTCACCAAATCCAGATTTGTTTACAGTGATTGGTAAGACTCAGCCAAGTACATTCCAGTACAGATTATTCATCCTGAGGATCCCAGACACTCCTCATTGTATAACTCCACAGGTTCCCAGATTGGACTGATCCGATCAGAGAACTCGTTATTCTAACCTGTGGCCCTCATTCTGGTCAGTACACCCTAATGCCTTTACTTGGACAGGGAAGCCAACTCCATACCAGTTAAGCAAATATCTTCGTGAAGATCCCAAAGAGTGATGGTTTCCCATGGCGATGGGTTCAGGATGTGGAAACAGTCTCACTCAGAATCTTCAGCCCAGCACACCTGCCTTTAGTCCTTGGAGCCAATAAAATCGAGGCGTCGTTAAACTGATCATTTACAGCTGGTTATTCAATCACAGTTTTGTTAGTCAGTCGGGCAGCGTGGTTAGTACAGGCTTGGAGGGCAGAAGGGCCTGTTCCCGTGCTAAATTTTCTTTGATCTTTGTTCTCAAGACAGTTGCTTCACCTTTTCACACGATTATTCTGCCTCTATCTCCTTCAATCCCCCTCCCTTCTCACTTACCTTTCGAAACAATGCATTTCATTCTCTCCATCCTTCCTGTGAGGGAAGCTTTCCTCGGTGAACACCAAACTGAGTTTGTTCTGCTATCCCTTGCTCACCTCAACCCTGCTTCTCCAATACTGCGGTACCTTGGAATGTGTAAGAGAATTGGAGGACCACAGTGATCTTGGGGAGTTGTGGGGTGGAGAGGGTGACAGAGACAGAGAAGGGGGGTGTGGGGAGAAAGCAGTGAGGCCACAGCAGGATTCAATATCAAGGATGAGAATTTCAGAACCAGGCACAGTCGGAGTAGGAGGCAGTGTAGGTCAGTGAGTGTCAGAGATGATGGGTGAAGTTTAATATTTATTTATTAGTGTCACAAGTACACTTACATTAACAATACAAAGAAGTTACTGTGAAAATCCCTGAGGGTGAACAGAACTTGTCGTAAGTTGAAGATTTCTGATCCAAACAGTGTAAACCCATCCCATGGTAAACTATCCTGACTAGTTTCAGTAACTCTTGAGTAAGTTACAGGACATTTGCAAAAGTGGTTTGCTCTGGTCACTAATAATCAGAGATCTTTCTGGGAACTCACTGCAGTGACTCCTTTTCTATCTTTTTGCTTTTCTAACGCAGCTTCTCACCCTCCAACTCGGCCTTTCCTGCGGAAGCCTGCCCAAGACGCTTCAGCAGGTAAATACACCCGTTTTCTCCTCCCCGCAGAATGAGCCCCAAATCCCTCCCTGAACTGCTGCTATTGGCTGCCCTGTGAATGTCTCTCATGGCAATTCCACCCCTATCCTCCCTGTTCCTACCTGTCAATCCCGTTCTCCTTCCTTTCTTTCCTTGCTGCGTCCTAATGTTCCCTGTTTTAAAAAAAAATTAAAACGCATGAGGATTGAGAAAATATGTGGGTCTTTCTGAGCACCGCTCCAGGGTTTAGACACTTGTATTTATTCGGTCTGTCTAGCTTGTGTTCAGTATTTTTCTGTCAGGTCTGGTTTGCGTTCTGTCTACAAAAAGTGAGATTTGTATTTATATAATGCTTTTCTTGACCTGAGCATGTTCCAAAGAGCAGTTAGAACAAAGTAATTACTCTGGAAGTGTAATCACTACCGTAAAGTAATAACAATAAGAAGTCCCCAGGTTAAAGTCCAACAGGTTTATTTGGCAGCACTAGCTTTCGGAACACGACTCCTTCATCAGGTGAGCAGGAGTTCTGTTCACAAACAGGACATATAAAGACACAAACTCAATTTACAAGGTGAAGGTTGGAATGCGAGTCTTTACAGGTATTCAAGTCTTAAAGGTACAAGCAACGTGAGTGGAGAGGGGGCCAAGCACAGGTTAAAGAGAGGTGTGCTGTCTCCAACTGGGACAGTTAGTGAGATTTTGCAAGCCCAGGCAAGTCGTGAGTATATACAAAAGGAACAAGGAACAAAGAAAATTACAGCATAGGAACAGGCCCTTTGGCCGTCCAACTTAACTAAAACCCCCCTCCACTTCTGAAGATCATATCCTTCTATTCCCATCCTATTCATGTACTTGTCAAGATGCCCTTAAAAGTTGCTACTGTATCTGCTTCCGCTATTTCCCCTGGCAACAAGTTCCAGGCACCTTCCATCCTCCATGTAAAACAAAATCTGTCTCGTGCATCTCCTTTAAACCTTGCTCCTCGCACCTTAAATCTGTGTCCCCTAGTAATTGACTCTTCCACCTGGGAAAAAACTTCTGACTATCCACTCTGTCCATGCCTCTCATAATCTTGTAGACTTCTATCCGGTCTCCTCTCAACCTCCGTCATTCCACTGAGAACAAACCAAGTTTCTCCAGCCTCTCCTCATAGCCAATGTCCTCCATACCAGGCAACATCCTGGTAAGTCGATTCTGTACCCTCTCCAAAGCCTCCACATTCTTCTGGAAGTATGATGACCAGAATTGAATACTGTATTCTAAGTGCGGACTAACTAGGATTCAATAAAGCTGCAATATGACTTGCAAATTTTTAAACTCAGTACTCCAGCTGATGAAAGCAAGCTTGCCATATGCCTTCTTGAATGCTTTCTCTACCTACATTGCCACTTTCAGTGACCTGTGTACCTGTACACCCAGATCCCTTTGCCTATCAATACTCTTAAGAGTTCTGCCATTTACTGTATATTTCCAATCTGTATTAGACCTTCCAAAATGCATAACCTCACATTTGTTCCATGTTTCATTGTTCCAAAAGAAAGTGGTCTGTCTAATTAATCTTATTTCCCATTATGCCAAGGGGTAAATTACTTGTTGCTCACAAGAAAATACAAAAATACAGTTTAAGTCTACAATACTTGTTCAAAAATGATTATATATATGCTTATACAAACAATACTTTTGTATAATATATAAGCAAGGTACATTGTGATACCCTTTATATATATATATATATATAAGACACACTGTGGTCCCTACTTTAAACTAATCTACTTTGTTTTAGTAGTCTCAAAAAGCTAGGGTTTCTGTACCCCCCAGTATTGTGTTAAAGTAAGATACACTTACAAAACATAATTGATACATTCAATTGACAAATGTTTAAAAGTAATGAGAGAAAGAACTACAGCATTGCAAAACTAATTACAGAACTTCATTTTTAAGCTTACTAAACCAGAGCAATGCACAGGTTTGTTGTATCATTTTAAAGGAAATGACTGCTTCCTTTTTAAGATATTAAAGTTAAAAAGACAAAATTAATTTCGAGAAAAAGGCTGAAGGCTTAGAATCTCATAGTTGTTTCCCCTGATACAATCGGATTTTTTAACTCCTTGCTGAGTTCTAGGTAACAAGCACAAACTGATAAATGTTCACTGCTAGGGATTGTGACAGTTCCAGAACTGTGACCCTTCAAACTAGACAGACTTTGCAGCAATAGCTTGCAATTAAACTATACAAGAGAGCTTTACACAGGCTGTATGATATTAACCGCAGAGTAAGAGTACTCTACAGTAGTTACAATTAAGCAGAATGTAATATTAGGTTAATGGATTAATATATTTTGATTGTCTGATCATTACGTATAACTAAACTACAAGTTAAACGTAATTTTTCCTGCACTGCACTCTCTCAATACTGTTTCTTCAGTTTAATTTATTTATTAGTGTCACAGATAGGCTTACATTAACACCGCATTGAAGTTACAGTGAAAATCCGTTAGTCGCCGCACTCCGGCACCTGTTTGGGTACACTGAGGGAGAACTTAGCATGGCCAATGCATCCACCCAGCATGTCTTTCAGACTGTGGGAGGAAACCGGAGCACCCAGAGGCAACCCACGCAGATGTGTGGAGAATGTGCAGACTCTGCACAGACAGTGACCCAAGCTGGGAATTGAACCTGGGTCACTGATGCTGTGAGGCAGCAGCACTAACTACTGTGCCAGCATGGTGCCTCTGTGCCCCCTCAAACTACAGCAAGGAGGGTCATCTTAGACTGGTATCTGCATGAAAAAGTGGGAGCAAACGGAACTAAAAGAAAACAGTGTGTGTGTAATTAGGAGAAGAAAATTAATCATCTCGTGGGAATTCACTCTTTCTGTTGTATTTGGATTCATTCCCCAGACAGGCAAATGAGACCTTGTTGAAAGGATCCGAGGAGGTTACTGCCAGATCACCAAAGCACACGAGCACGGAGCCATACTCCCGGAATTCCGAGTTTGAAATTCCTACCAGCCCTCCCTCAAATTTGCAGGAAATGCACATGACCTCGGTGAAGAACTGGCAAAGCCACAATTCAACCCTTGTTCAGTTTACTCAGAATTCCCTGGGCCATGCTGCTCCTTCCCAGAATCCTCCGGGGATGGGCCAGGGGATGGCGTCACACAGCAACTCCATGGAGGAAACTCCCGGAACTTCAGGAAAGAGGAGCACGGAGCACACTGTCTCTATCGAAGTAAGATATTCGTCTTTGAGAAGTTAAAAGTTGTAGAGGTGTTGAAGGTGGCACAGTGTGCTGGATTCCCATTTTGTCTTTACGTTTGATCACTGGGCATGGCTTCACGATAACCTTTAACTTCAGGATCTATGTTTAGTTGCAGATCAGGTTAACGAAATAAAAGAAAGAACATTTTGGATAAAGTTTGAGGTTAATTTAAGACATGACGCGTAAGTTGGGAAAAAAGCATTTCCAAATGATTTCCAAATCTCTTCACCATTGGGGATCGTGGTGGAGGGGTGGGGGGGGGGGGGTGTTGAATTTTTCATCTCATGTCTGGATCTGTTGGAATCTTGATGGTAGAAATCAGTCGCTGTGATTAATCAACAACCCCAATACCTCGGAATCATGGAGACAGAAGGGGAATTCGATGTTTCTTCCTGGTCTGTTCGTGTTAAAATCTGTTGCCAGCAGGGTTTGGGCGTTGGGTGAGGACAATTCTGTGAGTCCACAAAATAAAACTACATCTTCATGTAGCACAAAACAATCTCATTCAAAGGGACACAAGGATAGATGATGGAGAGATTGTGAATTGGGAGAGGAAAGGTTGTTCTATTGATACATACAGAGCTCAGGGCCTTGGAGCAGGGATTACAGTGAGCACAAAGATTCCAAGGTTCATCTCGTGCCCGCAGTCTGAGATAAAGGGATTTCACCTACTATTCGGGCAGCATGGTGGCACAGTGGTTAGCACTGCTGCCTCGCAGTACCAGGGTCCTGGGTTCGATTCCCGGTTTGGGTGACTGTCTGAGTGGAGTTTGCATGTTCTCCTTGTGTCTGCGTGGGTTTCCTCCGGGTGTTCCGGTTTCCCCCCACAGTCCAAAGATTTGCAGGTTAGGTGCATTGACTATGCTAAATTTTCCCTTAATGTTCCAGGATGTATAGGTTAGAGGAATTAACGGTTTTAATATGAGGGGTTATGGAGACAGAGTCTTGGTGGGATTGTTGTCATGCAGAATGATCTCCTTCAGCACTGTAAGGATTCTATGATTAGCCTCTTCCACCTGTCTCCTCACTACCCTCCCATTCCTTCAGATTCCCCTCCAACCTCTCTCCATTACATCTGCTCCAGTTCTGTCCTCCCCATCTGTTCCCCCCAATTTCCAATCCTTCAAATCTCCTTGCTGTTTCCTGTTGACCTCATGTTCCAACAGTGCACCTTCCCCCTTCCCTCACCTCCTCATTCTCTTCCCATCCACTTCTCACTGACTGCCCTCCCTTCTCTCTCTCTGCTCCTCCCCTTTCTCTCCCCATCTCTCTCTGCACCCCCCTTCTCTCTCCCCACCCCTCCTTTCTCTCTCCCTGACCCTCCCTTCTCTTTCCCCATCCCTCTCTTCCCCTTCCCTACATCCCTTTTCTCTCTCCTTACCCCTCTCTTCTCTCTCCCTGCTCCTCTCTTCTCTCTCCCTGTCCCTCCCTTCTCCTCTCTTCCACGTGCTGTCCTCACCCCTCGTCTCTCCTCAGCACTGCCTTCCCTATTCTCCCTATCCTGTCTCCCCCCTCTCCTTTGCTATTCTTACTCCTTTCTCACCCCACCTCACACTATCCCCTCTTCCCTCTCCCCAGCTCCTCAGGTAAGGGAGAGAGTGAAAGACGGCTCTTTGTTTGATTAGGTGACTCTCTGATGACGCCAGGGCAGGTGGCCTGAAGAGAGGAAAGCACAAAAATACTTTTGAGATGAAAATAGAAATCCTGTCAGGGTGGAATTGTGATCGATATTATCATCGATCCTTGTGAACAATAAATGGACATTTCCAATCTCCTGTTGGTTAAAATCAGCTTCTTGCTCTCTCTTCCATGTAAAATGACTGCCATTTTCCCCACAGTTTTCCCATTCCGTTCCCTAGGGAATTTCTGTAACTGAAACCCATTCCGAGGTTGCTGGCCTATCTCCCTATCCAGGGGAGAGCCGCAAGGCTTGGTGGGCATGCAGAGGAGATGGGGAGACATCACTCAGGAGGAGGCTGGAAGGTTTGGGGGGACAGCGGGGAAGAGCAGAGTGGGAATCCATTGCCTTCCCGACAACTCCCTCCCCCGCCACCTCGTGAGGTCAGGGGCAGGGTACTGTCAAAGTCAGCCTTCCCACCCAACCAATGGGGAGCCACTGGTATTCCACCAGGGGAATGAGAGGCAGTTCATCACTTACACCAACTGGACCCTAGCTGACTGCCCTCAGGGAGATAGGAACTCCATGGAGGCAAAGACCACCCATTGGACCCCCACCACTCCACCATACTAAATGTCTCCCAACTCGTGAGGGTGACTGATTGACTGCAATGAGCTTCTCCAATCACCTCACCCTCCAGCGATGCTCCTGTTCCTGGGCCCCCTGCAGTCCCAGCAGTGACCACCATTAAGAGAACTGCCAGCCCCTCCCTCTGATTGGTCAGAGGCCCTTTCTTGGAGGCGGAGTCTTTATCTCCAAAGACCCAGGAATCCCGGCAGCTGGTGGCCATTTCCCCAGGGCTGGTGGCAATGACCGTGGTGAGGCTGGCACTGGTTTTACTGGTCAGTGCGGTGACCCAATCAGCTCAGCCTCACAGTCCTGACCTCCACTCACCCTCTGGAGTGGGGTTTCCAGCCCCAGACCAGAAGCAGCAATCCCTCTGCTGAATCCAGACTGCCTTCAATTCCAGCAGGTTTACACAATTCCGTCTTCATTCATTTACAACGATATCGGACTGGACGCTCTGAGTCTGAGCACCGGCCAATGGGGCGAATGTCTAACTTGCCAAGCGATTTACTTCCTCTTCCTGTTTGAAGGCGGCAGAGAGAGACTGGGAGGAGAAGCAAGCCAGCATGACCCAGCTCAGTAACAAGGACATTAACCGTCTGCTGGAGGAGACCCAGGCTGAGCTGATGAAAGCAATCCCTGACCTCGGATTCGCCAACAAAACAAAAATGGTCACCATGCCAACGGCCGAGTCAAAACAGGCAAAACCCCAACACACGCAGAAAACTGTCACCAAGGCAGAAGCCAATGGACGGAGACACTCAGGTGCGGGAGACGTTGGTTTTGATCTGATTTATTATTGTCCCGTGTATTAGCGTACAGAGAAAAGTACTGCTTCTTGCAAGCTGTAGAAACAAAATATACTGTTCATAGAGAAGGAAACAAGACACTGCAGAATGTAGTGTTACAGTCATAACCGGGGTGTAGAGAAAGATCAACTTAATGCAAAGTAAGCAAATGCAAAATCTGAAAGCAGCAGGGAAGAAGCTGTTCTTGAGTCGGTTGGTACGTGACCTCAGACTTTTGTATCTTTTTCCCGGAAGAAGGTGGAAGAGAGAATGTCTGGGGTGTGTGAGGTCCATAATTATGCCGGCTGCTTTGCCAAGGCAGCAGGAAGTACACCCTCCATCTCACAACCTCCACTGCAGCGCTGTCAAACCTCTAGAACCTTCTATATCACTGGTTAGGCCTCGGCTGGAATATTGGGAATAATTCAAAGTACCACCCTGCAGGATTTGAGAAAAGGGCTGAGAAAGGATAAGAGGAGGTCGACTAGAATTTTCTCAGGAATGAGAGGAGACGGGTAAAGGTCAGACTGTTTACCATTGGGACAGAGAAGAATAATTGGCAATTGAGTTTTTCACAATGGTGAGCAATTTCGATTGGGTAGAGAGAGAAAAAAACCTGTTCAGTGGCCAGTAAGCCGAGATCAGGGATTCAGAATGTTTGGAAAAAGGCCTGTCAGGAAATGGAGGAGATTGTTTCCACTCCGAGAGCTGTTGGGATCTGGAAATCTTCACATGAAAAGATAGAAATATAGAAAAATAACAGCATAGAAGCAGGCCATTCAGCCCATCTAGTCCATGCCAGCCCCAGTAGATAATGGAAGTCTAATGGTTAAATAGTTAGAAAAGGTCCTTGTGCGTGAGCAGTTTATAGAATTATGGACAAAATATAACAGGTGTGGAATTAGACACAACTGGTCCACCAAAGAGCCAGAATAAGTTCAACGGACAGAATAGCCTCTCTCTGTGCTGTGGCATTGCAGGGTCCTATCATTTTAAACTCAGTCCCTTATCGTTGCTTCAACTTGTTATCGAGGAATCAAAAGAGTCAAGGACTGTTTGAAGTTTGTGAGGAAAATGATGAAGATTTAAATTAAAATGAAAGGACAATAGACTAAGCACGATGAAAGTTAGGGAAGGCCTGGGGAAGGGGGGGGGGCGTCGGGGTCTCAGGGGAAAAGTCACGGGGTTGGGGAGGAGGTCCAGAGGTCACAGGGCCCGGGACGGGTGCCCCAGTCTGAGGGTGTTTCTGATGTCGGTGCCACCTCACTCCCTTCTTCCCAAGATCACTTTGTGGATCGCTGTGGATTGAAATCTGCTCGCCTCAACATTCAGCTTGGCGGGAAAAGCCATTAAATGGCAGTGTAGGTTTTAATTGTGACAAAGATGAGCTTCCTTTCTAAGGTACTGTCCACCCAAGCATTAAATTGAGACAAGGTCTGGATGGATGGAGCCCCTGACAGTGCAGCACTCCCTCAGCACTGACCCCTTGACAGTGTGGCACTCCTTCAGCACTGACCCCCTGACAGTGCAGCACTCCTGCACTGTGGCACTTCCCTGACAGTGTGGCACTTCCTCTGATGGTGCGGCACTCCCTCAGCACTGACCCTCTGATAGTGCAGCGCTCCCTCAGCGCTGACCTTCTGACAGTGCGGCACTCTCTCGGCACTGACCCTCTGACAGTGCAGCGCTCTCTCGGCACTGACCCTCTGACAGTGCGGCACTCTCTCGGCACTGACCCTCTGACAGTGCGGCACTCTCTCAGCACTGACCATCTGACAGTGTGGCACTCTCTCGGCACTGACCCTCTGACAGTGCGGCACTCCCTTGGCACTGACCCTCTGACAGTGCTGCACTCCCTCGGCACTGACCCTCTGACAGTGCGGCACTCCCTTGGCACTGACCCTCTGACAGTGCGGTGCTCCCTCAGCACTGACCCTCTGACGGTGCAGACTCCATCAGTCTCTTCACTGAGAGTATCAGATTTTGTGCTTAATTCTTTGAAGTGAGTCTTGAACCCATGACCTTTTGTCTCCAAGATGAGAGCTCCACCCAATGGCTAGAGTCAGCGAAAAGATGTGAGGCAACAGAGTCCATTAAAGAGCAAATTCTAAAGCTGACAGAAATCTGTCTCCTTTGCTCCTTGACCGTCCGCCACAGAGAAGAGTTTCTCTCTATTCTGCCTAAAGACCTCAAGTGAACTGAACTCAGTTGTAGGGAGAGGAATGGTAATGTATGGTAGAGTATGTTCCCGATGGTGGGGGGAGTCCAGAACTAGGGGTCATAGTTTGGGGATAAGGGGTAAACCTTTTAGAATGGAGGTGAAGAGAAATGTCTTCGCCCGGAAGGTGGTGAATGTGTGGAATTCATTACCATTACCATAACGCTAAAACGTTGTCTGATTTCTAAAATAAATTAGATAACAGGTGTTGGGGTTAAAGGAATGAAAGGATATTGGCGGGAAAATGAGATCGAAATTTTGAATTTGATAATCAGCCATGATCAAGATAAATGATGGAGGAGGTTCGAAAGGCCAAATAGCCACCCCCCCCCCCCCCCCCCCCCCCCCCCCCAACCAGCTTCTGTATTTTAAATGTAAGAGGGATTTAGATGATTACTGAATGAACAAAAATTGCTGAGGAAAAGGGAAAGTGGGGCTGGCTAATTTGCCCTTGCAGAGTATTGGCACAGACAACGATGGGATGAATGGCCTCCTGTGACTAACCATCCCAATTCGAGAAAGGCAGATGGTTCTGGATTTACCAGCATTGGAAATTCTTCTCAATCCTGTCAGGGGATGAAATGATGGTCCATATTAAGCAGTTAACAGGTCAGTTAGCTGATATTAACCAATTAACAGCTCAGTTAACCGACGTTAACCAGTTAACAGGTCAGTTTGTTTTGCAGAGGAGTTAACAGTGCACAAATACCGGACAGAGAAACCCTCCAAATCACCCCCTCCACCACCTCCTCGACGCAGTTTCCCATCATCCCATGGGCTGACCACAGGAAGGACTGGCGAGGTCATAGTTACCAATAAAAAAGAAGCAAGTCTCAAGGTAAGGGTCATTACTGCTACCTTTCTGACCAGTTATAAAGTGGCTAAATCCTCAACACAGATGGGATGGTGGACAGTTCTCGATGGTAATGTTTCTCTAAAGGGCAAGGGGCTGTCAACAAAGAGTCTTGAACCCAGCTGGCAAATAGTTTAACAACTTTTACAGGAAACTAATGAAGTGGATGAGAGAAATGGGGTGGAAAAACAAACTGAAAAACTGAGATAAGGCAGATGGAATGTGAAGGGTTTAAACACAGCACAGATCCGTTGGACCGAATGGCCTGTTTCTGTGCTGAAATAGTGTTTGGGGTTGCTGTGATCTGAGTGGGCAGTGAGGTGATTGGAGGTGAATGGGATTCTCAATCAGAGCAAACACCTCACTCACCCAGTGAATGGGCACCACACTGAAGTGAGACTGGACAGATCATTTTGTTTCCTCAGTATTGTCCCATTGAGTAAATCTGATCTCTATTAGTTTAGTATCACTAAACTCTCATCAAGGATTTTAAATCCAACCAGCGCGTCTATTCTGAATGGGACCATCGAGTGTCAGAATCCTCTCGACACTGAGACTCCTTCCTGTCCACTATCACTGACAGTGAGGGCCGTTCCTTTTGCGATAGGGCGAGAAAGGAAAACTTACAGCTGTGTGTGGATTTGTGAAGCAGATTGGAGTTTAGAAGACCGAGAGGAAAACTCATAGAAACTTATAAAATTCCAACAGGGTTAGACAGAAAGAATGTTCCCGATGGTGGGGGAGTCCAGAACTGAGAATCATAGCCTGAGAATAAGGGATAAACCTTTTAGAACTGAGGTGAGGAGAAATTTCTTCACCCAGAGGGTGATGAATATGTGGAATTCACTACCAGAGAATGTAGTTGAGGCCAAAATGTTGTCTGATTTCAAGAAGGAATTAGATATGGCTCTTGGATTTAAAGGGATTTGGGGGAAGGGGGAATCGGGAGATAGAATTTGATGATCAGCCATGATCTAAATGAATGATGGGATAGTCTCAAAGAGCCGAATGGCCTACTGCCATGGTTCTAATTTCCACGTAACTCCTCTGAGCTGGTGTACGAGAACTGGAGAAATCACTAGCTGGAATTTTACCGTCCTGCCTGCCACAGGAACCGGAGTGGGCAAGAGGCGGTCCATGGAAAGGTTCACAATCAGGATTTTACAGTTTCAGGATGAGCGAGGGCGTAAAATCCCACCCGGTGTTTCCGGGGAACAGTCTCGGAAGAGCAGAAATTGTACAACCCAGTTTGTTTTAAAACCTATTTAAATTGGGATGTGGTGTTTCTGACAATATCCGTATCTATTTCCCAAGTTCAGCCAATTCCAAGAGTTATTCTGAGTCAAACACGTTACTGAGAGTCTGGAGTCACGTTTCAGCCAGACTGACATTAGTGACTCTGATGGGTTTTATAACAATTGGTCGTTTCCATTTTCAACACACTTGTTTTTTTTGTAAAAAAAAACACTTTTATTTAATGAATAAAATTTAAATTTCCCTAATATTGAACACATCATCTTCAGATTATCAGCTGAACCCTCCAGCTTTATTGGTCCAGTCTTGTAATCACAAATGACCATCAGGGAACACGGTTGGGTACAGCTTGATGAGAGGCAGAGTCAAAACAGTTTCTTCCTTACATTACGGAGCTCCAGTGAATGGCAGTGATTTATTCGGAATGTCACAGATTCCATTCTGTCTTCATCATTCTGAGACATGATTGTGGAAGTGGGAAGAGGCAAATCTTCCGAGGAGGGGGTCGGATTGCTCCTTTTTTTTTTGGCACGGTGCCAGAGTTCCACATTCCTGGCCCAGAATTCCAAACCGGTTTCTTCAGGAATATGGAGCATTCCTGTTTTCCAGAATCCCAATTAGTAGGGCAGGGTCTTGTTCAGGGCACCAGCTGTTGTATTTTGGTGAGTCTTCATTTGCTAACACAGTGAAAAGCTTTGGAATTAAATAACTTCTCAGCATGCCAGGGGAGTATGAGTGAGGTAAATGCGTTAGTGGGTCAATGGCAGTGAGGTTGGGTCTTGGGAGAGTTGGTGGGTCAGGGGTATTTGGAGGGTCAGTGGAGAATTGGAGCATTAAACGAGAGTCAGGGATCTGAGGGACTTGGGGAGTGCGTGAGTGGGGAGAGTTGGAGTGGGGTAAGTCAGAGTAGGGAGGGTCAGGTGTAAAGTTACTCAAGAGTTAAATGTGGTTTATTCAGTGTAACATTTCTAAGATAATTATCCAGGGCAACAAGTCCAAGGTTTCTGACTTTAACTCAGGAGTTGGAAACTTTTCAGAGGGAGTGACAGAATTGTCCATCAGAAGCTTAAACATCCCGGGGAATTCCGTAGAGTCCTTGTATTGGGATTCAGAGGAATCGTGCAGTATCTTCCAGGATCCGGCCAGCTTCCAGCCATCCAGAGAGCAAAGGAACAAAACTGTGTTCCTACTGGACATTCCTGACCTCGGGATGTCCCAAGTGTTTTGCTGTCAATGCATTACTTTAAAAATATAGTCACTGTGGAAAGTCCCATTAGGTTAAAGTCTCCTGAAGCACTTTGGGATGATTCATTGAGTTAAAGGCAAATTTTCTAAGAAGGGAAATATAATAACCAAGATAGAAGCTAAATTTTCCAGGAATGGGACTGATGGAATAAGAATTAAGTTGTTAAGGTCAGGAACCCAGGTTCAATTCCAGCCTTGGATCACTCTCTGTGTCAAGTCTGCGCATTCTCCTCGTGTCTGTGTGGGTTTTCTCCAGTTTCCTCCCACAGTTCAAAGATGTGCAGGTTACATTGATTGACCGTGCTAAATTAATCCTAGTGTCAGGGGAGGGGGCAGGGTTATAGGAATGGGGCCAGGGTGGGATCGTTGTCGGTGCAGACTCGATGGGCCAAATGGCCTCCTTCTGCACTGTAGAGACTCTCTGATTCTAAGGGTTCTCCTCTCTGTTGTTATTAGAAAGCTGACTCTGATGAGACTGATGGACCAAAACCCCACGTCAAACTGCGGAGGACTATGTCGGAGGCGAAACCTCCATCAACACCCCCACCCATTGTGGCATCGGCTGTTCGTGACGATGAGGATGAAGAGGATAGGATCATGGCAGAATTGGAGGTTTGTGTTTTTTGGATGTAATTCTGAGGCAGAGTGAGTACAGAAACATCTGTATTGTACTGGGCCAGTTCACTTCCTCAGCTGGGATTAAAACATTCACTGAGTGACTCTGTAAAGTTTGTTTTGTGCTCAGAACTGATTTAGAGTGAGAATTGTTACCATGAGTTAACATCCACGCTGGTGACTGACTGTCAAATAACATCAGGTCACTAACTGGCTTTAAAAGCAATGATCCCACTGGAGGCATTGACATGGTGTTTGACCATTGGCTGTGTGGATGTGTTTGCTTTGTGTTAGGAGTGTGTTTCTCACCACACTGTGCGGGGCTGGCCTGGAATCACTCTGCTCAATGTGTCCGTCCCAGCTCAGATTAACGGGCAGCGGACTGGCGGAATCCCAGTCCGAGCTTCCTCAGCCGGTTGACCTGGTAACAAACAGTGCTGGGCAGAACAGGTGAAATCCCAATCAATATCACTGCAGTCACTGGAAAGCTGGAATTGACATTCCCGTTACTGTCCGTGTGCCTGACTTGAGTTTGTACCTGTGGCTTCTGTTTTGGAGATGTCCCAGTTGAAGAGTTTGTCCATGTACTGGACTCCAATAATTCTGCACAGAAACTTGTGCTCACTGAGTTTAAAATCGTCCCATCTCACAATTTACATATTGCCCGTGTTTTGAGAGTCTGTGGTTTTTATTGAGGGGCGTTGGTATCTTTCAGAAAGAGGTATTTGTTTACACAATGGTTTTTTATGTCTTTTTCCCCAATTTCTGGTCCTCTCAGGTTTTTCAGAGAAGTGCTGTGTCTTACACAGACTCAAAGACAATAAGTGACCAGGGGATGACTGCTTTCCCCACTCCAGACCCCAGGTCTTGTTGGGTTACCCTACCAACCAGAGGACTGAAGGTAAAGCCTTGTGGCTTCAAACTTCTTCTGAACACTTCTCTACCTAGCCTGCTTCCACTTCCCTGACTAACCACCGCTGCTGGCACCCCCTGCACATTTCTTTTCCTCTTTTGCCTCTTCACTGTGAACCTTCACCAAAACCTCTGGATTGACTGCACTCTCTGATGGTAAAGTTGGCACAGACACACAGCCAGCGTTCTCACCATTCAATCTGTGCGAACAGAACCCTTCCTGCCGACCAATTCTGGAGCCTGTTACAAAGCCACGGGTTTGGAGTAGCTGAGAGATGGAGTGGGCGTGTCTGAAGACGGGCACCACAGCGTTCAAGCAGCAGCACGTGGTGAGATATGTCTACAATCTTCCCCACTCTCCCCAGGCTCCCGGCTCCCAGTCACTCCCACTCTGGGCCACTCAGTGACATCCTTCCTATTGGTCGGATTCCAACTGATCGATCAGGGAAAGAATGGAATCCAAGTTGAACTTCTAACTCCGGTCTGTGGAGGGAATTCCAGAGGATTAGGCCACTCAGTCCATCAAACCTGGTGCAATGTTTACATTTCCCCGTCATAATGTAAATCTCCAATTAGTGTCCATTCCACTGTGTGGTTGGGCCACTGATAGGAATGTTAGACTCAACAGATCCTTAACCTTGAATATAAGAAGCCTCTCCCCTTCCTGACTGGCCACATTCCCTATCACCAGTTCCTCTGTTTAATAAGGAATCGGGATGGTGAGTTCAGTTTCAGGATGCTCAATCTTCTTTGGTATCAAATCCTCTGTACTGGAAGAGATTAATGAGCAGAGATTCTGTGCCAAAACATTCTGGTGTGATTCTCCAACCTTGCCCGCTGCTGGCGTTCTCCAGTCCTGCTGCAGTGAATGAAGATTTGGCTGAGCGCCAAATTCCCTGTTCTTGCTAGCAGCAGCAGCGGAGTGTGAATGGCCAGAGAATTCCAGCCTCTAGCTCAGAGCTGAATAAAAGACCATCTTTAACCAGCAGATCCCGGGAAAATTTAGTTGCTTCATTTATTTTTATGACCCCCTTTTCCCTGGTTCTGTTCTTTATTAGATTAATATTACTCTAAGCCCCGGTAAAGCAGGTGAGCACTATACTGCCAAAGGTCAATTAAAGGTGATCTCTAACTGACCAACAGACCGGCTCAAACTGACTTCCTTTCCATTTTTCCTCCCTGTTCTGAGGTTCCAGTTCTCCAAATGAACTGAAGTTCAATTGAAACTCACTCTGTTAAACATGGAGAGCATGAGCAGTGGTTAGCACAGCTGTCTCACAGAGTCTGCACTTTCTCCCCGTGTCTGCGTGGGTTTCCTCCCACAGTTCAAAGGATGTGCTGGTGAGATGTATTGGCCATGGTAAAATGCCCCTCAGTGTTCCCGAACAGGCGCCAGAGTGTGGCAACTAGGGGATTTTCACAGTAACTTCATTGCAGTATTAATATAGGCCTGTTTATGACCCATAAATAAACTTTAAAAGCTTTAAACTTTGGAGGACATGGGCCTTGCTACTTGATGGCACAGCATGTTGCCATGCCAATGTGCCTGACATTCCCCGCCAATGATACCAGATGAGTTGCTTATGAGGTGGCTCCCAGCTCCCTGTCCTTTCTGACTGTCCCTCTGCTGCCTGTTCAATACACCCAACAATCTTCACCAATCCTTTCCTTTTCTAGCCAAGACTCTGGCACAAACCTCTTCCCCTTTCCTCGATATATATCTTCTCCACACTAACTGCTTTCGGGGAATATTCTGGAGTTTCTTTGCCTCCTGTTGGGCTTCCGTGGGATTAGAGTTTGTAATATTGTGTTTGTTACTAAGTGAAATACAGTATGATTAACGGTATCAGTAATGGCGGCCTCCTCTCTTCGATCAACAAAGACTTTTCCAATTTCTGTTGATAGATTGAATCATCCAATCCTGTGGGTGAGGCTAGGGGCAGACTGCCGATTGGTGGGATTGACAGAAATGCCAATGACCCAGACCCAATGGCGAGCAGGGAGATATTGATATTGGTTATAAGTTCAGAAGATATAGGAGCAGAATTAGGCTTTTGGCCCATCGAGTCTACTCCACCATTCAATCATGGCTGACACTTTCCTCATCCCCATTGCAAATTAATTTCTTGATGGGAGGACGGGAGCGATTTAAGGGATGGTTGGTTGTGAGTTGTTCAAATTGCAGATGTGACAAGCTGTGAAAATGCAGGACGGAGGATATCATTGTCAGCATGGTGGCACAATGGTTAGTACTGCTGCCTCACAGCGGCAGGGGCCAGGGACCTGGGTTCGATTCCTGGCTTGGCTCACTGTCTGTGCAGAGTCTGCACATTCTCCCCGTATCTGCGTGGGTTTCCTCCAGGTGCTCCGGTTTCCTCCCACAGTCTGAAAGACGTGCTAGTTAGATGGATTGGCTATGCTAAATTCTCCCTCAGTGTATCCCAAGATCTGTAGGTTAGGAGAATTAGTGGAGTAAATACTTGGGGTGACGGGCATAGGGCCTGGTGGGACACTGCAGACTTGATGGGCCAAACGCCTCCTTCTGCACAGTAGGGTTCCTGTGATCACCTGCAAACCCTGAGGAGGTAAATCAGCTGCTGACGGTGGGTAGAATGTAACCCACAGGAGAGGAGGGATGGCAGGGGAGGGTGAGGAGGGAGGTCGAAAGCCTGTCACCTGCCTGTCTGTCCAATTTACTGAGCGGTATGGCATCGCACCCAACAAGCCACATTCTGCCAGTGCAGGAATTTTGTCTGCCACCCAGTGAAAAATGGTGGCCGCTCTGGGGGTTGGGGGGGGGAGGTGGGGGGGTGGGTGGTGTGGGGTGGGGGGACGCCAGTGGTTCCACCTGCGCAGAAACTCCATGGCGCACAGTGACTGCCCTGCGGGATCACCCTCTTGCCCTCATGTCACCCTCCTTGTTGGACGAATGTGTGACTGGACTGAGTGAGCTTGACCCCAATCCCTTCCATATGGGGACCTCCTCCATCCCAGCTGCTCCTGGTGGCTGCAGTACCGGCAATAACCTCCGCTCCCAGGGGCGCTGCTGGGATTGAAGAGCTGCCAGTCCTCTGATTGGACAGCAGCTCCTGTGGGTGGGAATCTCCTCCTTTAAAGGGTTGGGAACCCCGACATCAGGCAGTTAATTGGCTGATTGGCGTAGGATGACACTGGGGCTGCTGGAATCAGCTGCTGAGCAGAGGGGATGGCCTAGTGGTATTGTCGCTGCTAATCTAGAACCTCAGCCAATGCTCTGGGGACCCGGGTTCAAATCCCATCACGGCAGATGGTGGAATTTGAATTCAATAAAAAATATCTGAAATTAAGAATCTGGTGACTGTGAATCATTGTCAGAAAAACCCCATCTGGTTCACTGATGTCCTTTAGAGAAGGAAATCTAACCATCCTTACCTGGTTTGGCTCCAGAGCCACAGCAATGTGATTGATTCTGAGCCCAGTTAGAGATGGACAATAAACTCTGGTGAGCTAGAAATTCCCATGTTCCTGGAATGAATTAAAAAAAGGCTTTTCCTGAACTTAATAACCTCCCCTGGGGGTGGCACCATCTCTGCATTAAATTCATCCCAGCAACAGCATGTCTTGCCAACTAGAACGGACAAGATGAAAAATTCCTCCCACTTCCATAGGTTACACCCAGAGACCCAGACCACTGACTGGGATTTGTGTGGAACTGTGCAGGAAGAATAATCCTGCTTTCACAAAGGAACTAGGAGCAGTTCAGACCCCCTGCCGAGCCTGCTCCGCCATTCAATAAGACCATGGCTGATCTTTTCATGGACTGGGCTAAATTGCCCTTTAATTACCGGGAGACTTTGTTGCAATTTCGGTTGTGAGTTTAAACTGTGAATTAAACACAAGTCTCCCATTTCCCACCCCCCAAACCCATCCCCCCCCCTCCCCCCCACCAGAGTGGTGTAGAGGCATCAATATTCACTCCATCTGAAATACCAAAACCTAAAGAATCCTTTCTATGATGTTTTTCTGGAAAATCCTAAAGCATCTGGTGTCTTTGTTAGAACAAAGAACAAAGAGCAACACAGCACGGGAAACAGGCCCTTCGGCCCAACGAGCCCGCGCCGCCGTCCTAACGTCTTAATGACATATCCATGACTTTAGGCTATGCCTATTGTGGAAAATTCCCATATAGGGACCAATATAGGGACAATTTGTTACCCAATCAGCCTAAGAGCACATTTTTGGGATGTGGGAGGAAACCGGAGCACCCGGAGAAAACCCACGCAACCACGGGGAGAACGCGCAAACTCCCGCAGACACAGGCCCAAATCCATGTGTCTGCACAGCAACAGCGATAGTCTCTGAGCTGTCATGTTGCCCATCAGATGGTCCAGTTTAAGCATACACTAACGACTTGAAGCACTAGGCCACTCCTGAAGCAACATCCAAGAGCAGCCCTCGCACGACCTGCCGAATGCATGCACCTTGTTGGTCAACAAGGTGGACCGAATTGCCTGTGGAAACAAATAAGATATTTAGACAGTCCTGCTATATCCCTCTATCTGCAGACCGCTCATGTGGCTGTCCAAGAGATCCTTAAACAACCCTAGCGTGCCTGCTCCCACCACCTTACTCGGCAGTGCATTCCACACCCCCACTACCCTTTGTGTGAAAAACTGCCTCTAATATTCGTCTTACACATAGCCCCCCTCACCCTGAGCCCGTGACCCTTCGTTCTATCCATTTCTAATGGTGGAAAAAGCTTACCACCATTTACTCTATCTATACCCCTTATAATCTTATATACCTCTATTAGATCCCCTCTCAGCCGACGTCTTTCAAGGGGAAACAACCCCAGTGTGTTCAATCTTTCCTTGTAAGACAGCCCTTCCATACCAGGCAGCATCCTGGTAAATCTCCTCTGCACTCTCTCCAAGGCCTCCCACATCCTTTCGGTAGTATGGCGACCAGAACTGGACACAGTACTCCAAGTGAGGCCTAACCAACGTTCTATACACTTGCAACATCAGACTCCTACTCTTGTATTCTATACCCCTTCCTATGAAGGCTAACTTACCATACGCTTTCTTTATCACATTCTCCACCTGTACTGACACCTTCAGAGACTTGTGAACCTGCACCCCAGGTCTCTCTGCATCTCTATACTCCGGATAGTTTTACCTTTTATCCTATAACTCCCCTCTACATTATTCCGGCCAAAATGCATCACCTCGCATTTATCCGGATTAAGTTCCATTTGCCATCTATCTGCCCAATCTACCAGCCTATCTATGTCCTGTTGTATTGCCTGGCACTGCTCCTCAGTCCCCGCCAATCCAAGTATCTTAGTGTCATCAGCAAATTTGCTGATCACACCACCTACCCCCTCTCCAAGTCATTTATATAAATCACAAATAGAAGAGGTCCTAGTACTGAGCCCTGTGGCACACCACTAGTGACTGACCTCCAGTTGGAAAAAAAGCCTTCCACTACTACCCGCTGTCTCCTCCTCCCAAGCCAGTTCTCAACCCATCTACATACCTGGCCCTGTATCCCATGCGCCTTAACCTTTTCTATCAGCCTACCATGAGGAACCTTGTCAAATGCCTTACTGAAATCCATGTAGACGACATGAACGGCTTGTCCTTCATCAACCGTTTTTGTCACCTCTTCAAAAAATTCCACTAGATTCGTAAGGCACGACCTCCCCTTAACGAAGCTATGCTGCGTATCCCTGATCAGATCGCAGCGCTCCAGATGCGCACACATCCTGTCCCTGAGGATCCTCTCCATTAGCTTACCTATAACTGAAGTCAAGCTCACCGGCCTATAGTTCCCTGGGTTATCCCTCTGACCTTTTTTAAACAACGGTACTACATTTGCTATCCTCCAGTCCTCTGTGACCTCACCTGTGTCCAAAGAAGAGACAAAGATTTGCGTCAGAGGCCCAGCAAGGTCATCTCTCACCTCCCTTAGCAGCCTGGGGTAAATGCCATCAGGCCCCGGAGATTTATAAGTCTTTATGCTGCCTAAAAGCCCCAACACCTCTTCCCTCGTAATGATTATTTCCTTTAACAGGTCCTCAAATTTCTCAAAGCCGGCACCAGACATCAGGCCCCTCTCCCGCGTGAATACCGACGCAAAGTATTCATTCAGGATCTCCCCCATTCCCTCAGGCTCTAAGCTTAGTTCCCTTCCTCTGTCCCTGACAGGTCCAATCTTCCCTCTAACCATCCTTTTGCTCCTTACATAGGAGTAAAATGCCTTAGGATTTTCTTTAATCCTACCTGCCAAAGCCATTTCGTGGCCCCTTTTTGCCTTTCTGACACCCCTTTTAAGATCCCGTCTACACTCTCTATATTCTTCCAGCGCTGTCTCTGTCCCCAGTTGTCTAGATCTAAGGTACGCCTCCCGCTTCTTCCTGACCAAGTCCTCAATATCCCTAGTAACCCACGGTTCTCTAATCCTACCTTTCCCATCCTTCCTCCTTACCGGCACGTGTCTTTCCTGCAAAGATTTTAGTTTTCCCTTAAAAGACTCCCACATGTACAGCGTCCACCTACCCTCGAACAGCTTATCCCAGTCGGTATCCTTAAGATCCTGCCTAATCTGGCTGTATCTAGCCCTCCCCCAGTTTAACACCCTCCCCTTAAGGCAGGCTTCATCTTTTTCAATTAATATCCTAAAGCAGACAGAGTTGTGATCACTATTTGACACATGCTCTCCTACAACAATGTCAATCACCTGCCCTGACTCATTCCCCAGAACCAAATCCAGTATAGCCCCCTCTCTAGTCGGGCTATCCACATACTGCTCCAAGGACCCTTCCAAAACACACTGTACAAATTCCTCCCCGTCCGCACCTTCCGCTCTGGGCACCTCCCAATCTACCCCAGGGAAATTGAAATCTCCCACTACAACCACCCTATTCTTCCTACACTTATCTAAAATGTCCCTGCATATCTCTTCTTCCACGGCCCACGGGCTGTTGGGCGGTCTGTAGTACACACCCAACATAGTAACCTCTCCCTTCCTATTCCTCAACTCCACCCATAGCGACTCAATTCCTAAATCATCCATACCACCCTCCCTCTGCACTGCTATGATGTGATCCTTAACTAATAACGCCACTCCCCCTCCTCTCTTCAAACCACCTCTGTCACGCCTAAAACACTTATACCCTGGAATATTCAATTGCCAGTCCTGCCCCTCCTTTAACCACATCTCAGTCACCGCTACCACTTCTAACTTCCTCGTGAACATTATTACCTTCAGTTCATCTGTTTTGCCAGTCACACTCCTTGCACTAAAACACATGCACTGAAGACCTTTGTTAATTAAAAGGTAGTTTAATCTCGCTTTCAGCTCTACAAATGTGTACAAGTAGGAAATCTTCCTCCCACTGCTTGTCTGTGTGGCCAGATACTGCATCGATCTGTATACAGAACGCAGTCTGGGCACCTACACTCGGGCAAATCAGTGCCAGCTGCCTTACTGGCATGCGTCACGTTGTGATAAATGTTTCCGCAGAGGAACGTGGGCAGAAAGCTGGCACTTTATCAACTGTTGCCCCTCACAACAATTTAGATTTGTTTAGCACCTTGACGTAGCACTGTGCCTCTCAGGAACATTATCAAACAAAATTTAACATCAAACCAAGTGAGGACATGCTGGGGTTGAGGAATAAATGTTGCTCAGTGAGGTAGGTTTGAAGGAAGAATCTTTACGGGTGGAGAGAGAGGCAGCGAATTCCAAAACTTAGAATCAAAGCCATGGAAATAAGGATGCAGAAAGGTCAGCTTTGGACGAATGCGGGTTCCGGGGGAGGGGGGAGGGGGGGGATACAGGGTGGGGGGGCTGGAGGATTTTACAGAGATATGGAGAGGTGAGGCAAGGATGAGAATTTCACAATCAATGCATTGCTGTGCTGGGAGTTGATGAGAGCTCAGGGGATGAGGGCAGGGGGGTGGCGGTGAGGTGGGAGGGAAAAGAAATCTGAAGTTCACAGTCTGATCCCAACAAGAGAGCCCAGAATAACTAATCCATAGAACCAGAGAAAATTACAGCTCAGAAACAGGCCTTTTCGTCCTTCTGTGCCAAATTTGTTCTAAATTGATGCTTCTGACCAGAGATGGGTCACAATTGGTCTCATCATCACAGCCAGGAGAGTGAATCACTCTGTGATTTACTGCCAGTGTAACCTGTAGTTTGTATCTGGGAATAGAGTGTGGCTCCTCTCTCTGTCAGCTGGTTTTCAGTGCTGAGTCAATCCAATAATCTGCAAACGTGTCCCATCAGAATTCAGAGAACATCCCAAATGTCAAAGACCCAACTGCC
This sequence comes from Sphyrna mokarran, assembly GCA_024679065.1. Lineage (NCBI taxonomy): Eukaryota > Metazoa > Chordata > Chondrichthyes > Carcharhiniformes > Carcharhinidae > Sphyrna > Sphyrna mokarran. The sequence goes on along the minus strand of JAGIQG010000027.1, from coordinate 6,482,566 downwards.
TTGCAGATTTTCCTTCCCGTTAATCAGGGCACCTTATTGGTAAGTAATGAGGGAGCTTAGAAATATGAGCAATTTTCCCAGCTGGCTGGTCTGGTTTTAGGTGCTGTTTTCTTCAGCTAATCACACTGGCAATGAAAAGATTGACACTGTAACAGCAGCTAATCAGAACATGGGAAATTTTGAGCATGCACTGCCTTAGAAAATGAAACCTGGACAGCAGGAAATCCATCCTGTGATTATTGGACATTATTTTCCAAACATGTTGTGTGTATGACCCAGACGGGATCTGTTCCTGGTAATGAAGTGAGGTTGGATATGACGTGGATTGACGGAAATATTTGGAGTTATTGATTGGTGGAGATGTTGGATATTGATGGTTTGGGTTGTGTTTGGAGCTAACACACACTGAACTGCAGGCAGCCATTACTGAACTAAATGTTATCCACAAATCCTCGACAGAGAGGGCAGTGTTGCAATATACAAGCGGTGAATGTGTGTGCGGGGAGAATGAATTAACAAAACTGTTTCAGGTATAATTGGTGCACGCGTACACTAACTGCAGCTGCTTGGACAGAGAACGTGCTTTTTATTATCGTAACAAACACTATTTCAGATTGCTGCCTCTGTTCATGAGGCTGAGGAATCCGAGTAAGCTTCGGAAACAGATGGTTCTCCTCTGTTACCTCACACTGCACGAAGCAGATTTAAAAATCATTGCATTGTGAAAAGTTCTGCTGGCAAAACCCCTTCCATCTCATTGCGATTAATAGAAATTGTTCCAAATCAGCCAATTAATTCTAATCCTCTCACTTAATTGAAAATTAACTCAGGGCATTAGAATGATATAAAACCAATTCTTCATATTAAAAATTCAAAATGATTTCTTAATCATCATACTCTCCGCTCCGCTCAATCCCCATTACAGGGATTTCACCTTTAGTCAATGGAATTTCACCTGAACAAAAAAAAATTACAGCACAGGAACAGGCCCTTCGGCCCCTCCAAGCCTGCACTGACCAAGCTGCCTGACTGAACTAAAACCCCCTCCCCTTCCGGGGACCGTATCCCTCTATTCCCATTATATTCATGTATTTGTCAAGATGCCCCTTAAAAGTCAATATTGTATCCACTCCCTCTATCTCCCCCGGTAAAGAGGTCCAGGCACCCATAACTCCCTGGCAAAAAAAATCTACCTCGTACATTTCCTTTAAACCTTGCCCCTCGCATCTTAAACCTCCCCTAGTAATTGACTGTTCCATCCTGGGAAAAAGCTTCTGATTATCCGCTCTGACAATGCCCCTCATAATCTTGTAGACATTCATCAGGTCTTGCTTCAACCTCTGTTGTTCCAGTGAGAATAAACCAAGTTTCTCCAACCTCTCCTCATAACTAATACCCTCCATACCAGGCAACATCCTGGTAAATCTTTTCTGTACTCTCTCCAAAGCCTCCACATCCTTTGGGTAGTGTGGTGACCAGAATTGAACACTATATTCCAAGTGCTTTTACCTGTCCTTTAGTGAAAGTTTGTATCAGAAACATTTTTTATTGGAGTCACAGTTACTAATCCTGTCTCACATTGAGCCGGTCACACCCACGTCACCAGGAGCAATGCCACAGGAGTGGCACAGTGGTTAGCACTGCTGCCTCACAGTGCCAGGAATCTGGGTTCAATTCTGGGCTTGGATCACTGTGGAATTTGCACATTCTCCCCATGTCTGCATGGGTTTCCTCCAGGTGCTCCGGTTTCCTCCCACAGTCCAAATGTGTGTGGGTTAGGTTGATTGGCCATGCTAAATTGCCACTTAGGGAGATTAGCAGGGTAAATATATGGAGTTACAAGGATAGGGCTTAGGTGGGATAGGACCTGGCTATGATCGGTGCAAGCTCGATGGGCCAAATGGCCTCCTCCTGCACTGTAGATTCTATGACAAGGAATTACATTAGAACCGTCATTGCAAACCTCTGACATCAAACAGTTTCTAATTTAAATGTTAATCACACACCCAAATAAACAACAAGGCAAAAGCAAACATTTAGAATCTTTTGGGAAATTTTCATAAAAACAACTTGCTTTTATATTGCACATCAAGAAGGTGATTTTCCCAAAGGAAAACTCAGTGGGTGGGGAACGGGAGATTTGGGGAACGCTGAGCAGCATCGATCTCTCAGCAGGGAGATTGGCGCATACACACTGACCTTCCCCATTGCCAGCACCCCCCCCCCCCGGCTCGTTCCTATCACCCCCGCCCCCCTTTATATTTGATTGTTATTGCAATGTGCCCCCCCACCACCAATTGGCCCACCCTGGTCTGGCACACGCCCCTCAGACCCCACCCTGTAGGCGGTGACAGACTGACACTGTCCAAAGGCCACCGCCCCACGCTAACCTATCAGGCAGGTGTCAAAGGCATCTGTCCCCATCAGGCCTGGTTCCCGTTCCTGGTTCCCGTTCCTGCAGCTGAGAATCTCCCTGCAGTGAGTTCGGAAACATTAGCGAGACCGGCGATACTGGGCTCGCGAATGAAATTCAAGTTGCAATTTCAGCAGTGTGATCCTCTTCGTGCTGTTTCCTGGGACGAGGCTGATCCTACCATAAAAACTGGCCCAGGAAAATCACGACCAGTGATCCTGCTACTGCAGTTCCGCAGACATATCCCAGCCCGCTGTATTAGTCATGCAGCACGGCAAAATTGCACCATTAATTAGGAAAATATTCTGTAAGGAGTGACATTTGACAGAGTTATTTTCAGTAAAGTTTAGATTTTAACACCAACAGACTGGGCTTCCTGATCTTCAAGGGAACCCATCAGTGAAGTGAAGAACAAAGATTTGATCCATCAAGTTAATTGTTCTTAGAGCACTGCACATGGGTCAGAGGGGAACAGGAACATGTATAGAAACCCCCTTCCCTCCCCTTGCAATGTTTGATTTGCCCTCCACTGTTGCATCATCTCCCCCAATGTCCCTCCCCTCAATCCCCCCTTCCCCTATTCCTCGATCAGATTTAATTTACAATCAGCCCCACATTCCACCTGAACATTTTTCCATCAGCCAAAGAGCAAAATTCAAAAAAGTTCAAACCAAACACTGAATTTCCAGTGAGAACATTGGATGCTGATTTATTTATCCCCTGAGTCCCTGTAAGATTGTTAAAGATCAAAATATTTGGTCTCACTGTGGTGGCCCAAGAAATGTTGAATTATTTTTATTTTTGAGCTATCTTTTTTTTTGTATGTTGTATCGGACGCGGTTGTGGAGATTCCTGGTTATCTATAAGTTTCCATTAATCATCATTGAGATTCCTTCCATTAAGGTTGACAATGGAGCTTGCGTCAGCTGTGAGGGTCATTACTGGTAACTAATCATTAATTTATTTCCTTGTGTGTTATCAACATCTACATCTGTAGGAAATAGATGTCCCAACTTCCCCAAGCCTATTCCAGCTCCCTCAGACCATGTCGACATCTGCTTCCCGTACTCCTAATGTTGATCAAATGATTGAGTCTGAGGTTGCTGAAGAAACAGCATTAACCAACACAAACAAGGAGGAGGAGGATAGAGTGCTGGAGGACACGGAAGCTTCCGGAAGGAGTCAGGACTCTCTTCCTCCGCAGGGTCAACAGGCACAATCCAGTCCCGACAGCTGGATGCAGTTTGTGCCATCTGCAATAGTCTTGGAAGAGTTTATGTTGCTTGAAAAATCCTTGGAACAATCTGACCAGACAGGATCCCAATCCCCTTCCCCACACCAGGAAAACTCTGAGGCAGAAGAAATCCAAGACAGGGAAAGCTTTCCAACACTGGGATCAGATCCCACCAATGGCACGGACGTAGCAACCTGCGCTGGAGATGAAGAAAATGTGGCTTTTATGATAACGGAAAACCAGATCAAAGCGTTATCCCAGAGAGAGGTTCAGGATATTGTGAAAGGTGAGGACATCCAGACCTGGAATGTTTCTTCAGGGAAGGAAGTGATGTCAGAAGGCTTCCTGCCACAGGATCCAATCCAAGCTCAAGCTGAGGAGAAAGGACCAATCATCTCCTTGGATGAGAAGCCGGTTGTTGTTATATTCGAGAAACCCATGGACATCAGGACAGCTTACAAGAGGCTGTCAACCGTCTTTGAAGAGTACGATGAAGAATTTCAAACAGCGATGGAAGAGAAAGACTCCAATCAGGAAACACAAACACCTTCAATCCCATTGGAGCAGCAAGAAGAAGCTTTGACACTTTCCTCCATTTCTGATGGAACTGTAGTGCTTTCCGACTCGGAATCAAAAAATGAGACATCTCTAAATCCATCAGAAAGTGACGTGAAATTTGATGATGCAATTCCAGACGAGAAACCTTTAAATTCCATTCCCGATGTTACATCTCCGGAGACAACAGATCAAAAAAATGGAAATTCAAAGAGTGTGAAGATTCAGCTCCCCAAGCAGCAGCTGAATGCATTGACAAAAGCTATCGAATCGGGAACGAAAACCGGAAGGAAAACCTTGCAAGTGGTTATTTACGAAGAGGAGGAAAAGTTTGACAAAGTAACAGGTAAAAAGCAGATGGAAGTGAAGAAATACCAGATTAACCAGATTGAGAAGAGCAGACCATCGAAAACACAAAACCCAAGCACAGCTTTCGCCAGAACGGAGGAAATCAAAAATAACGCCTACAAGAGGATGGACAGCCTTGAGGAGACAATCAGGGAACTGGAATCCACCATTAGCCAAATCAGCCAACAACCAGGCAGCGATTTCATATTTTCCAAAGAATTTTTAAATGATCCCAACATCCACGAGACAAGAGAGGAGTTGGTGGATGATCCCAACATTTACCCTGCTTCTGACCAACCTCCTGGGGATGTTTCACATCCGATGGAGCAACCATCCCCCGCGGTCTCCATCTCGAAAAAAAGCCTGTCTCCAACTTCTAAAGTCAAGCCGCCCCTTCTCCCAAAGCCCCAGCTGCCGCCAGCAGACGCAAAGGTTCCATTTTCATTTCTTTTACCCTCCGCACTTTGCCTCTTGCTCTCTGGGGCCTTGCCTGTGGCCCCATCTTCTCCTGGCTGTGTCTCCACGATTATTCCGAATCACGTCTAGACTCACTGCTCCTGTTCCTTCCACCCTCTGGGTCTGCCCGCAAAGCTCGAGTGACTTGCTGCTTTCTTTTCCAATGTAGATTTAGTTGATTTCTGAATGAAGATGATCGATAAACTGACCCCTCTCGGAATCACAGATCTGTCTTATCTCCTTAAAGCTAATCAAATTTCTCTTCTTGGAATGCTGTGAATCTTTCTAGAATTGCAATTTTCAGGTTTCTTCATTGATTCTTGCGTGCTCTTCCCTTGTCTTGTAGTTTACTCTTACTGTGCGATTTAAAGGGGCATTGTCTTCATGAGGAAGGGGTAGAATTGCTAAAGTTCATTCTCTGGGTGGTTTTGGGGGTGGAGGGGTTTAAAGAACTGATGCCATTTACATTATGGCAGGTGATAGCTCCTTACAGATGTGGACTATGTCCTGCATCCTGAACAATCCAGAAGGCATTGCCCCTTTAACACTGAACAGCAGAATCAGTCACATCCGTGTCCAAATCAGTGAGCAGAAAATGACCAAGGCATCCCGAGGTATTATCACCATCGGAGAGACTTGGTGGACACGTGATGTGACAGCTACTCTCTGCTGTGTGTGTGTTCAGTCTATAGCAAATCACCAAAAGGGAGGAATTATCACTGATGTTGTTCCTTCGATCGCACCCTCTGATCACAGGGAAAATGTGCCTTGGTGTGAAATTATTTTCTGATCTCTTTGTGATCTTTGAAGGATTAATAACTATGAGGTCATCGAAGACTGTCCTTGGTGGGCTGATTTTTTAACAAGTGGGATAAGAAATCTTGAATTAAATCAGTTAACTAGTTATCTGGATAGTTATTAGTAACTAGAGCATCCTGTGCTTGGCCCCTGGTTACAGAGATGTGACAGCCAGATGCTCAGTACAGCATCAAAAAACCAGTTTCCTCCAGATTCTGAGATTGGAGAATTTTCTGTTAAACTCCAGCATTTGCATTTTTTTAAATCAGGAATATTGGAAACAGAGTTTAATCCCGGGTCAGTCACATATTCTGGACAGAAGGGTTTTTAATTTTATTTTTGACGATGACTCTGAAACATCAGGCCCTTTCTTACACACACTAATGGAGATGCCTCACGTTTACACAGTCTGCTGTTACATTCTCTCCTTTCCCACTTCTGGATCAGATATGAAATCTCAGAGCGACTGCTCACCCTGAGTGATTTGTGGTCCTTTTCTCTCCCAGTATTTGTAAATGGTCATTTCCAGTTGGGGACGCAGCGTGAGAGCATCAGACTCAACCCCTCTCCCCATCCCCAGAGACTTTAGGATAACTACAGAGTCCTCAAGGTGTTATTCTGTTCCCTCACCCTGTCTGGGAGACTCCGCTTCCCCTCCCTCTGCCTCCCTCCTCATTCCTTTCTCTCCCTCCTCCTTCACCCCCTTGCGCTCCCCCACTTCTGTCTCCCTGTTCTCTTCACCCCCTCGCTCACTCCCCTTGCTCTCTCTCCCACCCTGCTCTCTGTCTCCCTGTTCTCTCTCCCCCGCTTTCTCGCTCCTCTCCCACACCTCCCAATCCCCCGCCATATCCTTCCTCTCCCCCTCCCGTCACCCTCTCTCCCCCCTCGCCCGCCACCTTCCTCCCTCTCCCCCCCTCCCAATATCAAACTGAGCCCATCATTTAACAAACCAATGCAGAAAGCTGCATTTCTATAGCACCGTCCATTATCTCAGGTTGTCTGAGTGAAGTATGAGTGAAGGTCACCTACTGTACAGAAGGTGGCAGGGCAGCAGTTTTGTGCACAACAAGCTCCCACAATGACATTGGTTGAGGGATAAATATTGGCCAGGAAACTGGGAGAATGTTCCCCTGTTTATCTTCAAAATAGTGTCGTGGCTTCTCTTCTGTCTCCAAAAAAAAGTCACCTCTGACAGTGCAGCACTCCCTCAGCACCCATTGGGATGGGAGGTTCAGATTTGAACTGATGTCCCTGGAACTTCAGCCCACAGCTGGTTTGGCAGCTTTAATACACCGCGATGTGACTTACACAACCTCAGTTATCGCTGTCTAATCAGGAGCTCCGGTATTTTGATAAAATTTAACTCAAATTCCTGATTATCTGTTCAGTGTGATCCCGGTCTTGCAGGAGAATTCCTGTTGGTGGAGTTATCCCCAAAGAAGGCTGAGGGACGTTTTTAACTAGTGGGATAACAACTCATTAGCTAAATAAGTTAACTAGTTATCTGGATAGTTATTAGTTAGTAACTAGATCATCCTGTGCTTAACCCCTAGTTACAGAGACCCAATCTGACATCCAGATGCTCAGTACAGCATCAACAACAAGATTCCATTCAGCCCATTGGCCGGAATTCTGCCCCCTCCCACCTCCCCCCCACCCCTGGCGGGAATCATAGCGAGAAAGACAGAATTTGGCGGAAAGTTTGAAGGTCCGAGCTGGGCAAGAATTTCTGGTCTTAGGGGTGTATCCGATCGGAGAATCCCACCCCCACTTAACCACACTGGCATTTCTGGAATCTTGCTGTGCAGAAACCCGTTCTATGTTCAGAAGAACTTAAGAAATAGGAGCAGAAGAAGACCATTCAGCCCATCAAGCCTGCTCCACCATTCAATGCCATCGTGGCTTAATCTTGGGTTTCAGCTCCCAATCCGCTTCCCATTCCCCGAGGAACCTGAACTCTGTCCATTCCACATCTTCAAATCTATCCAATGACGGAGCAGCCACACCCTCTGGGATAGAGAATTCCAAAGATTCACAACTCTCTGGGTGATCCGCATTACAGCAGGGACTACACACAGTGGGAGGTGTTTAATTGGATGAGTATATTTTGTAAATGGGGTAATCACAGATACATTGAGGCTCTGCTCACTGGCAGCCAACACATGCACACAGAGCCCCCCTCCCACCTTCCCCCCCCCACCCCCGCCCCGCCACCAAACATCCAGCCTTCTGATTTTAACACTTCAATTCCCAAATTCCAAAGCAGCAGCTTTGTCAATGAAGGTGTGACAAAATTTAAATATTAATTCCACACAATCATTAAAAACCTGCAAATGCTGGAAAGGTCACAGTTGGTCATTGAAAGGGGAACAAGAAGCTGCTGTTCCCCAGGATTTACACAGTGACTGAGGAGAGGTGGGGGGGGGGAAAGCAGGATGGGGGTGAAATGTGGTGGGTTGTTTATTGTCCCAGATGCTCCCTCCTGGCAGGGATTAGAAACAGAATAACAAAAAGTGACCACTCCCGCTCCCTGCAAATCTTCTGAGTTTCTTTATTGACCTCCGGATTGGGAGCTGTTCAGGTTGGAGGAGGAGGCAGATGCTGGGGGAGGAGGGTAATGGGGGGTGTTGATGGGTGTGGTTTGGCTGAGGAGGTGGCTGGGAGAGACATTGATGGGGGTGGTTGGGCTGGGGAGGGGATGGGGTTTGATTTGGGGTTGATTGGGGAAGAGGTGGGGGTTGATTGGGGAAGGGGTGGGTGTTGGTTGGGGTAGGGGGTGGTGGAGGAGGTTGGGTGGGGGTTGGTTGGGGTTGGGGTGAGGGTGGGGGAGAGGGATTATTGAGCCTCTGTGTTGAGTGTTGGGTCTGATGAATGTGTTGCTGATTATTTGTATTCTCTTCTCTCTCTGTCCCAGGCTGGGGGCACTCCCTCGCCCCAGAGCAGGATTACAATTCCGGCAGCTCCCAAACTCAAACAGCAATATGGCAGCGGCGAGAAACTGAAACATATCAGACACCGGGAAGAGTACGTGAAGGTGCAGGGCAGTCAGCAGGTAGTTTACTTCTAAACAAAAAGTGAGCATTTAAACGAAAGCGGTTTCAATCCTGAGTCACTGTCCTGTCCCCTGCTCGATTCCTGCACCAGCCCATTCTCCCTCTCAGTCTCCAGGTAAACACACCAGTATCCAATTGTCTCCCAGTCAATCCCTGGAGCAGGTTCCAGGGCCTGAGCAGCACTGGGATTTGGAGAGGATCCAGGCACGGACCTGAAATTGGGCACAGTCTGTGTAAGCTTCTGTTTCCTCATCGAGAACCACACAGAACTTTACTGAATGAGAAAGAAAACTGGGTTTAGGGATTGCAGGAGGGTGGGGGTTAATCGGGGCGAGGGACCAGCCAGGCGAGGGTCCGGCCAGGCGAGGGTCCGGCCAGGCGAGGGTCCGGCCAGGCGAGGGTCCGGCCAGGCGAGGGACCAGCCAGGCGAGGGTCCGGCCAGGCGAGGGTCCGGTCAGTCACATATTCACTCTGAACCCATTTTTGCACCACTGTCATGAACAGATTCACCGTCAGACATTATCAAGATTAGTGTCAAATATTTGTGTTTGAATACTAAAATACCTGTTTGTATGTGTGTGTACATGTGTGTGCATATGTGTTTGTATGTGTACATGTATGTGTGCGCACATGTGCTCACATATATAGACACATGCACACAGACCAGTGAAGATTGTTCCTGGCCTGTGTGTACCTGCGGGTACTGGATGGAGTGAGTGAATGCTCTTGTATTTCTCCACCAGTGAGAGCTTGCAGTAAAGACTCCCCCTACCTCCAACACAAGCTCAGTAACCTGGTTCAACCTGAACTGTCCGTGTTAAAAATGCTTGCTTTGAGATCAGAGATTGACAGGGAGAGAGTTTAAAGATAAAAGTGGTCGCAGCAGGTTATTTACAGCAAGGACAGAGAGGTGAATGCAGATGCGTTGAGGAGGTGCAGACTTTCAATGGTCAGTCAGTTTGTTTGTAGTGTTTGGGACAGTTGTCAAAGCTCCCTTTTCAGTCAGTGCCTGTCCTAATAAAACCAGCCTCTCCATCTACCCCAGTACTCAGTAAATACAGCAGGTAGTGGCATAGTGGTAACGTCGCTGGACTGGTAATTCAGAATGTTCTAGGCAGCGGTTCAAGTTCCACCATGGCAGCTGGGATGAAAAACTAATCTTTGTAACAACTATTATCGATTATCAGAAAAACACATCTGGTTCACTAATTTCCTTTAGGGGAAGAAATCTGCCGTTCTTACCTGGCCTGACCTACATGTGACTCCAGAGCCACAGCAATCTGGGTGACTCTTTGCCCGAGCTGCCCTCTGAAATGGCCCAGCAAGCACTCAAAGAGCAGTTAGGAACGGGTAACAAATACTGGCCTAGCCAGCGATGCCCCTGCCCCAGGAAAAAATAAATAAAAAACAATGACAAATTGCTGATTAATTAGTAAAATAACCAAAGAGGAGTTTTTGTTTAGAATCTGTTGCCTTAGTGATAAACAGCATATTCAGCAGAAACTTAATCCTTAAAGACAAAAATTTGCAGGGCTCTGGGGAAAGGCCAGGAGGATAGAACTATTTACCAAAGAGCCAGCACAGGCACAATGGGCTGAATAGTCTCCTGTGCTTCTGCAATTGTATATCATTTGCCTTCCTGCAGTCATCGGTGAGTTTGGCTATGAGATGGCAGTAAGAAGTCTCGCAATACCAGGTTAAAGTCCAACAGGTTTGTCTGATAGAAAAAGCCAATAGTTCACCTGACAAAGGAGCAGTGCTCTGAAAGCTAGTAGCTTCTGCTGCCAAATAAACCTGGTGTTGTGAGACTCCTTCCTGTGCTGATCCCAGTCCAATCCCGGCATCTCCACATCATGAGATGGCAGCACAGCATGTGACTGCCACCTTGTGGCAGGAAGGGAGAGTTCAGGCATTGAAAAGGTTTCCTTTCCCCATCCTGGCAGTCTCATTATTCTCTTTAACACTCGGATTTAATTTGCACCAAAGCTAAATTCTTGACTAGTGTGAACACTGAATAAACCCGTGATGTGACTCATTTTCCCCTACCCCCACTGTCATCCCCCCCAGCTCTCACCCACCCCACTCTCATGCCCCCCCTCACTGCACACCCCCCCCCCCCCACCCCCCTCACTCACACCCCACCAACCCCCTCCCACTCACACCCCCCTCACACCCCACCAACCCCCTCCCACTCCACCCCCCCTCCACACACCCCAACCCTCTCCCACTCACACCCCCCCTCACTCACACCCCACCACCCCCTCCCACTCACACCCCCCCTCCCACACCCGACCCCCCCCTCACTCACACCCCACCACCCCCTCCCACTCCACCCCCCCCCTCACACCTCACCAACCCCCTCCCACTCACCCCCCCCCACTCACACCACCACCCCCTTCCCTCACACCCCCCCCCACTCACACCCCACCAACCCCCCTCCACTCACACCCCCCCCCACTCACAACCCACCCCCCTCCCACTCACACCCCCCCACTCACACCCCACCACACCCCCACACTCACACCCCCCCCCCACTCACACCTCACCAACCCCCTCCCACTCACACCCCCCCCACTCACACACCCCACCAACCCCCTTCCACTCACACCCCCCCTCACTCACACCCCACCAACCCCCTCCCACTCACACCCCCCCCACTCACACCCCACCAACCCCCTCCCACTCACACCCCCCTCCTCACACCCCACCACCCCCTTCCACTCACACCCCCCCCACTCACCCCCCCAACCCCCCTCCCACTCACACACCCCCCACTCACACTCACCACCCCCTCCCACTCACTCACTCACTCCCCTCCCACTCACACCCCCCCCACTCACCCCACCAACCCCCTCCCACTCACACCCCCCCCCCACTCACACCTCACCAACCCCCTCCACTCACACCCCCCTCACTTCCCCACTCACACCCCCCACTCACACCCCACCAACCCCACACCCCCCCCACTCACATTCCCCCACCCCTCCCACTCACACCCCCCCCACTCACACCCCACCAACCCCCTCCCATTCACACACCCCCCTCACTCACACCCCACCAACCCCCTCCCACTCACACCCCCCCACTCACACCCCACCAACCCCCTCCCACTCACACCCCCCTCACTCACACACCCCACCACCCCCTCCCATTCACACCCCCTCCACTCACACCCCACCAACCCCCCCCTCCCTCACACACTCCCCACACCCCACTCACCCTTCACACCCCCTCCCTCACATTCCCCCAACCCCTCCCACTCACACCCCCCTCACTCACACCCCACCACCCCCTCCCATTCACACCCCCTCCCTCACATTCCCCACCCCCTCCCACTCACACCCCCCTCACTCACACCACCAACCCTCCCATTCACCCCCCCCCATTCACATTCCCCTAACCCTCTCCCACTCACCCCCCCCTCACCACCCCATCAACCCCCTTCCACACACCACTCACACCATCAACCCCCTCCCACACACACACCCACCACTCTCCCACTCATACCCCTCCCCACTCATACCCCCATTCACACATGCCCACTCACACACCCTTCCCTCCCCACCTGCACTGCCCACCCACATCCACACCCAACTATGCCCCCCATGCCCTCCCCCCCGCCACCCCCTCCCCCTCCTCCCCCCCCGCCGCCGCGCGCGCGCACGCACGCACACACACACACACACACACACACACACACGGTAAACAAGAGCTTGTCTCAGTTGGCTGAAAAATCCAGGGGCATAGTGTCAGGATAAGGAGCTGATCATTGAGGACCAGCATGAGGGAGAATTTCTTCACTCAGAGGACTGTGAAAGCTCACTCACTGAGGGTGCTGAGGATGGAATAGGCAGATGTTTGATTTCTTGAGGGAATTGAGGGATCTTGGAATGGGCAGGAAAGTGAAATTGAAGCAGATTAGGTATTGAATGGTGGAGCAGGCTTGAGGGGACGTCTGCTCTGCACCTGCTTCTGTTTTATGTTCATACGTTTTCTGTTCAATTGTCTTCAGTCAGTTATTTGTTATGTATCATTGTAACCTCGAATATGCAGAATATTCAATGTATGAAGATTCTAATGTTGATTTCTTGTCTCTTTCCCTCCTTTCCTTGCTGCTCCTGCTTTGCTGTCTTTTTGTTGTGTGTTTTGGACTTTGCCTGGTTCAGTAAGCCCAGTGCTCACCCCTTCAATCCTTGCGTTCTGTAATAATGATGAGATTAGCTGTTGTAAGGGCCAAAGGCATGGTAAGATTGCCCCTGGCCTGACTGCCTCCTGAAATCTGTGTCGAGACCTGTGGAGGTCCTCAGACTGCCGATGGGGGGTAATAAAAGAAGTTTCTTCTTCTGTGATGCTGCTGCTAAGGACCTTGTCCTGCCTCCAAATCCTGGTATAGATCCCATTCCTGCTTCAGCCACTTGTCCCAAAATTTTACCAACCTGTCCTTATCCAGAACTGGGTAGATTTCCTGACCAATCGCTGGCTCCCCCTGCTCCTGACCAATCGCTGGCTCCCCTTGCTCCTGGCCAATCGCTGGCCTCCTGCTCCTGGCCAATCGCTGGCCTCCCAGCTTATTGCTTGCTTTCACACCTGTGCAGGTACAGATCCCAATCTTGGACTGTGATGAAACCCAACAAACCTTTTCATCACTGTCTCCTGTCCCTTTCATTCCAAGACGTCTTGCTTTGCTCCTTCTGCTGCTGCTGCCCTCTGTGCTGAATCTCTGCGTCTCTGGAGTCTTTAACGAGCTGCCATTTCATCGGCTTCAAGCAACATGATCTTCTCTGCAGTCACTGCCCCCATCCCCCTTTCCAATACCCCTCCCCCCACCCTCCTCTCCTCCACCTCCCTCTCCCACACCCAGACCCAGCAAGGGGGCTGCGAGAAGAGGATGATTGATTCACGGAGAATGTGCACCGTGCGCCTACAACGCTTCTGCCATCAATCACCATCTGCTAATCAGTCACCTGCCTTGATCCAGATTGGTATCAGAGCTGTAGTGTGTTTGTTTGTATAGTGGAACCAGCACAAGTGACTTATAGATTATATCATAGTAGAATAAATGTGAAAATTATGAAATATTTTGTAAAAAAAAAATAAAAACTGAAAAAAACTCTAATTCTCATCATGTTCCTCTTTCTAAATTTAGTCTCCAAATAGCCTTTTACACTTTATTGGGTATCTCTGGTCCATGACCCTGACTGCACTGGGGTCAGCACTGAGCAACCTTTTCCGCTGTGTTCCAATAGGCTTTATTTTGCGAACAAGTTCTCTGCCTTTTCTTTATTGGAGCTGGCAGTCAGAACTGTCTGGGAAACCCACAGATTTAATTTTCCATGACTCAGAATTTTAGATTATTTCCATGATGGAGGATGGACTCTCCCTTCAGCTGTGCTCCTCCTGGTGTTGACATAGCTTTCAGCAATGTAACTACTCACCACAAGAATACGATGCACTTGAACCGTTGTCTCAGTTTACATGCTACATTTTAAATGTGGTTCTTGGTCACTTTTTGTTTCAGTTATGACTTCAAAAAAAACTTTATTTTCTAAACTAATGATGAGCACAATATCACAATTGACAGTGCTTGACTTTAAGCAAACTCAGCTCTGCTATGTAGCATGTAAAAGTGATTATGTGAGGCCTTCCTTCAATCATTGTGATTTTTCTCTCACTTCTCCGTACTTTTGCTGTCTTTTACTCATTCCCTCTCTCTTGCTGTCTTTCGCATTTCTTTCTCGGGCTTCCCGCTCATTCTCTCTGTTCACTTTCTTTCTCCCGATAACTCAGTCAGCTGGTATAACACATTACAGCTCCGAAACACAGTTTGTATCTGATCTGATAATACCAGCCCATAGTAAGGTCGAGTCCTGATCAATGGTTGCACTTATAGAGTGGGTGAAGCACCGTGAGCTGGATAACTTTACCTTAAAATAAGAAAAATTAAATAAATTCTACAAGGAACAATATTTATGAAAGCACAGGATTTGAAAAATAGAGAATATGAAGAATGATTTATTTCTGTTAAATCAATATTTAGAACTGCAGAGTATATATATCACTGGCAGAGTCAATGTATTCACTTATTCTTTTTGTATATTGTCTTAAATAGTTTTTGTACAAAGAATAGTATTCACAAAGCAATTACTTGCAATTGCAGGAAGTTTCTTTACATTTTAAGTGAAGTCTTTTAACACTTTGTATTAAGTTTGTGTGAATTGTATCTGACTCCTTTTGTGAAGAATTGTTCATGTTTGAATGTGACTCACGACAATGATTTTGGTTCTGAAGTTACCATTAGATATGTTGGATTACTTCTTCATAGCTGAGCCCTCACAGCAGGACGTCCTTAGTACAAACTCACAGGGGCCAGCTTTCTCATTACAAATCTTTCTTCTGGGTGATGTGAAAGATTTTTCTTATTTAAAAAAAGACTTCAGAAATTTGATGAATGAGGGCGGTTTCTAGAGTGCTGGGATTTGCTTTGCTGTTTGGTAGAAAGTCATCAGTCTGTACTTCATGAGGTGAAGAATTAATTGAAGACAGCAATGGGGAACTTCTTCCCAAAATGTGTTGACCTGTTAATGATTGTGAATAAACCAACAGTCGGTTACACTACCTACTGTCCCTGTGAATAGTAATAATGCAATCCTGCTGATAAGAGGGTAACATTTTCCCCCTCATTTTCTAAATGGGAATGAAGGAAAAAAATGTCATGGTCTCCTGCATGTGTCAACTCCTTTGGAATGTGTTCAGTCTCCTGTGCAAAAGGTGCACAAACCAGAGAGAGACAAAAACATCAATCGGGCATCCAAGAATAATAATAAAAATCAGATCCAATATTTCAAATTGCCTCATATACGAACCCAGTTTGTTCAGTGAAAGAGGAATAAATCCCATCAGTTCTTGAAGATTTAGTTTCTTTACCAAATGCTTCCAAATCTCCACTCTACAAAGTAGCACAATAACATTACAGTGTCCAATCTTTACTGGGTTTGATTAGCTTGAGAAATCAGCTGCCTGAGACCAATACAAAAAGAAACTTTGTCACTGAAATAATTTCCATGAATATAATTCCTTCACTCCATCATCCCAACATATTTAAAGACAATGGAAATATAGCAAGTCTTTTTTGACAAAAGTGACTTTTGTTTTATTTCATCAATTATTCCTCCCTTGGAGATTTGCCCGTTTTTATCCAGAGTAATTAGTAAGTGCTTTTGGTCAATGTTTTATTTTCTTGGCTCGAGAAACTCCAGACCAGCAAACTAGTTGAGTCTGAATTTGATCGAACCGATCCACAGAGTATGAAGCCTCGCTTCAGATAAACCTGAGGATACTCAATCTTGAAACTAGAAGCAAATCTGGATAAAGTATTCCATTTCCCAGCAATAACATTCCTCAATTTGATGGGCATGAAACATTCACTGCCCTAGCCCTGTGCCCCCATCACAGGAAAGATTTAATATCTGAAAACTGTTAATATTTTACACAAAATGATTGAGTTAATCAATCAAATGCAATGAAAATGCAGTCAGTAATGATATCTTGGAGCATTCTCACACTAAACACAATTCACCTCATCAAACAGAAAAAAATGCAAATCTTAACATACTCTCAGCAACTGAGAAAGTTACAACCAATAAACTGCAAGAACACCAAACCACTTTCACATTTGTTGTTTAAAATGAATTATTTTTGGTTGAAACCAAAATATGATGGAAATGTCTGTTCTGGATTTTGATCTTTTCCAATTAGATTGTAAGACAATGATTGGTTTGAGATGTATCAAACGTGTGTGTGTTTAGAAGAAACCATTTAAATAAAGTTCTATTTAAGCAAAATGTAAAAGTGAAAAAAAAAAAATGCCTTTTTTAAGCTTTTTTTTACATAAATGTGACATTTTTCATAGTCTCCTGAAGGATGTGTCAGTAATCATATTAAACATGAACTTCATTTTATTCCTGCTTTTAAATAATAAAGCGTTCTAATTATGCATGTATATGCTAAGAAATTGCACGATGCATCTAGATTAGTGTCTGTACGTGAATCTTAATATAAAGCGTTTGTGAAAAATCTGGATACAATAGAAACATTTTTTGTTTAGCCTGTGTATTTCTTTTCTGATGCATGGAGCTTTATTGTTTGCTCAATAAGAGCTGTGATTAGTCATTGTATTGAACATATCTACAGAGTTTTTGTAATCTGGGATCTTCCATTTGTAGAGTAGTGAGCTGTGTACTGAAAGTCGATGCCATGACAATCTGTAACTAATGTGGTTTCTGTGAAGAGATGAAATAAAGGGATTGCATTTTTGTAAAAGTATTTTGAGTTCCCCTTATTGTCTTGCGTGCTTCAATTCCAATAATGTTGCAAAGAGTTTACATACTCTTCAGCTCTCTCCTCAGTCCTTGCTTCCACAGCCTTACACTACCCTAGACATTAGGGGATAAATTGGGTATTGAGTATTTCTTCCTTCTCACTGCTCTATGATATACTGACTAGTGATGGAAGTCTCATTCTTAAGAGCAGAATTTGTCTTCCTGGAAGAGAGATTGGAGAGTTTGGGCGAAAGGGTGCCAGAGGTAGACCCCACCACTGCCTGTAATACTCTGTAATGGGAAGGCTCGTGGACAGCTTGCTTGTCCCACCGCTACTTAAGACCATTAATTTGGTAATGATGAAGCCCCATTTGAAGGACTTCATTCCATTGCCTGATATTTATTACAAATAATCCGCAGACGAAATTCCCCAAATTGTTATGTCCCTGCATGAGCAGAGAAGAACTGGCTTCCTTTCTTTATGCAACCCTTTTGAGTGGTTACAACAGGATTCCGTTCCTCGCCGGTATCTTTTTCCAGCCCACCATAGTTATGTGTCAAAAGGAGCTGCTTTAACCTGGCTTTCGAGTTAAAGTGAATTTATTAACCACTAAATGTGAGAAAAATTACTAAAGCACATGCATATAAATTCACACCGATTACAAATAATAATGTGTTCAAAATTAGGGGAAAAAAAAAGAATCAGTTTTTGATTTGGCTATAAAGAGACAGAATGTTCCAGCCATTGGAATTCATAGTCCCAACAGTACTGACCCAAACAGGTGAATAGTTCATTTTGAGATTCCAGTGTTTTGCAGTTCTGCTGAAAAGCTACCCTGTTTTTCTGTTGTGGCTTTGCTGGCAACTTACTTTAGTAACAAGAGAAAGAGTTGCCTGCAAGTTCTTTTGCAGATGTCTGCTGTTTTTGTTGCTCTAAAACACAGAGCACTAGTCGACACTTGTTGCCAAACTTTTGCAGGTGGATTTTTGTCTTTGTATATTTCTAAAAAGTAAACATCCACAAACTAATCTAGGATATTGCTCACAGGGTATCATTCCTATTAAGATAAAATCAGCTCCCATTACCTCCACAAGAAATGACAGTTTCTACATAGCGTTCCTGTTTTTGACATATCCTTGCCTGATGACAAAAGGGTGACTTCAACAAAAAAATTCTAAATACTGCACGAATATGAAAATTAGAAGAATTGCATCAATTTTTTTTGTATGAATTCCAATCACAATTGTACAGCATTTAACTGAAAAAGCGTCGCAATGCAGTTCTTGCCAACTTTTGTGTGTGTGTGTGTGTGGGGGGGGGGGGGGGGGGGGGGTGGGTGGAGAGTGATGGTAAGGTGCAGCCTAATCTTGCCAGGAAACTAGCTGCCTGAGTTCCAAGAGCACAATTGTATAAGTGCCTGGATCTCCCAGTGTATATGGAGATCTCCTGTCACCACCAACCCCCATACTCCCCCCCCCCCACCCAGCAAGCCAACTCTTCCTCCATTGGACCAGCTGCCAATCACTCACTGTGCTGCTCTCTCCATTCCTATTAGACATCAAACTATCTCCTTCCTGATTACCGAATCAGACACCGCTTCCCACCCCAAAACCAGCTGGCCTCCATCTCCCTGATTGGCCGGAAATGGCAATCTCCATACCAGCTAATCACCATGTCCCCAGTTGGAGAGATCTACATCCCTTTTCGCTCTTGTAGTTTTCCTGTCAACTTCATTATGGCCTCCCTACCCACAACAGGCCGCCATCCACTTAGCACTACTTGGTAGACAGTGCAAGGGTGTCAGAATGATATTGCCAGGCTGGCACCCACCCAGCCCTATGCCTGACCAGCCATGAGGGCTTCAAAGGCCTCTGATTCTACTGGCAAGACCAATATATCAGGGATCTTTGCCAGTAAGGACCTCATCCAATGAGCAAGTGAGCCCTGATGACATTGCAATTCATTAATTATATTTGAATGAAGCAATAACTATTCAAATCAAGGGCTAAGCCGATATTGCTGATAAAACTGGGTGAGGCAAAAAAAACTCCATGTCTTCTTGGGAGCCCAAACAGCAAAACCATGAGTTTGCTTGAACGCTATTAGGGAAATGCGGACTTTGTGGGGGCAGAGGCAGGGTGAAGGGCAGGGGAACTCATTTTCAGGCATGCTGCCCAATTGAGGGGCTTGACCTTAGGGACATTCGTTCTTATTAGGAGCCACTCCTTGCTGCTGACCTGTGCCACACCCCTTTTCTAGTACTTCCATACCACTCTGGGTATCTCGCTGAAGCTAGATCTCAATATTGTTGGGTGGACAACTGCCAGCAGCAGGATGGCTATCAGCACATGGTAGGGCAGGATTTAAATTCTGCGGTCATTGATTCCAGGGAAGGCCAGCAGCTGGCCACTTTGCCTCATTGGCACATAATATTGCTGGATTCTTGCAAAGGAGATGATACAGGAATCTCGCAAGCAAGCAAGCAAGATGGTCATTAGCCCTATAGTAAAACACATGATAAATGGCCAGATCTGAAATACAGAGTGATATTATTTCACAGTGTGTTACTTCTACATATCCAACAATAAAACACAATCCCTTAAAAATCTTTAGGCCCATGAAATTTAAAACCGGGCACACCAATAAAAAGTATGGAAATTAATCTGCTTCATTTTGTTATGCTCTCATCCTCATCACTCAGCTCCTTGTGTCTCATAAATATCTTTTTCACATTGGACAGAACTTGGCAGTGTCAGTTCTAGTGAGAAAACTGGTGTGGACTCCAGCTTCATTGGCCAATTTTCTTTCCAGATCTTTAACAGCCAAGATATGGACGGTTTGCTCCCCACTCTGGTAAGGTAAGGACTCAGAGTTGAGAATCGACTCCACTGAGATCCGGTGCTTTTTTCAAAAAAGATGGGGCGGGGGAGAGGATGTTATCCCTGGCATTGAGTGGAAACCGTGGGTATTCCTGGAGCTCCAACACCTTGAGGAAGGCGTCCCAACTCTGAAGGAGGGCCTTCAGAATGTACATCACTTTCCCACCTCCCTGCTCCTGCCAGCCCAAACATTGAGGATAAGATCCAAATGGGCATTAAATGGCCTTAATTGTTGAATGGGCAGGTTTCCCTCCCAAGGCCCTGCCCATCCAAGTGTGAAACTGCATCTACGTTTGGGTAGGTGGATTCCCAGGAAGGGAACCCATTCATTCAATTTTCACATCCTCTCAGATACCATCAAAAGCATGGACATTTGACCGCAGATGAACAATGAGATCGTACTGAATACTTGCTCAGGCCAACAGCACTTAGGTGGTCTCCCTCTGTTCCTATGCTCCATTGTACTCTTCCCTCTGGAGTTTGGCCAACCAGTTTTCAGCATTTTTCCACTTTTGTTTAAAGGATTCCTAATGTAATTTTTGATTGATGGGACTAAAGTAATGGAGCTTGAGGCCCAGCCACATATTGATAATGCCAGCCTTAAACATCCTCCTCTAGTACATGAATTAACCTGTATACTACAGCTTTATGGTGAAAACACATGTAGAAATGTCATCTTGTAGCAATATATCTGAACAATGCAAAGATAACAAGGAATGCTGCAACATTCTGCTGATTGAGGCATTTTAAACTGCAACCTTGAATATTTACTCTCTTTTGATAACAAAGCATTCAAAAAGTTTCTCATTTTCTTTGAAGAAAAAAGGGTTATTCTGATTTATAACCCAGTGTTTTATTCTGAAGCAACTCCAAACCACACTGTGAATTGAACCTTTTCTATTTAAGAGAAAGAAAGCACACAGCAGCTTGTTTGAATTGTTAGAATGGTTAGAATTTAGAATTGTTAGAATTTTATCCTTGCCCATTACAAAATCCAATTGGTGGCCTGCTCACCTATCTGATATTTTACTGTGGGTGGAGAAGATGTCTACCAGCCTTGGGTCTATTGAGGCCCTTAAGTGGCCAATTGCAGCTCATTAACTGCATCATCCTAACACTGTTAGTATTTTACTTGTGTACCGGGGTGCTGGTGTGCAGAGGCTTACACCAAGTTCAAAATTCAGAAGCCTTGGCTGCACAAATTATTGTTGGATAAGGGGGAAGGAGACCTCCAGTGGGCCCATTAAAGGCATTCCTGTGTAATACTCATCATGCCTAACAGCGCCAGTGATTCTCAAGTAATAAAAACAGAAACCCACACTAGACTTACTGGAGGGGAAGTCAGTTTATTTCCATTTTTATAAAACAGGATGGTGCATTATTTAAAGCATCTCCTTTCGCATGTACATTTTCAGTTGTAAACCCAAGTTCATGCAGAATCTAACAATAAAACATTGTTCTTTTATGGCCAGTTGGCAAAGAGGAAAAAAACAATTTATATATCTATGTTACATGGTTTTTGTCAGAGTTGACAACTTAAACATATTTACAAAATAAGCAGTTAACTTTACAGCAAGTTTGCATAATTCAATAAACTGTAAATGGAGAAAGGTCATGTCGACAGCTTTGCTCAATGCTCCATTGGAATGCCTGATTCTTTTTTAAAATGGAAGCTCTGAAATGTTTGCCTGCAAAACCATCTCAATACTGCAGGTAAACAGCAACATAAAAGAAATAACAATACAAACTGGAAAAGTGTGGTTTAAAGCATCTCCCTTTAGACATTGCATCTTATTAATTTTCTTCTTCTTGGAGTGGCATAAAGTTTCTTTTGAGTGTGGCTTGAAGCTCCTTTAACCAAACCATGAGTGATTGGTATTTTATTCCCTGTCTCAATGCTAGATTTCATACCCAACTTTTATCCCTTTTCTTTCCCTATCACCCCCAATCCTATTTTCTTCTGAGATTCAATCCAGATGCTCAGATTCTGGTTGGTTGAATTTGGTATTAGAGTTTGGACCATCCAAAGCCCAGTTCGGACAAAGCAGAACATTAGCCAGTTCCTGACAGAGATGCACATGTGATAAGCAACATCACAATCAATCTGGCACACATAGCTCTGTCCTGATTTTTCCAGCGTAGTTCATGAACAACAAAATGTAATTTTACATATAACTACATTTAAAAAAGCCTACAGTTAGGCAACACTTGTATTTAAATTAAGAAAATCTTTAAAAGGTAACATAAATTCCATGGAGTCTGGAATCTAGACTCTTGTTAAGAAATTACTTGCAAAAAATGAGGCACTTTCCAAGAACAGGTAAATAAAACAAAAAGAGCAAACTAACTACAATTACAGACTACAACTCAAATTTAAAACCATATTCAAACAACTCTGCCTGTTTAAGGTGCATTTGCACGTAACATGGTAATGTTCGATTTCAGACATTTAAGAAAATATTTTCACAAGTCATCTAAATTATCCTTGAGGTTTTTTTTAGATGATGTTATAAGTGAGAAATATTCATATTTTATCAAGATACTTTTTGGCAAACCTTAATAGTTTTGGAAGTGGAACTCGTGTATAACTTTTTAAAAGATAGTTATGAAGCAAGGATTCAACACAATGTTTTTAAATCTGGCACCATTGGTTAGAGATGTTGTGGTCTTCATTTTAAAGCCACATTTTTACAGGAATGGATCATAGTTTGAATTGCATGGACTTAGAACTTAAGGGAAATACCAGCTGCTATCCTAAACTTCAAGGAATTTCTGTACACAGTACCCATAAAACGTTCAATGTCAACACGGACAATTTGCCAACTTAACATACAATCTTTGCAAAAGCATCATACTACACTGTAATGAACTCCATGCTATTTCAAACATTTAAAATCACAGGTTTATTTCATTATTAGGGGAGAGGAGATAAGGGGGGAACCATAATATTTAGGCTGGTCTACACATTAAAGTTGACTTTGTTTTGACAAAATGAAAGGTTTATCTGGGTTCAAAGAAATCCGTATTTCAATGGTACTAATCAAAATTACAGGAGCTCACTGAAAAGCAGAATATGAGATCTCCATATCTTTTATAAAAAATACCCATTACTGTACTTCCAAAAGCATGATTTCTCTATCAACTCATCCTTTATTTCATAATCTTTAATGCCAAGCATCTGAGTTATTAGGTTATGACTTTTCCTAGCCCTTATCCAACATCTATTGGTAATTTAATGGCTTTTAATGCAGAAACATGGCATTAAAGTGAGTTCACTTCTGGCTCTAGTTAAAATATTTTAAAAAATGCATTTGTAAGCATTGTTACTGAGTTTTTAAATTCGACCTGAGCAAGCTGTGCAGCGAAAGAATCGAAACTTTAAAAATCAAGTAACAGTAGAAATAAACAAATGTGCACAGAAAGCACTAATGTAAACAATGCAAACAGAAATATATTATATATATATATTTTATGTACACACACACACACACACTGAGGTTAAATGAGCAATCTTCAATACAAAACCATATAAAATCATATAGCCTCAACAATATCAAGCCAAAAGCATCAGGAGCCAGTTTACATGATTGTTTTGTGACCTCTCCCCAGCTAATTGCAAGTTTAGCAGTGTCTGCAATGTTGTCATTATGAATTTCTGATATATCAGATCATTCATTATTAAATGGTCGAGCCAGCCTGAGGGCCGAAGATGACCTACTCCTGCTCCTATCTCATGTTTTTTATGAATTTGGTCTCATTGCATTATGTGACAAGGCAAAACAATCTAATTACAAATGATCTTACAAGGTGAAAGATTGGAATTTTGCAATGTAAGTCAGGGGAAATCAGAAATCTAAAATTGATGCAGGGCATGAACTGCTCTTCCCAACAGAATTTAATATAAAAGCTTTCAAAATTTGAAGTGAGAAAGGACAGAATCGCTAGATTTAGCAATAGTAAATAGATAAAGTGGCCTATAAATAAAAGCAACTATAAGCTAATCTATTATTACATGTTTAATATGCCAGAATGTTGTCTACACTCATCTGATATCTCAGGTACAGTGTGCCATCTTTATGGAGTGGAGCAGTACTATTTTTCACAGTACCAAAAAATTAAAATTCCCTTTTCTCCATCCTCAGATTGTAACAGTTGTCTATGTAATAACACATATCTGTGTATTAATTCAGGATATGTTCGACTGAGAAGGACACAAGCCTATTTTATGGTATCACAGCTGGTGATTAATGTGCCAGGCAGTTGCTTTAATAGTAAATATACTTTTGAAATGTACATCTTAATAATTGCCATGCTTTCTCTAGGCTCTTGATTGCCAATCTGCAAAGATTTTACAATGTTCTTAGGTTGTTGATAAACACAAGACCATCTCACCCCCACCTCCTGGAAAAGCAAGTGACTTATCACAGTTAAATCAATTTGTAAACAGATCTAGAGCATTACTTTAAATTGCAAAAATAGGATACGAAAGCATAGGTTCAAATTGGTGAAAAATAAATGATTTAGGACTTTGTCAGGAAGTTGTTCTGTGAAAAATGACCAACACATGGAATTGAATCTGGGTAAGGGAACAGAACAGAAACTAACAGAAAGAACTCATGTATTGTACATTTCAAGTTTTTGGGCAGTGCCAAAATATTTTTTAAAAAATTGTCTTTTAAGTGTAATAACTGGCAATTTGAACAGAGTAGGTTTGCATGAATAGCAATAAGATAAATGATCAGTTAGTTGCTTTTGATTGGTTGATGGAGAAAGGTTGGTCAGAAAACTAGGAAAAATCCCTGCTCATCTGTGTATAGTGCTGCAAGATTTTTTATACATGATCAATCTCGCACTGATGTGTCAGTCTAGACTGTACATTCAGGTCAAGCAGAGAGGTTTTAATTCATAATTTTGAAGTGAGATTGACACAACTGAACTATTAAGATATAAATGGATGCTGCAAAGGGATGGGGAAGGAGGGTGAGGATCTGTAGACTGAAGATTTCATCCATTTCTACCTTGTGAATGAAATGTATGGTCAGCAAATGGTGAAATTTTCGGTTTTGGGGGTTTGGGAGAGTAATGGTGGTGGGGTGACGGAGGATGAAAAAGGACATAATACCAAGCCCACACAATTTTCACCAAAGGATTGGCAGCCTGCCTATCAAGTAGTAAATTTGAAAGTTTTGCAGCTGCTAGCTACCGGGACCATGGATTTAAAACCCTGTCAGTAGTTTGGAATCAGTCTTTCTGAATCATCTACTTTTAACTGTGAGTTAGTAGGAACATTATCTTTCTATTGTCACCACACTACATTAACACAGTTTATTTGAACTGTGTTGGGATAAACAAATTTAATTGTGCTCTGAAGTGTCATGTGGACTTGAAACATTAACTCTATTTTCTCGCTCCACAGATGCTGCTAGGTCTACTGAGTTTTTCCAGCATTTTCTGGTTTTCTTTTATTGTGATAAAACCTGAGCAATTATGTCATATTCTGTCTACTATATAGACTTATTATTTAACCTGCTTGAACATTGTTTAGAAAAATCTGTTCTCATTAGTGGATAAATCTTAAATCAAAGCATCAAGATCTGCTTCTATTAGCAATCTGAGATAGCTGTGAATGTATCTGCACGTAGCTAAAGCAATTCCATAGTGTTCACCTGAAAATCTAATCAAGACAAAAAGTTTAACACCCACCCTCCTCATCTCCCAAAACATACATTATTTTATAGATATACAGATGTGTGTGTGTGTGGTGCTGTGATATGCAAAGATGATACTAGCATTAAGTGCTCAAGACATCAAATTCACTAGCACAATTAAATATTACTTCTGATTGGTTGAGGGGCAGAAATGATCTGGCTGCTATCATTATAGAAGAATGTTTTATATTGGAAAACTGAAATGGGAGAAAATGAAAAAGAACTCTGGGGAAAATATATTTCAAAACTTGATCTTAAATATGGTTTTACAGTTCCCGTAACAATTCCTATTTCATTACTCACCATTGCCTTCCACCCCCTTTTCTCCACTCTCACTTCCCATTCCATTCTCTTGAAAGTGTAGAGTCTTTCTGGAGAATATCTTTCCCCATGGGCAACATATACTCTTTGTAGCCATTGTTCATGTGCAAGGCAAATGCTAATGGGCATTCTTGCCCCTGGCTGAGATCAATCAGCTCAGCAAAGACCAGAATAAGGACCAGGATCAAACCCAGGGACTCTCTCTAACTGTAGTTACTCACCGGATTAACCAACTCATCAATAATGGGAGGACCTTTTGATCTATTTGGTATGATAATGACAGACTGCAAGTTGAATAGATATAAACTCTGAGAAACCACACTATTCCTTTAAAGGTTAAGTGCTACCCCTCTATATCTGTGATTAATTTGAAATTGAAGTTCAATTTTACATTGTGAGCTTGCTTGGTACTTCAAACAGCACAAAGACTAAAAATGTTAAAGCTACACTGCCTTTATGAAAAACTATTTGGCAAATGTTTTAAAATGTAGTTCCAACTATGTAACACCTTCAAAAATTGCATCAAAATTCATCAGCACATCCTGAGACCATTCTGTTATGAGGGTAAAAAGGACACTATTTATTCTTCCGAGATTTTATCTCTCAAAAACAATTATCAAATATTTTAACATGGAGACAGTGTCCTGGAGGGTGACATTTTAATTAAATAATGTTATCTTGTTAGATTGGGAATCTAATCTTCAAGTGAATAAATAAATACAAAATATAAATAATTCAATGATTAGTGCATTAGTTGTAAATTATAGGTGCTTATTTTAAGAGCACAGATTTATTCCTTTACATATTGATTTCTTTATAAGTAAAATATAAATTAAATCTGTTGTTTAAAAGCAAAAGCCTAACCTAAAATGAGCAAAATTTATTCTTGGATAAATTGAAAAGCTTGATTCACTAACCAGTAAATGAGAGAATTGCCAATACTAACTTCTGGACAAAACATTTTGTAATAGTGTTAGCTATTTGATCTGTTCATGGCCACTTAGACACAGAAGTCTTAGAGTCAAAGTTAAAGGAGGAATGAGGAAGATTTCAACTGTCTGGAGCCATATATCTTTCTATCATGCATGAATTGGGAATTTCCTCCTAGCTGTTTCTGCTTCATCCTGTAATGCTGGCGGGAATACAGTGAAGCCCCATTTATGTGGGCAAACTCACACAGGGTTTATATTACATTTCCAGTGACAGTATGGTGGTGGAATCGAAGCAGCTGCAAAAAAAATTCCTGGCCTCAAACTTCACTCCATTTAAGATACCAGTAACCAATGATCTTTCACTGTCAGGCACTGAAATCACTTGCTGTTGACACAGTTACTGAGGCTTGGTGCTAAACTAATGGTTGCAACTAATTGCTGGTTAAATCATTTAATTAGGGATGTATTTTGAATTGAACACAATTTTGTTCTTGAGACCCAAGATGATGGAGATTGAAGTCAGTAAAAGGACGGTATTATTATGACTGCTCCTTTTCATCTAAATTCTCTCAAAATTCTGAAAATTCAGTGATGACAACAATAAAAATCCAACAAATGGTATCACTGAACAGGGTAGCTCTGCATCCAAGATTCATGCCAGGGTTTGTGAGAAACATCCTAGTGTTCTTGTGCTGTCCATAGCACATATCCACGGAATAGCACAAGGCAGGGGGCTGGCCATCTGCATTATTTCTCAGTGAGAATGGTGTTCAGAATGAGCAAATTACAAGAAAATGAAGAAAATTAAAACAATTATCAAATGCATGTGCAGTGAAATGACACTTGAATTTGCTCTCCACTTAGCAAATTTCAGTGACAACTGCTAACAATCAGGGCTAATTTAAGACTTAAATAAAAAGAGGAGGAATTAAACGATACATTAACAAAGATTTCACTACAATTCAGTGAAGGGAAACAGTTATGTTTGTCTATAATAGTTAGGTAATATTATTTTGTTCAATAGTTTTGTTTATGCCAGCTAAGGGTTTAACCAGATAAAGCAATTCATTTTCTTTTGTGTGAAACTGGGAGACAACATGTTCGCTGAGCAAACTATTCATGACAAAACAGTTTTTCTATATAATAGAACACCATCTTAAAAGGAAGCTGTACTGAATTCCAGCCAACCAAGTTAAACTAAGGAAGTAGAGCACAGATTTTTAAAGTGAAAATCTTTTGCTAACGACGAGAGGCAAGTTCAAAAAAGATTGCTTTCATGCAAACTGCATATAGAGTAGCAAAACTTTAGTATCTAACGATACTTGAATAAAATCACAGTAACTACGTACAACCAATTTACTATCATTTGCTTCATCCTACATCCTTTATTTCCAATTCCTTAACCCAAATACATATTAGGTGCATTAACATCTGAAAAAAATACATTAATTTTGCATGGAGGTCCTGAGCTAAAACAGTTCTTACAGGGTCTCGAATCTACCCTTTTTTAGAAGCTGAGATCCTTCTAATTGAAGCATATTCTGTTTTTAGGTTGTGTTTCCTTTCTAATTAGCCACTTTACCTGGGACTGAATCCTGCAGCAAGAATTGTATTAGGATCCTTAGCTGATCCTTAACTGAGATTGTGGAAAAAGGCCAACAGGATCTTCAGAGAAATTGTGCAAGTAGTGAAAAAAAAACAAGTTTTCATGGAGTTCTCCTAACATCTGTGCGACGACAGTGAGAAACTAACTGAAGCCCTGTAGAAAGTCAGAGATCAAGTGTTCATAATGACAAACTATGTAAGATTTTTGGGGGAGATAATTTTTCATTGATGCTTGTCATTTAGAAACAATGCTACTACTTTTGTTTTTAAAAACATGAATTCTTCAGGTGACATGAATAAGAATCAGAAAAATAAAAAACAGTAGTCTGCCAATATTCTATAAAATGGAGACAGTTTGAGTAACGAGAAAAACAGTAGAAGGACTATAAATACTGTAAAATACTTTAACCTGGACCACCAGATTCTGTTGTTTAGCTGATTTCTGGAGAGGGATTTTTTTTAACTAAATATGCAATTCAGAGTTTTCCAACCTGTTATTTGGGAAAAGGCAAACCCATGTGTGTCATAGCTCCTGAAAGTTTTAGCCCCAACTAAATTTCATCAAAGGTACTCATGGAATCGAGAGGAGGGTACATGTTTCTGAGCCTTTAAGAGCGTCAGAGACTTGGCTGAATTTGAGTCACTGTCTCTAGCTTGTGTCGAGCTAGCTGATGGGGAAGACAGTGAAGTTGGTTGTCGATGCTCTGGGCTGCTATTGCTACTCAAATGCTTACTGTTGGATGCTGGCTGTTCAAGCTGTAAATTCCCACTCTGGTGAATGGAACAATTGTGTGATTCTAAATCAACTGATCTGCATAATTCCTTGGTTTTGTTATCTAAATCTGGTTGCATATTTCCTCCGGTATCTGAAGCATCCCTGAAATCAAATTTTTGCCCAAACTGACTCATTGTGGATGACTTGCCCATCTTGTGACCACTGTCGTTACTTTCCAGTAGCTTATCCTTGCATTCTTTAAAGTGAAATTCTGATAAATCATTCTGCACCACTACTGTATGTCTCCTCCTAATGTTCTTCTTTCTCCTGGTCTCTGGGGAGCTCTGTTTTCTCATCCCTACTCCAAACATATCATCTGCTGAGGTTTTCAGTCGTGGCTTCATGTGATCAGTCAGCGCTCGGACTGATATTTGGGTTGCATCTTCTTTGTCAGGATCGCTTTTGAAGATGTTGTATTTGCTATTAGAATTGGGATCATTCAAACTATCAAACAGATTTATTGCCACTGGAGACTCTTTATCTTCATTGATTTTTGTGTTAAGTTCATGTTCAGCTTTCGGCTTAGTCAATTTCTTTCTAGCCAAAGTATCACACTGAATTAATCTATGAGAATTAAAAGATGGCCTACTGTTTAGCTTTTGTGTTGGAATCCCTTCTTTGTCAGAGCTTGTGTTGCTATCTGATTCACGGCGACAAAACCTGCCTCTGTCCTGCTGTGAATGCGAGGTCTTGTGAGGCAGAGTCTGTATGAGGTAACCACTTTCACTGTCTGTTTCAATGTGGCCTCCACACTCACTGATGAGCTCACTTCTTTCATCATCAGCTTCATCGCCCCTACTTTCAGCAATCGACTGTACCTCAGAACTGAAGTTATGATCTAGAGTTGTCACTGTGGATGAAATAGTGGAATATCCTGAAACAACAGAGCTGGCATCGATGGGAATTGTCTCTCTGTGCTCCATCTCGGGGGTCCGCCACATCTTCAGCTTGGGGTTTTTGGAAATCGCTTCACTATTACTGTGACACTGAGGACTTGCAATGACTGTCTGGTCACCTGCATAGTTTATTTTTCTATCTGAATCCAACAATTTAAGGGAGGTTCCTTCTTTAAATGAGCGCTCAACACCAGCTGAGGATGGGCTGCATTGTGGACTAGATGAAGAGTTCAAAGTGACTTCATTAACACTCTCCCACCGGGATGTCTGAATATGGTTCTGCTCGCAATTTTCAGTCTCTCCTGGTATCTTTTGAACTTCTTTATTAGCAATGGATTGGTGAATTTGTTCCAAACCTCTGTTTCTGGTATTTGCCAACAGTCTCTCTTTCTGTCCTGTTGCATCGCTCTGTCTATCCACTCCTATCTTGTTTAATGATCCCTCTTTGTTAATAGCCTTAATAGGTTCATGCTCTGAATCATCATCTGTGCTACTTTCAAGCACCTTTGCCTCTTTTTGCTTTTTCCTCTTACGGTTGGCCGCTGCAAAGATTGACATCACCAGCTCCCTGTTGTACAGGTCCTTCCTGGATCCCCACGATCCCTGTAATTGTGTAGAACAAAAATTAGTTCCCTGCATATGATTTAACTATCACGAAACAAAAACATATTTGTAAAATAAGGATAAACAGAAAATTGAAAATGTTGATAGTCTGAAATGAAAGATGAAATGACTCCACTGTCTGCCTCTGTAAGTACAGACTCTACAATTAAACTCATGAATGTGAGTCTGTTCCACTCATGAATTTGTTCCCTAATGGTTAACCTACCTTTCAGCTGCTGATTGATCAACTGTCAAATTTTCAGCATTTCCATCATTCTTTCATTTCTCTTTCAGACTAATAGTCTGTTTCCAATTCATTTGTATAAAATGCTGATGACGCAGAAAACACACCGGATATGTAAAGGTCAAGATACTGCAACCATACGGAATCCATACATGCAGGAGAAGTCATTTGGCCCATTGAGTCTGCACTGACTCTCCGACAGAACATTTTACCCAAGCCCTATCCCCGTAACTCTACATATCTAGACGACTAGTTCCCCTAACCTACACATCTTGGGACACTAAGGGCCAATTTAGCATGGTTAATCCCCCTAATCCACACATCTTTAGAGTGTGTGAGGAAACAGGAGCACTCAGTGGAAACCCACGCAGACACAGGGAGAACATGCAAACTCCACACAGACACTGACCCAAAATTGGAATCGAACTTGGACTGTGAACAGAGGCAGTCATAGAATCAAAGATACAAATGGGCTTGTACAGCATGTTAATCTTGTCATTACATATAATTATATATATCTAGATACACAAAGAGCTACATATAACATAAATTTGTTTTAAAAACTCATAATCCTGTTCTCTAAAGTAACTTTTGACAGCTTTCAGCTCACAAACAAGTCTGTAAAATACTCTTTTTATAACCAATTTTAAGGTGAGTGGGGACAGATACAAAAGGTTTCAGAGGGGCAATTTTTTCACTCAAGAGGTGAATGTCTAGAACAAGCTGCAGAGGCAGTAGTAGAGTCAGGTACAATTTTGTTTTTTAAAAAGCATTTATATAGTTACATGGGTAAAATGGGTATAAAGGGATTCGGCCAAATGTAGACAATTTGGACTAGCTAATGGTAAAAACTGGACGACATGGATAAATTGAGTCTAAGGGCCTGTTTCTATGACTTTAATTATAAATAAAGTTTCAAATTTATATCTATGTGAAGAAACACTTTAGAGTTGGCCATTACATTGAAAACATTGTGGGAATTCTTTAGCAGATGTTTGCAGCACAGACAGCATTGAATTCGCTATTTCTTATAAGAATTGTACAAAAAATATTAAAAATTACTAGGAGGGACCTGGCTTTGTGACAATGCAATTCATCTAGGATTTTAATAGGCTCGCTTCTTACGTGCAAATTTCCCAGGTATTTCTGAAAGTCTGACAGTGTTTCCAGAGATGTTCTCACTACTCCATTTTCATTCTTTCACTCTCAGCCCTTAAGCATTTCACATTTTACATTGATTAATTGTTAACAATATGCTATGTAGCACTGTTACTTTCATGTGATGAGAGTATCCCTCAAGGTCAGCATTGTTGCCCATTCCAAATTACCACCGAGGAGGTGGAGGTGATGTTGAACGCACTGCAGTCCATCTGGTGTAGGCACATCCACAGTGCTTTAGGAAGCAAGTTCTAAAATTTGACAAGCAACAATGAAGGAATAGTGATATAATTCCAAGTCAGGATGGTGCATGACTTGGAGAGGAATTTGCAGATGGTGGTGTTCCCATGCTTCTGCTAGCTTGTCCCACCTAGAGGTCGCAGGTTTTAATGGCAGGGGCTAAACAGCCTTGGTGAATTGCTGCTGTGCATCCTATACATAGTACACACTGCTGCCATTGTGCATTGTGGAGAGAATTAGTGATTAAGATAATGGGCATGATGCAAATAAATGGGCTGCTTCTTGAAAGTTTTCATAGACAGAAATGGCATTTCAGTTTCAGATTAGTGGGGCATGATTGCAAAGCACCGATAGCTACTTGGTAGAATAAACAGTTTCAACGTAGTATCTATTAGTACCTTTAATATGCTGGAAGGCAAGTGCAGCACTAGTATTTCTGATGGAATGCTAATGAACATGTCTGCCTACCAATTGTGAGCAACGCTAAAGCAGAGTCCAGTTTATTCAGTCAGAACTAAATAGTGAAAACCATAACTCAACAACTGAAACCGGGGCTTTTTCATGATCTGTGGGAATCATTAGGGCAACCCAAAGCATATTAGTGCATCCCAAACCGATCCTCCCACCATAGGAATTGGAGCAGGTGAGGGGTGAATCATGGAAAGGTTCGTTGACTTCAGGAATCTTATGGTTTTGCGGCGAGTGAGGATGTAAAATCTCGCCCATAATTTACAAATACTAAGATAATCTGGCATCTTGTTCAATGTGAAACAAATAATTAGTCAAATTAGTTGAAGATCATAAACTAAAATAAATTATGCTAAGACTAATAAAATTACGTTAATCTAAAATTAGACTAAATACAAGATAAGAACATTAGGTATGGGTGAAGGCCATTCAGTCTCTTTGGTTTACTCCACTACTCAGTCAGATCATGGTTTACCTGCTCCCCAACTCCATTTTCGCACTCTTCCTCCACATCCCTTACCAAACAACATCTTTCTTATCTTGGTTTGAAAGTTCCAATTGTCCTAGCATCCTGCCTTTTAGCTGGGAAGAGTGTTCCAAACTTATATCACCTTAAGGTTTCTATATGAAAATATCCAACAGTTATTTTATACTATTAAAGACTAAAATGGGTTAAAGTTACTGAATGGCTGGACCAAGAGGAGCTGAATATCTTCCTTCATTTGGAATTATCTTCTAATTTTATAGCAACCAGAAATCGTACCCGTTTTCAAGTTGTCTACAGAATAAAAGATTTTTTAAAAGCTTCAGTGTAATTTATTTTGAGTACATGCTTCCTTGGTCCCAAAAAATTACTAACATATGATTCATAGTGAGTTTCTGACGCCATGGCAGAGGATGTCAAAGCTATTTCTTGTCCTGCTGCCTAAACCAAATTATCGAAGGACATTTCTTCAGCATAAATAAATTGAAATAAAGAGTAACAACATTATCACCCACATAAAAATAAAAGTTTTGATTAACACCAGTTATTGGTTCCTCTTAAGTGTACTTATCATGATACATTTTAGTTGTTTTTTTAAATCAAGAAAATCCTCTGAAGAAACAAGATCTAACACCATCAAAACTAACAAAAGTCAGAGAGATAACTCAAGAAGTAGCTGTTAAGTGACACCAACCTAAGATTTTAAAAGTCTGTAGATTGTAGAAGAAAATGAAGCATTAAGAAATTTACAGTGTTGAGCTTCTTGGAAGGATGTCTTAGCAGCAGTGAGATTTGTCTTCATTTCAATCCAGTTAGGATGCATGCAAAAGCCCTAGCATGTCAATTGGCATAGTTGGAACTGACAGAAGAAGAGGAATGTTCTGGAGCAGTGGCTACAGTTGTTGGCAATATAGGTGAATGACAAAGTCTCCAAACATTTTAGTCCTTACCTTAGACTTTGCTGAATCACTAGTGGTTGAATCTGTAAGGTTAACAAAAACAAATGCGGACATTAGGGGCTGCTCAGCCTATTAGTTATTCACTGACCAACATGGTTAATGGTAAGGGTTAGAATCACAGGACAAAACACTGTTGCACCAACAGGCTACAAATAAAGCCGCACATTCTGCAATATGGAGATCACAGCATGACAGCAGACTTCAAAATTAAAAGTGACTTTTCACATTTTCAGTACTTATTGCTTTGACAATACAGTTGAAGATTTTCTCAAGTTTGGAGAACAAGATGCAAGAAATTGACCACAAATTGTTTCTCATTTGATTATCGGAACCAAGAAAATTGAATTTGGGCCACAAAGGAAAATAAAAAATCAGATCCTACACCTGTGTTTTAAGAAAGGGTTTCTGTAAGAAATTTGATTCCAGCCATTTTGCCACA
The DNA here is from genome assembly GCA_024679065.1 of Sphyrna mokarran. Taxonomy (NCBI): domain Eukaryota; kingdom Metazoa; phylum Chordata; class Chondrichthyes; order Carcharhiniformes; family Carcharhinidae; genus Sphyrna; species Sphyrna mokarran. The sequence goes on along the minus strand of JAGIQG010000027.1, from coordinate 6,447,679 downwards.
ATATCCAAGAGCTTTCTTTACAAAACATTTCAGTCAAAACAAGAAAATCTGAAAATGCAAACCTCTGATCTTGCACAAGGAGTTTGGTTCAACAAGAACTCATATTATTAATTCCAACACAAACATTCAGCCAAGCACATTAGGAATTAACCATTACAGAGTACCTCAAATCTGGCAACCTCAGGACACCAAATCAATGTTGAATTTGGGAGTTTGCTTATTTTTTAAAAAAACAGAATTCCTTAATTCAATGAATGGGAGACATGGTCTCTCTTCTCTCTGGGTCAGGTGAGGTCAAGATTTGCTAAGCCTTACGACTTGGAATTGGGGGAAAAAAAATGTCTGGTTTTCAGACAATACCAGTTTTCAGGTAGCTGATTTTGAGGTACTCTACCTGTTTTAATTGTTAACCTAGATATTCCTTATTTGGTAGCTCTGCCATGGAAAAATTTCCTATGTTGATGATGGAAATTCACCAGTGGCAGTGTATCATTTCCAGTTACAGACAACTTGTCACTATTTGGTTGAGATAAGATCCAGCGATTGATTTCCTACTATCTATAATAGTTTTTGGCCAAAAAGTTTCTTTCCTTTTATGTCTTCTTATATTCATTAGTCCCTGGGTAATACAATTTTCTCCCAATCTCGACTATTATTATGCAAACTGACAAATGGAACTTGTGTGAGGTGCAGTCCTGTTGTCCCTCACCTTCCCTTTCTGTCCTCTCTCTATGAGGGAATACCAACCTCCATTTGGCCCTGAAACCTCACTGCAAGGAACTAAATCTGGAGCTTGGCAATAAAGGACCAATGTGCTTAGGAAATGAGTTAGAGCTTTAATTCAATCCATCCTGTTGTACAAGACTTTCTTATTTTTTTCCTCTAAACTCAAGATTCTCAGATGTTGAAATGGGACACATATTCAGAAGTGCACTTTTAGTTGGACACCATTGGTTTCCAATCCACCTGATATGCTAGAATAATTGCAATGTATTCCTGAGACTGCAATGTGCAGTATAATGATGCCATACAGAAGATTTGCAAGTGAATAATATTCATGCTCACTGGATCATTGTATTCAGGCAGCTAAATCTCATCTCACTGACTGCTGAGAAAAGGTTTATGTGTCTTTGCCCTGAGCTGGATTTCAACTGAAATGGAAAGACAAAGGGCAGTACCAAGTATCACTCACAACACTGTGCAAAGCCCAACAATTTGGTAGTCCTTGTTTAAGATGAAATATTCAGAAGAATTTGTAATTTTTATAAATGATCTGGATGAAGGTATTGAAGGATGGATTAGTAAATTTGCGGATGACACCAAAATCGGAGGAGTGGTAGATAGTGAAGAGGGATGTTATAGTTTGCAGAGAGACTTGGACAAGTTGCAGAGCTGGGCCGAGAGGTGGCAAATGGAGTTTAATGTGGAAAAGTGTGAGGTAATTCACTTTGGCAGGAATAACAAATGTGTAGAGTATAGGGGTAATGGTAGGACTCTTAATAGTGTTGATGAACAGAGGGATCTTGGTGTATGTGTGCATAGATCCCTGAAAGTTGGCAATGAAGTCGATAAGGTTGTTAAGAAGGCATATGAAGTCTTAGCTTTTATTGGTAGGGGGATTGAATTTCAGAGCCGCAACGTCATGTTGCAACTGTACAAAACTTTAGTGCGGCCGCACTTGGAGTATTGTGTACAGTTCTGGTCCCCACATTATAAGAAAGATGTGGATGCATTGGAGAGGGTACAGAGGAGGTTTACCAGGATGTTGCCTGGTATGGAAGGCAGGTCTTATGAGGAGAGGCTGAGGGATTTGAGATTGTTTTCATTAGAAAGAAGGCAGCTAAGAGGAGACCTTATTGAAACATATAAGATGATTAGAGGTTTAGATAGGGTGGACAGTGATAGACTTTTTCCTAGGATGGAGAAAGCTAGCACAAGGGGACATAGCTTTAAATTAAGGGGTGGTAGTTATAGGACGGATATCAGAGGTAGATTCCTTACCCAGAGGGTGGTTAGGGTATGGAATGCCCTGCCTGCGGCAGTTGTTGATGCGCCAAGTTTGGTGGTGTTTAAGAGGTTAGTAGATAAGTTTATGGACGAAAAGGGAATGGCTTAGTTTGGAGGGTCATTGCTTTTTCCTAATTGGTCGGCGCAACATTGAAGGCCGAAGGGCCTGTTCTGCGCTGTAATGTTCTATGTTCTATCTAATTGCTAGAGATCAGAATATTCTTCCCATTAATACACCTAGTAATGGTGTTGATTAAATGTGAACTACTCATTCAGAAAAATAAAACTGTAAGAATGCACTTACATATTTTAACATAATTTTGTACTGGATAACGTAATACTTTCCATTTCATACAATCAGTTTTAGCAACAAGTAGTCCCAAATTAGATTGTACAGTTAAATATTGGGTAAACATCCCTTTGCTGCATCCTACTCTAACTAAATATCAGCTCTCAACTGAAAAGAACATACATGTACCCATACTCGCCATCCACGTGAATGCTGGCAGGGGTTCAAGATCCAAAAGTTATAAATCTCGCCAGCAAACTGTGATTTTGGATCTTTGCCATCTCTTTTATATTGACGTCAGTGCAATTTACAACAGGTTCGCCTATATGTGAATCTGTTGTAAGTGTCTCCCTGGGGTTATAAAGGCAAATATAGCCCTGGGGGGAGAGGGACATGTGCAGGTAATGGCCTGGCAATGTCCTCTGGTACAAATTCTCATCATGTCCATGCCAATCTGGTATTGCCAACCTCTGTCTTCCACTGGACTCCAGTGGAAGCCTCATGGAAGACAAGGGCGGAGGGTGGGGGAGTGATTCATTTGTATGTGGCTGGAAACAAATGGAGGAGCAGGGTATTCCAGCAATGACCTTTAGGGGGGGCTTGGGGAAGAGGCTGATGATCGTGGGAGGGATGGGGTTCTGACGATTGAGGGAGGGTGGGGCAAGAAAAGTGTCGACTTCAACCAGGTGTTGGGACCGGGGCCCATGAGAGCTCCATGGTGGGCTGGGGGAGGGAGATTTAATACATGGTTTGAATGGGCAGCTGAGTTCGGCTGCGTGACTTCTATGGGTAAGTCAATTCTGAATCGAAGTGTCCTTGTCACCATTGATCCCACACATCTCAATCTTCTGGATGAGCCTGCTCAAAACTTATTTTACATTAGAATTTTACAGCCAAAGAGGAAAATTTAATTTCATCAGTCCAAGTTGGATTCAACTCACTTCCTGGAAGAAAATCAGTGTCTGAACTAACCATCACGTAGTTCACCTGATTTTAATAGAAATATAAATGTAAAATTCCTCGTTAAATTCATTATTTATTTATAGAACAACTTTACAGTATTGGTTGAAGATACTTAGCTCAATATAAGTCTTCACCACTTCCCAATTAATTGTAAAATCCAACCAAACAATTCCTTGGGAAAGAATGGAGCTTCAGTATAAACTGCACAAATGTAGTAAACTATCTCTAAGTACTGCATAAAGTTGAAAGAAATTTTACGAGTCAGAAGCTTGTTATTATACTGAGTGGATTTATTCACGAGAATATTTTTCAGAGCCATAGTATTTGGCTTGTTTGGCATTTTGAAAGGTACTGTCTAAGCATGTAATGTATTTTTGTAGTAAGCAATGAAGAAATGAGAAACCACTGAAAATAGCTGATGCAAATTTTAATATATTCCACTGGTCCTACAGGACAATACACCAAAAGACCTGTTCTCTTTGAACACAAAATATTTTATATACGCTCCAGTTTTAAGTGCATTATTTAACTTCTCAATATGCAAATTACATTTACACTAATATTTTAAAAATTTATCTCCAATTATTCTTGTCACTCTTAGGTCTCTGATGGTCTACCTGAAGAGAAACCAGGGTATTTCAACTACTGACATTTCAAGTTAGAAAACATATCTTCCTTTCTGCAATGAGTCTTCCCTCAACAACCAGGGAACTACCATGATCATTAAAATTTTACTTACCACAATAAAACATGAAAAAGGATTTATTTTTTACAAAAGAATCCCTCAATTGGCAAGTTGCTTTTTTAAGCTGCTCACTTGTCAGTTAACCAAAAATTGTTTCAAGATTAGGCAAGGTTACGAAACTAAGCGTTGAGTCACAGAAAGCAAAGCTGTCAGAATCAGAAATGTTAACGTCTAGACTTCACACAGCAAGCAAAAAAGACAAAAAAAAGGACTGAAGTATGAAATGTGGAGAAATTATGGAATTATGGCAGAGTGCAAACTATATAGATTTAAAATAAACTGAAACCCTACAGCCCATCATCTCTTTAAAGTTGGTCCAAGTAATCAAGTACAATAGACTACACTTTCAACACCTGTCAAAAGCAGAGTGAAACATTCTACTCAATGATCTTTTTTTTAACCGCACGTTTGCTATCTAGGATAAGAACAAAGTTATAGGAAACTTAGTGCTCAAACATAATACATGCAATTACTACATGTAAGGCAATGTTAAATTGGTGCATTAACAATAGTTAAGTACGGAGTAGTGTACTTTATGACAAAATAGCTGTTTTATACTATTTCAAAATGTAAGGAATGTACTTAAAGCTGAAAAAAATGGAATATCTGAACTTGATTTTAAATTTCACTGCTGGATGGATAACTGCAAATAGCAAATTGGGCACCTGCTATGCACCTTGCCAATCACCTTCGAAGCAAGAGGAAAATCAGACGGGATCTATTGGGAGCAAATGATCCACTCCTGCCAGCTTTCCACCAGATGATAAGTTTATCCCTTTAAATCAAACAATATAGCAAAAGATGTGGCTAATAAGGCATGACCATGTAACAACCAGGTACTCAGATGTTGTCAATTCCTGCAGTGATTTGAGAGCTTTACAAGTCTGCAACACATTACAGCAAGATTTGCCAGTGCTAAATTAATGAGTAGATTGTCCAATTATCAATGTCACAAAATAATCATATGGTCATTGGAACAGAGTAGCTAAGACTTTTATAGGTTTGTGAACATTGCACAATCAAAAATGTACCTGAAGAATATTCTAAGAAGTGTGATTCACTGTGGAACAATTCTTCGACAGTAACAGAATCTTGAACATGGAAGAAAAAGCTGCTGTACCTCTTTATAGAACTGAAACATCAGAACTTAGGTGCAAAGTATTTTGCCCATCAGAAACTCTGATGGGGCTAATCCAAGTTGTAGTGTCAATCTGTCAAAAGCACTGTTACAAAATTGCCATTTTTCTTCAAGTGATTTAAGAGATCAGATGCCCTTTCCATCTCAGTGTTAGATTGAGGATATCTTTGGGAGCTGGTAAAGTGTTGAAATCTGTAATTCCTGGCAAAATGTGTGACATATTTATTAGTGAATTTCAGCCCACTGTTGGGCACCACCTGGCCTGGATTTCATGGTTGCAAAGATTTCTTTCAATGACCAACTCTTGTGTTCATTATGTGTAAACACTTCATTTTGATGAGGAAGAACTTGCCGTGGTCTATGAATAGACTGATTCCAAATGTTCCCTGGTCTGGCAGAAAATAATGAGCTGCCTCTGGACTGATTTGTGCAGCACACACCTGGCAGTTTAAAATCATCTCTTCAATTTCTCACAATACTCCCAGCCACAGCACTGCAGACTGGCTTCATGCTCTGCACTTGGTATCACTAAGTAGCCTTGATGGATTTGTTATCGAATTAAGACAGGAATGACCAATAACTTATCATACACAAACAGATTGTCAATAACATTGAAATATTTCTATTGTTTGAATTAAATTTTCATAACATTGCCATTTGGATGCTGAATGGTGCTGAACATTGTGCAATGAGTTCATGTTCCCACTTCTGACCTTAGAAATGGAAGGAAGGTGATTGATGAAGCTGCTGAAGATAGTTGTAGCTCACTGATAGTTGTGTTATTATGAACTGGGAATATGAATTGAGCTTGACCAGGTTGACATCATTTATTGCAGATGGTCAAGTATGGCCCTGGGCAGTGTGCCTGCATTGTTTGATGCTTCCCTGGACTTACACTGTCTCATTTGGCAAGTACATTCTAGCGAGTTCATTCTCACCTGACAGACTGAAAACCATTGGTTTCACTCTCTCAATTTTCAGCACAATATTACCAAAGAACTTCTTGAGCATGAAAAGTTCTTTGATTACATTGTTGTGCTGAAAATTCTTTAGTAAAGAGTCTCACAACACCAGGTTATAAAGTCCAACAGGTCAATTTGGTAGCACAGCCACAAACTTCCTACCAGGACCTCCTTTCCAGTAATTATGTGTTGCATTTCTTTGCCTTGAAAATCCTCAGTTATGTGATATATCCAGCTCTTTATGCCCCTAATCTTGTTGACAAGGCATCTGCTCCACTTACAGTTGAATACTGGCTGAGAGCAGTATGCCTTTGATCTGACAAAATGTGCATGGTGTGCATCCCAACACCATACTTGGGCTTATTTGAGAAGCTGTCACAGGAGCTCTGAGACCTGCGCCAGGCTGAACAGAAGTTTTGCTGACTGGTACATCATGCCCAGGATCTCTGGTGGTCTGGAAACTCACTAACTGTCTTTATTTTGTGTGGGTCTTTCCAATCTGACCAGAGTCTCTGAGAACTTGCACTTATCACTCAACATCAATACCGCTTCCTGCATGCACTTCAAGATAACCATGAGTCTACTGTCATGTTCCTCGACAGTCATATTGCAGACAAAGACATTATCCACACGCAGAGGACTTCATTCAGGCCTTGTTAGATGACTGACATTGTGCCCTGAAATGTATCAGCTGCCAAGGTAATGCCAAAGGTCAAATGAAGTAAACAGAATCTGCCAAATGGGATGATAAAAGTTTTCAGCAACTTACAGATTTCTCATCCAATGGAACTTACCAGGAGTTGCTGTTGGCATCTAGTTTTGAAAACACTGTGCTCTTGGAGTTTCGTCAAGCTATTATCCACCAAAGACATTAGGGAATTTTGCTTGCCACCACCACTGCCTTGCAGAGCTCTGTCAGATGTGAAAAGCCCAGGTCAGCTTTAGAACTGGGATCATCTATTAGTTAAATGACAGGGAAGGTGACTCCTTTCTTGGTCACCTCATCAAACTGCATCATCAGTGGCAGCAATACTTTCTGTGGTGTAGATAAGCACATGGATTTGGCACTGTTTCTCAGCATTATGCAATTTGCAATCTTTAATTGCCCCAGCTCAGTGAAAGGTTTTGGAAAATCCTTTTCAAAATCAAATCAGATCCTTGCTGGTTAATCCAATCTTTCTTTAGGAGAGGTTGAGGACACAGGCTTTCAAGTTTAGGTAGAAAATTCTTGGATGTGGACACATACAAAATCTCCTGTATTTGCTCATTTCAAACTGGAGCATTGCTTGCAATGTCCCTTTAACCTGGAGCTTGACGCCTCCTAGTCCATTTATCTGTGTTAAATGGGGTGGCTTCAGACATTATTTCACTAGCCATGGTTCCTAATCCAACAGAACTCTCATGCTGGCTACTGTGTTTAATTTGAAATCCATGAGGTGAGATTTGCAGATATGAGAGTATTCCAAAATATGAATCTGGAATCTTTAATTTTTCCCAAGAAGCATTGTTGGAATTCTTTTTGGGGGTGTGATTCGTCTATTTTATGGACTCATTTGAGATCCTCTGCATGTTTCAAGGTTTTGGACTTGAACATCTTTCCTAAGTGTCCTAAATAGCTGAAGTGAGAGAACTGCATAGTGATTGCTGGACTCTGCTCGCACCTATGAAGTCTTTTGTCACCACGGTGTTGACATGGTCTGTCACCGTCTTGTGTTTTGCTTTTATTGGTCTAGAGTCTCCTTGCCCTTTTGTTATTTCAGCCCTGTTGGGGCTGCATTGTACCATAGTCATGGGCCGATTTTGATGGTGGGTGTTCAATAGTCTGACGATTTGGATGAGTTTTTACAAAGTCAGATGTTCTTTTAGATTTGAGTACATCCGAAAGAGTATCATCAGACACTCCCACTACTATTTAGTCTCTTACGAGCTCTGACTTAAGATCACATAGTTACAGCCTTCAGAAAATCTGTATAACCCATTTATGAAATAGTCTACCGGTTCTTCCGACTTTGGACTCTCTTGTCAAACTTTGCTCCAAAGTATGATTGTTTCTGAGGTTAAAGTAGACGTCAAAGAATGTTATGATCGCTTCCAAGTTATCAGAAGAGTCATTAATTTTTTCTCTGAATATATGTTATCGGCCCTACTGAATATGATGGTATATTTACCTGTTCAGCCTCTTTTCTCTTATTCAAACCTGATGCTTAAAAATGCACTTCTACATAATGCCTAGTTTCGCATCTGGCTGGCTCTTCCATCTGCCTTAATTGATCCAGAAATGTTGATTTTCAATCCATTGGCTGTTTTCAGCACAGTTTTGTCTCTGCCGGTAGTTTTTTTTTGTATAGTGAGATTATTCACACCACAAACCAACATCTCTCAACATTTTGTTAAGCATCACATTGTTCAGGTAACTGTCCTAACCGTGCCACAAAAGCGGAATGTCTTCCTTGGGTTTCTCATTGTAGAATTAAATTTATATCACTGCAGTATCATTGATGGTTTTAAGTGAAAGTGCTCTCTGACCAGTTCAACCAGCTGCTTAAATATTTCAGTATCTGGCTCCTCTATAAAGTTACACTTCAGATGATGGGCGGGATTTTACAGCCTCGCTCGCCCCTAAACTGTAAAATCCCACCTGTGGTCAACAGACCTTCCCATTATCCACCCCTGACCTGCTCCAAATTCCATCGGATAAGTCTGATCCCTGTAGATTGTTAAAAGGATTGCTTTTTCCTTTTCCTCCCCCTCAATTTCAATGGTCTAAAACCTAATCGAAGATGCTCCACATATTGGATCTACTGCTCTGTTTCAGAGTCAGTGGTTCCAACTTTCCAATTAAAGGCTTTTTGGCACTCAAGTTGTTGCAGTGCTGTAACTCAAGAAGCTTGACTGGAAAGGAATGGTAGTTAATTGTTAAACACAAAAAAAAATTACTCCATGCGGTACACGCACAAGTCTCAACCAGGACAACAGTTCTGCAGACCCATCCCGGTGTCTGCCTTATAAAAGGCTCAAGTGACGTGTTCCACAGACAGGCCATTGCCTCTTACAAAAGGAACTCATATTCAAATGAGTCACACAGGGAAATCAATTAGAGATTCCCCATGAACTGATGGGAGTAATCACACCCCTCTCCCTCCGGGATCCTATGGCGATAGGTCCATTTTTGTAGTTTAGCCAGTGGCCTAGTTTCTGTTCTTTGCATGGTCTGATAGGGGGCATACACCGAGTAGCGAAGGTGGAACATCACAGGGCCACTGTAGAGTGCTTGACCTCGATGGCAGTCTCTGACTGCGATTCCGCCACATCTATCTTCATTTCTGAGGCTAAGTCCCATAAGCTGCTTTTGCACTTTCTGTTGGTGGAGTTTCCCGTCTGCAGGCAAGCGTATAAGGTATCAGTAATGGTGTGTCTGGTGCAGCAATTGCCCCTCTGAGAGTTCCCTACGTGTGGATGATCAACATTTTTTTGTTGTCTTCTCCCCAGTCTTCGTTAATGTATGACACGTCCTGTTCTTGAGAGGGAAACTCCTGGGATCCACGGGAAGCCATCTCAAAAATTCTGTACGTAGACGGTGTCTCCTGGTTTGAAAGTCCTGTCAGCTTATATCCACTGGGCCTCTTTTTTGGGCTTCTTGTTTTTCTTTGGTTTTGCCACTCATGTTTGGGAAAGTGAGGTTAAGCTTGGTCCAAAAGTATTGGCTTATCAACAGCTCTATCGGGGCTATTCCCATCATCATGTGTGGTGTTGTCCTATAAGAGGAAAGGAAACATGCAAGCTCAGTTTCTAATTTCCTCGTCGTTCGCTTTTTCATCATTTTTGAAACCTGGATTGCTCGTTCAGCCAGGCCATTTGGAGACGGATGATCGGATGTCGGGCAGATGTGCCTCACTCCATTTGCGTTTACGTAGGCCTGTGAAGACTGTGTGTATTCACATCCAGGGTCCCCTTAGCAATTCCCAGGAGTGCAACGAGCCTGCTGGTGGGACTTTCTGGTTTTCCTGGCAGGTTTTGCACCCTTGACCAGGTTTTCAATGTCCTTGTCTATAGCAGACATCACTTTTTGCAAGCATTTTCATTTTAGAAATCCCTAAATGGCTGTTAGGCAATTCATGAAGAATTGGTCTCTGGCCTGGATGTGAGACAACCACCCAGGCTCCCCATAAGATGACACCATCCTTAATATTCAGCTCTTAATATGTGGAAGCATAAGGTTTTATGACTACAAATACAGCATGGATGTGTTTGCACCTCACTACATTGTGCAGAAACCTCCAGTCAAGTTCGGAATCTCATGACATTCTCCTCCATCGTCCTTCCCTGGCAACAAATAGGAGACATGAGTGTTATCTGCTGGGAATTTAGTTCTTCGGCATGGGATTTGCCCAAGGCTGAAGATGGTACCATCTATGGCTCCCTGAGGCACTTGGGCTTCATTCTCCACATTTTCACAAGGGCCAATCCTTTGGCTTTCTTAAGGTCCAGATTCAACTCAGTCAGTAGCTTCCTTTAGGTCGCTATATTATTGATTCCACACACTAAGTGGTCTCTTAACATTTCCAGAGCTACTGGAGCACACTTAATGTTCTGCCATTTTCAACTGTCTTATCAAAAATTCCATAACCACTTCCTCAGTAAGTTTATTGGTTGTGTTAAGCTGCAATATAACTGACTGTTTGGGGTCCTAGTGATTTGCTACCAAATTTATCAGTTCATTAAAGAATTCTGACTCTGGGATTGCCAGGTAGGTTAAATTCTTTATGACGCTGAAAGCTGGAGCCCTACAAACGGTCAGGAGGATGTTTTTTTCTGTTGGTTGTCCGCTTCCATCCTGTTTGCCCAGAAGAAATATTTTATTCATTCAATATACTGGAGCCAATCCTTCACACTTGCATCAACGGCTTCAATCTTCTGAACAGTGGCATTTTCAAAAGTGCTGTTAAGCTGATTGACAGAACAAATTCTCCCTAAATGGTCTCAAATATGGTTTCAATGCATAGATCTATAAACATAGACAGGGATCACAGATAGAAATGGGAATACCGAGGTGGCAGCGTGGGCTCATTGGGCCGAAGGGCCTGTTTCATGTGCTGGTTTGTTCTTTGTTCCACACTACTATCTTATTCGGTCAGTTGAAAGGCAAAATTAACCAAAATGTTCCTTGTTCCTCATCACCATTCTATCAACTCAGAAAGCCCAACTGGAAAGGAGTTGTATTTATTGTTGAGCACAAAACAGAGCCACTATTCCATGGCAAACATACGATAGTCTCAACTGGGACAACAGTTCTGATGACGCTTCTGCCTTATAAAGGGCTCAGGTGATGAGTTCCATTTGAGCAGGCTATTGTCTGTTACCAAGGGAACTTGTATTCAATGAGCCTCAGAGGAGATCAATTAGACTTTCCCCATGGTACTCAGGGGGGTTATCGCATGCAGTAGCATTTCTTAAAAAGGTTGTGTTTCAAGGACTGTTCTCCCAACTTACAGCAGATGACAGGAAAATATTCCACCAAATGTAATGATAGTGAGGAATTGATGAGGAATGAGGCAGATAGATGAGTAAGAGGTTTATTTTGGAAAAAAATCTGTACACATTGGACTGTGATAAGAAAGTCTATAAACCCAATAAGTCCCAGACTCCAACTGTAGAAGTTGGAGTCTCCACTTTTGGATCATGTAGCCATCTCCCCTCTCCCATACACTTCTTCATTCTTAGAAATTTTGGGATCCTTCACCTGCTGCCACCATATTGTAAGATTGCAAGTTATCCTGTGAGGAATTTAGAGGCTTGAATGGTTGAACAATAACTGTTCATTAATGACACGATTATATATGTATATATTATTATATACAGGATATAATCCTGATTGGGTGCTATTTTCACATCGACTTCTGCCACACACAACTACACATTACTACAGAAATGAGACCCTCGACAGCATAATGTTGGTGGCATGGTCCCATGCAGTCCTGAACACACAAAGATTACATTTCTCACTGATCACATGCACCACTTCAACGTGATTCATGACATCAGTTACAAGAATCTCATTAGCTAAAGCAATGGTCCTGCAGCTAGTAGATCCAATCACATGTCAAGATGCTACAGAGCTACATAAGCCCTTCAGTGCGATTATCTGCACGTTCCCTAATCTTATTAACACAGTACGTATTCTGTTTGTTCTGGTTTGTACCAAAGTCTGAGAAAGAGTATTTTTGGGCAACTCGGTAATAAATAATCCTATAAATCTAATGGTATAGTTTACACTCTGCATGAGATGGTAACTACAGTTGTTGGCATAGGTAAGAGGGCAGGTGACACGTGTTCTGGAACACAATCTGGTACACCATCAGCAGCTTAAAAACTATAAAGAGCAATGACAAGATTGACCCAATCATCTGAGTTTGATAATAGCAATGGAAAATATCGTCAGGTACCATTGTGGGCAATTGTGGAACTGCACACAAGAAAAACAAAAAGGTATCATGAAGGAAATAAGGGGTATTGAATTTTTTGGTGAGTGGTGATAGTGCAGGAGGATGGGAGTGGGAGGAGGCATTTAATTTTCAATAATGAAATTCCCCAGCTATATAATTTATGAGTTGGTCATCATGGCCCAGGTTATATGGCAATGGCATGTTTCATTTTTGTCACTGATTAAATTGTATCATTTCTGAATTCCAGAATCTGAAGCATCATGTCAGTTGCATGTCTGCATGAGCATAAAGCTAACTGTATAAAGTTAACTTGATTTAGTTATACAGATTCAGGAAAAAAGCTTCCATTTCAGTCAAATTCTAATTAGGCCAATGTTTAGAATTTTAGATAGATTACTTTAATGATTCGCATAAGTGTTATGGCATCTGTTGCAATCTTACTTATTCAATTGAGAATGATATTCGATGGGGCAAAAACATAGAAAACTAACCATTATGTAGCAAATTCTGGTGAAAAAAATAAAGATGCAATTTTCCTTAAAGGCCCAACAGTTGATGCTCTTTATTAATTTGTTAACTGGGGTGCACACAGATGTTGCAGATCACGCACAAACCCAAGGCAAATGCACTCCCCCAACATAACAAACACATGTTTATTTTTAAATCAACAATGCAATAGAGGAGCCAAATCATACCCAGTTTATTTCTCCACAGGGTCCGCTTTAGGAATAAGAGACAGTAGAAAGATTTTAAGGAAACAGCCATCAGAGAAAGGAAATTGGAAAAAATGCTTTTTAAAAATCAGCCAAAACTCCTACATCTCATCATCCTTATCACTTTTGTGTATTTAAATATTAAAGCTGCAGCACTGTTGCATTTAATGAGCTAATTGCATGGCCAAACTATCTTTAAATACATTAATCATAATTTATTAAAATATTCCTAAGAAATGCAAATTCCTATTTAAGTTCTCTTTAAGCTGGGGAAGGAAATCCTCTACCAATACACATTTATAATGTTTCAAGGAGTGCTCTTACTTGACCCATATACTACTTTTCTTATTTTCACTGTCAGTGTCCACCAGTTACATCTCCATCATGACACTTGCAACCACACCATGTTAGACAACATGTGTTTTATCCTATGGCTAATCTTTCTATGTATTTCGTTCTCAAGAATCATAAACCACATAGAGGTTCTACTTTAAAATTCAGATACTTTTAAAAGAATAGACTGAAAATAGGGAATAATACTGTAGTGACTTTGTTACTGAACTATTAATCCAGAGACATGGACTAATATTTCAAAGAACATGAGGTCAAATCCCTCCATGGCAGTTTGAGAATTAATGCTCAGTTTTAATAAATCTTTATAATGACTATGAAGTATCTAATGGTAATAAAAACTCAGCTGCTTTACTAACATCCTATTGGGAACATAACCTGCTGTCCTTACCCAGTTGGCCTGTATATAACTCCACATTAATGAGGCTGACCTTAACTGTTGTCTAACGCAGCCCAATGTGCCCCTCCGTTTTATCTCGGGCAATAAATGCTGGCTTTGCCAAGGACACCCACATCTAGAGAATATGTAAAATTTAAAAATTTGTTGCTTATTCAGATCTCCATTACAACTATTGTTGAAGGCACAATTGTCATCGTAATAGCATGAAATACACTCTATGCTTACAGGTTTTTGGCATGTTTAATACTTTTTTAAAGATGTCATGCAAATGCAAGTTGTCTTTCAAATATGGAAAATAAACTTGATTTTACAGTTTTTTTCACAAAGTGATAAAACATAATGGAGATTTACGGAGTCATTCATTAGCAGAGAAAAACTTATTAGAAGAATGCATGTTGGAAAAACCTAAGAAAACACGCACAAAGAAAGAACAGCGCCTCTTTTGATGCAATCATTTTCAAACCATGGTATAACTCATCTCTGGACAGCCTGAATGTTCATCTGCCACCATACCACATTCTGCTGAAAATGTATAATGTTGGTTTTAATTATCAGAATAGTTTAATGAACAAATGGGTCAATTTACATTAATAATTTATATCAAACTGTGAATTATATCACATGCAATACAAGCATCAGTATTCTAAATAGTGAAAGCATATTTCCTTTGAAAATGTATTTTGAAAATAATGTTCAAATCATTAACAGCCAAAATGCCAGATATCAATTGCTACTAATATTACCTCTACCTGAAATAGAATCAAAGCCAGAATTATGAAGGGTGTTGATCTCTTAAGTATGTTTAACATGCTCTTCCAAATTACTCTTTGCATAATTTTGATTTAGGTATTAACTCATTTACTTGGAGCAAACTAAAGCCTGCACTAAAGCAGCAGAGAAATTTAGACTGAAAACATTAAGGGGGAAATTTTCCTGTCACACCCACTCACCACAGGAATCGTAGTGGCAGGGTTAGGGCCATGTAAACATCCATTGACCTCGGGCTGGACTTTCCAATTTTGGGGCGAGCATGACCAGAAAATTCCGCCCTAAACCTTTAGATAAGACAGCCTTGATGCTGCTCTACAGCCCTTAGTATATTTTATTTTCCTTATTGCTTAATTGCTTTAACAGACTATGCAATGGAAACCTGTGGGATTATAGCTCAGATACTGTTAGTTTAAAATCATTTACATGAATTACTGGATAACAAGTCTCCTGCCTTGCACCTTTGCAATTCCTTGATTTGAATTACTAGATAATTTCATTTTTCTTCGTACAAAAATCCTTTAAATTAAAGATAGATTATAACATAAACAAAGCAGGCACCAATAATCATGACTTCATCATGAGTGAAAAGGTCAGCTCAGTGATGAGATTATACCCTACAGGTCTTCAAAGTATCTCCTGAAGTTTTAGTCAGTTACCTTTTTTTAAATTGAGTTTTGCATTTTGTCTCCAATTCTGCCTTTTGTAGGTTCCCAGAAAAACAAGAACAACTCTAGCTGACAAGGTAGTTAGTTACTTTTGAGCCAGTTCAAGGATTAAATACGATATCATTAAAGTGACTCTCTGAGCATTTGCTATGCATTTTATTTAATTGTCATTGCTACAAAATACAGCAAGCTGATGAGGTGTAAATATCAACAAAGGCTGGAATTTAAACTTGGTTGTTTCAGTCCTTTTTTTTATTCATTCATGGGACATGGGTATTGCTGACTGGCCAACATTTATTGCCCATGCTCAATTGCCCTTGGAGGGAAGTTGAGAATCAATCATATTGCTGTGGCTCTGGAGCCACACATAGGCTGGACCAGGTAAGAATGGCAGATTTCCTTCTCCAAAGGACATCACTGAACCAGATGAGTTTTTCTGATAATCGACAATGGTTTTATGGTCATCAGTAGATTCTTAATTCCAGATATTTTTTATTGTATTCAAATTCCATCATTTGCCACAGTGGGATTTGAACGTGGATCCCCAAAACATGAGCTGAATTTCTGAATTAATGGTCCAGCAATAATACCATTAAGCCATTGCCTCCCTCTACTAATAGTTGGGTCACTAGTTAATCTGCTTTTATAAATCAAGTAAGAAAACGTTACTAGTCTGTAAACATTACAATTGGTCATATATATTAAATAAAATAAAACTGCACTTCAATCATTATACTTTTGTGAATAATAAAAAGATCACAAGCATTTCAGCTGCAATTTGGAATGTCAACTTGTAAAGAGTAATGATAACTGTGCAATCAATTGATTATCCATAGCTGTACTATTTGACTCCCGAAAATATCAACATAGATGAGAGTTATTTGTGTTTCCAAGTTTCTCTTCAGGTGTTTATACTACTGAAAGGCAGACAGACAGGTCTTTCACTCAGAGTGTGGTGACAACGCAGAGAGAGATACAGTATCAATTGTTTTGCTTTTATTTATTCGTAGGATTTAAGCTTCTCTGCAAAACTTAAAATAATTGCCCGTCCCTAATTACTTCTGAGAAGATGGCAGTGAGCCACCGTCTTAGAATCATACAGTGCAGAAGAGGCCATTTGTCCCATCGAGTTTTCATGGCACATTAGAAACACCTAAACTCCCACCTAATCCCATCTGCCAGCATTTAGCCCATAGTTATGATGGGCTAAGTTATGTTATGATGTACCAGGTGCTCATCTAGATACTTTTTAAAGGATACTTTTTACTCAAGGGCTATATCATTCTCCAATCCATTGCAGATCCTTTTCTCTAGCAAGCACTTTACAGTATATTTAGGTACCATCATCATAAATCAACACTGTCTTGCATCTCACTAGTTCTTGCACAATCTTGGTTTATCACTTGTACCATTACAATTTCCTTCACACTATTTCTAGTACTTAGGTTGTGTGGTAAAATTTTTTCTCCTTCTAGTATTCCTATTTGTTATCTTTTCCACTGACCACGTTATCATATTGGTTCTTGTGCTTTTCTATTCATATAGCCAGTTCAGGAATGTTGTTCTGACATGCAATCTCAGTTTCCTTCTCTGCTTTGTCCAGTTGTCTATAGCACATCTCCTTCAGCTGAATGGTCAAAATCTTCTAAGCCAATCTTCTAATCAGGCTTGAGTTGTCCTTTATTCTAATTCATCTGCTTTCAAAATCCACTTAGCCACTTCTGAGTTTCTTCCAAGATGAATCCACCATTCCCTTCTAGCAACGTTTTTGATAACAATTGCTCCCTTCTCATGTGTTGTATGTTTTCAGACAAGTGACACGTCCATCTTGTTAGTTACAAGAAACTCTACTTCTATATTCACCTCTTCTTCCTTCATCTTTTTTTTATTAGACAATTCTCCTAAATCGCGAACTTGCTCCAACAGTTGTATTCTCTCCTTGGTTTTGTCCTGCTCCGCACTCTCAAACACTAGATAGTTTCAGAATCCACTTGAATAATTAAACTACCAGCTGTGTGAAATACACAAATAAGCTTACAGAAATTGGCATTCTGCAGAGCAGCAGAAACTGTCCAATGTTTGAGAATGTTGAGCAGGACTTAGTAATAGACAAACCAAAGAGAGAACATAACTTTTGGAGCAAATCAGCAATTCAGAAGAATTGTCTAATAAAAAAACAAGAAAAAGGAAGAAGCGATGAAAATAGAAATAGAGTTTCTTGCAACTATAACAAAACAAACGTGTCAGTTGTCTGAAAACTTGCAAAGCATCAGAAAGGAGCGATTGTTATCAAAAATGTTGTTGGAAGGGAACGGTGGATTCATCTTGGAAGGAACTTAGAAATGACTAAACTCAATGGATTGTGAAAGCAGATGAATTAGAATAAAGGACAACTCAAGCCTGATCAGAAGACTGGTCAAAATCTTCTAAGCCATTCAGCTGAAGGAGATGTGCTATAGACAACTGGACAAAGCAGCAATTCAGGCAGAGAAGGAAACTGAGTTTGCTGAACAAGATTCCTGAAATGGTTACACTAATAGAAATGCACGAGAACCAATATGATAATATGATTGATGGAAAAGATGACAATAGGAATATTAGAAAGAGAAGAAATTTTACCACACAATCTAAGTACCAAAAATAGGGTACCACAACCTTTTCCTTCACAAGCCACAAATCAAGATTGTGCAAGAAGTTTCGAGAAAGAAGACAGTGTTCATATTGTGATGAAAGTACCTATTGTAAAGTGCTTGATACAGAAAAGAATCGGCGGTGGATTGGAGAGTGACACAGCCCATCGAGTAAAATAGGTTGTCCTTGGTTAGTGCTTAGTCCAGGACAGAACTCAGAAAGCAACAAGTCTAGTATGGAAGAATTCCTTGTAAGACTATATTTAGAACTGTGCATAGTTGAAGTGTTATATTAAATGCAAGCTTTCAAATCCCTCCACTGCACATTTGCTATACTGATTTACAAATGACTAACTTGTGCTTATAATAATCTAGAATGTGGGTTGTGCAAATTAATTTTGAAGATTGTATAAAGAAAGTTGAAGGGGGAGGGATGTTGTGGATGTGGTGTCTGTCTCTTTAAGTCAGTTTCTGTTATCAATAAATATCTTTTGCTCCTAATAAAGCTTCAAATCTTTTGGCAACATTCAAATGCCCATGCCCACAACACCCATGACCATGCCTTCCAACTATATATTTTACTGTGTTATCATCTCCAGTGCCTCTGTCCAGCTGGTGAAACAAGATCTGCCCAGGATTGGTGATGGAGAAATCTGAGACATTGGCTACAGGTATGATTCGGGAGTATGTCTATGCCAAGCTGTTGCTCAGCCAGTCTGTCCAGCAGCTTTCCCAAATGACTGGGAACTGGCTAAAAGTTAATGCATATGTGAGCTTGAATGTTGAGTGCTGAACCCATTCCCAAAGACTTCAGGAAATATTTGAAGACCATATATGAAGATTCCAAGAATACACAATACATTAAAGTCTTACAGTTTAATTGAAGTAACTTGTTTGAAGCACTATCTATTTAATAAATACGATAAGTAACCTCTTGAAAATTGGCATTTTCACTTTGAGACATTTTATACAAACTACAAATCACATTAAACAAGTCATAGTTTGCATTGAATTTTTGCAGGTTGTGTTACAAGATGTCATGCCATGTCAAATCAATTAGTTGAGTAAATAGATGTACCCCTTGTTAATGTACCCAGTTAGTTTGAATACACAATGAAAATAAGCTCAGTAACAAATGGAAACATTTCTGGGCTGTGCTATTAAAATAGAATGGAATTTCTCATTGGAAATTGAGAATGATGCATATTCTCCAGCACAAAACTGAGATGCCACCCTAGAATTCAAGCTGATATTTAATTCAAGTGATCAACATTTGAATTAATATAAGCTTTTCATTTCAAATCTTCTTATTTAACTACTTTGATAGTATAATAATCAAAATAAAACAAAGTTCAAAAGGAAATGTTTTAAAGCTATTTTGAATTCTTTCTAAAACACTGACATTTCTCATAACTGCTACCTTCTACTCTACACCATGACACATCAGCTTAAAAGGATCAGAGCAGTACAGAACTAAAGTTTTCTGTTACCTGAGATATCCCCCGGTGCTCCTCCTGTTCTTCCAATGTTTGACAGCAGATGGTCTATGTTTGGTACTGGCTGTGACTCTGCATTACCTACATGGTCAACTGGAGCCTAGAACATCAAATTTTAAAGAAATTTATTTTGTTTCAATGACATGTTTGCTACACTACAACAATGGCTACACTTTCAAAGTACTTCATCAGCTGTAAATCACTTTGAGGCGTCCGATGATTGTGAAGAGTACTATACAAAAGCAAGTACTTTATTTCCAATTTAACTTCCAATGTTTAAAACATCGCTTTTTGGTTGCAAATACTTACTCTTGTCTGAACGAGTGTTTGTATTCATATATCTCAGGTCAATCAGAACAGTAAAGTTAGATGCAAATTTTCTCTGCAAGGAAAATATTATTTGGTGCTCAGGAGCTAACAGAGAGTATTACTTTGACTTGAAGACTGGCAGCCCTCCATTTCTGACTGTGTCATCATGAGTGGCGCCTGCTGCTGGTAACGTTCCAAGGACTTCACCAAGGATTGTCATTAGATCCCTGGACACAAGTGAGAGTAGGAGGACATCTGGTGGGTTAGAGGCAAGGAGAGGGTTCTATTTTATTTTATTGAGAGATATTCTGGAGAGACCAGAAAATCTTGTAGCTCCCATTTAATCTGTGAGCCATTACTAAATTCTAGTGGAATCAAAGAAGAAAAGCAGCACAGGAACAGGCTCTTCGGCCACCAAGTCTGTGCTGATAAAGATGCCTCTCTAATCTAATATTTTGTTGCCTTTACATGGTCCACATCCTTCTATTCCTGTATCTATCCAGATGATGTGGTAGCATCAAAGAGAGTGCAGAGGAGATTTACCAGGATGCTGCCTGGTTTGGAGGGTAGGTCTTACGAGGAAAGGTTGAGGGAGCTGGGGCTTTTCTCTTTGGAATGGATGACTTATTACAGATTTATAAGATGATGAGAGGGATTGATAGAATGGACATGCAGAGACTATTTTCTCGGGTAGATGTAGCTGTTCCTGAAGGACATAACTATAAGGTTCATGGTGGCAGATATAGGAGGTATGTCCGAGGTAGATGGTTGGGGTGTGGAATGGACTGTCTGCTGTGACAGTGGAGTTGGACACTTTAGGAACTTTCAAGCAATTATTGGATAGGCACATGGAACACTCCAGAATTATAGGGAGGAGATAGCTTGATCTTAGGATTGGACATAGCTCGGCACAACATTGAGGGCCAAAGGGCCTGTACCGTGCTGTAATATCCTTTGTTTCTATGTCTATGTCGTTTGAACATCATTATAGAATCTGCTTCCACCACCTCCTCTGGCAGCGTGTTCCATGCATTCATCTCCCACTGTGTGAAAAACTTGCCCCTTACATCTCTTTTAAACTTTCTTCCTCTCGTTTTCAACCTACAGCCCTGAATAATTGACACTTTGACCCTGGGAAAAAGATTCTGACTATCCACTCTATCCATAATCTTGCAAACCTATATCAGGTTGCCCTCTCATCCTGACGCTCCAATGAAAGGAGTCCAAGTTTGATCAACTTCTTCATTGTCCATATCCTGAAAACCAGGCAACATTCTGGTAAATCTCTTCTGAACCCCTTCCAATGCATCAACATCCTTCCTAATTCTATATAATACTCCAAATGTGACTTTACCAAAGTCTTATACAGCTGCAACAAGATTTTCCAATTTCTATACTCAATGCCCTAACTGATGAAGACCAGCATGCTATACACCTTCTTGACCACCTTGTCTACTTTCAGGGAACTGTGGATCCCTCTGTATGCTAATATATCTAAAGGCTCTACCATTTACTGTATATTTTCCTTCTGCAGTAGGGCTTCCAAATCACATCACCTCACATTTGTCTGGGGGTTAAATTCCATCTGTCATCTTTTGGCCCAGGTTGATTTATATCCTGTTATATCCTCTGATAATCCTCCTCACTATCCACTACTCCCCCAACTTTAATATCATCTGCAAATTTACTAATTAGACCAACTATATTTTCCTGTAAATCTTTGATATATATTACAAACAACTGAAGCACCAGCACTGATCCTTGTGGAACAACGCTTGACACAGGCTTCCAATTAGAAAAGTACTCTTCCACTGCTGCTCTCTGCTTTCTATGCCCAAGCTAATATTATATCCATCTTACCAGCTCACTTCAGATCCCATATGACTTCACCTTCTGTATTAGCATGCCAAGAGTTACCTTATCGAAGTCTTTATTAAATCCATGTATATAACATCTACTATCCTGCCCTGGCAACTGTTTTTGTCACTCCCTCAAAGAACTGAATCAAGTTTGTGAGACATGACCTCCACTTCAGAAAACCATGCTGCCTAATACTAATAACCTATTACCTTCCAGACATGAGTACATTCTGTCCCTACAAATGTTCTGTAATAATTTCCCCACCACTGATGTAAGGCTTATAATTCTCCAGACTGTCTCTGCTGCCCTTCTTAAACAGAGGAACAATGTTAGCTAATCTCCAATTCTCTGGTACCTAATCCTCTGGTACCTCACCTATGGCTAAAGAGGATACAAAGATTTTGGTCGAGGCCTCAGCAATTTCTTTCCTTGCCTCTCTCAGTATTCTGGGATAGACCATATCTGGTCTTAGGGACTTGCCCACTTTAATGTTTTTTTCAAAACTTCCAATACCTCCTCCCTTTTTATTTCAACATGTCCTAGAACGTCAACATCTTCCTTTCTATATTTTCCATCCACCATAACCTTGTCCTTCATGAATATGATGCAAAGTTCTCACTAAGGACTTCATCTGGCTCCACACACAAATTCACTCCACTGTCCTTAAGCGGACCCATCGTTTCCTTGAATACATTCTTCCTCCTTATATACATATAAGCATAAAAAGCCTTGGGATTCTCCTTAATTCTGCCTGCCAAGGATATTTCATGGCTCGTTTTAGCCCTCTTAAGTCTCTGTTTAAGCTTTTTCTTGCTACCTTTGTATTCCTCAAACGCCTGATCTGTTTTTACATTTTCCTGAAATTTATGTATGCATCCTTCTTCTTTTTCACTAAGCTCACAACCTCTCTTCTCATCCAGAGTTCCATATCTTGCCATTTTTTATCTTTAATTTCTACATGGTTGTCCTGACATTCCACATGTCAGATGTGGATTTACCCTCAAACTGTCGCTCCCAGTCTACATTCCCCTGCTCCTATTGAGGTTAATAAAATCAATTGGCTCACTAATGAGCCTAAGTGACATCATGCCCTGAGCAGGCTGGTTTCTCAAAATAGCCTCTTCCTGGCTTTGACAGAAATGCAGGAGGTTTTCCTCTCTGCCTCTTACTGATGCACAACCTGTTCTATAATTAAACAGGCCTGGCCACTATGTTCCCCAATTAAATTCCATTATTGGCTATGAGGAGATAGCAAAGCAGAACTCTTGGTTTTGAATTACTGTGAATGGCCTTCTTATAAATCTCTATGTTTTTTAGTCAAGATGTTTCTCATGTAACATCTACAAGTTTGCAAGAGCTTTTATTCAGTTTTTTAAAATTTATTTTGGGATTTCTTGATTAATTTTACTAACAAATATATAGGCCCATGAATAGAAGCTGCTCAGATCATTTCAAACTCACATTTGCATCTACTGATGCCAGTTTCCCTCTGATAAAGTAGGAATCTCTCCTTTTTTTTCAGAATGTTGCATTTATTAAGTGACAGGCCATTATTCTCTACATTGTGTTCAGTTAGAGACTTCCAGTTTTTAAATAATTTATTAAGCATTCTCTTCTGGTTCATGTATTGCATTTTCTTTTCAAAACAAGATCTTGTTTAATACTTATGAGATAGTTTAAAGAGTACTTACTTTTTCATCCATATCCCGGTCTTCATTGAAAAACCAATCATACTGGAAAAAATGCAAACAAACTGATTACTCTGAGAAAAAAATAAACAAAGAACAAAGAAAAGTACAACATAGGAATGGGCCCTTCAGCCCTCTAAACCTGTGCTGATGATGATCCCTGATTAAACTAAAAAAAACTTTCTGGCCTTATTTGGTCCATATCCATCTATTCCCTCCCGATTCATGTGACATCCAGATGGCTTTTAAATGTTGCTAATGTACCTGCTTCTACCATCTCCTCTGGCAGCATGTTCCAGGCACCTACCATTCTCTGTATGAAAAACTTCTGCACATCTCCCTTAAACTTTCCCCCTCTAACTTTGAACCTGTGTTCCCTTGCAATTGACACCTCCACCAATATTCTGAATTCTGAAATCAATCTTAGCACAATCTCATCTGAATTGCTATTTTCTCTTTTTTCTGTTTTAAGCACTGATTTTTGGAGTCCAAAATCAAGAATACACATCATGGCATGATGTCACTTAAACTCATTAATGAGTCGATTGACTTTTATTAACCTCGATAGACAGGAGCTGGGGAATGTAGACTGGAGGTGACAGTTTGAGGATAAATCCACATCCGACATGTAGAAGTATTTTAAAAGTCAATTGTTAATCGTGTATTCTTGATGTTGGATTCCAAAAATTAGCGCTTAAAACAGAAAAAAGAGAAAATAGCAAGTCAGATGAGATTGTGCTATGATTGATTTCAGAATCCAGAATATTGGGTAGAGCTGTCAATTGCAAGAAATGTTTGGAGATGTAGGGGGTGTTTTTGAGCCCTCGTTAATTGTCACTATAAACGTGGTCCTAGAACCTCACAAGGATCAGAAAGTTAGATTTTCGCCAGTAGGATCTCGTCTCCTGATTTTCCATACTGGGCGGGAATACCCTTTCAATAAATTTAAATATAATTAAAGGGCTTCCCTAAAATACATTACCTCCTCATGAATATTCATACCTCACCAACATGACATCACAATGGCAAGGTTTACAACAATTTCTTAAATTTTGAAGCAGGCAAGGGGAACCTACGTGAGGTACAAAGGTAAGTATAGCCTGTGTGTGTGTCTGTTTGTGTATATGTGTCATGCCTCTGGGACTGGAACAAGATTATAAAGAAAATGATCACAATCGCCATCAAGGTGGACTTTCACTTGTACTGTGCTCAGTGCCACACTGAACTGATTCAATGAATTAGAATGAGTTATTCCAAAGGAAAGGAACATGTTATACTAGCTATGTATAGAGAGGGATGAATTGCAGCCTTGTTATCTGATGATTTATTTCTGCAAGGGCATTATCAAATTTCAATACAAAATTTGGAATTCATGTCTGGTGAGAAAGCTGGGAATTATCAAATTTAGCTTTAATAGCTGGTGATTGGTCTACAATAGTGTTGCAATTCTGGATGACGGTAGATCATGCCAGTGGTTGAAATACTGGAGAATTAATGCTAAGCAGAGAGATATTTATTCTGCACTTGTACATTAATACAGTGAAAGACTAAGCCATGGAAACAACATATCTACATTAGATAAAATCAATAATATGCTTATAAATTCATTATTTATTATGGCCAAACTTAAGTGTCACCATTTCAAAAAGGTTGATTCCAAAGACTTTATTTTATATAAAGTACATTTGACATACCAAGCCTTATATAGTGTACATATCAAAGAAAGATGTGCTTCCGTTAAGGTTTTATGGACACTGAATTCTCCTGAACCTAAGCACAGAATCCCTACATTGCAGAAAGAGGGCATTCAACCCATCAAGCTGCACTGACAACAATCCCATCCAGGCCCCATCCTCACAACACTTCATATTTACACTACTGATCCCCCTGACAGTAAGGAGCAATTCTACCATGGCCAAGCCACCTAACCCACACATCTTTGGACTATGAGAGGCAATTGGAGTACCTGGAGTAAACCAACACATTCACAGAGAGAATGTGCAAAGTCCGTACAGTGACCCAACCTGGGAATCGAACGCCGATCCCTGATGTTATGAGGCAGCAATGCTAACCACTGTGCCACCACGCTGCCTTACAGCTTCTCTTGTGTTGAAAAATGATCGATGGGAATCTGACCTTGAGAATTCAGTTCATGCAGATTAATCTGCAAACTGATTAAACTTTGTTTAAAGTTTTAAGACAAACAATAATGTAGATTAGCTATAACAAGGCCAATAAACAGAAGTGTGAAAATTCTTTACAATGGGATTTGAAATTTCCATTTATATTTGCTGGAATCACGAAAACACAAAATCTTAATTATGAACATATATTAAAAGTGACCTAAATAAATACCGAATTTACTTTTTAAACCCTTTGTATCAAGCACAATCTTCTATGTTGTTAATACTAGAAATCATAGAAATTCTACAGTACAGAAAGAGGCCATTCGGCCCATCTGCGCCAACCACAAATCCCACCCAGGCTTACCCCCATATTTCTACATATTTACCCACTAATCCCTCTAACCTACGCATCTTAGGACACTTAAGGGCAATTTTAGTATAGCTAATCAACCTAACCCGTACCTCTTTGAACTGTGGAAGGAAACCAGAGCAAACCCACGCAAACACGAGGAGAATGTGCAAGCTCCACACAGACAGTGACCTCAGCCGGGAATCGAACCCATGTCCCTGGAGCTGTGAAGCAGCAGTGCTAACCACTGTGCTACTGTGCTACCCACTATGCTGTAACTTATTGACAAGTGTACATAAACAACATTGAGCAGAATCTGAAGTTTGCTAAAGTTAGCACATGATGTACAGATGCCGGCGTTGGACTGGGGTAAACTCAGTAAAGTTTGGCAACACCAATTTTAAATCCAACCGATTTATTTGATAGTAAATCTGCGAGCTTTCGGCCTTTGTGGCCTTCGTCAGGCGAATGAGGTGTTCTGGTCTGCAAAAGCACACATATCAGCACAGACATTTTACAGATTGCTGATTAGAATGTGAACCCTTACACCTAACCTGCCATTCAAGTCTTAAAGTGGCTAACAGCAGAGGTTAGAGGGATGTGTATTGTCTCCAGACAGCACAGTAAGTGAGGTTTTTTGCTAACCCAGGCAAGTCATGGGGGTTACAGATAGTGTGACATGAAGCCAAGATCCCTGTTAAGACCGTCCTCATGTGTGCGGAACTTGGCTATCAGTCTCTGCTCAGCAACTCTGCGCTGTCGTGTGTCACGAAGGCCCCCTTGAAGAACATTTACCCGCAGGTTGGAGGCCGAATGCCCGTGACTGCTGAGGTGTTCGCCCACAGGAAGGGAACTGTTTTGCTTGGTGATTGTTGAGCGATGCTCATTCATCCGCTGTCGTAGTGTCTGCATGGTCTCCCCAATGTACCATGCTTCGGGACATCCTTTCTTGCAACGTATTAGGTAGACAACGTTGGCCGAGTTGCAAGAGTATGTACCGTGTACCTGGTGAATGGTATTCTCACGTTTGACGATGTCGTCCATGTCAATGATCCGGCATGTCTTGTAGAGGTTGCTGTGGCAGGGTTGTGTGGTATTGTGGTCACTGTTCTCCTGAAAGTTGGGTAGTTTGCTGCGAACAATGATCTTTTTGAGGTTGCGCAGTTGTCTGAAAGCAAGAAGTGGAGGGGAGGGCATGGCCCTACCGAGAGCGCAGAGTCACTGAGCAGAGACTGATAGACAAGTTCCGCACACATGAGAACGGTCTTAACAGGGATCTTGGCTTCATGTCACACTATCTGTAACCCCCATGACTTGCCTGGGTTAGCAAAAAACCTCACTTACTGTGCTGTCTGGAGACAATACACATCCCTCTAACCTCTGCTGTTAGCCACTTGAATGGCAGGTTAGGTGTAAGGATTCGCATTCTAATCAGCAATCTGTAAACTGTCTGTGCTGATATGTGTGCTTTTGGAGACCAGAACACCTCATTCGCCTGATGAAGGCCACAAAGGCCGAAAGCTTGCAGATTTACTATCAAATAAATCGGTTGGATTTAAAATTGGTGTTGCCAAACTTTACAAAGTTAGCACAGGCAGGAGCAGATGTGAAAACCACTCCTACCCAAGATCAAGGTGATACTGTGGTTTTGATAACACAGTTAGTCATCAAGCACCTATTTATTCTAATCCCATTTTGCACTTTGGTCTGTTGCCTCATACGCTGTGGCATTTCAAGTGTTCATCTAAACGCTTTTTAAAATGCTGTGAGGATTTCTGCTTCTGTCACCCTTTCAGGCAGCAAGTTCCAGATTTTCACTACCCTCTGGGTGAAAATGTTTTTCATAAAATTCCCTTTCAAGGAATTGCCCCTTCAGATTGTCAGCCTTCAGGTTTTGGATGCTTAGCTGAAGGTTCAATGGATCAATGCATTCCCTCCCCCCGACTGTTCATATCATATGTCTTTACATCCTCACCCTGTGCGCATTCTCTGACCCATCACTGCAGTCATTTTCTGAAGCCTGTGTTCCAGCCTTGTTCTCCTCAGCCTCTACTGCATTCCCATTTGTCAGAGCAAGCTGGTGAAAGGGTGACAACTATGAAGGAGACATACTCTAGCAGATATTTCAATGATCGCCCAGATTGATCAAAATATTGAAAATGCATCTTCAATAACCTGATGGTCCTTTTCACCACCACTCTTGTGGATGCATGAATCCTGTGGCATCTCTCCCCCACCTCAGTTCTTGTATTCTCTCATTCACCTGACGAAGAAGAGAACCTCGAAAGCTTGTGAGTTTACTATCAAATAAATCAGTTGGACTTAAACCTGGTGTTGTCAAACTTCTTGCTGTGTTTACCCCAGTCCAACGCCAGCATCCCTACATCATCAGTTCTTGTATGGCATAGTGGGGTCATCAGCTGCCTCTTCAAGGAATAGAACTTGTCACCCATCCAATCTTGCAGGAGCTGTAAACAGTCTTGATACCTGGGAATTCTGCAAGATGTATGAATCCTTAAAGCTCCCTGGATAACTGACACATACTTGCAGAATCTGTGCCCTGTGGTCACAGAAATCTGCACATTTATCTAGTGGTACCCTTTCTGTAGATGAAAGCTCCCTGCTTCCCTGATAATGCCCTAATGGTCGCATGTACGCAGTCTCTAGCACACTGGATGTAGGGGAAACTAGCCATTGCATCTTCTTCTCTCTGCATGGTTTTTTTAAAATTCATTTGTGGAACTTGGGCATCACTGACTCACATGGGTCAGAGAATGTGCCTGGGATCGCACAGGGTGAGGATTTGAAGACGGATGATATGAACAGTTGAGCGGGAGGGAATGCATTGATCCATTGAACTTTCAGGTAAGCATCCAAAACCTGGAGGCTGACAATCTGAAGGGGCAATGTCTCATTCGCGATAAAACTCTTTCGGAGCGCAACTCAGAAATGCTGAGTTGATATGAATGTGGAGTTATTATGATTAGTAAGTTCGCCGGTGAGATGAAAATTGGTAGTATGGTAAGTAGCAAGGAAGAAAGCCTTAGATTACAGGATGATATAAATGGGCTAGTTAAATAGGCAAACAGTGGCGAATGAGATTTCACCCTGAAAAGTGTGAGGCAATGCATTTTAGGAGTTCTAACAAGGCACGAAGTATGCAATGTTCGATAGGACGCTAGGAAGTACAGAGGACCAGAGGGACGTTGGGTCAAATGTCCAAAGATCCCTGAAGGCAGCAGGATAAGTAGATAAGGTGGTTAAGAAGGCATATGGGATACTTGCATTTATTAGTCAAGATGTAAGATACAAGAGAAGAAAGGTTATGATGGAGCTGTTTAAAATGCTTTTTTGACTAGTACTTATTGCCCATTCTGAAGTTGCCCGAGGATAGTTGGTAGTCAATCACATCAATCACTGTGATTCTGGAGTCACAAGTAGATCAGACCAAGTAAGGACAGGAGGTTTCTTTCCCTCAAGGGCATAAGTGAACCAGATGGGGTTTTCTGACAATATTTTCAGTGTCATCAGTAGATTCTTAATTCCAGGTATTTTTTATTGAATTTAAATTTGACCATCTGCTTTGGCGGGATTCAGACCTGGGTTCCCCAGAACATTAGCTGAGTTTCTGGATTAATGGTCTAGCAATAATACCACTATGCCATCATCTCCCCTTGTCTGTCCAGTAGTTGATGAAAGTGCATACATGTCTGAAGACAGCATCAGTCATTAGCTTGACATAATTGTGTGCTGTGAGACAACACACGAATCCCCCACACTGAGCCCTGAAATGAAGGCATGAAAACTGAGGGCGTTGTCACTTTCAATGCCACTGGCACAGGGTGACCGACCACACAGTTAGAGGCAATTTTGGAATCTATAATTTCTTAAAAAGATATCACCATGTTCCTGGAGAGACGTAGCTTCCTGCAGTACAGGACTTCAGACATTTTCAGGCTGTTGACGTGCTGTCAATATAGACACTGGGCAGTAGTGTCCTTGTCATCCCCTTTGCCCTGGTGTTGCATCAACTGAGCCCATGCCCCTCCTCTTAGAGGAGAACTGCCTATGCTCCCCTGTTGCCTCTTGCTCCTGTCCCTCTTTTCATTGTGAGGAGATCCCACCAGCAAACTAGGCTATCCCATTGGATAAGATGCAGAGGACCTGTGCCTTACAAAGGATGGAACACTGCGCTCCAATCCTCATGAAAACCTTCCAGGGAAATCCTGAAATGGTAAAAGTCATACCTCAAATGCTGAACAATAACTAGGAAACTCAAACTAAACTCTCTACTCATACTACTGTGAATTCCATCACAGAGAAACTGCTGCTATTCCAGGGATCTTTTATCCTATCCTTGGATGAAGAAATGCAAAAATGTAATGAATGCCCACCACTTTGCCCAGGTAATGGGCTACAAGTAGCACAGGCAATGTAAAATTCTGTAGATTAAACCTTTAAGAGCCTTAATTGGTCCTTTAACGACCAGTAGGCACACGTCATTTGTGATGCACGTATGCGATGATGTCAGGAAACACTCCTGGTGCCTTTACGCAAAACTTTACAGACTTCTGGGTCAGACATGCACCCAGCCTAGACATATAAAATTCTGGCCATAATCGTTCTACTGTAGGCACCAGCCTATTGCACACTGATGTAGTAGTTCAGACTACAAACATCAGGTCTCTTTGAAAACAACATAGCTATGGGCCATATAACTGCATCAAGGCGGTCTGGATTGAGAAAAGGCCATTGGTTCAACAAAATTACTTCATTCAGAATCCATGAATGACTATTCTATAAAATCGGTTTTGGATCCCCTTAGTGCTCCTTATTAATTCCCCTCAAAACAATTGTTCATATAAGTCAATCACAATGAGAAAGGTTAAACTTACATGCTGTATTAATGTTTCAATGATTTTGTACCGATCTTGCATATGTGTCACCATGTCAATCATTTTGTCTTCGGATGTCCTGACAAGGGTCGGGCCAAATACCAATGCTAAATTCCTTGGTTCCATCTGAGGGAAGGAATAAAAGACTATGTAAGGCAGGAGTACAAGTTTTTGTTCAGAGAAATCATGGGCATATTAAAAACATAAAGCTATGGAAGAATCAATTTGTTGTTAAAAGATAATTATAGGGTTTATTAATGCTTGATTGTGGACCAAGTTTACAATTAAAACTTTCTCCTATCCAAGGCACACGATTTACTTATTTATTAGTCACAAGCAAGTTATTAACACTGCAGTGAAGTTACTGCAAAATGCCCCACCCAACACTCCGGTCACTGTTCGAGTCAATGTACCTAACCAATGCATCTTTTGGACTGTGAGAAGAAACCAGAGCACCTGGAGAAAATCCACACATTCACGGGGAGAATGTGCAGACTCTGCACAGGGAGTGCCCCAAGCCAGGATCAAATCTGGGTCCCTGATGCTGTGAAGCAGCAGTGCTAACTACTGTGCTGCCATGCCACCTCCCTTTATGCTGAACAAGGAGCTGTAGAACAATAGCACAAGAGACAATTTTATATATATACACTATGGGAAGACTGAAAATTAAATGTTACAGGAGAAGGCTATTTCATCCAACTTGCTTGTACCAGCTCCCTCAAAACATTGTAGCCATCATGTGGGCATCCTCCCATCTACTCTTTTAACCAAGGATTGGATTTCCCTCCCCCTGGACAGAGCGTAGTGGCGGACAGGAAAAGCAGTGTGGTCTTGCACCCAATTATCTGCCTCTCAGCTCATTAAATGTTCATCGGTTGGAAACATGCCATTTAGCCATCAGGCGGCCTGTGATTTGCCTGGCTCACTGTGATGTAAACAGACCCAAACTCCAGGTGCCATATTTAAATCTCATCCACACAAAGGTCTTTCAATGAATGCAGCTTAGAAATGTTCCAAGAAAGAGACAGTCCTCAAAATCTGGAAGTGTGCAGGCCTCAGGTTTAGTGATGCCTCTCAAGGATCTTTTCTACCCTCAGGATGGCTGGCAGAAACCCAACCAGGTCACCAACCTAGCTTTAGAACAGGTGTCTGTGGAATTAAGTGCCACTTAAGCCCACAGGAGAACAGTAATATAGACAGATGCAGATTTCATCTGCACAACTGTGGTATGTTGAGCTTCTCATCCCTCTCAACTCATTCACAAGCTTCTCCCATATTTGCAGAATGACAGTCCATAGGGATATCACATACTAGCACAAATGACATCACCACTCACTCTTCCACACATGCCCTGATATCTCCACTTGGTCTCATGTCTGGGACAGTTCATATTTCCATTCTGTAGATGGCTCCACTCAGCACCCATACAAGACAGGCACCCTTTTAATCTGCCTTGGCATGCTTCCTGCTCACATTATTTCAACAGTTCAAGCTCGCCCACAATAAAAGGGAGAGGTCTGAGGCTAGTGGTGGGATGTCTTTACCTTTCAGCGCCTTTACCTGGTATGAGAATTATGCAGTGCACTTGGTTGGAAGAAACTGGGACTACATTGAGATCAGTGGTGCAGACCCAAGCCAAGATCCTGCACCAGCTGATCTTCTAGACAGTGAGTACATGTCATGGCTTAGAGTCTGTGTCTCTGCACTAATTACCTCTACTCTCTTTCATAGGCACCACAGCCAAGTGCCCCAGGACATTGGGAGCCAGCCTCTCACATCCAACTCTGAAGACATCTCAGATGAGGATTTTGAGGATTCATTTGCAGAAAATTCATCACAGTGCTCATTACATCCTCCACCAGTTCAGAGACACACACCACAGTGGGATCTAGACCTACAGCAGATTTTGTATCACAGTCTACTGAGCACAACAAAGAATCTTGTTCACAGCAGGCAGAGGCACCAACACTTGGAGAACTGCTGAAGCCAGGATTCTTTTGTGTACCATTCAGATGATGAATCTGTTCATGGTGCCTATGAAAAATAGACATCTACAACATTGCCTCTCACTCATCTGCAGAAAAGACATGAGTGTTCTATACACCCTTTGTCTTGAGAGGTGCCTATGCACCCTTTTCTGTGAACCCCTTCCTTTGAGTTTGGAGGGGCACTGCTGTCCCTTGCTCACAGGGGTAAGTTTCTCCTTTTGCTGAGTCTGGTTCCACCACTGCAATGTTCTGAGGTGATGTTTCCAAGAGGTATCTTGTGTTTGTTGTGGTGCCCGTTTGCATTTGAAATCATTATCACACTGGGGAATGACCATAACTGATACAGTGGGTTATTACAGGGTGATCAGTGATTGGAACACGCACAATTAATCTTGCACAAATGTGCTATTTACATTGAAGGTTCCAGATTTCCTCTATAGTTACTAACATATTTCTAATGTGTGTCAGCTGTACATTCCTCCTCATCTGGTAATACAGATTTCAGATAGGTGCACCTTAAATTGAACCCCAGTGCTGTGATCGACATTTCCCAGAAGTGAAAACACATTCCACTGCAACAACTTTTTCTTAGCTTCATTTTCTGCTGAGCCATTGCTTAAGGTTCCAAGGTAGTGATCCTTGGGTTTTATTTCAAAGCATCAACCCTCTGTTGCTGTGGAAATCTCTCCCATCATCCTGGTGAAATATAATGCTTAAGTTTCCCTCCCTCCTATTACTCTCAGTCCTCCACCTGTAATCCCCAATCCATAATCGTAGCATTTTACAACACAGAAGGAAGCGCTTCATTTCACTGCATCTGTGTCAGCCACCCAGTATCTATCTATTCCAATCCCATTTTTCAGCACTTGGTTGATTGCCTGGTATGATATGGCATTTCAAGTGCTCATTTCAATACTTCTTAAACGTTGTGAGGATTCCTGCCTCTACTTCGCTTTCAGATAGTAAGTTCCAGATTCCCACCACCCTCTCCGTGAAAAATGAGCATTTTATACAGCTCCGTCATAACCTTCTATCTCTGCTTTCTATACCTACATCATCCTTCTCCACAGTGAAAGCAGATGCAAGATATTTAATAGCTCACCTACACCTTACATCTTCACACACAGATTGCCAACTTGGTCTCTAACAGGCCCTACTCTTGCCCTGGTTATCGTCCTTTCTTTAATATCCTGATAAAACACCATGGGATCTTCTTTTTTTTGCCCACCCTTGTTCTTTCATGGCCCCCAGATCTCCTAAGTTATTTTTTTAACTACCCTTTGCACTTTGAATACTCCAAGATATCAGTGTTTTGAATCCCCTATATCTGCCATAAGACTCCCTTTTGGGTTTTCTAGACTTTTTGCTCCCACTCTTTATTTTCACAGGAACATGTTGACCCTGTGCTCTCTTTCTTTTTTTTTGAATAACTCCCACTGCTTGATATGGATTTTTCCATTTGGTCAGATCCTGTCTTATAATATTAAAATTGGCCTTCCCCCAATTCAGAACCTTTATTTTCAGCCTACTTTTTCATAACAATCTTAAATCTTACTGAGTTGTGGTTACCATCAAAGAAACGCTCCCCCTATTGACAGATATACCACATGCCTGGCTTCATTCCTTAAAAGTAGGTTCAGTACCTCTCCTTCTCTTACTTGCTCAAAAAGCTCTCCTGGATGCACTTTCAACTTTGCCTATTCCAATTAATATTAGGGAAGTTGAAATCTTTTACTATTATAATTCTATTTACATTTCTCTGAGATTTGCCTACTCTTGTAATTCTCCCTGACTGCTTGGGGCTTATAGTACACTCCCAGCTACATGATTGCCTTCTTTTTGTTTTTAAAAGTTCCACTCAAATAGCCTCAATTGAGGAGCTTGCTAAAATATCATCCCTCTTCACTGAAGTAATTGTTTACACTATCTCCTGTTTTGCAACCACCTCTATACCCCGGAATATTGAGCTGCCAGTTCTGCCCCTCCCTTAACTATGTCTCTGTGATAGCAATATCATACTCCCATATGTTAATCAGCACCCTCAATTCATCTGCTTTACCCATAAGACTCCTTGCATTAAAATAAATGCCGTCCAGCTTTGTCTTATCCCTTGTGCCTTAAAATATCTATCTTCACTTTGCCTTCCAGACTTGACTTATTTTTTTCTACTTTTGGCTGTGCATCACCTTCCACTTATAACCTATCACCTTACCAAATTAGCTTAACTGCTCCTATGTGTCAATGTGAACCATGATCTCGGAGTCTTTACTCTCCCCCTTCAGAATGCCCTGCAACTGCTAAATGACATTCCTTGACTCTGGTATTAGGGAAGCAATATATCATCCTGGAGTCATATTTAATGGAGTAATATTAGTTTGGCACCCAAATAATTGGCAAACTGGTGCATGGTACCTTGTTCTTTTCAGAGTGATCTGCTACTGTCTTCAGGTGTCCCGTGAGGAACTTCAGAGTTTCAAAATAATTTTCTGGTAAGTTTCGAAGCTGAAATAATATAACTCTTATTACCATACAACACATTCATGCTTAGTTACTATAAATTCTAACATAACAGAATCTATGTCTAAAAATTAAAATATAAAAATGCTTCAGTCCAACCTTTAACCTCTCAGATGAAAGGCAAAAGTTGAAGGAAAGTAGAGTTTAATGAAAAGTTGTGGAAGGAAATTATGCAACTACTGCTCTTTTGTACACATGAATGATTTGTACTTGGATTTGGAGGGCACAATTTCGAAGTGTACAGATAATACAAAATTGGAAATGTAAATAGCGAGGAGGACAGTAAAAATCATCAGGAGGATGTAGATTGGTGAAATGGGCAGAGTGAAATTAAAATTGGTGAAATTAAAGCAGAGATTTGAAGTAATGCACATTGGGAAGAAACATGAAAAGCGGCAGTATAAATTAAGTGGTACAGTTTCAAAGGGGGCATAGTATTAGAGACCTGGGGGTTCATGCACACACATATATTTGAAGTTGACAGAACCAATTAATAAAGCCCAATTAATAAAGCATACATGACCCTCAGTTTTATAAAAACAGACTGAGCTCAAAAGCAAGGAAGTGATGGTAAACCTTTACAAGTCACTGATTTAACCTCGGTTGGAGCACTGTCGAATTTTAAACACTATACTATGGCTGGAATGTCAAGGTCTTCGTGCGAGTACAAAATCTACAAAATGGTATTGGAAATAAGGCAATTCCAATTACATGAAGAGATGAGATAAGCTGGTAATGTGCTCCACAGAGCAAAGAAGGTTAAGGGAGATTTAAGGGAAGAATTTAAATGACCTGTGAGATCTGTAAAAGGATCTTGTCAGCTTTAATTTTTTAATGCATTTCTAATAGACCCTGAAAATGTTAATTTTTGCTATTAGCTGCAAATGCAGGTTTAATTATCCAGAATTAGAATATACATACAAGGTGCAGATCAGATATGAAATCTAATAGGATTTACCAGTTTCTTAAATCTCTGAAGTCTTTCTGCCGCATCCTCCAGTCTGTTGGTTTCAATGAAGTCATTGTATTTATCTGTAAAGTACAGAAAACATCAATACTCAGTTAGCTGCAGTTATTTGTCAGCTTGGTTCTGCTACTAATGCCCTCACATCTGGATCAGAAGCAAAGTTTTGGATGAACTCAAGTTTGTGAAGAGTGAAAGATGGGAGATGAACCAGGAGAGCATTGGTAGTAAAAACACAGATGAGGATTTCAGCAGCTGAGTTGGAGCAGAGGTGGAAGTAGTCTCGCTGAGGGAGAGGATATGGAATCTGAAGTTCATCTCAGGATCAAACAGAGTACTGAGATTCAGGTCTCAGGTTGGTGCAGCCTGAGACAGTGAGCAGATGGAAGAATGGATTCAATGTCTGGAGAACAATACATGCGGCCAGGGCTGTAGACAACTGCTTCTGTTTTCCTACTGCTTAACTGAGGATCTGATAGTTAAATAAGCTCTCTGATAACATGGAGGTAATGGAGATGTTGAAAGAAGTAGTTGTGAGGTTTATTGGGATGTTGTCAGTGTATGTAGAACCTGATGTTGTGCCTTTGGATGACGTTGCTGAGGGCCAGTCTGAAAATGAGTAAGAATAGATCCTTTACGGACTCCAGAATCTTTGCAAGGGTAGGAAGTGAAGACATTGCACAAAATTATCTGGATACCTAGAAAGCATCCTTTCTGGCTGTATCACAGTTTGGGATGGCTCCTGTTCGGGGACTATAAACAAGCTTTCCATCCACTGATTCTGTCTACACTTCTTGTTACTTCAGGAAAACAGCCAGCATAATCAAGGAACTCACACACCTCAAACATCTCGCTTCCAACTTCTTCCATTGGAAAAAAGATATAGAAGTAGGAGGACACATACCAATCAACTGAAGAACAGCTTCTTTCCTGCTGCCATTAGACTTTTGAATGTATTTACCTTGTATTGAGTTG
The DNA here is from genome assembly GCA_024679065.1 of Sphyrna mokarran. Taxonomy (NCBI): domain Eukaryota; kingdom Metazoa; phylum Chordata; class Chondrichthyes; order Carcharhiniformes; family Carcharhinidae; genus Sphyrna; species Sphyrna mokarran. Next base: position 6,410,435 of record JAGIQG010000027.1, on the reverse strand, counting down.
ACTTTTTTCAACACCCTAACTATGACTGTAACACTACATTCTGCATTCTCTTCTTTCCTTCTCCATGTACGGTATGCTTTGGTTGTAGTAGCGCACAAGAAATAATACTTCCGCTGTATATTAACACACGTGATAATAAATCAAATTAAGGGAAAAAAACTTGCATTTATGTTGATCTTTACATAACTTCAGGACATTCAAAAGCACTTTACATCCAATAAAATATTGTTTTGTGCACTCATAGTTATAGAGTCAAACGGTACAGAAAAAAGCCCTTCAGCCCATCAGGTCTGCACTGATAATAACTACCACTAATGCCATGCTAATCCCATTTTCCAGTGCTTATCCCATATCTTTGGATGTTAATAGAATCATAGTTGTAATGCAAGAAATCAGTCAAGGGTAGTTTCACTCAGATGGGCATTGAAGGAGAATAGACTGATTGATTAACTGTGTGCAAAGCAGGTCAAGAAGGCTGGAAAGTGATTGTGCACCTCGGGCATAGTCAGAAGGCATCATGTCTTCTTTAATGTGATAGTAAAGTTTCAAACATGGAGTGGCAGCAAAGGTGGGTATAATTTGGGAGACACATTCAAAAACTTGAGAAAACAAAAGAAACAGAAACTAGGAGCAGAAGTAGACCATTTAACCTTTTGAGTGTGCTCTGCCATTCAATATGACCATGGTTGATCCTCCATCTCAATTCCCAATTTCTCCCCATGCCCCTTGATGTCATTAAAATCTAAACAAAAATCTATCTCTTTCTTGAATACATGCAGTGACTTGTTCGCTACAGCTTTCTGTACTAAGTAATTCCACAAGCTCATGACTTTGAGTTAAGAAAGCTTTCCTCATCCAGTCCTAAATGGTCTACCCCATATCCTGAGACTGTGTCCCCAGTTCTACATTTCCCAACCAGGGAAAATATATTGGGCAGCACAGTGGCACAATGGTTAGCAATGCAGCTTCACAGTGCCAGGAACCCACGTTCAATTCCTGGCTTGGGTCACTATCTGTGCAGAGTCTGCATAGTATCCTCATGTCTGTGTGGGTTTCCACTGGGTTTTCTGGTTTCCTCCCACTGTCTGAAAGTTGTTCTGGTTAGGTGCAGCGGCCATGCTAAATTCTCCTTTGATGTACCCAAACAGGCGCCGGAGTATGGCGACGAGGGGAATTTTACAGTAACTTAATTGCAGTGTTAATGTAAGCCTACTTGTGATAATAATAAATAAACAGACTTAAAAGTATCCTCCCTACATCTAGTCTGAGCAGCTCCATTAGAATTTATACATTTCAGTCAGATCTCCCCTTATCTAAACTTTAGTGAATACAAATCTCTCAATATCATGAACCTCTATTTCACTCCCTTTATGACAAATATATTCTTTCTTAGGTAGGAATACCAAAATTCTACATAATACTTCAGGTGTGGTTTCACCAAGAACCTGTAGTAAGACATCCTTTCTTTAGAATTCAAATCCTCTTGCAATGAAAGTCAATATACCATTTGCCTTCGTAATTGTTTGCTGCACCTGCCTCCCCACTTTCATTGACTGGTGTACAAGGACACCCAGATCTCATTGTACATCCACACCTCCCAATATATCACCATTTAAATAATATTCTTCCTTTGCTTTTCACACCCAAGCATATAACTTCATGTGTAATGTATTTGCTCACTCATTTAACTTGTCTAAATCATCTTGGAGCCTCCTTGCATCCTCCTCAGAATTCACAATTCTGCCCAGTTTGCTGTTGTTAGCAGACTTGGAAAATTACATTTGGTTCCCTCATCCAAGTCATTTATATATATCCTGAGCAACTGGGGCCTATGCACTAATCCCTTTGGTACCCTACTAGTCACTACCTGCCATTCAAAAACACCCATTTATTTCCGTGCTCTTCTTCTATTCTCAATCCACGCCAGTACATTACCCCCTATCCCATTTGGCCCACTGACCTCTTATGAGAGACATCATCAAAAGCATTCTGAAAGCCAAATTCACCACATCTACTGGTTTTTCTTTATCTATTCTACCAAATACATCAAAAAATTTCAGTAGTTATGTTAAAAAAGATTTGCCTTTGATAAACTCATGCTAGCACTGTCCAATCCTGTTAATGTTTTCCAACTGTTGTGTTATCATACCTTTCATTATAGAATCCAGCATCTTCCCCATTATTGATATCTGGCTAACTAGTTTGTAATTCTCCATTTTCTCTCTCCCTCCCTTTTTAAATAGCGGGGTAACATGTGCCATCCTCCTATCTGTTGGAGCTGTTTCAGAATCTATAGCATTTTGGAAGATGACCACCAATGCATCCAATATTTCAGGGCTGTTGGTGATTTGTCAGCCATTAACCCCATTAATTTCCCAGCATCATTTTTTATTAATACTGATCTTCAATTCTGCGCTCTCACTACGTTCCTTAACATATCTGGGAGGTTATTTGTGCCATCTTTTGTGAAGACAGAATCAAAAGCATATGTTCAGTTCTTCTACCTTTCCTCTGCTCCTCATTATAATTTTCCCGGTTTTTGACTGTAAGGAAGCTACATTTGTCATTACCAATCCTTCTCTTCACATGTTTATATAAGTGTTTACAGCCCATTTCTATGTTGTCTGAAACTTAACTCTCATATTCTTGATCAATTTTTCTGTCCTCTTTTTGCTGAATTCCAAAATACTCCCAATCCTCAAGTTTGCTGCTTTTTCTGACAATTTTATATGTCTCTTCATTGGATTTAATATTATTCCTAATTTCAATTGTAGGGCATGGTTGAGAAGAAAGTGAGGTGGGAGTCTTTAATGAAACATGATTCAATGGTACTTCCTTATCAAGCATCACAAAAAACAAATTAACTAGTGATTTATCACATTGCCATGTAACGGATGTTGCTGTGCACACATTTGCAATTTTTCCTAAATCACAGCTGCTGTACCTCAAAATTATTATTTGCAAGTAAAAAATGGTGACACATTGGTTAGATGCGAAAAAGCACCAAACTGAAAAGCTTTCTCTTTTTTCTACGAAACCTAATAATTTTTTTATGTGACTCCAAAATTATAGCTCTCAACTTTCCGAACCAGAAATTTAGTGTTGCAGCTTTAGGATAATGACTGCTAAATGTCCCAAAATTGTATAATGATTGACAGTTTTCAAATTGAAACTAATGAATTATTATTAAGACGTTTTATTCACCATCTGTGAAGAGAGGTTCAGGAAGCTTTCGGAAGAACAGTTTAAGCAAACTGCTAATCACATTCAGGTCCTGCCATTTCTGCAAAGACAAAATTACTCAATATAAGCAGTCGTTAGGACAATATTCAAATACAGATCTCTACTATTAACCATTCTTTTGTAAAACATGGAAACTATAGCAGAAAGTCAAGACAAGGAGTGCAATCTTGTGAAATAAATTCTAAGGCCGCAATCTTACCGGCTCATTCCACTGATCGATTGGCTGGGGTGGCGATCAGGAGCGATTCTGGGATGGCGACTGTGAGGGTTGGATAGGAAGGGGTAGGGGAGAGACAATAACTTTGATTCTTTATGATGTGAGGACCAACTGGGAAGAGGTAAGTACAAGTGTGGTGGTGGTGGTGTTAACAAGAGATTGCTCAATACACAGGGAGATCAGGGCACCTGCACAACGGTGCCTCTAGGATTCAGCAGCCGGCTTCGCCAAAGAGACTAGGCCCCATCACCCTCTCCCCATCCCCCCTCTCCCCAAACAGACACTGCCCTAGGTTGCTGGCATCGGAATCCTCCCAACGAGCTCCCCGTCACATCCCTCTCTGTGGCCCATCCTTTGCTGGACTCCCCTTCACTGCTGATCACACCCCACTCTTGCATAAACCCCCAACGCTACAGTGCTCCTTCCTTGCTCCCACCCCCACCGCATGCGCGGAGCTCCCTCCCCAACACTGTCTCTTATATTATTGTAGCCCCATCTCCATCCAGACCCATCCCCACCCATGCACCACCTCTTCGGCACAATTTTGGTGCCTGATGGACAGTGCCAGGATGCCAGGTTGGCACTCCTAAGCTAGCAGTATCTGGCACTGCTCACTGCCCTGAGACCACCCAGTGACTTCAATGGCCTCCGATCACCCCGATGAAACCATCATGTCTATTCTCTGTTGATGGAGACTACCTGATTCTTGATCACATGAGGACTGACCAACGTGAAGCTTAGTCCTCAAGTTCACCATGGTTATACTGTGATTGGAGTTAAAGGCTAATGGTTCTCAGCTAATTTCCTGTGAAACAAGCCTCAGAATGATTTGGGCAAATACAAAATAGAGAAACAGATATATTTGTTGAAGAATCGGAAGCTTACTTCTTCTGAGGTATTCAGATCAGTCATTCCCTTATTGAGTTGTTCTTGGAGGCTGGAGACCATAGCATTGTTTCCTGGTACCCTATAGATCCCTGTATACTCCAAACCCTTTTCCTCGACCAATTTGCAACAGATCTCCACTATCAATGGAATAAACTGAAAGAACAAATACACACACACATAAATACTTCAACAACATACTGAGGCTACTATACTGTAAAATTTAACTATGTTTCAAACATTAATATAAAACAAAGGAAATTATGTTTTCTCCAAAAACAGTGCAAAAAAGAACAACTACTTGCACTTTGTTGTTTTATTCAATTGTGGGATGAGTGTCACCAAGCAAAGCCAGGGTTTCTTGACCGTCCTTAAAAAGGTATACAAATAGTATACAGTATTGCTGAAAAAAAAAAATTCTTATCAAAGCTTTTCATCTTGCACTCATCAGGCCATTCACAAGAAGAGCAATCAACAAATTTGTCTGAGAAAAGAGTGCTGATTAGTTGGTAAATGGATTCTGGTTGATAGAGACATTACCCTGGAGAATACACCAGTTTTTTTAACTCATTAATGGAATATGGATGTAACAGGCAACACGTGTTGGCCAAGCCAATCTCTAACTGCCCTTGTGTAACTTGTTTGGCCGTTTCAAAAGGCATTTAAGGGCTAACCACGTTGCTGTGGAACTGGAGTCACATGAAGGCTATAAAACGTTAAGGTGGTAGATTTTGTTACCTGAGGGACATTTTGAACCAGATGGGTTTTTGTGACAACTGACAATGATTTCATGATAATCAGTATTCTTTTATTGAATTTAAATTTCACCATCTGCCATTAGGGGATTCAAACATCTGAGATAACATTACCCTGAGTCCCTAGATTTAGTAACTGACAACTAACTGCGAAGCATTATTTGAAAATGGTCCAAACTCCCAGGTTTAAATTGCAAACAACACAAGGCACTTAACTATCAAGAGACCAACAATTGGTGCATTCCTCATGGCAATGTCTCTACCAATCAGAGTCCACTTGCCAACAGCATTATCTTCACATACAGTATAAATTTACTGATTTGCCTTACATTGTATTTTTGCGAATTTCCTGATGAGTGCAAGATGAAAAACTTAGATAAAAATATATTTTTCTTTTCAGCAATACTTAAGGTGGTGATCATCCATCATTGTGAACCATTGGAATACCCACAATATATTTTTTGTAGCAGCCTGATGCAACTGAGTGGTTGGCTAGGCTACATACGATGACAGTTTAGAGTCAACCACATTGCTGTGTGTCTGGAGTCATGTGTTGGTCAAACCAGGTAAAGATTGGCAGATTTCCTCCCCTGAAAGATATTAATGAACTACATGCGTTTTTAGGACAACCTGATACTTTCAAGATTATTATTAATGAGACTAACATTTTGTTCTGGATATATTAATTCAACTTAAATGCCCCTGGCTATCAGGATGGGATTTGAACTCGGGCTCACTGGACGGGTTTCTGGCAAATCGGTGTTTAAATATGGCAGATGCCCAGCCCAACTCCTTCCCTCAACCTGTTTCCTAGTGGTTATGTTACACACGGAAGGTGTGTAACATAACCACTAGGCTGCCTGCCCTTAAGCATATCAGCCTCTTTGCCGCCCAACTAAATTCCAGTTAAGAACCTCAAATCGCCTGCACCACCATAAAACATTGGGCAGCAGCAGGCAGCAAAAACTATTTCTGAAATGGCTTCTTTGAAAAGGACAGAAGGAAAGGGGAGTTCAATAATCAGGGCTGATGTTTCTGCATCAGAAATACCTCCCCCAACCTGCTCCACAGGATATCAGCTCCTCCCTAGTTTCCAAAATCTGGTCCCTCCACACATCTTTCCCTCCTCTCTAGGCTCTCCAAATGCCTGGGATTTATCTGTCTCAGTCACTGTGATCTTTTTCCTCAGGACTCCTTGCAATCTCAGCAGCATCTACAACTGAATTGTGATGCTGGAACTTCTAGAGCTGTTGGCCAATCCGACTGGCTGGCAGTTTGAGGGTAGGACTTCCTGTCCATTCAGGTGGAAGTCTGACCAGACTGTCCTCAGCATATTGTAGCTCGGGGCAGGCTTTTTAAAAAAATCAATTTGGGACCAACTTTCCTCTTGGCAGGATACAATCAGTCCACGTCTCTGTGAAATACAGCCTCATGTCTCCGGAGCATCACTCTAGGTTGCTAGTCCAGTGACATTACAACTGTACTACAAACCCCTCAGTGCTCTTAACATAGTAAAACATCCCAAAGTACTTCACAAAATTTGGCACCAAGACACTCAGAAGGTATCAAGGCAAGTGACCAGAAACTTGATCAAAGAGGTAGGTTCCAAAGAGTTTCTAAAAGGAAAGAGAGATTAAACAGCAGAGAAATTCAGCAAAAGAACACTCCAGCAGGAGTAAAGTTCCAATTTAAATATTTAGCGATTCATACGTCAAGAGGTGGTCTTGTGGCAAAGTGAATTGCATCCTGGCCTCTGAACCAGGAGCTCTGGATTCATGTCCCAGGCTTGATGGGCAAGGAAGGTGCATTCATAATGTGGCCAAATAGATTGAGTATCAATCTGCAAAATCCATCTGACGAGTCAAAGGCAATAAGAGTGGGAGGCACTCCTGGTCAGCCATGCTTGATAATAGAGTGGTGACAGGCTAGCCATCTGTTCTTGGTAAAACTTTGTTATTGAAACTCTGCTGTGTGCATCATTAGATGCGGGAAGTGAAACAATAACAAATGAATGCCTACAGCCTAGCGAATGTAAACACACATAACCAATTACCTTGTTATTTACACCAGGCTGACACTCCTCTAATCGAACACCAAAGGCTGCTCCAGAAACTGTTTTTTTAGTTTTTTTCATTATGTTCAACCAGGAACTCTTGTCCTTAGGAAGGCTACTTTCATCTGGGAAAAAAAACAGAAAACCAAAAGGCAATTCACTACTTTAACAAGAAAAACCCCTGAACCAGACACTTTTCATTTATTGTAATGGGGGAGATTCAGTCAATAATTGCACAATAGGTTCAAGTGTTCTCTTTCCTGATCTTTAGGACAAAGCTGAAGTGCTTTAAAAAGAAAACATTTTAAATCTTGAACAACTTTGCCATCAAGCATAGATTGGTTTGAACCCCTCTACTTATGGAACAGAAGCATGCAAGCTCTATCATTTAAACTTCAGTTACTCAGATCTACTGATGTGCCGAGATTAATTACTCATGGAATACAGGCTAAGCGAAATATCCTAACTCTCTTTAACCAGCTACCTGTGCCTTGGGAAATTTCTTTTTTTTTCTAATCCCTCTATTAGATTATCTTTGCTCCTGAGGTTGCACATGTCAAGGATAACTCAACTCAATTACAATTACCAAAATGACTTTTTAATTACATTGCTATACTAAATAAAATGAATGTTATCATTTTAAAGATAAAAGCAGTCTGCACTTTAGGACAGCCTGCTATTATAGCAACATATGTGACAATTCCACACATTGGCAAGAAGGTGTTGAGCAAAGACTTTTCCTGGTTATAATATGTTAGCAATATCATCAACACAACGTGAAAAATTGTATTTTTTAACAAAAAATAAGTTGTTTAAGGTATTTTAAGTTTTTTTCCTATTTTATAGTTTTATTTTAGCCCTCACTCACTCATTCCTACTAAGGTCCTGACTTGACCTCAGTCTCCTGGCCCTGACTCGAACTTGCCCTCCATGGGCCTTGGATCAGATATACCTGGATCTCCGTGTGATAGCCTCACCATTGCTTTGTTTCCTGTGATCCAGCATCCGTCAGCATACTCAAAATGCCTGTGTTAGTTGCTCCTCCAATCAGAGCCCTATTGTCTCCCTCATTGCTGCTGATAGGTTTGCGTATCAGAAACAAAAATCAGGAGTGACACGGCCTGTAATTGCAGGAAAAGATCCAAGAAGAATCTTCCAATGAAGCTTACTTCTTTGAGTGGGATATTGAAACCTTGTGCCAAGGGCCACATTGTTCTTGGTCTTTTGGCTAAAATCAAACATTAGATAACGCACAGCATCAGATGCAATGCCTTTTCTTGCCAAATTGGACCTTGCATGTCTAATTGTTTTTGGAACAAGGAAGAGGGTGCATAAAGGCTTGCCCTGTCCACTTTGTTGATTGGCCTTGTAAATTTAAGAACGGACTGAAGTTTTTTAAAAAACAGTAGCTTTATGGGTCACATCCAACTGTTGGGCCGCGCTTTAGACAAGGCTGCACTAAAAGAACAGGACTGGCGGCATCCCTGCTACCAATAAAGCCATCCAATTTTCAGCTTTTTCAAAAATTTCCTGAACTAAAGGACATAAAAATGTATTCCATAGGTTAAATTACGTGTCTTCTTGCCAAATTTTACTTAAAATCATTGCAGATCTTAGGATATGTACTGTTTCAGAACAATGTTACTAGATACATTTTACTTACTCCTTTGTCCAGACCATCCATTATTTTTCAGTTGGGGTTAGGGATTTGACCTGCTGCCAAACCTTTTGTGTCAGAACACCCTCAGCTGAAGCAGTATTCTTCTATTTTACCTCTCTCTCTGTGGAGATGTAATTTTGTGAAGCTCTGAAAGTATTCTACTATTTGAAACAAGAGTGTCCTCTGGTGTAATTATTATCCTCTGTGGATACAGCCTGCAAGTGTTTCTTATGTATACACCTTTAAATTACTGATGGGCACAGGTTTACTCTGGGTTTCATTCCATTGGTGGTTTTGCTGTGGAAGTGTAACAGCGCACATCTCTATGAACAAAATATGAATAATGAAGCTCGAAAAGCTTCAATAAACACATCTCTCATTCAATTCTTTGCCAACATCTCAAAACTGCACAACTACTCATCTCCTTCAACCATTTCACCTTCCTCTAATTGAAAGACTTTCAAAATTTATGTTTGATGTTAAGAAAGTGCTATTTATTTAGTTTTCTCTCCAGTTCCTTGTGCTGTCTTCCACTTTGAATCATGATCCTTTACTGAAATACCTCAATAAAAATCTCCTAGCTAAAATAAAATGCAATATTCCTGCCAGGATTGCTCTATGGGCAATGCATTCTATGCAAAGACATTTTCCACATCTTTCCTTTCACTCACTGATTGTAATTTTAAATTACTCAAAGCTGACTCCAGAATCACAGAATCCTACAGTGCAGAAGAGGCCCTTTGATCCATCAAGTCTGCATGAAAGATCCTGACCTGCTCACCTAATCCTACTTGCCAGCATTTGGCCAATTGCCTTGAATGTTATGGCATGACAAGTACTCATCCAGGTTTTTTTTAAAGGATGTGAGGCATCCCACCTCCACCAACCACCCCCAGGCAGTGCATTTCAGACCGTCAAAAGTAAAAAGGTTTTTCCTCAAATCCTCCCTAAACCTCTCACTTTTAAATTGTGTCCTCTCATAACTGACCATCAACTAAGGGGAACAGTTGCTCACTAACCAGCCTGTCCATGCCCTTTATAAGCTTGAGCACCTCAATCAGGTCACCCCCTCAGTCTTTTTTGCTTCACCGAAAACAATGCAAAGCCTATCCAACCTCTCTTTATAACTTCAATGTTATATGGCAGGCAGCATCCTGGTGAACCCTCTCTGCACCCCCTCCAGTGCGTTTATGTCCTTCCTATAATTGGAAGCCAATACTCTAGCTGTGGCTTCACCCAAGTTCTATACAACTCCATCATGACCTCTCTGCCACCCTGAATGATAAAGGCAAGTGTGTGATGTATCTTATTCACCACTCTAATAACCTGCCTTTCTGCCTTCAGAGATCTAGGGACAAACATGTCACTATCCCTTTGTTCTTCAGATTTGCAGTGTTAGACCTGTCATAGTATGCTTCCTTGTCAAATTACTCCTTCCAAAGTACTTCGCCTCACACTTTTCAGGATTAAATTCTATCTGCTGCTTATCTGTCTATTTGACCATCTCGTCTACATCTTCCTGTAACCCAAGACACTCAACGTCACTTAACCACCTGGCAATCTATGCATCGTCAGCAAACTTACTGATTCTATCCCCCATACAGTCATCTATGTTGATTATATAAATGACAAATAATAGGGGGCCCAGCACAGATTCTTGCAGTACGCCACTGGTCACTGACCTCCAGTCATTAAAGCAGCCATCTGTCACCACCTTTTGTCTCCTATGCTAAGCCAATTATGAATCCGCCTCATCAGATCACCCTATATTCCATGTGCATTAGCCTTCTTAATAAGTCTCCCATGTGGGACTTTGTCAAAGATTTTGCTGAAATCTATGTAAACTACATCAACTTCATTCTACCTCATCCCCACAGTTGGTTATATGCTCAAAAAATTCAATCAAATTTGTTAGGCATGACAAAACCATGCTGACTATCCCTGATCAAACCTTGCCCCTCCAAATAGAGATAGATTCTCTCCTTCCAAATCTTCTCCAGTAGTTTCCCAAACACAGATGTGAGGCTCACTGGTCTGTAGTTCCCTGGCTTGTCTCTGCAACTTTTCTTAAATAAGTGGACCACATTAGCTGTTTTCCAATCTTCTGGCCTTTCCAGTGGCCAGAGAGAAATTAAAAATTTGGATCAGAGTCCCTGGAATTTCCTCCCTTGCCTCTAGTTCCAAAACTAGACAAAATATTCTTCTTTATATTACAATTCCTCAGTTTGAAAAATTTCAATTAAATCCATTGGCCATGAATTAGCTGCACTATCTACAGGTGCAGGTCCCTTAAGGACTGCTAAATTTCAAAACAGGCCAAAAATGGGATTTGCACTAGCGAGATTTCGAATGCTGCCTTTCCAGCTTTCTCTCCAATGACATCATCAGGATTACACCCAGGAAAAGTGCGAGCCTCATTAGCATATTATGTAATATATTTGAATATCATTATAGAGCTTAATACTGCTACTTCCGTCCTCAAAGAAACATCCCATCAAGCTGGGATGCCTGCGCAGCACAATGTTAGGATGGGTGAGATAGAGGGGAGTGCCTCAATGATTGTTTTGGGTAGGAGATGTTTCTCCAATGCTTGCGCGGTGGTGATAGTGGGGGAGAAGCACCCTGATGCTTTTGTGGTGAGATAGGAGTCACCCTGATTCTTGTCTAAATTGGTGGCATTGCAGGGGTTGGGGCAAGGCACCTAGGTGCTCACGGGAAATGGCGTCCTCCATGTCCCTGGGAATGATGCATCTGGAAAGATACATACCACTTTTCAATGTGAACCTGACAATCAAAGAAATCTTGGGAAAATTCACCCATTATCTTTTCTTCCAAAGAAGTAGCCCCAGTATAACAAAATAAAGACTGCTAAATCTCAAGACAGGCCAAAAATGGGATTTGCGCTACCAAGATTTCATATGCATCTTCCCAGTTTTGACTCACATTGATTTATAGCTAGGGTTGAAATGTACGGGTGAATCATTGAAGCAAGTGGAAAGTGATTAATTTTGTAGCACTACAAAGGTTATAAAGCTATGGCAATCACACATAGAATTTTAAAGTGAATTACTGAATTACCTTTGTTTGCATTGTCTTGTCTGGGAGATCGTGGACGTCGAGTAACATGATGACGAGACCCTTTTGGTGAAGAATCAGACTTACTATTTGCAGGGCTGCAATACAACACAGGTACAACGTCAGTTATACGATAAGTTTAATTTAAATTGGCTGTGCAGTAATTCATTTTCTGTGCTTTGACGCATGGGCCCATAATCAAATCATACATAATTTGTAGATCATAAGACTGTAAGACATGGGAGCAGAATTAAGCCACTTGGCACATTGAGTGTGCTCCATCATTCAATCATGGCTGATATTTTTCTCATCCCCATTCTCCTGCCTTTTACCCCATAATCCCTGATCCTTTATTAATCAAGAACATATCTATCTCTTCTCAAAGAACTCAACAACCTGGACTCCACAGCCTTCTGCTGCAAAGTGTACAAAAGATTCACCACTCTCTGACTGAAGAAGTTCCTCCTCATCTCTGTTTTAAACGATCGCCCCTTTAGCCTGAGGTTGCATCCTCTGGTTCACGCTTTTCCTATTAGTGGGAACATCCTCTCCACATTCACTCTATCCAGGTCTTGTCCTGTACATAAGAATATAAGAAATAGGAGCAGGAGTTGGCTATCCACAGGACTCTTAAATCGGCCTCGCAGGTGGAGGATGTGGTCAAGAAGGCATGTGGTATACTGGCCTTCATCAATTGAGGGATTGAGTTTAGGAGTTGGGAGATAATGCTGCAGTTTTATAAGACCCTAATCAGACCTCACTTGGAGTACTGTGCGCAGTTTGGGTCGCCTCATTACAAGAGGTGGAAGCTATTGAAAGGGTGCAGAGGAGATTTACAAGAATGTTGCCTGGATTGGGTAGCATGCCTTATGAGGACAGGTTGAGGGAGCTAGGTCTTTTCTATCTGGAGAGTTGAAGGATGAGAGGTGATCTGATAGAGGTTTATAAGATGTTGAGAGGTATAGATTGGGTGGATTCTCAGAGGCTATTTCCCAGGGCTGAAATGGCCGCTACAATAGGGCACAGGTTTAAGGTGCTGGGGAGAAGGTACAGAGGAGATGTCATGAGTAAGTTTTTCACTCAGAGGGTGGTGGGTGAGTGGAATCGGCTGCCGTCGGTGGTGATGGTGGAGGCGAACTTGTTGGGGTCTTTTAAGAGACTTCTGGATGGGTAGATGGGATTTAATGGAATTGAGGGTTATAGATAGGCCTAGTAGGTAGGGATATAATCAGTGCAACTTGTGGGCCGAAGGGCCTGTTTGTGCTGTACTGTTGTATGTTCTATCTAGTCCTTCGAGCCTTCCCCACCATTCAATAAGATCATAGCTGACCTAAAGTGAATCAGTTCCACTTTCCTGTTTTTTACTCATAACACTTAATTCCCTTGTCTATCAGAAATCTAACTACCCATGACTTAAATATATTCAATGAGGTAGCCTCCACCACTCACTATAAGAAGGATGTGGAAGCACTGGAGAGAGTGCAGAGGAGATTTACCAGTTGTTGCCTGCTTTGAAGGGTAGGTCATATGAGGAAAAGTTGAGGGAGCTGCGGCTTTTCTCTTTAGACTGGAGGAGGATGAGAGGTGACTTAATAGAGATTTATAAGATGATGAGGGGGATAGATAGAGTGGACATGCAGAGGCTATTTCCTTGGGTGGACGTAGCTGTTATTAGGGGGCATAAGTGTAAGATTTATGGCGGGAGATATAAGAGTGATGTCCGAGATAGATTCTTCATTGAGAGAGCTGTTGGGTGTGAATGCACTGCCTCCTGTGATAGTGGAGTCGGACACTTTAGGAACTTTCAAATGATTATTGGATAGGCACATGGAGCACACCAGAATGATAGGGAGTGGGATAGCTTGATCTTGGGTTTGAACGTAGCTCGGCACAATATTGAGGGCCGCAGGGTCTGTACTGTGCCGTACCGTTCTACTTTCTACTTCAATGGGCACAGAATTCCAGAGATTCACTACCCTTTGAGTGAAGAGGTTCCTCCTCAACTCCATTCTAAACTGCCCTCCCCCCCCCCACCCCCATTATTTTGAGGCTATGCCCTCTAGTTCTGTAGAAATCACCAGATTTGAATTTAAGACTATCTGACCAAATCACTGGTATTTTTTTCCAATTTGGACAGTTGAATCACTTTCCATCATTTAGCTATAATATAGTTTCATTCTGTGACATAGCCCATCCATAATTCTCTCTGTGTTAACTATTCTTGTTTTCATGGCTGAAAACGTCAACATTAAGATGACTTTTTTGTGAACTCTAGCAAAGGAAGATCATATATCCTTACAATTTTCTAGACCGAGAAAAGGAGCTATAAAGTAATAACTCCTGAGAATGATATTCTCAATCTTTAAACAACAATATGAACTTACATGACTAAACAGAGAATAAAGGACTAGTACGATCGGGCAGTAATTTTTTTACAACACAAAGGAGGAAGAGTGATTGGAGCGAAGTGTATAAGTTAGAGAATCATAGTGTACTTTTTCTGTATAGTTTATTCAATAATTTTGGTCATGACCTTGAAGCAATCTCAGCCAGTTCCATGCTGAGCAAGGACAGAGAAAAATAAAATTTGCATAAACAGAATAATCACAATTTGGTACAATATGTGATTTCTCTATTTTAAAATCCCTCATTATACTTTCCTACCCTGTCAAGTATTAAATCTTGCATTTTCATTTTGAAAACACACAAAGCCTGCATCCAAAAGTGAAAATGATAGAGGAAAAAAAGTAATGAATGAAATATGATCAGGAACATTCAAAACGTTTTACAGCCAATTACTGAGAAATGCCTATTATTGTAATGCAGGAAGAAAAATGGCAACCAATGTGCAGTAAGAAGTCTGACAACACTAGGTTGAAGTCCAACCAATTTACTTGATAGTCAACTCACAAGCTTTCGAGGTTCTCTTCTTCGTCAGGTGAATGAGGTGTTCTGGTCTCAGACAGCACATATAACAGCACAGACAGTTTACGGATTACGATTAGAATGTGAATCTTTACACCTAACCTGCTATTCAAGTCTTAAAGTGGCTGTGAGTGGAATTCCACAATGTGAGTGGAAGGAGTACTGAGCACAGGTTAAAGAGATGTGTATTGTCTCCAGACAGTACAGTAAGTGATGTTTTGCAAACCCAGGCAAGTCATGGGGGTTACAGATAGTGTGACATGAACCCAAGATCCCTGTAGAGACCATCCTCAGTGCTTTTGGTACACTGGCCTTTTATTAATTGGGAGTATCGAGTATAAAAGTTGGAGTGTTACGGTAAGGCTGTAAAAGGCACTGGTGAGGTCAAATTTAGAGTATTGTGTACAGTTTTGGTCACCTAGTTATAGGAAGGTTGTAAATAAGGTTGAAAGAGTGCAGAGAACATTCACGAGGATGTTGCCAGGACTTGAGAAGTTGAGTTACAGAGAGAGATTGAATAGGTTAGGACTTTATTCCCTGGAGCGTAGAAGAATGAGGGGAGATTTGATAGATGTGTATAAGATTTTGATGGGTATAGTTAGAGTGAGTGCAAGCAGGCTTTTTCCATTGAGGCTAGAGGAGAAAAAAAAACCAGAAGGCATGGGTTAAGGGTGAAAGGAGAAAAGTTTAAATGGAATATTGGGGGGACTTTTTCACGCAGAGAGTGTTGGGAGTGTGGAATGAGCTGCCAGATACAGTGGTAAATGCGGGGTCACTTTTAACATTTAAGAAAAACTTGGATGGGTTCATGGATGAGAGGGGTGTGGAGGGATATGATCCAAGTGCAGGTCAGTGGGACTAGGCAAAAAAATGGTTCGGCACAGACAAGAGGGCCAAAAGGCCTGTTTCTGAGCTGAAATTTTCTATGGTTCAATGGTTCTTGAAGTTACTATTAAGTACACTATTAATCCTATAAAGAATTAGGATTTGGCAGACTCCTCAGTGCTTTAACTGGTTAAAGAAAGGTCTAGGTCTAATTCTCAGTCCAAGTTTAGTTATTTGATTTCAGATGGGAACTCAGTAGGGGGTTCCATAACTGACCTTATGCCCTTTTGCATTATAGAGGAAACAGTTGAATCACTTTCCATTATTTTCTCTATTTCCTCTATCATTTTCAAACTGCTGCTATGAGCATGTAGTAAGAACATCAGAGGAATACCAAATCAGGATCAAATTCCCCTTGCAATCAAGCTAGGTTCGTACAAAGCCTGGACAGAATGGCTGCTTGGACATTGTACCTT
This sequence comes from Sphyrna mokarran, assembly GCA_024679065.1. NCBI lineage: Eukaryota > Metazoa > Chordata > Chondrichthyes > Carcharhiniformes > Carcharhinidae > Sphyrna > Sphyrna mokarran. The sequence goes on along the minus strand of JAGIQG010000027.1, from coordinate 6,394,321 downwards.
GGAACATATAGCGCCAATAAAATCATACCCAAAAAGATAATCAACACTTTTAGAAGAGGAAGATCAAAAAAAAAGGCACTGTGCTTTTATAAAACCAAAAGCATTTCATTTCACTTAGAACCCTGAATGGACAACATGCACAGAAACAGCAACTTTTAGTGATTTAAACATTCCTGAGAAGGACATAAGAGTCTTTGCTTCCTAACATTTGGGAACTAACGCTTGCAGTGTACGGCCAAATATACTACTGTATAAGATTGCATGCCAAAGTAAGCTTGCCAAGTTCTGGTAAATGTTCAAAATGTTTTCCCATCATAATTTTTTTTTAAATAGTAAGCTTCTTCCATGAAATGCCACACCCACTGCACAAGACCACAACAGCACCACAAATAATGTCACATTTCAATGTAGGTTATTTTGTACATGCAAATCAGATAGCAATCGAATTTCAGGAGAGGGATATGTGGAATATGAACACTGTCCAGCATCCTCTGTTCTTTCAGTAGTATAATTAATCATTCTATTAACAAAACTCCTAAAAAGCCGGATAATACAAAAAAAAATCAGCTCAAGATCACAAAATTATTACAGAGAAGGAAAGCTAATTGGTGTATTATCGATCCAATAAAGAATTCCTGTTTAGAGAAATAATACAAGCACTGTCCATGTCCCTGACAACACTTAACATTGCTGAAATGTCCTCAGCTAACAAGAACGAAGAGTTCACTGAACAAGCATTTGCACTGACAAAGATCAGCAGCTTTTCTTCTTTGCAGATTGTTGACTGGGATCAAGGTGACTATTCTCTCACTAGTCGTAGATGAGAACAAAATACTGATCAGTTGTGTCATGAGCAAGATGCGTTAGCAAATAATTCAATATCTAATTACTTTTATTACCTCTGGTTTCTGTACTCCTTTAATTTGACTTCGATCAATTTTGCACTTGTGTCCTAATGATAAAAAAGGACAAAATTTTAAAAGCGAATCCATTATCATTTAAAATAAATCTCTCACGTGCCATTACAGAATCAAGAAGATAAGGTGATCAGCAAACTGGTAACTGTAGCTGGTTGACATCCAGGCTGTGCGGCAGTGTTGGGGAAAACTTGGCAAGATCAAGAATATGTAGGTCCTGGAATATTTAATGCAGGATCTCAATATAATTTTCTTCATCCATATTCCTCCTAGTAGTCAGCCAGACTGGCACATTAATCAATAGGAAAACAGGGAGATTCCAGCAGGGATTCTTCATGAAGGCCCTGATAATAGATGTGGGCTTAATGGTGGGGTAGGAAGAGAACATAGTCTAGAGGGAAAGAATTACATTGCTGGGATGGGAAGAAGGCTGCAAACAACAGAAAGGATGCTGAAAGATTCCTTGAGAGGCTGAGGCAGGGTGGACTCTTTCAGGCCCACTAAGTGGTCATAATAAGCAATCTCATTTTGTAATAGTAGCACTGCATCCATTTAATTGCCTTGTTTTCCGAATTCTGGGGAACATGACTAGCAGCCATTAAATTTAAGTGAGACTCACAATTATTGTGAGAGCATTATTTAAGTATTTTAATTGAGGGTCGTGCCTCTACAGGGCAGGTCACTGATAAGGCAGACTACATTGTCACAGTAAAAACAGCAACAGTGCAGTGTGACCTGAGTTTAGAATCACAACATTGTTACAGTGCAGGAGGATGCCATTCAGCCCATTGTGTCTGCTCCTGAATGATCATTATGACTTAGTGTCATTCTTCTGCCTTTTCCCTGTAACCCTGTGCACTGTTTAAATTGAAACAGTCAGCTTGTTCCCTCTTGAATGCCTTAATTGAACCTGCCTCCACGACATTTTTACAGGCCATACCCAAATCACTCGCTGTGTGAAAAAATTTTTCTTACATCGCATTTGTTTTTTTGGCAAACCACTTTAAATCTGTATAGGAAGTGACATCTCAAATTTAAACCTACAAGATGAGTCAAAGGTTCAGTTATTAAAAAAATGAATTTGTATTGTACTTACTTCTCCTTCTGTTTTACTGTTCTCTTGAATAATTTTAATCCAATCCAACATATCATCTCTATCCTCAGCTTGGAACAGATATTCACAGAAATCTGACGTAGTCAGCCTGAAAACATTCTTCCTTTTAGTCTCACTGTATGAAATATCAATCAAACAGGCCTTAATACAAATGGGCTGCTCATCCTCACAAGGAGAAGAAGCGTAAGTCACTGCATCTCTTTTATCCTTGTACAGGTACAGGGAATGTGATCGCAGGACAGCATACACCCTTTTCCAAGAACGAATGGTGCTCACAACTCTCTGTTAAAGAGAAACAGAACAATGTTTGATTTCAAATGGTCTAAAAGGAAGACAACAGAATATCAGTTAATGCTAACATTTTAAAAATAAATATGTTTAGTCTCCTTGTACAATTAAGAGAAAACTAATAAGATCAAGAGAAGTAAGTTCCCTAACTTTAGCAACTGATGAATAATTGAATAAGCAGGAAAATCAATAGAGCATCAAATAACCAGCAGAATCAAGGGATAAGTAAAGAAACAAATGAATAAATCATTAGAGAATCAAAGAAAATGACTAGGAAAGAGCAACAATAATACAATAATACAAGTCAACAGATTAAGTAAAACTATAATATCCTTGCCTCCGCCTCCCAATTCATTTATTCTCAACCAAAAGGTAGTGATGAATATGAGTACCTCACACATTTCTAACTGTACAGAAAAGCAGTATTCTTCTTAACTAATACAGTATTATCACAAAATTTAATGTTTGTAAATAAGAGATCACCACAAATCAAGACATCAGTGACTGAATTATTTTTCTTATATCTGAAATTTTTTATATGGAAAATATCGCCATTTTGCTTCACCACAAAAATCCCTTTTGGGTTACTTGCCTATTATTGGTACTGCATTGAGGCATACATTACTGTTGCTAAGGTTAACATGCATTTATTCTCCTTGAGAAAAGGACATCAGTACTCACATGGACAAAATGTTCTACTGACTTTAGCATTTCTTTCTACGTGAAAATTGTATTTTGATTTTTCGCAATTAGTGTTTTGTCACAGAATCCCGAACTGTGTTTTTCTCACAAAGGAAATATTTTAGATGTTGCCCTTTTGACAAGGGAGAGAGAAAGCTATAGAATTCCCCATGTATAAACTGTATAAAGCAAAGCAGAAAATGCTGGAAATAAACAAAAAATAGGGTGATGTTTTTGAGAGTCCTTTTACTAGATCCTTGATAAAGGTTGCCACCCAAAAGATAGGTCTGCCTTTCTCTTTAAGATGTTGGCTGATTTGCTGTGTTTTTCAATAGTTTTTGATTTATTTGGTAATTGGAACATATAGTTTCAGATGAAAATGGGTAACAGACAAATTTTCCATACATAATTAATTTTATACTGTCCAAATACACATCAATCATTATTCACTGTACTGCCACTGGTCTTGTAATACAGATACTAGATTTTTAAATAACAAGCTGTATGCTTGATATCAAAATTGTATTACATAAATAAAGAATACACTTCAATTACTGCAGAACAGATCTTTGATCAATAAAGAAACATTTGTTTTATCATAAGGAACACAAAATCTGCCTGCTTTAGTGCCTTTACAATTTAATACTTTTAAGCATTAAGTTGTCATGTTATGTTGTACTTGCATTAAAAATGCTGAATGTTGACAAAGGAAACCATGTTCTATGCAAGCTTACACTAAATGTTCAGTCTATGACTGCTTCATGATTATATGAAATATTTAAATGGTCGGCTTAGGCTGTTGTGTGCTTCGATATTGAATCACTTCACATTAAATATTCCCAGAATATATTATGAATTAATAATTCAATGTCCAGCTTGAAATCAGGATCATACTACATATCATATTAAGTAAAGTGATAGCCTTGTCTCTATTCCTATTAATTTCTAGCAAAATAATAATGATATGAAGTGAGGGGAAAGATACATCACAGCAGATTGTTGGACTAATTAATGTTTTGGGAACTTGCTTCCCTTGAAGACTACAAGTTTGTGTCTTGCCTCCCTTTTTGCAATGCTACAACAGGCAAACTAATATATAAGCTCAAATTGAAAAGTTTCCATATAACAATAATGACACTGCAAATACAAAATGCTTTGGAATGTTATATGGTTGTGAAAGGAGCTATTCTGTGCAAACGCACAGTAAGTAGTAACTCAGTAAGTAATCTGCTTAACACAATGATGATACTAGTGTGTTGTTAGGACTTGCCTTTCCCTTCTCTGTGACAAGCTGTCGAAAATACAACCATCCTTCTTTCCTGACATCACTGAAGGTCACATCACAGAGTTCAGACGTGGAATGTCGCTTAGACCTGGTGTTTTCGGGAATATCCAAGTTATCTAAAGACTAAATAATAAAATTGAAATTATTGCCCTTAAAAATTATGAAAAGCAGAATTTTAATTTCTATTTAATTCCTGAATCATTATGATTTAAAATGCCTGATTTTGAAACAATTAAAGATGTGAGTTAGGCAGCAGTCTTATTTATGCAAACTGGAATCCTACTCCATCAATGTGACTAGGATGCCATCTTAACCAGAAAGTCAGTGGATGCAACTCCAACAGCAGACACCCATTCAGATCACCAAAGAGGTATTGTAATACAAGTTTTTAAATTTTTCTTTGTATTGCCTGGTGAATGAGGGGAACTTTTCTGGAACTCACAAGAGATGTTGGCATTTCCTGCTTAGACGATCAAACTATTAACTGTCCTGAACCTCTGTCACCCATTCACCCTAACTTTTTGCAACTATCTTGGGCCCAAATGCCGCCCAAACTTTCTGCCTCTTGCCATCAGCTTCTCCGGTGTTTTGGTTGTGAATTTGACTACAGACATTAATGAGGCCCAGCCTTTAAAATGTCTGGGTTTCTTGGTGCTGCTCCCAAATAGCTGATCACTCTTTCATCTGAGGTTAAAATTCCCATCAATAATTAACAACTTTTTTGTTTAACAGTACAAAGATCCATAATGCATGTTATTCTAGATATTTCTTCTGCAAGGGAACTTCTAGGCCTTACTAACCACAGCTGAGGAGTTTAAGATGTACATTTGGATGAATAAAAATGTGACTTTTTTTGTTTATTATAAGAAACCTTTTTCTGCACGTTGCTTATCTTTTAAGGAGTGTGTAGGAACAATAAAGTTATTCCACTGATCATAAATACCGAACTCTCTTTGGTTTACTCCAATACTGTGAGACTTCATTAAGTCTGAAAACTAATTTTGTGAAACTCCATGTCAATGCTTGAATTGTCAGATTATTTTCTACCTCCCTAGGAGAAGCTCACTGCCATGATCATTCTTCAATGCCCTGGCAAATGGCTTCTATTTCTTTAAGACTTGACACTGAGGATCAGAAAGTTATCTAATTGTGGGGAAGGAGGCGCCATAGCCAAGCCCAATTTCACTCTTACAAGATATAACATCCTAGCCTGTGACCCCTTCTTACAGCAGGAGTGACGAGTTAGTGATCAAAAGTGGGAATACTAGATGATTTCCCCACCCAGGAGGAATGAAGCGAAACTTATTTTTCTTGTTGCTGTATTAATTGAAGTCAACTGACTTAGTATGGTCCAGGGATCAAATTCAATTTAAATATTCATTTCATTACTCACAGGTTGAGATTAAATTGATAAATAATATTTTTAAAAATAATAAGTTTGATACTTAGGCTCAAATTATTTTAAAATATTCAGAAGGATCTTGACAGGTATTTTAAGAACACAGAACATAGAATCCTACAGTGCAGAAACAGGCCTTCGGCCCATCGAGTCTGCACCAACCACAATCCTAGCCAGCCCTATCCCCATATCCCTACACATTTACCCACTAATCCCTCTAACCTACACATCCCAGGATACTAAGGGACAATTTTAGCATGGCCAATCAACCCAACCTGTACACTTTTGGACTGTAGTAGGAAACCGGAGCACCTGGGGGAAATCCGTGCAGACATAAGGAGAATGTGCAACCTCCACACAGACAGTGACCCAAACCGGGAATCGAACCCAAGTCCCTGGAGCTGTGAAGCAGCAGTACTAACCACTGTGCTATTTTGCCACCTAGGGCCAGTTTCTTTTGCCACATGACACAGTTTCCTTTGAGAATGAATGAATCTTTGATTTTTCTTAGATAAAAAAGTTTGACTTAATGTTTTGTGGCAGAGTTCTGTTAACAAACAAAACTATTTCCCTCTTATAAACTGTATGCATCCCCAAGAACTGCATCCCACCTCTCAATCCCATCTCTACTTAGGATGTACAGCTGTACAGGGCATTAATGAGATTACATCTGGAGACTTGCATTCAGTTTTGGTCTCCTTACTTAAGAAAGGTCATAACCGCATGCAAAGCAGTTCAGGGAAGGTTCACAAGACTGATTCCCTGGAGTTGAATGAGAATGATATATTAAAATATACAAGGTCTTGAGGAGGCTTAACAGAGTGATACTGAAAAACGTTTACATCTGTGGGAAAGACCAGAACTAGGGACACAGATTAGAAATGAGGGGCATCTGATATTAGATGGCGATGAGAAGAGTTTATTTCTTTCAGAGGGTCTGAGTCTGGGGAATTCTCTTTCCCAGAGAGTTGTAGAGGTGGGGTTACAAAATATTTTTAAGACAGAAGGTAGGTGGATTCTTTACCAACAAGGAACTTGAAATGCTCAGAAAAGTGGATAGAAGATGTTCTAATTGGTCACGTAAGGTGGCTCTATAGGTCTGGGCAGGTGTGCGGTTGTCACCTTCTCCAGCTCATGGGAGCATATGGTGGCAGTATGATGGGCTGCTACCCCTCGAGCCTGTGGCTTCTAAGAAGCATTTGGCTTCGAAAATAGTTATTAACGTCACCAAACACCTGAAAAACTATAGGTTAATATTTTCTTGCTGCTCTTTCACTCACATAGAACCCCAAGGCAACTGTTTAACTCCCTTCCTCCTTCTGCTGTGGGATGACCTGCTGTAGCTGCTTTTAGACTACAGAGTTCCAGAATTCACTGATTAAACTGTATGAACTGCACAGTTCTTTCATATAGATATCAAATACATCCTTTGAAAATGTGATGTTAATTCAGCTGAGGTGGCTTGATACACCTCTCCAGCAAATGGCATGCAGTAGATTGGACGTTTACTTCAGTTTTGCATTGTGATATTTTATACCATTTTGCTTCTTATTAATTGGTACAGATATGAAATATTACATTTTTATGAATAAGACATCAGTTATGAATTGATCATCGCTTTGCTTTACATTAAAAATGGATTAATCATTATCACAGCTTTAATAATGTCCCTAGCCAGAAGTTCTGCTTAAAATTTGATCGCTGATCAACCTCCAAAAATTTTATTTGCAGTATTCCAATTACATAATTTTCAATATTGATAATTTGAGATAGAAACAGAAACTGTTAATATTACACATCAGTCAGCATCTGAAAGAGAACAGAGATTACAATTTTGTGCACGGCCAATGTGATAATACTGTGCATGAAAGAAATGTGTTTGTCTCATGTTTCTTTGAGAAGGGAATGTTTTAAATTTCACCTCTGATTATGTGCTGAGTTGTATGCTCCAATCAGCCCATCTGCTGAGAATGCAGAAGAATATTGCTCCTAATTATTAATGTTTGTTTTAATCAGAGCTAATGCAGTTTTTTTTTATTTTTTGCGTTATCCCTTGAGGTTTCAGAGTAGAATTTAATTAGGTTGATTAACAAAAGAAAGGTCATATACTAATGGGAGATCTAGACTTAGAGAGATAAGCAGACAGTTTCTGTCTGGATCTGCAAGGAGCAGCAACTCTTCTCTCTCTGTCTTTCTAGTGATTGTAGTCTGGGACCTACTAGAAAATAGGCCTCTCTCTCCAGAGATGTTGTAGAGGTTTAACATAGAACATAGAACATTACAGCGCAGAACAGGCCCTTCGGCCTTTGATGTTGCGCCGACCAATTAAGAAAAAGCAATGACCCTCTAACCTAAACCATTCCCTTTTTATCCATAAACTTATCTACTAACCTCTTAAACGCCACCAAACTTGGCGCATCTACAACTGCAGCAGGCAGGGCATTCCATACCCTTACCACCCTCTGGGTAAAGAACCTACTTCTGACATCCGTCCTATAACTACCACCCCTTAATTTAAAGCTATGTCCCCTCGTGCTAGCTTTCTCCATCCTAGGAAAAAGGCTATCACTGTCCACCCTATCTAAACCTCTAATCATCTTATATGTTTCAATAAGGTCTCCTCTTAGCCGCCTTCTTTCTAACGAAAACAACCTCAAATTCCTCAGCCTCTCCTCATAAGACCTGCCCTCCATACCAGGCAACATCCTGGTAAACCTCCTCTGTACCCTCTCCAATGCCTCCACATCTTTCTTATAATGCGGGGACCAGAACTGCACACAATACTCCAAGTGCGGCCGCACTAGAGTTTTGTACAGTTGCAACATGACGTTGCGGCTCCGAAATTCAATCCCCCTACCAATAAAAGCTAAGACTCCGTATGCCTTCTTAACAACCTTATCGACTTGATTGCCAACTTTCAGGGATCTATGCACATATACACCAAGATCCCTCTGTTCATCAACACTATTAAGAGTCCTACCATTAGCCCTATACTCTACACATTTGTTATTCCTGCCAAAGTGAATTACCTCACACTTTTCCACATTAAACTCCATTTGCCACCTCTCGGCCCAGCTCTGCAACTTGTCCAAGTCTCTCTGCAAACTATAACACCCCTCTTCACTATCTACCACTCCTCCGACTTTGGTGTCATCTGCAAATTTACTAATCCATCCTTCAATACCCCCATCCAGATCATTTATAAAAATTACAAACAGCAGGGGCCCCAAAACAAATCCCTGAGGTACACCACTTGTAACCGAACTCCATGATGAATAATTTCCATCAACCACCACCCTCTGTCTTCTATCAGCTAGCCAATTCCTGATCCAATTAGCTAAATCACCCTCAATCCCATACATCAGCATTTTCTGCAAAAGCCTTCCATGGGGAACCTTATCGAACACCTTACTAAAGTCCATATATATCACATCAACTGCCTTACCCCCATCCACCTTTTTGGTCAATTTTTCAAAAAACTCAATAAGGTTAGTAAGGCACGACCTAGTTTGACGACTAGCAGCTTATATCTCAGCACATAAGCCTTTTATTTGCTAACTGATTTTGAAAAGGGATTTATGCTGATGAGGAATATTGCTTAAATTGAAACTAACAGATATAGATTAACAGGTTAGAATTGAATCTTGTCATGTTTAAATATTTTAATTGGTAAAAGTTAGCTAATTCATTCGTTATATTTAAATTGTACTGTTAAATAAAGTTTGTTTTGATAAAAGCTTCCTAGAGGATCAGTAAAAATGGAGTGAAACACCTTGTCCTCACATTAATGCCAAGAATCAAAAAAACGTTTGGGTCCAATCTAACTTCATAATATACCTGGGGGTTTCTGATCTGGTCCCTAAAACAAGCCAAACTGATAAAAGCTCTGACAAGAAAGGTGAGCTCATGAATTTGAGATGCTTACTGATCAGCTGTACCTTTGCAAATTGTGCTTTTTTTATAACAGAAATCAATCACGTGCCCTAGACAGAAAGAACATGGCCCATGAATTTTTATAACTGGATTTTCATCTTTGAGGCAGGTCGCAGAAGTTGTGGAAATTCTTGGTGCACCCATCCGCTTTAGGGGGAAAAAGTGTCATAAGGACTGGATTTTCATTGTGGGGGGACAGTGAATGCTTTAGTCAGGTCAGTCCATTCCAGAAAATGTTAAGAGGGAGCCACAGGGGCTGCTAGTAAAGAGGAGAGTTGTTAAAAGGTCCACCTTGTTAATGTGGGACTTTGTCCTAGTTAAAATAAAAAGAGAAAGGCCCACAGCTTTAATCTTCTTCACCCCCATGCCCTATTCATATAATCTCATGTCCACCCCCCCTCCCCCCCACTCCCCCTCCACCCCCCACAACTACCTCCTTTGGCTCCATACCAAACTATGGTATTTCCATGCCCACTCATTAACAACTTCCCATTTTCTTTTAAAAAAAATTCTTTTATTACAGCCTAATAAATGTGTCAATCATCCAGACTCTTTAACAGTAACAGAAACTGCAAGCACTTAAAACTTCTTTGTCTTGTGTAAATAAATATTGTCAATCAAGCACGGTTTTCATAGAATCATAGAACAGAACCTACCGTACAGAAGAAGCCCTTTGGCCTATTGAGTCTACACCGACCACAATCCCACCCATATCCCTACATATTTTACCCACTAATCCCTCTAACCTACACATCTCAGGACACTAAGAGGCAATTTTAACATGGCCAATCAACCTAACCCGCACATCTTTGGACTGTGGCAGGAAACTACAGCACCCAGAGGAAACCCACACAGACACAAGGAGAATGTGCAAACTCCATACAGAAGTGACCCAAGCCAGGAATCAAACCCAGGTCCCTGGAGCTGTGAAGCAGCAGTGCTAACCACTATGCTACCGTACCATACCTACTGGGGTTCACATTTTTCAATAAGCTTTCTGGGCGCTCAGTCAAACCTCATTATGTATTCTTGGCTGAGAGCCCAAACATTCATTAAAATACTAAAATTCCTGGGTATGGAGGAGCATAGATGATGTCTGGGGGAAACAATCTTGGAATGGGACAAGAGAAGAACCTTTATAATTTGCCCTTTGTGCAGAGTATGGTTCACTATACATCTGAGGTACTGTGAACTATTACGCTTTAAAAAGAGATGCAAGAAGCCATGAAAATTGAAGAGGATTATGACCTATCTATCCCCAAAATGTAGCTGGCCAGGTCTGGAATGCAGGGTGTGGTTTTTTGAACCAGTGATGATGATCTAAAGAACATTTTGCATGCATGGCAAATTAGCATTATTCATTAGTTTCTTAGAAATTAAATAAATGATATTATTCCTGCTAATAAGTTTCTGTTATACATGATGGATGATGAAAAGTCATAAACCAGAAATGTTAACGTTTTTTCTCACTCCACGGTTGCTATCAGATCTGTTGACTACTTACAACATTTTCTATGCTTATTTCAGGTTTCCATAATCTATAGTATTTTACTTTTGTATAGGTATCTCAATTGTTTCACAGTGGCAAGCAAGTTAATGAGGTTCATCCAGACCTTCTGCACTTCATTAACGTGTAGTATTCATAATGATGGTTTTACTGGTAACCAATACGGAAAGTTACTCATTTTTCTTATTTCTAAGATCAATTCTTACCCCATCTGTGAAAAAGTTCCTCAGCAGCTTCAGACTAGGAACCCGTTTTGGCAATTTCCTAATAAAAATGAACAAGAACATAACTAGGATCAAAATATATCAACTTCCTTGGCATATGCCCATCCAATTATCATAGAACGTGTTACGAATTGTTACTATTATTGGATCGCATTTTTTGTTTTTTTTAAGTTTAAGAAATGGTATATATTATAATCAGGTCAAACGTTATGGAGTTCATAACAATATACAAGGTGTGGATATAGTGGTGATAACTAGTGTAAAAGACGCTGGTAGTATTCTATGTCATCTTTTATTGTGTTTAATAATACCATTGAAAATTAATATAGATAATTCAGATGATCTGTCCGACAAAAAACGTTCATTGCTTTTTCACTTTTCAGTTGCAGTGCAGCCTGATGTTCTTATTTCAATTTTAAATGACTGCCACATTAAATGGAGCTTCAAAACAAGTTTTTGGCAACAGATATTGGCCAGAATCTTCCAGTCTTACCCATGACAAGGCTGGAAAGTCCCTCACAAAGTCCCGGCCGTTGATAATTTCTAATGCTTTGTTACCTGATTCTGCTCACGACGAGACTATATATAAAGGAAGGGATTAAAAGGATATTGTGTACACTGCAGTACCAATTCAGCTGTATTCAGAAACTGAGACTCATGCTGAAACAGATAGCCTGTACCAAATATAAAAACATTCCGAGAATCTTCAAGATTCACTTTGTTTCTTTAATGTGAACAGAACTTGCTGTTTCTAAACTCACTTTCTTGGAACATAGACAATTGCCTGTTTCCTCATAATTCAGGGCACCTTTTCTATAATTAGAAATTGAACTGGGGAATGTAGATTAAGGGCAGCTTTTTGAGGTAAATCCAGATCCGTCATATAGGTATCAGTTGATTAGAGTTCAGGAAAACTTATTCCTGTGTAAATGAAGGATAAGGATGGCAAGATTAGGAATCTTGGATGACAAGAGAAATTGTGAGCTTAATCAAAAAGAGAAAGGACATATGTAAGGTTTAGGAAATTGAATACAGACAGAGCCCTCGAAGAATATAAAGAAAGCAGGAAACAACTTAAACAAGGCATTAGGAAGACCAAAATAGGCCATGAAGTATCATTGGCAAACGAATAAAGAAAAATCCCAAGGCACTCTATACCAATATATGGAGCAGGAGAGTAGCTAGGGAAAAGGTAGGTCCATTCAAAAACAAAGGAGGGAATTTATGCATGGAGTTTGGGTAAGTGTGTGAGATCCTTAACAAATTATTTATATTGGTACTCACAAAAGAGAAGGACTTGGTGGATGCTGAATTTAGAGAGAGGGATGTTGATATTCAAGGGCATGTCAATATAATAAAAGTGTTGGGTGTTTTGAAAAATATTAAGGTAAGCATATTCCCAGGGCCTGATAGGATCTATCCCAGAACACTAAGGGGAAGCAGGGTGGAAATTGCAGGGGTCTTGTACAAAATCTTTGTATTCTCTTTCAAGGAGAGGTCCCACAGGACTGAATATAGTCAATGTTGTTCTCTCGTTTCAGAAGGGTAACTGGATAAATCCAGAAAATTACAGGTCTAACATTAGTGACCTATTATTGGAGAAGATTATTAGAGAAAGGATTTACTCACATTTGGAAAAAATATAAACTTAGTGGGGAAGGTCATGTCTCTCAAACAAAATAGAGTTTTTTGAGGAAGTGACAAAGATGATTGATGAGGGTAGGGCAGTGGATGTTCTCTATACTAACTTTAGCAAGACCTTTGCTACCTTCCCTCATAGCAGGCTCTTATAGAAGGTGACGTTACATGGGATCCGTGGTGAACTGGTAAGATGGATGTAGAACTGGCTTTGACACAGAAGACAAAGTAGCAGGATGTTTTTCTGACTGGAAATCTGTGATCAGTGGTTTTCCGCAGGAGTCAGTGTTGGGACCTCTGTAATTTGTAAATATATATATAAAAAAAATTATTTGGAGGAAATGTCCTCATCGGTCTGATTGTGTAGTCCTTAAACATACAAAAGTTTGGGGGCAGATAGAGAGGAGGATTCCAGAAGATAAATCAGGTTATGGACAGGCTGGGAGATTTGAGCAGAGAAATGGCAGATGGAATTTAATCCAGATTGTGTACTGGGCACCTTGTAACTGCACACTGGGGTTGGGCTGAGGCCTAAAGGAAGGCTGGGAGATGCACACTCTATAATCGGGGATCAGCTAGGCAGGAGGGGGGCAATCTGACAGGGATGGGATGTGATTCGCCATAATGGTTATTGGGCCAGTGTTGTCCAGGGGTGGGGTTTCAGAATATATTCTGTAGGGGTCCTGACAGACCTCTTTGTTACGCAGAACGCAGTAATATGCACTGGCACAATAGCATCTTCTAGTGCTAAGCAGCTGGCTATCTGGCGAGAATAGACTCCTTCCACTCCCTCTACTCGCATGAACACACTTTGCTTTTTTTTGCACTAAGTGGCATAAGATTGTGTCTGAAAGTTCGCTGAAGAAATGGATGCAATTCACTCCCATTTTCATGCTTTTCAGCATTTAAAACTTTTTTAGTAAGGTTGTTCCCAATGGCTTTTATGCATATGTTCCAACAAAAGAACCTCCCCATAAAAAAAAACTTACGAGTACACTTTTCCCTCATCCCGATATGTATTCAGCCCTTCATCACAGGACTTGGACCTCTCCGTTGTTATGGCAAGAAGATAAGATGAACGTCGACTAGCTTTTATGTTGCCTGGTTGAAGAAACAACAGATGTAATAGGCAATGAAAAAATAAGATTATGAAGCCATAACAATTCCTATTTGAATGCTGTGGCTGAACTGCCATTGTCAATACTGTACGTACATTGGTATCTGCTACAAATTTGCTTAGTGTTGATTATAGATATTGTACTGAAGGTTTCATAGGAAACTCCAAATGTATAATACTTTGTACCAATCAAAACTGATCTTGGGCTTTTCTTGGCTCAATGGGTATTGGTTAAGATAGTTTAAGATAGATTTTTTCCCCTACTGGCTTCCTGCTGAATAACTCAAATTCTACACTATTAAAAAGCACAAAATAGAGTTTTACTGTAAAAACACATAAAATCAGATGGTATCCCAGCTTCCACACCAGAAATTGATTGACAGTCTTTGCTCACTCTTGTTCAACATTAATTAAGTCCAAGTTAACCCTTTGGAGGCTTCTGCCAATTTTATAGGATAATCTTTGGTTTCCAAACTTCTTTACGCCAGCATGACTGATTAGAAAGTCACTGCATACGGAACTTAACTAGAAATCCACATCTTATTGTTACAATGTACTTCACAATGGAACCAGCTAAATTTAATATCTTTAAAAGCAGTAAACCACTCTAAGTGTCCGAACTAATTCTGTAGAATGATGATTGAATATCACAATCAACACCAATTTAGTGAACGCTATTATTGCTGCAATATTTCATGCAAATTCCCAATTAATTCATACAATATATAATTTGACAAACAGCCACACTCCAAGAAAGCAAGATTAAGAAGTTCAGTGCTTCACGTTTGTTTCCCTAGTCTTCAAAAATTACAGTGGCAGAATTTCAAAGTGATTTACTGACTGGGGAATGTCTCAAGATGTTTTTGAAACTGGGTAGGTAGAATAACACACAAAAGCATTAGGAAAAGTTTATTGGGAAGTAAAACATCTTCCCACCCAGAAAGTGCCATGATTTTTGTTCATTCTCACCCAATCAGCAGCTTTGACAGCAAACTTGTGCCATTGTTACTTTCTGGTAAAAGGATCAGAGAAAGCTAACTATAGGATCCCTTCTTCAAATAAAATGAACAATGTAAATATATTTCATTGTCAGAAATAAATGGTATTCAACCGATATGAAAGCAATGCACATTGTCAATCCTAACATGTAATATTACATCAGATCTCTCAATAGCAGAAATCTTATAATTTTCGAAGTCCTCTATCACTTTTGAACTAAGTTTCAGTAGAAATTTCAGAATTGTGATTAATATACATTTCTTGTTTTTTTTTAATTGGGGAAGGAATGAACGTTGGACTTAATAACTACCGTACGCTTAAAATGTCATAGATCTTCATTCATTGATAAAAATCATTTGTTTCAGTGTTATATCACTACAAATACAGTGCCTTTTTAGAATTTATTCTTGGGATCTGGCTGGCTAAGTGGGCATTTTGTAATTTCAAGGAGGAATTCAATATAGCTCTTGGGCTCAAGAAATATGGTTGCTGAGCAAGATCAGGGTCTTGAATTGATGATCAGCCAGAATCATAATAAATGGTGGGGCAGGATCAAAGAGCTGAATGGTCTACTCCTGCTTCTATTTTCTTTTTATGTTTCTATTTCTTACTCATCCTTAATTGCCTCTGAAAAGGTGCTGGAATGCTACCTTCTTGAATTGCTGTAGTTCACATGGTATAGGTACACCCACAGTACTGATATGGAGCATCATCCATGATTTGGATCCAGCACAATAAAGAAGCAGCATTTTATTTCCAAGTCAAGTTGGTGGATAACTTGGAGAGGAACTTCCAGGTATTGGTGTTCCCATGTGTCTGCTGTCCTTGTCCTTCTAGATATGCTAGGTCCAAATCATGAATGATCATGGGTTTGAAAGGTGCTGTTGGAAAAGGCTTAGTGAGCTCCTGCAGTGCATCTTCTAGGTAATACACATTGTTGCCACTGTGAATCTATGGCAGAGGGAGTGCATGTTTGTGGATGGAGTGCTAATCAAATGGGCTTTTTTGTCCAGGATTGTGTCAAGCTGTTTGATTGTTGTTGTTGAACCCAGCCAAGCAAATGGACAGAATTCCATCATACTCCTGACTTATGCCTTGTAGATGGTGGACAGGCTCTGGGAGTCAGAACGTTTGAGTTACTCCCCTCAGGATTCCTAGCCTCTGAACTGCTCTTGTATTTA
Source organism: Sphyrna mokarran (assembly GCA_024679065.1). Lineage (NCBI taxonomy): Eukaryota > Metazoa > Chordata > Chondrichthyes > Carcharhiniformes > Carcharhinidae > Sphyrna > Sphyrna mokarran. The sequence continues at coordinate 6,378,038 of JAGIQG010000027.1, read as the reverse complement.
TATCAGTTGCGATTCTGGTCAATGGCAATCCCCAGGATGTTGATGGTGGGGCATTCAGCAGTGGTAATGCTACTGAGTGTCAAGAGGCGACGGTTAGATTCCCTCTTGTTTCGGAGATTGTTATTGCCTGGCACTTCTGTGGTGTAATTATTACTTGCCACTAATCAACCCAAAGCTGAATGTTGCCCAAGTCTTGTTGCATTTGGATACGGACAGCTTCATATCTGAGGAATTGCAAACAGTACTGAGCATTGTGCAATCATTGATGAAATACCCACTTCTGACCTTATTATAGAACATAGAACAATACAGCACAAACAGGCCCTTCGGCCCACGAGTTGCGCTGATCACATCTACCAATCCACAGAACTATCTATAACCTCCTATCCTATTCTTTTCCATATACTCATCCAGAAGTCTCTTAAAAGACCCCAACAACCTCCGAAGGCAGTCGGTTCCATTCACTCACCACCCTCTGAGTGAAAAACCTACCCCTGACATCTCCTTTGTATTTGCTTATGGAAGGAAGATCATTGATGAAGCAGCTGATGATGGGTTGGACTCAGGATACTATACTGAGGAACTCCTGCATCAATCAGATGGATAAATACCAACTGAAAGGCACTGCTAATGGCAGCAGAAAACATTCCAAAGCTTCCCACTGCTGGCAGCACACAAGAATACAGTAGGGAGAATTTCATCCCTAAACTCTTAAGTCATCTATTGCTCACTTATGCTGTAAAATATTTGCAAAATGAAAACATATGCAAACTCACTGCAATCCTGAGAGTAATGCCTTGAATGAACGAAGGGGAAGGTGAAAGTTGGAGAAGCAGGACTAGTGATGATAGTTGGAGCTGAATTTTGACCACTGGAAACAACAGCTGATGCAGGGATGTGACCAGCCACCAGGTCAATACTTGGGCTTGTTGGTTCATCTGTACAGGAAAACAGATGAAGGCAGAAAACAATTATTAAATTAACCAACTTGCTAATGTTATAAAACACTTTTTTATACTACTACATTCAGAGGAAGAGTTAATTGTTAATTATTCTCAAGTTTTGTATATTAACAAAAAAACTTGTATTTTTATACTCCTTTTCACAACTTCAGGATGTCCCAAGGTGCTTTAGAACCACTGAAGTATATATGATTATAATGCAGTGTGGTTCGTTTAAAATCAACTCTAATCAAATCAAATTTTGCCCTCAGATGTATTATCCATGTATATATCTGTTTTTATTCACTTGCAAATTCTAAGCCTGATTAACAATTAAAATATTCCTACTGTAAATGCCACAAATAGATTTATTAAATTTAGAGGCACAAGTACACAACAGTTAAATTTATAGTATTTTTAGATAAAGTCAATTCACATCCTAAAATGATTTGCAATGCCTAAGGCTGTTTTGAATCAAGTGTCCTGCCAATCCAAAACAATGGATTATTTAGTACATTACTGCACAAATGTAATTTACAAATCAATTCTTTCAAACCTCAAACCAATTATTAACAAAAATAATATGCCTGGTTATCAACTATTTAAATACAGGTATCAACATTTTCATCATTTCCTCATACTAAACAGCACGATGTAAGCATTACAACTTCGGTAGATTAAAAAAGCATTGCTTTATGCATTTTTTTAATGCATTCTGTCTGCACGAGAGATAATTTTTGATATCCATCAGACTTAAATAGAAAATTAACAGAAGCTGGAATATTTTGAGATTGGTAGTTGTGGAATCGTCATAGAACAGGGTTCAAGTACACAGCAAGATTAGAGTTATTACAGCAAAAAATTAGAGCCATTAGATCACACAGAACAGAAAGAGGCAATCCAAAACTAAATACATTTTCCCACAGACTTGTATAATTCATTTGCATCACATGATTTTCTAAATTTCTCTTAGAAGATGTAATAGTTTCTGTTTCAACCACTTCCTGAGAGGAAAAATGCTTCCAAATTAAAATAATTCCATGTAAAGATATTTCCAACTTGTCTTTAACTTTACTCCTGCAATTTTAATCTGATGTTCCTCTTCACCAACTCTCTGACAAAAGCAAATAGATTTTCACTAATTAACCTATCAACATACTTCATAATTTTATAAACCTCTATTATATATTTTCTTAACTTTCTCTGTTCATCTGGAAATAGTTCCAGTATCTCAAGCAACTCTAGTCAAATAAATGAATAGATCAAAAATTAATAAAGCATCCAAAAATAAAAAAAATATTTTTATGGAATCCAGATACTACATTATTTTTGCCGAGGTATATATACTTTTTGCTAAATAAAAATATAAACATATATCAAAAAGTGGTCCAATTTCTTTTTAAAATATTGGCACAATACATATGAACATATAAATTAGGAGTAAGCCATTTGACCCTTTGAGGTTGCTCTGCTATGTTTCGCTCTAATTATATAAACTCCACATTCCTCCCTATGATTGATAACTTTCACCTCTTTGCTTATCAAAAATTTACCTCTGCATTAATGATATTCAAGCATTCTGCCTCAACCACCTTTGAAGGAATAGAGTCTCACAATATGGCAATCCTAAAAGATTTTGCTTATCTCCATCCTAAATGGTTGATCCCTTATTTTGATAAAGTGATCTTGAGCTCTAGACTATAACACAAGAGGAAGCATCCTTCCAATATCCACCATTTAGTCCCCTCAGGTTCTTACATTTTTCAATCAAGTCGCTTCTTAATTCTTCAAAATTCCAGTGGACACTAACCTAACCTGTCCATACTTTCCTCACAAAATAACCTTGCCATTCCAGGTATTAATTTAGTAAACCTTCTCTGAACTCCTTCCAATCCATTTACATATTGCCTTAAATAAGGAGACCAATACTGTACACAGTACTCCAGATGTGGTCCTCCAAATGTTTAGAATAACTGAAGCACAATCTCCCAACTTTTGTATTCAATTTCCCTTGCAATAGATGATAACATTCCATTATCTTTGCCAATTACTTGCTGTACATTGTTTGCAATTTTTTGCATGAGGATACCTAAATCCCTCTACATCTCAGAGCATTGCAATCTCTCACAATTTATATATGCCTTGTTTTATTTGTCCTGCCAAAATGGACAACCTCATGTTTTCTCACATTATATTCCATTTATCAGATATTTGCCTCTCATCTAACTTATCTATATCCTTTTATAGTCTTCTTATGTCCTCTTCATGACCTACTTTCCTACCTGTCTTTGTGCCATTCAGCAAATTTAGCAACCATGCCATCAGTCACTTCATCCAAATCATTTACATAAATTGTAAAGAATTGAGGTCCCTGATCCCTCAGAGTTACCATTTGTCACATCCTGCCAACCAGAAAATGAATCATTTATGCCTACTCACTGTTTTCAATTAGCAAGTCAATCTTCTATCCATGTCAATATGTTACCTTCTATGCCATGAGCTTTAATTTTTGCTTATAACCTTTAAGGAGCACGCTGTCCAATGCTTTCTGACCATCTAAGTCATCATCTACTCCACTTATTCCCCTTTATTCACAGCATGTTACTTCTTTTGGAATCATTATCTCCCTTTCATAAAACCATGTTGACTCTGCCTGGTTACCTTGACTTTATTTAATTGCCAAGTAATGACATATTTAATAACAGCTTCTAACATTTTATTTGTGACAGACGTTAAGCTAACTGGATTGTAGTTTCTTGTTTTCCATCTCCCTCCTTTTTTGAATAAAGAAGTTAAGTTTGCTATTTTCTAATCTAAGGTGAAGTCACAAGGGATCTGCAATCAGCTGACAAGATGCTAGTGTTGAGGAAGTGGAGAGGCTGCAGAATGACTTGGACAGATTAGGAGAGTGGGCAAAGAAGTAGCAGATGGAATACAATGTGGGCAAGTGTGAGGTTATGCACTTTGATAGCAATAGAGGCGAAGACTATTTTCTAAATGGGGAAAAACTTCGGAAATCTGAAACACAAAGGGACTTGGGACACAAATTTCTTAAGGTTAACATACAAGTTCAGTTGGCAGTTAGGAAGGCAAATTCAATAGAGGGCTAGAATACAAAAGCAGGGGTGTACTGCTGAGGATGTATAAGGCTCTGGTCAGAACCCATTTGGAATATTGTGAGTAGTTTTGGGCTCCATACCTAAGAAAGATGTGCTGGCCTTAGAAAGGAACAAATGAGGTTCACAAGAATGATCCCAGGAATGTAGGTTTGTCATATCAGGAGTGGTTGAGGAGTCTGAGTCCACTTGAAGTTTAGAAGGATGAGGAGGGATTTAATTGAAATTTACAGAATACTGAGAGGCCTAGATAGAGTGGATGTGAAGAGGACATTTCCACTATGGGGAGAGACTAGAGCTCGAGGGCACAATTTCAGAATAAAGGGACACTGCTTTAAAACTGAGATGAGGAGGAATTTCTTCAGCCAGAGGATGATGAATCTGTGGAACTCATTGCCACAAAAGGCTGTGGAAGCCAGGTCATTATAAAGGAATCAAGGGTTATGACAGGAGGTAGGAGAATGGGGATTGGAATCATATCAGCCATGATTAAGCCAAATGGCCTAATTCTGCTCCTATATCTTATGGTCTTATGAACTGGCTTGGTCATTGAATACTGACAGTAGTAGTTTTTCTGATTGGAAATCTGTGACCAATGATATTCCACAGAGATCAATGCTGGGACCCTGTTGTTTGTAACATACATATAAATGAGTCATATTGTCACAGAGGTTTACAGCATGTGACTTGGACAAGTTGCAGAGCTGGGCCGAGAGGTGGCAAATGGAGTTTAATGTGGAAAAGTGTGAGGTAATGCACTTTGGCAGGAACAATAAATGTGTAGAGTATAGGGCTAATGGTAGGGCTCTTAATAGTGTTGAGGAACAGAAGGATCTTGGTGTATGTGTCAATAGATCCCTGAAAGTAGGCAGTCAAGTGGATAAAGTTGTTAAGAAGGCATATGGAGTCTTAGCTTTTATTGGTAGGGGGATTGAATTTAGGAGCCGCAGCATCATGTTGCAACTGTACAAAACTCTAGTGCGGCCGCACTTGGAGTATTGTGTGCAGTTCTGGTCCCCACATTATAAGAAAGATGTGGAGGCATTGGAGAGGGTACAGAGGAGGTTTACCAGGATGTTGCCTGGTATGGAGGGCAGGTCCTATGAAGAGAGGTTGAAGGATTTGAGGTTGTTTTCGTTAGAAAGGAGGCGGCTAAGAGGGGATCTTATTGAAGCATATAAGATGATTAGAGGTTTAGATAGGGTGGACAGTGATAGCCTTTTTCCTAGGATGGAGAAAGCTAGCACGAGGGGACACAGCTTTAAATTAAGGGGTATGAGTTATAGGACGGATATCAGAGGTAGGTTCTTTACTCAAAGAGTGATTAGGGAGTGGAATGCCCTGCCTGCAGCTGTTGTAGATGCGCCAAGTTTGGTGGCGTTTAAGAGGTTAATTGATAAGTATATGGAAGAGAAGGGAATGGTTTAGTTTGGAGGGGCATTGCTTTTTATTTTGGTCGGCACAACATCGAAGGCCGAAGGGCCTGTTCTGTGCTGTATTGTTCTATGTTCTATAAAAACAGGCCCTTCAACCCAACTTGTCCATGCCATCCCTGTTGTTTTAAAACCCCCTAAGCTAGTGCCAATTGTCCACATTTGGCCCATATCATTCTAAACCCATCTTAGCCATGTAACTGTCTAAATGCTTCTTAAAAGACAAAATTGTACCTGTCTCTACTACTATCTCTGGCAAATTTAGTAACCATGCCTCCCATATTCTCATCCAAATCATTAATATAAATGACAAATAACAGTGGACCCAGCACTGATTCAAAAATGATTTGGAGGAGAATGTAAGTGGTCTGATTAGTAAGTTTGTGGACAACATGAAGATTGGGGGAACTGAGGATAGTGAGAAAGATTTCCAGAGGATACAACAGGCTATAGATAAAACGGAAACTTGGAAGGAGAAATAGCAGATGGAATTTAATCCGGACAAATGCAAGGTGATACATTTTGGAAGGTCTAATGCAGAAGGGAAGTATACAGTAAATAGCAGAACCTTTAGAAGCATTAACATTAAGAGTGATCTAGGTGTACAGGTCCATTGTTCCCTGAAAGTGGCAACACAAGTAGATAAGATGGTCAATAAGGCATACAGCACGCTTGCCTTCATCAGTTGGAGTATAATATATAAAAATTAGTAAGATATGTTGCAGCTGTAAAGAACAAATTTGGCATATTGCATTCAGTTCTGGTCAGCACTATCAGAAGGATATGAAAACTTTAGAGAGGGTACAGAAAAGATTTACCAGTTTACCAGGACATTGCCTGGTTTGCGGGTGGGAGGATACAACAGATGTCTCACTGTCCGTCTTTTAAGGCCCTGGAATAAGGTGGGACTTGTCAACCCATAATTCCAATGGTTTGCTACATTTCACTTTCCTGGTGATTTGTAATATTCTTGAGTTCCCCCATCCCTTCCAATTCCTGATTTACAGCCATTTCTAGAATGTTCCTTATATTGTCTACAGTGAAGACCAATGCAAAATACCTGTTCAGTTCGTCTGCCATCTCTTTACTTTCCACTATTCATTTTCCACCTCTATTACTTATCCCTTAACTGAAATTCCAGTCAATTGTTGCCACTCTGCTTTTGTGTTTTCATATTTACTCTTATTTAAGTTTAAAATGTAATCTTAGACCCACTCTTATCTCCCTCAAACTGAATATAAAATTCAATCATACTATGATTACTTCTACTTTGGACAGTCTTCATTATATGCCCAGTAATTAATCTGGTTTCACTGTACAATACCATATCTAGTATAGCCTGCTCTCTGGTTGGCTCCAGAAAAAAACAATACCAAGAACATCCCATGAATTTGTCATCTATGTTACCTATGCTTATGTGATTATTCCGATCTACACATAAATGGTAATTGCCAAAACTTCCTGACAAGTTCCTGCTATTTCTTCTTTGGTACTGTGATTACTGTTAGGGGGTCTGTACACACCATTCCCATAAGCAACTTCTTGTTTTATGATTCCTTATATCTATCCAAATTGCTTCTATATCCTGGTTTCCTAAGTCAACCCTCTCCTTTGTCATAATTTCATCTTTAATTGACAGAGCCACCTCTCCACCTTTCCTTAATTTATCTTTTCTAAAAGTCGTATACTCTTCAATATTCAGTCCCAATCTATGCCATCCTGCAGTCATGTCTCTGATACGGATATTAGATTGTACATATCTCTATTTGTACTGCTGGTTCATCTACTTGTTTTGAATGTTACATGCATTCAGATACAATGGTTTTGTCTCTTTATTATTATTGCAATCTCTAGCCTTATTTGTTAGCTTACAATTAGACTTGTGCTTTCTGTCCCTCCCTGTCATGCTCTGCTTCCCACATTAATCGGGTGGCCGCCAGCACCAGGGACCCAGTTCAATTTCTGCTTGGGTCACTGGCTGTGTGGAGTTTGCACACTCTCGCTGTGTCTGCATGAGTTTCCTCCAGGCAATCCAATTTCCTCCCACTCTGAAAGACATGTTGATTACGTGCATTGACCCAAACTGGTACCAGACTGTGGCGACTAGGGAAATTTCACAGAAATTTAATTGCAGTGTTAATGTAAGCCTTACTTGTGACTAATAAATAAACTTTACATTTTACCTACTCGCTTACTTTGTCTCTACTCTTTATTACACCACATCTTCCCATATATGATCCCTTGCTCCTGCTATTTAGTTTAAAACCTTCTCCATTTTCCTAGTTATGCAATTCACAATAAAACTTGTCCCAGCATGGTTCAGGTGTGGACTGCCCCAACATTACAGCCCCAATTTTTCCCAGTACTGATGCAGTGCTCTACGAATCTTAACCCACTTCTCCGACATCAGTTTTTGAGCCACACATTCATCTCTCTAATCTTATTTGAGCATGCCAGTTTGCACATGGCTTGTAATAACTTGATTATGCTTAGCATTGAGCCAATTAATGCTTCACCAAACATAAAAATTATTACCTTTGAGGATCTGCTTCTTAATTTGGTACCTAGCTCCATATAGAGCCTTTTTTCTTGTCTTACATATATCATTGTACTTATATGGATAACAATAACTGGACCCTATCCACTCACTACAAGTTTTTTTCCAACCCTGAGCAAGATATCTTGATCCCTGGTACTCGGCAGGCAACACAGCCTTTTGGATTCTTGCCTTATGTTCCATTGAAAAGCAGGATTGAGGACCTTGATTATTTTCCGCTGTGCAGAAAGTAGGGTCCTAAATGCCAATGGAATCCTTCCTTTCTCCTGCTGGGGAAATCTGGCAAGCTCCCAGAGAACTGGTGCAAATAGCTGCAGAATGCAACTGTTCCAGAAATTCAGAGCTGTATGTTGAGGACATAGTCCAAAAGAATATGTGTTCATGTTTGCTGTTGGAGGTAATCCAGTATCATAAAGGGATCATTTTATATCACAATTTGCACAAAATATTGATAGATTTAAGGGAATGATTGTAGATGTTATTTTTGGCCTTCTATAGGTTTCCTGCTCGAAGATGGGAATCCTTTTCATAAAACTCATTTTGAAATGAGAGGGGGGGGTAATTGGACTGCTCTTTGAAACAACTGGTTCAGGTCAATGAGCTGAATGGCCTTTTCCTGTGCTGTACTAATGATTTTATAATGATGATAATTATGGTATTAATAACAACTGAATTGGGTTTTATGGCTTCCACTGTGATGTTTGAAGGTATTGTGAGGCCTGCCTGCATCTAACCTGTCTCCCATTTTTTGGGGGTCGGGGAGGTGTTGGGCAAACTGTCTGCCTTTGCCCTGTGGATACCCTTAAATGGCAAATTAATGGCCATTTATGTGCTTCATCCCATCCCTGCTGCTGGCAAAAGGAGGCACAGGCCAAGCAGGCAGCCCAGCAGCTTTTACTGAGCAAGCTGGTGTTCAGAAAGAAGGAGATGAGTGGTTGGGCTTGGGAAGATTTCCAGTGCCCATACAGAAGCTTATTATATCCAGTTCTAGGCTAAACATTTGCATTGTTGTACACTTGTTTGGAAAGGCACATCTCTCAGCCTCACTACTTGTAGAATTTATGACAGACTCACCGTTCTGTTCCACATTCTAATTGGTCCCAGATGGATTCATCTGGGCCACCTAATAGAAATCATGGCTTCTAATGGAACATGAATAATTGAACACTTATCCAAGCAAGCTTCATTACCAAATACATTCAAAATGGTTCTTCACTTACCTACATGTTTGCAACATGTTTTGCTTAAAAAAATGCAAGGTGTGGTTTTAAGAACATAAGAAATAGGAGCAGGAATAGGCCATCTAACCCTTCGAGCCTGCCCCACCATCCAATAAGATCATGGCTGATCTGAAGTGAATCAGTTCCACTTTCCCGCTTTCTCTCCCCGTAATCCTTAATTCCCTTGTCTATCAGAAATCTATCTACCCGTGACTTAAATATATTCAACGAGATACCCTCCACCACTTCAATGGGCAGAGAATTCCAGAGATTCACCACCCTTTGAGTAAGGAAGTTCCTCCTCAACTCCATTCTAAACTGCCCTCCCCTTATTTTGAGGCTGTGCCCTCTAGTTCTGCTATCCTTTCTAAGTGGAAAGTAGCTCTCTACCTCTACTCTATCTAGCCACTTTATTACCTTGTAGGTCTCTGTATGATCCCCTCTCAGCCTTCTAAACTCCAACGAGTACAGACCCAGACTATTCAATCTCTCTTTCTCTCTTCATAAGATTTTCCTGCCCTGCCACATTAGTTGAGTAGTGTAGCAGGGCGGGAAATGTCAGTGGGAGGCCAATGACCAGCACCTGGCTAGCCGAGATCTTTCCTGACCATTATTTATGATGTGATCAGCCTTGCTCTGGGGAATGGCACAAAGCTAATTTAAACATTCATAACTCAATTTAAATCCAGATTCACAGATTTCCGACCTCACTGGTAGAGATCCACACTAGTGGGGATCACGCTGGCAAGGGGATGGGTGGGAGAGTGCCTCTTGGACAGCCTGCCATCCTGGCACTACCAGCCTGGCACCACACACAGGGCAGTGCCAAGGGGGTGAGCAAGTCAGGGGCTGACTCAAACCTGTGGGGGGTGGGAGGAAGCAGAGGTGGTTGTAGGCAGGCTAGGAAGAAACTCTGCATTGAAGGGTGGGGGCAGGTGTGGTGTTGGTAATCAGAGGCCGAGGCCAGAGATCAGATCTGGCAACTGGGAAGTCGGGACCGGCCATTGTTGAAGGCACTTAGATTTACTTTGGGAAAATCATGTCCGTGTAGACAACGAGAAAGAATTATCAGGACAGTGAAGAACCTGATAAGGGGAGATTGTGGCATAGTGGCAACGTCACTGGACTAGTAACCCAAAGTCTATTGCTCCAGATACACAGGTTCAAATCCACTATGGCTATAAATTCAATTAATAAAATCTAGAATTTAAAAGCTAGTCTCAGTAATGGTGATCATGAAATTGATCATTAAGATCTATCTGTTTCATTGATGCCATCCTTATTTGGTCTAGTCAACCTGTCTACATGTGATTGACTCTTAACTGCCCTTTGAAATGCCCTAGCAAGCAACTCAGTTCAAGAACAGTTAGGGATGGGCAATAAATGCTGGCCTTTCTAGCGATACCCACATGCCATGAAAGAACACAAAACAAAATGAAAACACGTTCAAAAGCGTAAGTAGAATGAGATAAAGCAAGGCAGAATTGTTTAAGAAGAGAATGTGTAGGTCCTTCTGAAGGATCTGTCACTATTGATAAATGACAAATCTGAATTAATAAGATTCTATATGTAAAAATAATGGATTAATGAGTGGATTAATGTGAAGTCCTTTGCCACATGATCTTTTGTGCATTGAAGCTAAGCATTATTTCAGTGACAATGGAAACTATTGTATATTGTATTTTTCATTCATAAAGCATCAATGTTTGTATTTGTTAGCAATAGCTCAGAAAGTAAAATGAGCAGGTGCAGATGCAAGATTGTGTACCATGGTATCAGGCCCTGCTTTACACACTAACATGCTACTGAAGATCAGAATTGTTAAGAACACAAGATCATGCCAGATCATTTGGAACACAAAATGCTGCAGATGCAATACACATGACTAGGTTAATAAGACCCATTTGAATTATTATGATTGTTAAAAAGTATTTTAGCCCATGCTATCATAGAATTGTAACAACACAGGAGGCCATTTGGCCCATCATGCCTGCACCGGCTCTCCAAACAAACATTATGGCTTAACAGCATTTCCCTATACCCATGCATATTTTTTCTATTAAAATAATCACCTAGTGCCCTCTTGAATGCTTCTATTGAACCTGAATCCATCACATTTCCAGGCAGTTCATGCCTGAACCAAATCACTGGTGTGAAAAGATTTTTCTTGTATCACATTTGCTTCTTTTGCAAATTACTTTAAATCTGTGCCCCTTTGTTCTTGATCCTTTTTTAAGGAACAGTTTCTACCCATCTACTCTGTCCAATGCCCTCATGGTTTTGAATATCTCTATCGAATCTCCTCTCAGCCTACTTCGTTCCAAAAAGAACATTCCTAACCTCTCCAATCTATCCTCATAACTGAAGTCAGTTATGATTCAATAAAAGTATTCTTCGCATGAATATTTTTGGTACAGTCACTAGGCTCTCTGAAGCACTTTCCCCAAATATATACCTAACCATGATACAAGTATTATTCAGAATACATAACCTTAAAATTGGTGATTCTCTTTTACAGAGCAGCTTAGTGCTTAGATTGGGTATTACTCTCCAATGGATCACAATCTGATAGGATGATCTGCATCCTCAATGTTTGCCTGCATCTGCTCTTTTATCAGACTCCTGAACCACAGGGACCTGTCCAGTTTGCTAGTTTTTCCATTATTCCTTTTTCACCAACCTATTCCTCCAATCTTCAGCTATTCACACAACCTCCGTCTCATGATATCTTTTATTTCTCCCATTCGACATCTAAGGGTTTTTCAGAGAAGGAAATGTAACTGTTCAAATCTTTAAGTGTATTTGGATATATCCCAAGAAAGTTCTAATCACTTTCAACTTTCAAACCAAGAACTATAAATGGGGATTAGGTTGAATTCTTTTGGCTGCCACAGAGAATGAGCCAAATGCCTTCCTTCTGTGCCATAAATCTTTCTGTTTCTAATTGCCATATTTGTGCAGAATATTAAAGAAAACTTTGTTGCTCCTTCAGCCGTGCATCTACTCCTCTATTTCTGGCAAAGTTTGCAGCTTCCTCAGCTAATTCTTTGAAACTTTGTTCTCTAAACTTAGTGACCTTGCTGTTTTTGTCCAAATCATTATAAAGGTTGCTTCAAACTGCAAAATTTTCTGAACTGTGCTTTCAATCAACATTCCTTCCTATTTCATTTTCTGTTCATGTTCCCCCAGGTAGTATACCTGAGGATATTTACCACAATAAAAGTTAAATGAAAATATTTCTTGAACTTCCCAAGCAACTATAACAAAAATGAAAATCCTGGTGGATTACTCTGAAGGGCACACAAATGCTGACATTACAATGGCAGTTTTGTTTTCAAAACTTCTTGGGCTCATAAGTTTATTTGGACGCTCCCAGTCAATTCCAAATAAAGCTGCCAATTTTTTTGTATTTGTTCTTGGGATGTGGAAATCACTGGCAAAAACAGTATTCATTGTGTATCCCTAATTTTCCTTAGAATGTAATGGTGAGTCACCTTCTCAAATAGTTGCATTACGTCTGGTGTTAGTACATCTACCGTGCTGCAAGGAAGAGAGTTGCAGGACTTTGACCTAGCAACAGTGAGGGAACAACAACATAGCTCCAAGTCAGAATGATGCATGGCTTAGAAGGAAACTTGCAGGTGGTGGTGGTCTCATTTACCCGTTGCTATTATTTTTCTAAGTGTTGAAGCTCACTTGTGTGGAAGGTGCTGTCAAAGGAGCTTTGGCGAGTTCCTGCAATGCATCGGAACATAGATGATACACTGCTGCCACTGCGCATCAGTGGTGATGGGAGTGAATGTTTAAAGTGTGGATGGGTGCTAATCAAATGGACTGCTTTGTCCTGGATGGTATCAAGTTTTGAGTGTTATTGGAACTGCACTCATGCAGGCAAATGGAAAATATTCTGGCATATACCTGATTTGTGTCTTGTAGATGGTGCACAGTAAAAACCTCCTGACTTCCCAAAGCCTAACTGCACAATTCCCAGTCTTTGACTTGAAGCTTGATTGGCAACCATCTATCACCTTAAACATTCACTCCCACCACAAGAAGCTGAGCAGCAGCAGTGCATACTATCTACAAGATGCACTCACCAAAATTCTTTTGGCAGCACATTCTGAACTTGTGACTTCCAGCTACTTAGCACTTTACTGATCCAGATAAGTTTGTGGCCAATGACAACACCAAGGATGTTAATGGTGGAGGATTCAATAATAAGTTATAAAATATATATATTACTTTATGGAATGTGGATGTTGCTAGCTAGGCCAGCATTTATTGCCCATCGCTTCTTACTCTTGAGAAGATGGTTTAAGTTGCCTTCTTGAACTGTTGCAGTCCCTGAGGAGTAGGTGCACTCCCTGTACTGTTAGGAAGGGAACTACATGATTTTGACCCAGCGACAGTGAAAGAATGGCAATATATTTCCAAGTTAGGATGAGCGGTGAAATGCAAGGGACAATCCAGGTGGTGGTGTTCCCATGTATCAGCTGCTCTTGTCCTTCTAGATGGTAGTGGTCATGGATTTGGAGGTGCTGTCTAAGAAGGCTTCATGAGGTTCAGTGGTGCATTTTATAGATGATAAACACTGCTGCCACTGTTCATCAGTGATGGGGGGGATTGAATGTTTGTGGAATGGGTAGCCATCAAGTGGGCAGCTTTGCTTCGGATGATGTTGGGTTTCTTGAGTGTTGTTAGAGCTGCATTCAGGCAAGTGGAGAGTATTCCATCATACTCCTGACACATACTTTGTAAATGGTGGACAGACTTTGTGGAGTCAGGACACGAGTTACTGCTGTAGGATTCCTAGCCTTTGACCTGCTTTTGTAACCACAGTATTTATATTGCTAGTCCAATTCAGTTTCCAGTTAATGGTAATCCCAAGATGTTGACAATGGGGAAATTCAGCAATGGTAATGCCATTGAATTTCAAGAGGTTATTGTTTTATCCTCTCTTGTTGGAGATGGTCATTGCTTGGCACTTGTGTGGCATGGCTGTTTACTTGCCATTTGTCAGCCCAAGCCTGAACATTCTCTGCTTCAATATGAGAAGGTGCAAACAGTGCTAAACATGGTTTAGCTAAGCAGCTAAAGATGGCTGGGTCTAGGACACTACTCTGAGGAACTCTGGCAGTGATGTCCTGGAATGGAGATGATTGACCTCTAACTACCACCACAGCTTCCTTTATGCCAGATATGACTTTGACCAGCAGAGGGGTTCCCCCCAACACCCAACACCCTTTCCAAACAGTCCCTACTAGAGAAAGAGAAGATCTGGCCAATCGAGTCTGCACCCACTCTCCAAAATAGCATCTCACACACAGGCCCTCCCCATTCCCATAATCCCATACATTTACCATGGTCAATCCACCTAATTTACACATCTTTAGACAATAGGAGGAAACCAGAGCATCCAGAAGAAATCCATGCAGATATAGGGATAACATACAAATTCCACTTAGATAGTCAATCAAGGCTGGAAACGAACCTGCATCTTTGGTGCAGTGAGGCAACAGGACTAACAACTATCCGGTTTTACTAAGAATCCTTATAGAACATAGAACATTACAGCCCAGCACAGGCCCTTTGGCCCTCAATGTTGCGCCGACCAACGTAACCAATTTTATGACCCTCTATCCTAAACTATTTCAATGCTATCCATTGCCCAGTTGAACGCTCTTAAACTTGATGAGTCCACAACTGCTGCAGGCAGGGCATTCCACGCTCTTACTACCCTCTGAGTAAAGAACCCACCTCTAGCATCTGTCCTATAATTACCACCCTTAATGTAAAGTTATGTCCCCTCGTGTTATCCATCTCCACCCGAGGAAAAAGACTCTCACTATCCACCCTATCTAACCCGCTGATCATCTTAAATGTCTCAATTAAGTCACCTCTTAACCTTCTTCTCTCTAATGAAAATAACTTCAAGTCCCTTAGCCTTTCCTCATAAGACCTACCCATCACACCAGGCAACATCCTGGTAAACCTCCTCTGCACCCTTTCCAATGCCTCCACATCCTTCTTATAACGTGGCAACCAAAACTGTACATAATACTCCATGCCACATTTGGTCAATTGCTGCCTTGATGTCAAGGGCTGTCACGTTCACCTCACTCTGGTGTTCAGCTCTTTTCTCTGTATTTGAGACAAGGATGTAATGAGGTCAAGAGTCGAGTAACACTGGTGGGATCCAAACTAAGCATCAGTAAGCAAGTTACTGCTGAGCAAATGCTGCTTGATAGTGTTACTGATAACTCCTTCAGTTACTTTACTGATCAAGAGTAGACTGATAGGGGGCAGTAATTGGCCAGGTTGCACTTGTCTTGTTTCTTGTGTATAGGACATTCCTGGGCAATTTTCCACAATGTGGGTAATGCCAATGAACATTAAGGGAAGATAGTTAGAAGCACTCCTGTAGGAAATGGTCTTTTTCCTGTCACTTGTGTGGCATGAAGGTTACTCGCCACTTAGCAGCCCAGGCCTGAATGTTGTCCAGGTCATGCTGTATATGGGCATGAGCTGCTTTAGTATCTAAGAATTGTGAATTGTACTCAACACTGCAAACATCAGCCAACATTTCTATTTCTGACCTCATAATGGAAGGAAGGTCTTTGATGAAGTAGCTGAAGATGGCTGGGCTGACGATACTACACTAAAGATCTCCAGTGGCAATGTTCTGGGACTGAGATGATTGGTATCTAACAAGCACAACCTTTGTGCGTGATAAGGGCGGAGAGCCCCCCTCACTCGATTCTCAATTTTCATTGACTTCAATTTTGCTAGAGCTCTTTGATGTCACTTCAGCTCTGCTGATGACAAAGAAAGTCACTCTCACCTCTGGAATTTAGCTCTTTTGACAACATTTAGACCAAGGTCATATTCAGATCTGGAACTAAGTGGCTTTAGTGGAAATAAAACTGAGCATCAGTGAGCAGGTTATTGCCAAATAAGTGCCATTTGACAACACTGTTGATCACACCTACATTATATGGCTGATGATTGGGACTAGACTGCTGGGGTAATAATTGGCCAGATCCAATTTCTACTGCTTTTGTTGGACAAGAGATAACTGGACAATTTTTCCACATCTTTGGCTAGATGGCAGTGTTGTAGTTGTACTGGAACAGCTTGGCTACGAGCCTGGCTAATTTTGTAGCAAACAGCTGAGACGTCATAAGAAGCTATAGTGTTTGCTGCATCCAACATACTCAGCCATTTTGTGATAACATGTGAAGTGAATTGACTATCATCTGCAATGCTGTACGTCTCTAGAGGATGTTGAAATGGATCTTTATCTCAACATTTCTGACTGAAGATTATTGCAAATGCTTTTGTCTTTTGCAGTGAAATGCTGAGCTCCCTCTTTGTTGAGAATGCAGATGTTTTGGAATCACCTCCTCCAATTAGTTGGTTTATTGCTCACAATTCTTCATCTCTAGATATGACATGATTGCAGAACTTTGTTCTAATCTGCTGGCTGTGGGATCACTTAGACCTTTCTAAAGCATGTTGCATTTACATGCATTTTGCTCTGTGTTGCAGCTTCACTGGGTTGACAGCTCAGTTTTAACTGGCATGTGAAGGTATGCTCTCTTATTGAACAAATATGGTCTTGTTACTTGCTTGATATTAATGGTAGAGTGAGAAATATGCCAGACCATGAGATTACAGATTGTGGTTGACTATAATTTTATTGCAGCTAATGGCCCAAAACACTTCATGAATGCTCAGTTTTGAGCTGCTAATGCTGTTTTAAATCCATCCCATTTAGTAGAGAGCCAAAGATATGGGACAACTGCAGGAAAATGGGGTTAGCACACCTTTAGCGGTAGTTAATGTTGGTGCAGATCCAGTGGGCCAAAGAGCCTTTTCTCTGCTGTGTGATTCCATGACTCCCGTGAGACAGAAATACATAGGGATGGTGGTGGAGAAATTGAGACAATCGCAATCAAGTTTGATTTGGTGACTATCGATGATCTCACAATGAAACATATCCTCAATATGAAGACAGGATTTTGTCTCCAGAAGGACAGCGAGATGGATGGTCCAATTGGTTTCATTCTTTTTCAACGTTTTGCAGTAGGTTACTACAACTTAGTGGGTTTTTAGGCTATTGCAGAAGGCAGTAAAAAGTTAACTACATTGCGGCGGGTCTGCTGTAATGTGTGGGTCAGATGGGGTAGGATAGCAGATTTCCTTCTTGCAGGATATTAGTGAACAACATGGGCTTTTATGACAATCCAGTAGTTTCACAGCCATCATTACAGAGATGAGCGTTTATTCCAGTTTGAATCTGAATTCCTCAGTGTGTCACAATGGAATTTGAACTCATGTATTTTGAGTTTTAATCCAGACTTCTGGATTAGTCATTCAATTGGAGAACATGAAAGAGACATACAGGTATGGGCTAAAGACACAGTAAACCATTGCTTATACTATGACATCAGCATTGATCGCTATTCTATTCTGTATGACTTAGGAGTAATAATGCAGTAGATGCAGCTGACATGCATGTAGCAGAAAGATTTTTAAAAATGTTTTTACTCCATTGGATAACAATAAAACTTTTAGTAATGATAATGAAGTTTAAATACATGTGTTTATACACTATAATGTTCCACACAAAAAGCTGTAGAGTAAACAGAGGAACTGTGGATCTGGAAAGTACACCATAGAAAGTAAAGGCAGATTGGATTAATCAATTTGTTATAAGTTTATTAAATATTCAAAAATTGAGTGCAATGTTAGAGACAGAGTTTTAATACCTTTGAGTGCCTACTCCTTATCCTCTCTATTTCTAACTGCCACTACACTTATCTCCAATTTAAAGCCAAGGATACTTTACGGCTCCTGAGCTTAGTTCACCAAACAGATTTGCAATTTAGAAGTTTACTCACTATCATTCCTTCCTGCTCCAAATGTAGCCTAAACTGTTTTTTTTAAATGTACTGCTTTAATTAATTTCAGCTTGATTTCTAGCAATTACTCATTGATATTTATCTATAAAAACAAATTATTCGAGACACACAGTACAAATAGTCTGCAAACAGTATTATCTATGTTTATGTGTGAATCATTTTATCTACCTATTTGCTGTTTGGATCCCATGTGAAATCACTTTGAACAGCCTAAGCTGCTATTGGGCATAAGCTTACAACATAAGAACACCAACAGCTTGCAAAATCACTTAAAGCAGCAGCAGAAAGGTTGGAATGTGTAACACAAAAATGTTAGCGTGGGTGAAACAGGCACTGTTCATCTGAAATTAAAAGCTAAGAAACGTTGCTGTGGTAATGCAGAGGGGGCTTTATTCTGTGTCTAACAATGTTAATGTGACCAGAACATGATTCATACAGGCATCTGGGTATCTGAAACAGGATATACACTGTACAATATTCCTCTCACTGAAAAATACACCACTGCATACATAGTTTTCTATACATTCATGGAATGAGAGTGCAGCTGGCAATGGTAGCATTTATTCCCCATCCTAATTGCTCTTGAGATGCTGGTGATGAATCGTCTTCTGGAACTCCTCCATACCATATGGTGTTGGTACAGCAGTGCTTTTAAAGTTCCAGAATTTTGACCCACAAAAGCATCTCAGTCTCCATTTTCTTAAGATTTTGTGCTAATTTCATTATTAAATATAGTTCAGGCTTTCTTCATGATCATTCCTTAAACCATCCATGTAGACTGCCTGTACAGGCAAGCACAACTTTCTGACAAACTGTAACTTATCCTGTCACTTCAAACTTAAGGCTATGAATATCTTAATGCCACTGGGTTCATGCTGGGAATAGAGTTCAGTATAGATTGCTGATCTTTCTGATAGATAGATGAAAAAAAAACACCAGTTAAGTTTATTTATAATAAATACAGAGAGAAGCAATGGGAAATTAAAGGTGAGAAATCTTTAGATTCGAAACAAATATGATTGGCAGAGTGTTAATTATGCACTGGAAGGAAACTACAGTGCAAAGAGTTTTCGTTGTAGGGAGTTTTCTTTTCTCTGTCTCTTCAGGAAGAATTCAGTCAGCTCTGACTCGTTTCTCTTAAATTACCAGGTTTAAAAAAAAGCAACACAGTACTTAGCTCTGATAAAGTAAGCAATTCTATGAAATAAAAATAGCTAAGTGCATCATCGAAACATGATCCCCACTTGAAAGGGAATAGAAGCAATTGGATTGATCACCTTTTTTTGATCCTGCCCAATTTTATTTTCCACTGCGTTTTTTTTAGAAATTACGCAAGCCATCAATTTCCTGTCAGGCCAATTCCTGTCAGGCCAATTCAGATAAAATCAGTGCCAAAGTGATTTGAATTCTTAATTGAATCAGTTGGTGAAATATTTTCATAAGAATATCTCTACACTCCTTTTTCACTATGGTTGTCTGGAGATACAAATCAACTGAGAACTAAAAACATAGTGAAAAACTGCAAGAATTATAGCTGATACATAGCATTCGGCACCTCAATAGCAAAAGCAAACCCGAATCAATTGACAAACATCTCTAAGAACTTCCAAAAGCATTTTCAATCAACTTTCACAGGTGGATGGCTTGTAGAAAAGAGTCTGGGGAATTATTCACCAGTTCTTGAAAACAAACTTCGGTAGCCATTACAATTAGCTCACATCCTTCACTCTGCAGACATGCATTTATTCAATGTACCTACAATGACTTAAGAGATGAACCTATGAAACATAGTTTCAGTTGTCCCATTGAAAAATCTCAGCTAACTTGGTCTAGTTAAAATATCATATGAGCAAACAAAAATTCCAAAATATGTGAGAACACTAGCCAATCTGTCATCGTAATGTAAACAGAAAGTCAAGACTAACTGTATTCTTTAGATTAAATGTGTCAGAGTGTAGTTGGACATATAGAAATAATTCAATCCTCATTTTAAAATCATGCATTCTGTACTTTTGTTTTACTTTGAGCCTGTTAGCTTCATCTGGCAGAAAAGTCTAACAGATTTCCTGCTCAGGCCACCAGTTAAAATAGCATTCAAACCCTGATGACATAATTAAAGCCTGAACTGTATACTTAAACAGGGATCCTGCTAGTTAAAATTGAAGACTTCTGGAAGGGAGTGGCAACTTTGTAATTAAATCTCCCAGGCAATTTTAAATATCCATCCATGAGACAGGCAGTTTTAATCGCCCTTATTTTAGCTGCAAACAGCCATCATCAATTTTATATCACACTGCATGGCTCAGTTTCATCAGAAACTAACTAGGCAAATGCAAAACATACGTTCGGCTCTCACTGTATGTTAAGAGGATTACTCAAACTATATTTTTCCATTGAGATCATTTATTTAATAGCTGTTATTTTAATTCCAGAGACTGAGCTGTTCATTCCATGTCCTGCCCAAAACCAAATACCAACCAACTGCTATTACTTCAGAAAATGTAGTCTCAAGATATTTACTTTTTTCCTCTTTTGCTGATTCAATAGTTTCTTTTATTGTTACTCAAAAATTGAAAGAAACTCATCAGTATCAAATATTTTATAAACGTTAGAGTGTAGTTGTTTTAAGGAGTAGAAAAAGAAGTGAAGGGCAACTGAAGGCATGGTGACACAGCTGTCAATGGTTTGTGCGATTATAATCAGGAATGCTCAAGAAACCAGAATTGGAGGTATGCAGTATTCCAGGAATCAGAGAGTTGGAACAGATGACAAAGAAAAGGAGGGTGAAGACCAAGGCCATGGAGAATTTTAAAGACAATTATATTTTTAAAATTGAGGAATTGCTTAACCAGGAACCAATGTAAATCAGCCAGCACAGCAGTGATGAATGAACAGGATTTGGTGCAAGAGTTAGAACTTGATGTGAATCAAGATATAGGAACATGAAAACTAGGAACAAGTGTAGCCCATTCAGCCCTTTCAGAGTCCATTCCATCATTCAATATTATCATGGCTGATCTTCTATCTCAATGCCATATTCCAGCTTTCTCTCCATACTTCTTAATGCTATTAAAATCTAAAATCTCTTTCCTGAATATATTCGGTGAATTGTTCTCCAAAGCTTTCATGGTAAAGAATCCCAAGGGTCACTACCCTTTGGGTGAAGAAATTGTTCCTCATCTCAATCCTAAATGGTCTACTCCATATCTTGAGATTGTGTTCCCTGGTTCTAGATTCCCCAATAAGAAGTCTCACAACAACAGATTAAAATCCAACAAATTTATTTGGTAATAAACCCACAAGCTTTTGGGGTTTGCCACTTCGTCAGGTGAGCGGAGAGTTCTGGTCTCAAATAATGCTCTATTGGACTTTAACTTGGGTGTTGTGAGACTTCTTACTGTGTTTACCCCAGTCCAATGCCAGCATCTCCACATCTAGATTCCCCAACCAGGGAAAACATTCTTCCTGTATCTAGTCTTCCAGCCCTGTTAGAATTTTATACATTTCAATCAGATCTCTTCTCATCTGTCTAAATATAGTGACTACACCCAATCTCTTTTCATAGGACAGTCCCGCCAACCCTGGTATCAATCTAGTAACCTTCCACTGCACTTCCTCTATGACAAGTATATCCTTTCTTTGGTAGGGAGAACAAACTACTTGCAACACTCCAGATGTGGTCTCATCAAAGCCCTATAAACCTCCAGTAAGACATCCTTATTTCGGAACCCAAATCCTCTTGCAATGAAGATTAATGGAGCATGAACTGATTGTATCATCAATGAACTCTTTGATCTGCTCTGGGGCTGTCAGTTAAAAAAGTCTTTGGCAGCTAATGGAGCATCAGTTTCTTGTATGAACAAACCTTGGCTAATCCCCTCTTTGATCTGCTCTGGAGCATATGGATTCACATCACGATTTTCTGAGCAAATATCCTACATTACTGTTACATTGATATTCTCCTTAACTAACAGTGCTACCCCACCTCCTTTCCCTTTTTGTCTGTCCTTCCTGGTTATATCTATTTGCACTGTTAGTTCATCCATGTTATAGTGAACGCTTCAAGCATAAAGGCACAAAGCCTTCAGACTGTTTTTCATTCTGTTAGTCATCTTCACTTTAGTTTGCATTATGTTTCATGGCAGCGTTTTCCTGTTTTCTACATTTTCTTCTGTGGCAATACTGTGCTTTTAAGAAATGTATGTGTGTCATGTTTCTTGCATAGGATTTTTTTAAAGCATTCTGTTTTATTCACTCAATGCTGCTTTATTGTTAACTGGCAGGCGATGTTGATACTACAGAAGCATAACTGATCTTAATTGCTGAACTGTTTGTTTTAATTCGGACTAATACAATTCTGTTTTTTTAGTGTTTTTTCCTTGGGGTTTTTCAGAATGAGGCTTGACTAGGTTGATTGACAGGAAAAATCACACGACTGGGCAGGGCTAGGCTTCTAGAGCCACAAGGTCAATTGATGCTTGGAATCTGTGGAGAGAAGTAGTCCATTGTCTCCTTCTTTGGATTTGCAGAGTGGGATCTTTCTCTGAGGTTTTACTGTTTGAAGATATATCTTTCTCCAGAGGCTGCTGTATGGGAATCAGAAGACATGTGTTTTTCTGTTTCTCTGTCCAGAAGGGTTAAAAACCTGAAAACATTTTTTTGTGCTAACTGTATAGAAGGATTCATGTCTATGGAGGTATTGCTTAAATTGGAAGTACAGAGATAGTTAGCTTATTAGAAGTATACCTTGTCATTAGTAAGTATTTCAATTAGTAAAAGTGATGCTAATTCTTTTTGTTGTATTTTAACTATGTTGTTAAATAAAGTTTGCTTTAATAAAAGCTTCGTAGTGGGTTAATAGAATTACACCTGGAGCAAAGCATCTTATGCTTGTACTAATGCCAAAATCAAAAAAAATTGAGGTCTAGGCTAACTTCATAAAGTACCTTGGAGTTTCTGATCTGGTCCCTAATAATTCTTACATTTCAGTCTTTTTGTTTCTATCGTTGTTTCTCTCTCTGTCTTCCTCTCAAGTTCCCATTCCCTGCCATTCTAGTTTAAATTTTCCCCAAAAGCACTAGCAAACCCCACCTCATCCCCCGCCAGTCCCACAGCACTGGCTGATTTTCAGAATGGAGTCTCTTTTGTGTCCACTGAAGTACCCGTCTATTCTCTTCAGTAATGAATCACATATCAATAGCCCCGCCACTCTTCTTCCTCCTCTCTTGTGCAGCAGAGCTATCCATGGTGTCATGGACTTGGCTTCCACTGATATCCCAAAAAACTGCCAACCCCCATCAGTTTCTAAAATAGTATATCCATTATACTGTTGTCTTTGCTAAATTATAATGTGGAGTTGCTAGCATTGTACTGGGGTGGACACACTAAGTAGTCTCAGAACACCAAGTTAAAGTCCAAAGGTTTATTTGGTAGCACAAGCTTTCAGAACACTGCTCCTCCATCAGGTAAGTTTACTAATTCACTTACTGGGGCCATAGTGGTCTTCTTCGCTATTTGCCTTCCACTCTTGTGCCAAGCGGTCACCCATTTCTTTCTGTCTGTTCAGTCTTTATCTAGGCCTACTCAAAGAACGTGTGGTCCACGACAATTGCAAATGCTTCCCAGTGAGTCCACTCATCTCTTCAGCTACGAAATGTGATTAGCCAGTATCTGCAGTTGCTCACACATCCTGCACAAGTGGTTACAGGAACAAAGAAAGTATCCATAACTTCCCACATAGCAGTGGTGGAGCATATCTCAGGTGCAAGTTCCATTGCCATGACTTCCCTACAGATTAAGATCACTAGTTACTCCCTTTAAAGAATATTCTAATTACACTAAGGACCTTATTTTATTCCAAACCCTCCTGCTGCAATTCAAAGATCTTGCCTTATGTCTTTAGAGACCTTACTTTAATTCTTAGCTTTACTTCTGCAGTAGTGAATGAGTTAATGAAATTTGTAACACCTGAGAGAATGAGAAAAATATCCTACATGCAGCTAGTTTTCATATATTTCAGATAAATGTAACTTTGTTTTCGTGTGCCCAGACTACAGGGAGACAGCCACTGCTCTTGCTATTATACACAAGTTTATGATAAGCCTGCTCAGAAATGTAGCTGACCCAGCCTGTAGTTTAAGTAACTTTCACCTAATATCGTGAAGCCTGCATTTCTAACTGTATTTCAGATATATAGTCATTATATACTGCTTGTGTGTCATGTACCAACATATTATACAACTTATGAGCATAGATTGTTATACCGGCCCATTAATTTTAACTTGTCTTGTCAGCCTGTACATTAGCTAAGGGCTAATCACACATATCAATTGCGGCCTTCAGATAACCAAGAAGAAATGCCAAAGCAGTCATGTTCCCATGATGGAGGGCAACCCACAGCCTGGGAACCTGTTGGGAGTGCGAAGATGCTTACGTGACTTGGGAGAGGGAGGGGGGTTGGTGGTGGTGGTGGTGGTATAAATATATGCTCTTAACTTGTATTCGGTGAGATGCCTGGAGAACCACTGTCAGGTGCCAGGTGTATCTCCCAAAAGCTTTTGAATAAACTTGCTGTATTTTGACTCACAATTCTCAGTGGTATCTTTACCTACAATAACTGGTGCCGAAACCCAGGATTGTTTACGGGTCCAGAGCTCCGGAATAGATTTAAGGGAGTGGGTCAAAGTACAGTAGGTGCAGTAGATGCTCATCTGTGATGAAAGAGTGTGAGAATGTATGAGATCTGAACATGTACAAACAAGGAGGCATCTTTCTTTACATTCAGTCTTAGACCAGTTGTTAAAAGGGGTACCCCCCCCACATGAAGGTCAGGAGTTTGAAGTGGGTGTAAAGGCTGGAGAAGGATGACTGGGATGTGATGTTCAGATGCAAGTAAGAAAGAATCTGTCTGAGTGATCGCCAGAGTAGAAGGAAAAGCCGGCTTAATAGTGTGAACTTAAGGATAAGCTCACAAGTGTAAGCGGTGGTACAGAGGGCACTGATCACCCCTGACAGGTATCACCAGACTCTGATAAGAGCAATCTAGGAGTGAGAGCGAGAAAGGAGGGAATAGAGGACTCCAGGTGGTGAGTATAAACTTATCGATGTTATGGCGGGACAAGGACAGTGGGAACCTGGGATCCCTGATAAACAAGTATACGATGGAAAGGGATAAATTCATTAAACAGGTGACACAGATGAGGAAAGAGGGGTGGGGTCCATTTCACCCGCTAGACCAACAATGGAAATGATTGGAAAAAAAGGGACAGAACTAAGAAAATCGGAATTCTCTTAGTTTGAATTAATTAAACAGGTTTAAACTGGATTAATTGAACAAGTCTCAGTCTTGGGTAAAAAAATGGGCTGATGACCAGGAGAGAATTAAAACATCAGAATCACAGATTAGAGAGTTAGAAAAGAGAAACCAAACAAAGAAGATAGTAGTATTGTTAATACATCAGTTAGCTGGACTAATTGAACAAGTAGTACTTACACTAAGAAGTGGAGTGAGGATAAAGAAGATTAGGGAATTAGAATTCAGAGTAAAGGAACTGGAGAAACAAAACTAAGTGTTAAACAACTACTGCAGGGGGACATTATCTCCCTACCCTAGAAGTATGACTGTGAAACTCACAGCACCTGGGGTGACTTTGATACTGAGGAGGAAGTCTGTGACCTTGCTCTGGTAATGAGGGGCAAAGTGGGAGGCGGCGCTCCTTCCTCCCAGTATCACTATTCTACAAGACAAGAGAGAAAACCCTGCCAAAAGAAGGTTAGGTGAAGGAAGACCACATACATGTGGGAATGTAGATGAGGGTGCAGAGGAATGTAGAATAAGCGAGGTGCCCCTAAAGGCACTGGAGTTTGTGGATGGGTCACAAAGTATATAGATGGGTCATCATGAATGGGTCATCACAAGTAGTCCGAGCAGGAAGAGTAGAGGGAGGTATGTCAGCACAAGTGGCGGAACTAGTAGCCCTGACATAGCCTTTTACTGAGGTGCGGGGAGAACATTTACACTAATAGCAGATATGTATTTAGAATTATGCATGACTATATTTGAGGGAGAAAGGGATTTGTCACAACAGGAGGCACCCGAATCAAATATGGTCAAATTTATTAGAGGTGAGCTCCCATCAGTAAAGGGTTAAAAAGAAACAAACAGGCTGACTCCGTATGGTACAGAGAGAGAGAGAGGGGGGGGGCATAATTGTGCGACTGAGAGAGCCTCATGTGATGTAATGGGGTATAGCCAAAGTGAATTGCTTTAAGTTTAATAAATTACATAGGGATTGGACAGAGATTTGAGCTCTGCCATGTGGGAAAGGTGGCATTAAATTACATCTGAAAAGTTCTAAGGAGAGTTAACCATTTAGGCACAGTAGATTTTGTATTTGCTGTGCTGGTTACAAAGGCAGAGCTGTAGAAATAATTAATCATGTAGATTGCGCGTTAGAATGCTTTCAGTATTTCTTTGTGCATCTGTGTTCCAAATGATAAGATCCAGTTGTGCGCTCTTGTGAAACGTTTTGTTTTACTGTGCCAGAATTCTAAGAATGTGCAAAGGTGTTAATTTAATGGGGATATTTAAAGGTGATAAAAATAAATCTTAGTTTGGATTTTCTGAATCAGGCTTTTGTTAAATTTTGAACTGACAATGAAAGAATTAGCCCTAAGTGTTTAAAGAGTCCATCTGAGTGAACTTACTCCCCCTGCTCTTTTCTTGAAACAAGCAGAGAATTAACCCATTTTGTCTCAGACAAGATGGATCTTAGTGTTATAAGACTTGCAGTAACGTTAGGACATAAAGTAAAAAAAAACCTAACAGAAAAGGGAGTTACATGAAGTAAAATAGGAGCGTGTTTAAAACAAGTGCAAGTAGTGAATCAACTACAAACCTGGAGTACAGCCGATCCCAAAGCTCACCCTGTTATAATCTTAGTTTCTGTTTTTCAGTGTATTTGTGTAGTCTGGTCTTTTGTCTTTTTGTGGAGTATTTACTGCAAACATTAAATGCAATGCTTTACATTTCAGTTTAACTTTAAAGGGGCTGAGAAATTGTTAAAACCGTTAAAGTATAAGATTTCTTGAATTTACTTCTCTTTTGAGTTTAATTACAGTTTGGAAGTGAGATGAATGAAGACGATTTTATCCACTTTGGAATGCATGTTGGAAGCTTCCATGTGTGTCTGTACGTGTGTTTAATAAATTGGTTGCGTGAATATTTCCTTATTATTTGCTTTAATGTTCTTCCCCTACTTGTGATTTTATAACAGTGGGTTTGATACAGAGTTTTAAAAAAATTGGAAAGTAAATTGAAGTTTAAGAAAGGATGTAGACCTTGGAGAGAACCATGCGCTCATTCCTTTGTCTTGAAGTAGAAATTATGTGAGAGTTAATTGAGAAGTTAAGAGAATAAGTAACTTTGTGGAAAGAAAGAAAAGTAGGAACAAAAGAGTAATAATAATAATGAAATAATAAATATACTGTCTATAAATCAGTTTAAAATGTATCAAGTCAGTGAAGTTCATAGCATATCACAATTTACGAATGTCTGACAATTATGTATTGCCAGTGGAAATGTCATGTGCCATCGAGGTTTGCCTTGAACTGCAAACCTTAACTCAGTGTAAAATCAGAGACAAATTAAGAGTTTGGATATAACCATTTTGATATGGAAAGTGGTATGATACAACTGTCACTTGACTATTTTTATTATACAGTATCACACTGCCATATAGACCCAAGAATAAAATCAAATCCTGAAAAGCCTTAACTAATTTCATTAATACGACAGGAAGTGAAATCAGATTACTTACGAGAGAGAGATAGAGAAAGAATTGGAGACTGACTGTGCAGTCAGCCCAAAAACCTTGCAGCATTCAGCTGAACACAACAGACAGTTCATTACAACTTTTCGGTTATCTGTGTTTTTAAAGAGCTGGGTACAAACTGTGTCTGGCATCTGTGACCACAAAACACTGCTATTTACCTCATGAGAAAATCTTCTCTAGAAGGATCATTTCTATTTAAACATTGTACTTTCAAATGTGGTCAAACAAAGGATCAAATTAGATATAATGTAAGAATATATCATGTAATGATTGGAGCTGTATGGCATGTGATTTTAACGGGGAAAGCAATGTCTTTTGATTGGATTACATACAAATGATGTCCAGCTGCAGCCAGTGCAAAGTGTTATTTGATTCACACTAAGCTTTCTATGGAAGGGGGTATGTAATGAAATGTATAATGCATTGATATAGGAAAAAAATCTGAACAGAGATATTGCCACCTATACTAGTGAGGCTAAGAGCTATCACAAGCCGGAGTAATCCTCATGAGTTAATGACCAGAAGGGCTATGCAACCTCACAAATCCATTATTACCAGGGGGACAGATGTAGGCCCTCTACGAGATAAAATTAGATAATAAGTTTTAGAATTAAGTGCCCAACTAAAGGGTATGTGGAAAACAGTAAGGGAAAATCAATTAACCAGTGATGAGCAAACTGAACTAGAACAAACCCCTGAGGTGCCCCCAGCGGGCAGCAAAGTTGCCCAGAAAACCTGGGTTTGCCCCCAAATGGAATGGTTCATACGAGGTTATTATTAGTGGCAACACCTGTGCCTGCATAGATATGCAAGGCAGAGGTGTCTGGAAACACTGGACTCAATTAAAAGAGTTTGCCAACCCAACTGAAAATATGTAATCTGCTCAATTCACAGAGATGACTGACCTCCAAGCAAGCTGATTGCGCTCGCAGTGTGTTGCGCGCGAACGATCGGGATCGTGGGAAGTTGCGCGTGAGCGCGGACAATCGGGTTCGCGGGAAACTGAGTGCAGATTTTTGGACTATTGTGTAAATAATATGATGATTTTACTACTGCTTCTCACAACTTCAGCCTTGCCAGCATCAGAGGGAGAGTATGGATGGGATGAACAATCCTCTGAAATTGGACCTCTTCATACAAACACATTCGTGTGTATGTCTATTTATATGCAGTACAATCAAATTTGAGCAAGTGCTGGGTCTGTTCGCACATTCCCACGCACGGAGGCAAAGGAGGGAGTCCTTTGTTCTCAATCCCTTTCACGACACAGGAAATGATAGAATGGACGTTGAGCCAGAATAAAACTCAGGACGGGATAGTTAAATCCTCATTTGGAACCATGATATAAGGTTCTTTCACTGTCAGTGGCAGGGATGCTGTTCTAGGGTTGAGAGGTGGAGGACGAGGATTACTGTTACTAGTAGCGCCTGGACTTGGGTACAAAAGGTCACAATCCACTGCCCCGCAGCCAATGTCTCCGTTAGTCTCTACTCTGTCTATGTGAGCAGCATGACTACCTATAATGGCACCTATTTTGTCTGTGAAAAAAATGCCTATCCTTGGCTTTGGTGGAACTGGTCGGAGTCATGTTATCTCCAACTTATGAAACCACACTGAGATATACTTGCTCAAGATCAAATGAGCTATTAGTGGGCCAGAACAATTTCTCATGCTAGCATACCCATTCTACGGGACAGCAAAAGCAGTGCAGGAACTTATACTTATGGCCTCGACCGCAGAAAGAATTGCAAACGGAATAAAGAAGGATTCGAGGAAGTAAGCACAGCCATCTCTGTGACATCAGCAGAGGTTGTAGCTCTGCAGACCATTGCCTTACAAAATCGATAGGCCCTCGATTATGTGCTAGCCTCCCAAGGAGAAACATGTGCTATAGTTGGCTTTGAATGCCGTATATATATTCCCGATGCCTCAGAGAATATTAACTTGGTTGGCAGATCATATCAAACAGATAGCCAAGAATATACAAGATGAAGGACACCAATAGCATGACTATAACCCTCTGGGCTGGCTGGGTCAGTGATTTGGTTGTGAGGTTCATACCTGATGCATGGAATAATTGTAATTATTAACACTTGCTGTGTTTGTATAACATTATTGAACACCCGTTGTAAAACAGTAATAGCCCAAGTTATACCGAGTGAAAGTATACAAGCTGAGGGACTAGATCTCCTGATGAAAGAGTTAGGCCCTTATGCCAGGAACAACTGGTTCTGAATTAGTCTTGGGGCCATGTCTGAATGGCCCCGTGAGCAGAGAGGGGGAGATGCAGTAGTGAATGAGTTAATGAAGTTTGTAACACTTGAGAGAATGAGAAAAATATCCTACATGCAGCTGGTTTTCATATATTTCAGATAAATGTAAATTTGTTTTTGTGTGCCCAGACTACAGGGAGACAGCCACTGCTCTTGCTATTATACACAAGTTTATGATAAGCCCGCTCAGAAATATAGCTGACCCAGCTTGTAGTTAAAGTAACTTTTGCCTGATACAGTGAAGCCTGCATTTCTAACTGTATTTCATATATATATTCATTATATACTGCTTATGTATCATGTACCAACATATTATACGTATGTTATACAACTTGAGCATAGATTGTTATACCGGTCCATTAATTTTAACTTGTTTTGTCAGCCTGTACGTTAGCTAAGGGCTAATCACAAATGCCAATTGCGGCCTTGAGATAACCATGAAGAAATGCCAAGGCAGCCATGTTCCCATGATGGAGTAGTGATGTAGAGATGCCGGTGTTGGACTGGGGTAAACTCAGCAAGAGGTCTGGCAACACCAATTTTATATCCAACCGATTTACTATCAAATAAATCGGTTGGATTTAAAATTGGTGTTGCTAGACCTCTTACTGAGTTTACCCCATGATGGAGGACAACCCACAGCCTGGGAACCTGATGAGAATGAGAAGATGCATACGTGACTGGAGGGGAGTATAAATATATGCTCTTAACATGTATTCGGTGAGATGCCTGGGGAACCACTGTTAGATGCCAGGTGTATCTCCCAAAAGCTTTTGAATAAACTTGCTGTACTTTGACTCACAATTCATCTCAGAGGTATCTTTACCTACAACATTTCCTTTATGCTACTTTTGTTACCTTATTATATTGGTTCTAACTTTCTCAGTTAGATCCAAGTACAGCTACTTGTGTACAGTATACACGTTTATAATTTACAACAATTTATAAGAAACTGTTGTTAAGGATTGCCTATCAACAAATGAACCTACGGTTTTTCTGTGATGTCACTCTTTTTCCCATCAAGAACTGACAGCAGGTCACTCGGCCCAGGCTGCTTCACTGCAATGCTGACTGCAGGACAATCTAATGGGCAGCAAGGTTTTGAATGGTCTCAAGTGTAGAGAGTGTAGAAAGAGGAAGGCTGGTCAGGAATACATTAGAATTGTCAAGTCTAGAAGTAGAAAAAGTAAGGCAGCAACACCATAAGGTATACATATTCACCTTTGTCTGTCAGCTTCCCAATTTACTTTAGTCCCTCTTGAAGGCAACAAATTTATTACTTTCTAGCCATTGTGAACAGATAGCTGTCCCAGAAAAATAAATTGTCACTTTCTGATTTTCTTGATTCAGGGATGCTTCTATAGTATTTTTCTCACTGTTCATCCTGTGCAACATGCACCTGACATTAATGCTCTTGCACAGCAGCGGTCTCTAAGCTGTAAACTTTCATACTTGTCTACAAGACCAGGTCAGAGGCTGGGATTTCTATCCCAAGTAGCTCATCTCCTGACTTCCTACAGCCTGTCCATCATCTACAAGATGTGAATAAGGAGTTTGATGGAATGCATTCAAATTGCCTAGATCTGTGCAGCTCCAACAACCCATCAATAAGCTCGACACCATCCAGGACAAACAGCTTGATTGGCACTCCATTCACTCCCTCAAACACTAGCTGATTCTCTGTCCAGATCTGTTAAAAGGCTAGAAACCTAGCATCACATGAGCATATCTGTTTAGGTGCTAACCAATTCTCTACTTGAAAGACAACTGTTCCTATGTCAGCACAGAAATGAAAAGTTTTGAATTCAAATTCACAATTTGCCACAGCATGATTAGAGCTCACAAACTTCTGG
Organism: Sphyrna mokarran; assembly: GCA_024679065.1. Lineage (NCBI taxonomy): Eukaryota > Metazoa > Chordata > Chondrichthyes > Carcharhiniformes > Carcharhinidae > Sphyrna > Sphyrna mokarran. The sequence continues at coordinate 6,345,888 of JAGIQG010000027.1, read as the reverse complement.
TTCACTGCTCTAATCACAAGGTTATGTACATAGATCTTGCAATAGTATTTTTTAAACTCAATTGGCATTTCTGACCTACATCCCAGAATTTAGAACCTGTTTCTAAAATGAGATAACAACTTAATTAAGAAATTAAAGCTAGCACTGGCAATTAGAAAAACAGCAGAGAAACAGAATATCTCACTGTGGATGGAAGTCTGTGGTTTGATAAGGAAAGTAATTCTGTAAAGGGAAATTATTTTCCTAGAATTATTTTTAAGATTTGAAAATAATCTAGAAATTGAAATAAAGGAAGTGTTCCAAAATTAATCACAGTTCAAAATTTCTCAGGGAAAATTAACCTAGCATTTGCCCAAACATCAAGCTTCTTACTATTTGCATTCTTTTTCCTTTTCTCTTAATTAGATATTCAGAAAAGATAGACTCAAGCTTAAAAATTGTGTTAGCATTCAATTGGGGTGACATAAAAAAGATGTTCCACTGACAGGGGAGTCCAAAACTTGGAGCCATAAATCTTAGATGGTCACAAATAAATATAAAAATAATTCAGGAGCAACTTCTTTACCCAGAGAGTAGTTACAATGTGGAACTTTCTAGCACAAGGAGTAGTTGAGATAAGTAAAGTAGATGCATTTAAGGAGAAACTGGATAAGTACATGAGGAGAAAGAAATTGAAAGATACATTTAAAAAAATGAAGTAAGGTGGAAGGAGACACTTGTTGAGTACAACACTAGCCAAGACCAGTTGAGCTGAATGGCCTATTTCGGTGCTGTAAATTTTATATTATAGAACATAGAACATTACAGCGCAGTACAGGCCCTTCGGCCCTCAACGTTGCGCCGGCCAGTGGACCCTCTAACCTAAACTATTCCAATATCATCCATATGCCTATCCACCGACCATTTGAATGCCCCCAAAGTAGGCGAGTCCACAACTGCTGCAGGCAGGGCATTCCACGCCCTCACCACCCTCTGTGTAAAGAACCTGCCTCTGACATCCGTCCTATAACTACCACCTCTTAATTTAAAGTTATGTCCCCTCGTGTTTGTCATCACCATCCGAGGAAAAAGGCTCTCACTATCCACCCTATCCAATCCCTTGATCATCTTATATGCCTCAATTAGGTCACCGCGTAACCTTCTTCTCTCTAATGAAAATAACCTCAGGTCCCTCAGCCTTTCCTCATAAGGCCTTCCCACCATACCAGGCAACATCCTGGTAAACCTCCTCTGCACCCTTTCCAATGTTTCCACATCTTTCTTATAATGCGGCGACCAGAACTGTATGCAATACTCCAAGTGCGGCTGCACCAGAGTTTTGTACAGTTGTAACATAACCTCATGGCTCCTAAATTCAATCCATCTACCAATAAAAGCTAACACACTGTACGCCTTCTTAACAACTTTATCAACCTGGGTGCCAACTTTCAAAGAGCTATGAACTTGTACCCCAAGATCCCTCTGCTTGACAACACTATTAAGGGTCCTTCCATTAGCCCTATATTTCATATGCGTGTTATTATCGGCTCTGTATTTCGCTGAAAATGAACGTACTAGTTCTGAGGTCATGAAAGGTGCTTTATAAAATGCATATTGTTTTAGTGGACACAGGGAGGGCATTTGGAATTAATGCAAAATATGCATTAGCCTCGAATAGCCTGCCCTCTTATTCTCCTACTTACTGACTCTGAAACCATCTGAAGTAAGCCAATAGGACCATTGTTTTAATGTACAGCCCTGTAATTGAGGTTTGCTGGAATGCTATTTGAAACTAAAGATGCAAGTTCAGATTTTATATCATACACAAGTTGTAACGTGCTCTGACAGAGATGGGATGTGTTATTATGACTTGTTATTTTTGCTAAAATTTCTTAAAAGATAAGAGCATCTCACTGACTCAATTTCAGTAGAAGCAGAATATGCAATTTAAAACCAATCCACACCATAATAACAATTGATTGGAGTGAAATTATTGTTTAATAAATGAAAAGAGTCTGTGAGTTATAACATTCATAATCAAAGTACAAAACAGAATTAGTAAAATGTTCAAACAAATGTACCATCTATGAAAACAAATCAACTTGTCACAGAAATGGTATGAAGCAATGAAGATCAAAGAATCAAAAATATATCTTAAAAGAATCCTTAATATGAGTATCAGCACAATACTTGCATTCACTGAGACAGGCAGATGCAACTACAATCAGGAGGTCTGCCTTAATGCCTACAGATGCAAAAGGTGCAAATTAAATTTGTAAAGTATACTTTGCTATATCTTTCAAATCATTGCAATCCATCCTGTGCTTTAGTCCAGCCTAGTATATTGTCAGGTCAGAGAGCTATATGATGAAACTTGTCGACTGCACAGTAAGAATGAACAGTCTTAAAAATAACATCTATTTTGTGCCAACACAGATATTTATTTTTGGTATTTATCAATCAATCATTCTTGTAAACCAGCAAGAACTACACCTTCATAACTGCAGTTAATCACAATGCAGAAAGGGTGACTTATGAAAAAAATATTATTCTAATTCCTATTCTTGGTTAAACAAGGCCAAGTTGGATAAAATCCAGATTTTTCATTAATGTCAATTTACAATGAAATGGGATCAGGATACTGAAGGGTGGCATTGTAAACAATGGTTAGCACTGCTGCCTCACAGTGCCAGGGGCTCAGGTTCAATTCTGATCTTGGATCACTGTCCGTATGAAGTTTGCATGTTCTCTCTGTGTCTGCGTGGATTTCCTTCCATAGTCCAAAGATGTGCAGGTTAGGCTGATTGGCCATGCTAACTTGACCCTAATGTCAAGAGATTAGCAGGATAAATATGTGGATTATGGGACTAGAGCCTGGATGGGGTTGTGGTCAGTGCAGACTCAATGGGCCGAATGATCTCTTTCTGCACTGTAGGGATTCTATGAATTCAATGATCAACCATGATCAAGGTTAATAGCGGAGCTGGCTGAAGGGTTGAACGGCCTATTCCTGCTTCTAGTTTCTATGTTCTAAGTGGTACTGGGAAAACTGATGGAGCTGCAGCCTGACAAATCTCCAGGTCCAGATTTGTTTCATTCTAGGGTCTTAAAAGAGGCTAATGTGGTATTAGATGTGCAAATATTAATTTTCCAAGATTCCCTAGACTCTGACAAAGTTCCATCAGACTGGAGAGCAACCAATATTCAATCCCTCTATTCAAGACAGAAGAGAAACAGAAGACTATAGGCGAATTAGCTTTTCATCCTTCATGGGAAAGGTGTTAGAACTGATCATTAAGTTATAACTTGGCACCAATCAACCTGTAGGCCTACTGAATTCAGATTTCCAAAAGGCACCACTAATATTATTGCATGAAATAAAAGCTCATGTGTAGGTTAAATATTAGCACGGATAGAAGATTGGCTGGCTGGCAGAAAAGAGAGACTAAGTATTATGAGTCTGACTGGAAGGATGTGTGCAGTCCTACAAGGGTCATGCTGGGGCATCAAGTTTTTCAATTAATGATTTAGATGAGGGGAGCAAGGGCACTGGTAATTAAATTTGCAGATGATACAAAGATAGAAAAGAATTTTATGAAAAAGGTGTAAGTAATGTGCAGGTGGATATAGATAAGTTGAATGAGTGGGTATAAAATTGGGCATATGGGAGTAAAATGTGGGAAAGTGTAAAGTTGTTCACTTTGGCAGAAAGAATAAAAAAGTGGAGTATTAATTAAATGGAGAATGATTGCAGAATTCCGAGGCATTAGTGGGATATTGGTATTTTAGTGTATGAATCACAAAAAGCTAGTATGCAGATACAGCATGTAATCAAGAAAGCTAATGGAATGCTAGCCTTTATTACAAGAGGAATTGAACATAAAAGTAAGGATGTTATGCTTCAGTTATTCAGTACATTGATGAGACCACATTTCAAACACTGTCTGCCATTTTGGTCTTTTTTTTAAAGGAAGGACGTAAATGTGTTGGAAGCAGTTCAGAGCAGGTCTACTACATTGATACCTGGAATAAGCATGTTGTCTTATGAGTACAGTCTGGGCGTGTTTCCTCTGGAGTTTAGTAGAATGAGGAGTGATTTGACTGAAGTACATATGATTCTGAATGGTCTAAACAAGATGGACATGGAAGAGATGGTTCCTTGTGTGGGTGAGTTTAAAAACTAGGGAGCACCATTTAAAATTAGGGGTCAACCTTATATAACACAGATGAAGGGAATTTTTTTCTCTCAAAGTGTTGTGGGACTTTGAAACTCCATCTCAGATGGTTGTGAAAGCAGGATCATTGAATATTTTTAAGGCAGAGGTAGCTAGATAGTTACGTTGGTTAGATGGATTAGCCATGGTAAATGCATAGGGTCAAAGGGATAGGATGGAAGGAAGGTCTGGGAGGATGCTCTTTTGGACAGTTGGTCCAGTCTCAATGGGCTAGATGGCCTCTTTCTGCATTGTGGGAATTCTATGATTTTGTGGATAGATTCTTGTTAGGCAATAGGATCAAAGATTATCAAGGTAGATGGGAAGGTGGAATTTAAAACTCAAACAGATTAGCAATAAACTTGTTGAATGGCAGAACAGGCTCAAGAGGCCGAATGGCCTACTTCTGCTCCTATTTAGTAAGTTCATGTCAGTTTCATTCTTTAGTAGCATTTCATCTTCTAAGTCAGGTGGTTATAGTTTCAGCATGTAACCAAGCCTGGTAATTTAAGTAGAGCTAAAGATAGCACTAAACGGATATTTTTCTTTCTTTAATATATTCAAAAGGTAACTTCCATTTGCTAGGCCAATACTTATTACCCTTCCCTAATTGTCCTTGATAAATTGGTAGTGAGCTAAACCGCTGTAGCCGATATGGCATAGGTACATTAATGGTGGCCTTCCCCAGGATCCAGGACTGCCTCCCAACCACCAAGAGCTGCCAGTTAATTACAGGAAGGATAGGGTGTGGTCTCAGAGGGCAACTCATTCCTGATGTCGGGTCTTATGCCCTATCAGCAGCATGCACCCCCCAGACCTCTGGGTTTCCCACATGGCGGCTCTCAGCATCATTGGCTGAATATCAGCAATTAATAGCCCGTAAGGGCCTCAACTGATTGAACCAAGGCAAGGCCGGAAGTCATAACTCAGCACTTGATTAAATGTTTACGCCATCATGAAACTCATTTCAGGGGAGCTATTAAATTTAGCCCCAGGTCCCAATTCCAGAATTTTAAGCATCAAGTTTACTAATTAATTGAATTTAAATTCGCTAGCTGCAATGGTGGAATTTGAACATGTCCTAAAGTCTAAGGTCCTGGACTTTGGATTACTAGTTCAGTGACATTAGCACTGTCATTATCTCTGTTGTTTACCTTATATACAGTATGATTTGGCCATTGTATCATAAATATTCTAAAGTTGCTGCCTTCAATCTCTGGGAGTACTAGCTTTATGTGTAAAAGCAGTCAGTGCACATTGGGAAATTTCATCCTGGTGCTGACAGCACCATAAATGGAAGTAATGTTGAGGGAAAAGTCACGGCTACTTTAAAATAAACTTGGCTTCCACAGCCTTTGTGACTAAAGCTCTTAAGTAAAACAGCTTCTAAATGCAGCTACACAGTACTTCCTCTGCCACAAGCAACTCTACCTAGGTAATTAAATTGTTTTCAAGGTCAAAATAGGGTCCTGGGAAGCACTGTGTGGCCAATTTGTTATGCTGTGTACAATCATAATTTATGATGTTAGCATTTAGAAATGTTTAAATAACTTTGTTTATAAATGCTGTATGATGGAATAGCACACATCTTTAAAGATATTCTGCACAACTTCATCTAACTTGCAAAGTTTATTTATTTCTGTAGTATTGAAACAAAACTGAAAGCAACTGATCTTTTTGTTTTCTAAAATATAATTAATGTAGCATTTTCATTTTATCCTTCCATTTATCATTTCTTCTACATACCTATATATGGAATTGAGGCCAAGGAATCCTCTGATGATTTTGCAGCTGTTGCTACCAGTTTTCCATTTATCTGCTCCAATGACACGTTTTCAGATTTGTCAGCTGGTAACAAATTTGCAGGTGGTGGTTCTGGTAAATCCATAGCTACCAAATATGCTGGGTGCCTGAGAGGATGTGGCACCCTACGACCAGTAGGAGGTTTTTGCCTTAAAATAACAGCTTCGTTTGTTTGTGATGTTTCCTGTTCCTTCTGTAAAAACCCTGCTGGAATCTCACTAGCACATTCAGAGGTTTGAGAAGCTCCAGGTTTTGTCACAGCAAATGGTCGGATCTCATGTTGAAGTACTGCACCCTTGCCAGAGTTCCTGTCTGTCTGTTGTGGATATAAACCACTCTGCCGATCATGATTCGTCAGTCTTTGGTCACGAACTACAGGTACATCAATTCTCTGGACTTGATAGGGTGCACAACGGTCAGCCTTGGGAGCACCAGGAGTCAAAGCAGAACCAAATACTGATCTATCTGAAAGAGGAGATATTTTATTTTGAGAAACAGTGGCAGAGAAGTGATCTACATGTGTAACATCTGTTCTCTTTACAGATTGAGCATGACCACTATTGTTTCTGCATTGTTGCTGAGGAGGAATAGATACTCTAGAGTTACTGCTATTGTAATATGCATTCATGTTGCCAAAGTTCTGCTTCTGACCATGCATTGTAGGATTTCCTGAAAAATGTCCTGCTGGTCTATACTGTTGCCAAAAGCTTTGTTCTTGCCCACTAGGCCTCAAAATCCTATCAGTTGTTGCTCCAGTCTTTGAACGTGTCCATATTAATCTATCCCCAGCAGCTGGAAAGATATCGCATGTTAAATTTTCCAAAGATCGATCACATTTTCCCAGATAATCTTCTGATCGAGTTCGGTAACTCCATGATTCACCCATAGGTGCAAGTAGTGTGTCCTGGGAAGCACTGTGCGGCCAGTGTTTGTGTAAAGAAGTCTCCTCAAGTCTGTCCTGTGAGAAACTCCTGTATTTTGGGGGCATAGCAGAATAGCAGCGATCCTCAGATGAGCTTCGACGTGGTAACTGTGCTGATCGCCAACTCGGTAGGTTATATTGTTGTTTGATTGTTTTGGGGCTGCCAAGTCGTTCCCAAGATGTCCTAACATCAGAATGAAAATAGTCATCTTTCACGTTGTCCTCAGAACTGATGTAACTCCTCTGACCTATATTACTCTTTGGACTTGAATAAATGTTGTGGTTTGAGATTGATGAAAAAGGAATATTTTTAGACTGTTCTTCATACCTATTATTCACAGCAGTGTTACCCGAACCATATTTACTGCTGGTTGAGCCCTGCATTACACAACTACTTTGGGTTGCCTTTGAAGAGGAAGAAATAGGCAACCCTCTCACTACAACTGATCTTGGTTTCATCCCATATTGTATCTCTTCCATTTGGTGCAAATGGCTTGAATGACCTACTCCAATTTCTGCCAAAATATCTGACGATCGAGTTCTAGCTCTTCCATCGCTCCATATGCTAGCAGGTGGGCTAGTTGTAGTAACACTATCCAGAGGTGAGGATGGGTCAGAGTAGAATCCTCTATCAGAACTTGAGCCAGCGTTGTAAATCCTATTGTCCACCTGCCTTCCCCGTGAAGATTCTGTCAGTAATGGCTCCTTGGTTTGGGTCATGGCCAAGTGTCGAGGGTAGCATATAGGAGGTGGCTCTGGTATGTGCTGAGCACTACCAGAATATGGATCATTGCCTTTCAGATAAGCATCCTGAGAGTAAGCCTGCAAATTGAAGAAAACAAAAATGATTATGCTTGAAAAATTGCTCATTGTTAACTGATGACAGGTAATCCTAGCTTCTCAGTGAATTGAAGGTTTAGCAGCCAAACATCACTCGGGCACAATTAGTTAGTACACCGGAAAAAAAATTAATTTTCAACATTCAACAAGTGGTGTTAATCATGGTAGCAGATAAGCTATGAAATCCTGTATTTGCATTGACAGTTTCACAAACTTATTGTGCAGCTTTAACACAGACTGAGGTAGAGAACAAGTTAGTCTATTGCCATTCATTACAGTAGAGCTAATTCGCAAGCCAATTACTTTGATTCCACTGAAATCCTCAACAGTAAAAGATCTTTCTTGGTCAATCACATCCAATGTAACCACCTACAATTTTTATTCTTATGAAGGGTATAATACAAATTTCATTGTTTATTTTCTTGTTATAGATGTTGATTGAGTTGCTGTTGAACATTTGACAGGTTCATTTTATTTGACTTCTATTAATTAAAACTTTTATTCAAAGAGATGAGAAGCTACGATTATTAAAAGTTATACTTAAAAGCATTATATAGCATTGTAAGCAGTTGGTAACTTTAAATAAGCTGCTAGATTATCAAATTGTAACAACAAAACAATTTCCAAGCTTCATTTTTACACAAACTAATGGTTACAAAGGAATGAATACCATAAAATCTTAGAGCCCAGAGAGTCAAAATATGTACGATCTAGCAAATTTCCATATGACGCAGAATGTCACACAAGTATCCTCCCCAATCTATCTTAATTATTGTGTGAGAATAAGTAATGCAGAAATGGAATCAGCATATACTTCATCAATGCTTTGTTGTGTCCCATGTGAATGGATAGAAACATTGAGAAACGTTGCTATAAATGTGCGCATGACTTCATGGTAAATATTGCCTGTTATAGTACCAGCCACTGTTATTTTGCTCAATGTACACCATGCCTCGTTAACTGGCTCTGGAACAGTTAGTAATGAATTACATCTTGATAAAGTTTTTCAGTTCTAGACCAAGCCAATGTAGTTGGGGAGAAGATGGAGGAAAAAAAAAACCTGTGGTAGCAAAGAAACGAGGTAGAAAGAATTGTCGGAGGTTAAAGGCTATTTTAGGTCATCTCACCTCACAAGTGTCTATTGTCAGCTGGGATGGCATGGGTGCTGAAGTCAAACAGAAGTACACAGCTTGCTCGCTTGCCCTCCCAACTGAAGGAGGCTGCATAGAAGCAAGAATGAGGAGAAAACAATGGGAAACAATTAAAGAATACCCTGAAAAGACTTTCATTTTCTTAGGATAGGTAGGATTAAAAAGTGATGTGACAAAAGCCAGGAGTCCACATTGCATTAAAAGCAAAAGGAACTGATGTTAATATTCAGCTATCTGAAAAGCACATTTATGATTTAAAAAAGAAGCAATCTTTTTAACAAATCAAATCAGAGAAAATATAAATTCCTGATTGGTATACTTTGGAATAGTTTTCTTTAGCTATAAATCCTAGTGGAATTATTGGAAAACTTGCTTGAATATGAAAAACTGAGGGTAAACAAGTGAAACAGCTCAATAACATTAGAGGAATAAGTAGTGGCTCTGGGTGCGTCTGCTCCTTTACATTATAGTTTCAGTAACGCCTCCAAATCATTTGACTACATTTCAGCAATCATTGTACTTGAAAGTAACTGACTTGTTTGGAGTATTTCCCTCAATAATGTCAACAAGATGTAGTTGTGATTGTTTACATACAAATTTGCATGTATAAACAAAACTGACAGAAACATGTAGAAAATGAGATGTTGGTAGAAAGTGACTCTCTCTCAAGAATATTTTCTAACTGAAATTAGGTATTCTGCAATGTTTCTACTTATTATCCATGTTGCAAAACAAATCATAAGAATCAAAGAACAACTGAAATGTAGCAAGGTATTCTGCAAACTCAACTCATTCCATTTCAACCTATATAGAATGGGATTTTTGAATGACTCAATCAAAACAAGAATCACACCTAAACTTTAAACAAAATTAAGGTTTATTTGTGTAGGTATTCAGGTGCTGAACCATACACTGATATGCTCTGCACCCAAACATAATGAAAATCTAAAATTTTGTTTGAATTTGAGGACAGATGGACATGGTGTAATCTATCAGCATTATAATTTAGAGGATACAACAACTGCAGCACAGTAAAAAAAAAACATTTATTCACTCGCACCCACTGACAAATTAAACTGACAAAAGGAAATAAAAACGTCATGGCATTAATACATGATTCCCGTCATTTTCTGCAGCAATTTTATCTTTCAAATGAACAGTTATTACGTGAACAACCGTATCTGAAAGGCAGAACAATTTGTACTGTATGTAGAAAAAAAAAATTAGTGTGTTATAAAACAGCCCCCCATGTAACTACACAACTGTTTTTTGAAACCCTGAAGGTTTGAAATAAGTTTGAAATCCTTGATCCTAAATGTAACCCACTCTCAATGCTAAACACGAGCCAGGTAATTTTCCAAAGGTAAGATATCAGAGGGCTTATTAACACAAGCCATTCTTTCATGGCATTTTATATTTGCTCAAGAATTTTAGTTAAAATATCTGTGTATAATTTCTCCACATTGAGCAGTTTCCATAGAAACGTAAAAGGGTTAAAGAAACCATTTATTTACTGAGTGATTAAATTGTGATAAAATTAAGTATTTTCCTCTCATAAACCAATCATTTTAAAGAAAAACAATATCAGACAATTCATAGAACTAAACACTGGCAGCAGCCCCCCCATTCAGCAAATCAGAAGTAGCACTATCACATACTTGCGGCAAACATATATGTGCTACACATAGCTCATATGCACATAAGATCTGCACATTCTATATATAGTTAAAAATAATTCCATGTGATCTCAAACTCATATACTTCACCAAAATATAGAGTTTTATATACAACTTTCTTCAGTTTTCTCCAAAAAAACTTAGTCAGTCACCTACTCCCAGGGGTCTGCCAAGTCCTCCTAAAGTGGCTGCTAATATACACTTAAGAACAAGAAGCAGAGGGCAGCTTTCCAAACTTCCTTCCCTCTGAACAGGAGTCTCTGATAGCTGCTTGATAATCTCCCAACAGCACAGATAGGTTTGAAAATATGTTGCTTAATTGGGTGCCAATTATCAGTCCATAACTCAAGGACTGCCAACTGAACATAAACACACTATTGCATCGATTAGCAAATTATTTTATCTTTTTAAAAACAAGAGAGTCTCAATTGGAATACAGCACAATAAAACTAATCTGCAATGAATCAGTGTTTTTGTGCTTTGATATAAAAACGAAACGTAGTCTTTGAGTGATTAACGAGCGTCTCCTGAGCAGAAAAGGAAGGATAAGAAAACAATACCACTGGGGTTTTCTTTACCTTGCTGAACTTCTCTTCACTTCAAGCAGAGTTTGTTAGTAAGAGAAATCTCCTCAACTGAAACAGTTCTTACAAAATCTCACTGCTGCTTCTGATTTGCAATTTGATTTGCAAAGAAGTAATTCACCACATTCTTAACTTGTCATTGTGTAAGTGCAGATCCTCCAGTACTGTGAACAGACCAGCAGCAGTTTTCCTAATGACTCCTCTATCAGCCTGTGACATTTCAAAGTGACGTCAGAGCTGGGTAATTTCCTTGCATCCATATACGAACTTCACTGGCACTTCACCTAAGACCACAGGAATGCAGCTACACCCAGATTTGGCCAGGAAACCACGCAGATTAATTTGGAAAGAATAGTTGGAGACATTAAAAACTGCAGTAATAGTGCAAACATCAGCATGAAGTTTTCACAGTGCAGGGGAGAGTTTGCACCCAAGCTTTCCTTTGGCCAGTAATTTTCTGAGAATATCATTTCTGACAACAGGGTAATATATTTCCCTCTTGTGCACAGTAAATCTTAGGATGAATCATTCCTCCCTACCACACCCCTCCCTGCGACCCTGACCCATCACCCCCTCAGTGAGATTCATACCAGGGTGGGGCAAAAGATATGTTGGGGTACAAAAATGCAGTTCCCTGATGTTAGGAAATAACACAACACCAGGTTAAAGTCCAAACAGGTTTATTTGTAGCAATCGCCACTGGCTTTTGAATTGGCTGTTAAGGAACAGCCAGTTCCGAAAGCTAGTGGCGTTTGCCATAAATAAACCTGTTGAACTTTAATCTGATGTTATGAGACTTCTTACTATGTTTACCCCAGTCCAACGTCAGCATCTCCACATCAGGAAATAAGGACAGGATTGTCCCTTCTGATGTAATTGGCACATTGGGTTTCCCGGTAAAGATTGGTGGAAAGGTGGAAACCTACTTTACATTTCATGCGTACTAATTAAAACCTAAACAGACTGGAATTGGGTGCATTCATCAAATCTTTTGCCCTCACCAGAAAGGATTTACAACATTTGTATATTTCTGGCATACATCTGAAATCATGATTGGAGATGCTGGCATTGGACTGGGATAAACATAGTAAGAAGTCTCACAACACCAGGTTAAAGTCCAACAGGTTTATTTGATAGTAAACACCATTGTCATTTACTACAAAATAAACCTGTTGGACTTTAACCGGGTGTTGTGAGACTTCTTAATACATCTGGCAAGTCAGAGGTTTTGAACACTTCCTTGACAGTCAAAGCTAACTGCACTACCGGAAGTGATTGCAGATATGGTGCGGACAAAAATAAACGTGGTGTTGTTGGGGGAAGGGAATGTCCAGAAGACAACAGGAGGGTTAGTGGAAGACACAATGGGCACAGAGCCAATGAGAAAAGTGGAGGTGTGTGTAGGTGGAGTGAGAAAGGAAGTGGGAGGGAAAGAGGTTAGTTGGGGCCAGAATGTTTTGGAGGAAGGGGTTGCTTCAATCAACATTGAAATCCTGGATGTGCTGGTGATGGGAGAGAACAGGAGGAAGTGGTCTGTATTTGACGTGTATAGTTCTGCAAGAGTTAGCCAGTCAACCATGTAACTAGTGACAGAATGATGTGATGATCAGTTGACTAGTATAAAAAAGAACCTGTTGGGAATTGTTAAATTGCTTGGAATGGCCCAGGGTGAGGCCTCAAGTTGGAGTATTGAAGTTTCTTTCTTAAATCTTTTAATTTATAAGCTGGGGTTTTGTCATATTTTTATTATATACATTTGAAGAGTTCTTTCTGGATGAATAGTGGATGGAGCTGAAGGTCAACAAACTGGACAGTTAAAAGGAAATTCTAATATTCATGTGGAGAATGTATGGGAGCATTTTGCTTTGTAAATCTTCACTGTTTTTTGAAGACTACACGGCAGCAGATTAGATCTGGCACAGCAATATTTCAGCAAGGCGTAAAGCTGCCATTCACTCTGAGCCATTTGCCATTGGCTCAGGTAGAGTTAGAGAAGAAGTCGCGATGAAGGGGATGTCTACAAGGGATATGCAGGTGAAAGCAGCCAAGTCATGACTGCAAACTTCCATCATCTAGAGGGAATGGGCCTGACAAGCATTGATGTGGTTAGTTTGTTCAGTGTGATAAGATCTCGCCATAGTGTCTCAAGGGCAGTAAAGACAAGTGGATTGGTGAGTGGGAGGCTTCTCACACGTATATTTTGAAGTGCAAAACTAATATACAATGATTGTACATCTGTTTCATCAGTATTAATTCAATGCTTAATTTTCTTAACTCTATTGTTATGTCTATGTGCACCCTGACATTTGAAAAGGTGAAGGCAGCTTGCTGACTACCATATTCTATTGTCTGTGATGGTTTCAGGAAGCATCCTCTGGAGCTGAAGCATGGTGATATATCTTAACTTCAGCCTGTTTTACGTCTCCTGTTTGGGTCAGATGCCCCCTTCTTGGTCTGAGCAGCTGGAACTGATGAAATCACAGGCAGAAGATGTTGGGGCATCCTTGAGAGAATGGAGGCATGCAGACATGACTTGGCTGCCATTCACCTGCATGCCCTTTGTAGACACCCTCTTCTCTCCCCCATTTCTTCTGTAACTCTACCTGGAGCCAATGGCTTAGACTAAATGGCAGCTCAATGCCTTGCTGAGGTATTGTTTAGGATGTGTTGGATGAATACCCTCACAGTGTCCATCTAACATTCCTCTTCCCTGTGGATGCCTGAGGGCCCCTCCCTGACTCCTCAAAGTGTAGGAGCATCTGGAGGAAATTTGAAGTGCCCCATTCCCCTCTTATGTAGCCATTGCAAAAACTCACCTATGGCTAGAGTGATGAAATGCAGATCTGAGCATATCTATGGCAGAAACTGGACATTCAGCTGGATGAGATTCTCTATGGCATCCGCCATCCCACCCATGGAGAATTCGATGCGTTCATATATTGGAGACATGACATCAGAAAGCATGCGGGCAGAATCCTTCGGCTCTCATGCCACTCTATTGAGGGACTCAGAACCTCTCTGATATTCCCCTCATTTCTTTGATACTGCAACATATTTGCCATGGGTGGTTGCAGAGGCTCGTTATCTGAAATGAACTTGGCAAATGCCTCTTCTCCAGCAGTCCTTCAGATGCCAGGAGGAGAGGATTCCACTCCTACATTCTCTTTTTTAAATGCTCTTGCTTCTAAAAATGCTGAACATGACTTCCTTCCAATTTTTTTCCTCATTACAGAAATTTCTGTTAAATATTACACACTCTCCTACATCTGTAATGAAACATAGCTCACAACATTTTAAATGCTTTCAATTTCATCATTAAATAAAGCATATGATCTTATTTTAACCTAAGTTTGACTAAATACAAATGGAATTGATTGATATTAATCTTTGTGGCATTAATAGGTCTCAGGAATTTTGCAATCTTATGATATTGCAGATTCTAAGTGCCAGGCTACTCAAATCCTAAAGAAAAACTTGAACAAGCCATGATAACAATTTGCAATTTATGAGAAGATATCTGAAAACAGGAGAAAGAATTTCAAACCATTTGTGAAGATTCTAAAAATTAAATTTAAACATTTATTAGGAAAAAGCAGGAAAATAAACTTAACAGTTACATTTACACAGTTAACAGTACATCAACTAAGACATTTCTCAAAAGATTTCTGCTTAATTAAATCAGAGCTAAACATCTTTTTAGGCAACAATGCTCCTAGAGTTTAATCTATAAAAATTCCAGTAACATTACCACAAATCTACTGTTACAATAGGGAAAGCTTACAGGCTTTTTGCTCTCTCTCTCCCTCATCTGATATTGGGAGTCAAAGCTTGTATCAAAACCTTGCAGATGTAAACACATTTCTGAGTGTGGTGGCAGCTGCATTTCCATAGGTCTGTTTCCAGTGCATGCTGCTTCAAAATCTCATAACTGTACCTACCTACAATCTTTAACCTCCCTTTAAATATGTTTTGTCTCTTCCATTTTTAACACTAAAATTCTCAAATGGTGAATCTTATTATGAGGCTGTAACTCATAGTAACCAGCCAGGGAAAACAACTTCTCAGCATTTATCCTGCCGAACCCACAAAGAATAATACAGATTTCAGTCAATTCTCATTCTGCTAAACTCCACAGAATTTAGTCCCATTCTGTTCAATCACCCATTCTAGGGTAATCCTCTCAGCCGAGGCATCAATCTCTAAAGCTATACTGGAACTCAGCTAAGCTAAATGTACCTTTCCTTGGATAAGAAAATCAAAGTTTTACGGCTAGTATGATCTCAAAAAACCTTCCTTGCAATAAAGGCCAACATATCACTTGCCTTCCAAATTGCTTCCTATATCTGCAAGTTAACTGTGTGATTCATGTAAATATTCAAATCTCTTAGAGGACCAGAACTCATTCATCTCTCACCTTTAAAAAAAAAATCTATGTTTCTATTGTCCTACTAAAATATAATTTCCAAAATTTCCCATTTTATAATTCATTTTTCACTTTCTGGTCCAGTCACTGGACCATCTACATGCCTAGCAGCTTTTTTGCATGAGCAAATCCAGATATATTAAATAGGAGGACTAAATCAATTACATAGGTTATAAATAGATGAGGCTCAAACACTGATCATAGTGGCACTCCAGTAGTTACAAGATGCCAACCTGAAAATGATAATGTTATTCAAACTCTGTTTCCTGTTACCCAATCTTCAATCCACACATTAACCCGAATGCTATGAACCCTGACATTGTGCAACAGAATTTGTAATCTGGCACTTCATTGACTGCCTTCTGAAAATCCAAAAAACTCATTGATTCTTTCTTCTACCCTGTCAGATACACCCTCAAAAAAAAACTCCAAGAGACTTGTCAATCCTGAATAAAAACAATTCAATTTTTCTTCTATACTTTCTCTTCCTTCTCTTCTGGTTACTCTAGCTTTTACATTCACACAAGTACACTCACACTGTCAAGTACATCTAACAAGTTCAGAAACATTCAAGTTTGACAGAAATGTTGAAGTGAACTTAAAATAAGCAAACTTAGTGTGAAATAAGAGTATCTCAGATAATAAGCGGTCTGGCAACGGCAGTTCACTGAGGTGATCAATACATTTTTCACGGTAAAACTTAATTTGTCATACACCAGAGGCTGAATTTTCATGCTGGCAGCTTTTCATGCTCAACTTCCTCGGGACACAGATTAAATTCACAATTTTCAGAGGACAACTTCTTAATTCAACTGCAGCTGGGTTTGGCAACCAATTTGAGGCTGCAGATGTGGGGGTGGAGGTTGACCAAAGGGAATGCAGATCTAATTTAAATCCCCAATCCAGGCAATACTCAGGCTGCCATCTGTTCCAGGCAAGGACTGGCATTTAGAGAAGCCTAATGGTCTGCTCAGCTTGTTGAACAGATAACATTATATTCACAATCTGGGCCTCTCAGCCAATTTTCAGAGGATATCCCTTGTACCCTCAGAACTATCCAAAAATATCCAGGGATAAAATGAAGATTTGTGGCAGCCTGGGCTGTCTGGGAATGAAACATATGGAGAAAGGATATGCTATGGTTGCAAAACAGATGAATGGTGAGGGAGAAGAAGCATTTCCTGTTATTGAATTTTACTGGCCATTCACTAGATGTCTTGATTGTCACATCAATACAAACTGATTTTGGCCTGCACTTGGAGAAATCCAGCAATGGCAGCAAAATCCAAATGCTCTTTGTGCCTGAGAGACCTCATCAGTCATGAAATGAATGTATTCTCCAGCTTCGGCAAGTAGGATAATGAGTGACTGTGGGCAGTGGTGTGCAGCTGTTTACAAGATGCTGCAAAGTTCCACTGCTGACTTTGGATTCAGGCATGTCCCAAGCAAGTTCAAAACCACAGTGATTTTGACTCAGCGCATGGAGACCAGTGCTTTGGGGTGCCATGTCTTTAGTGACATGGTACAGATGTCTGCAACAAACTGCCAGAGAATCATGGGATGGAATCATGGCCCTTGTGAAGGATCAGACAGGATCATATTCCCACCCTGTGAAGACTGGTGGCTCCTGGAACAGCATCAGGGTGCCCAAAAAATTCAGCCTCAGGTGTATTGTTGTGACACAAATTAGGAAAAGGAAATAAACCTAAAGATACAACTGTTCCTGGTTTCATTTATTTGTTCAGCAGATTTATTCTATTCATTCTTAACATCATTTATTCTGATTGATTCTGTGAATGTAAAAGTCTACAATTTTCTCTAGAAATAGCGAGTTAAGGGATTCTTTCCAAATGTGTTCATTGTATTACTAGATATTACAGTGAGAGATACATTCCCTCTGCTGCTCACACTGTGACAGTGAGCTCTGGGAGAAGCTTCAGAATCTGCAGAACATGTGAAATTTAAGCAAAATTAAAATGAGGACTGAAACAAATGTTTTAATGAGATTACCCCTCAATCTTCTAAATTTCAGTAAAAATAAACACAATTTACTTAGCCACTCATCATAGAATAACCCTCTCTTGGCAGGGACTTAGCTACTGATACTTTGTTGTAATTCCTCCAATGCAAGTATATCTTTTCTTAAGTATGGAAGTCAAGTACAACAAGATTTCTTTATTCCGAGACTCCACACACCTCGCAACATGCCATTTGTTTTCCTATTACTTGTTGTACCTGAATACTAACTTGCATGATAAGATGCAAAATCAAATAAAAGAGAACAGTAGTGCGAAATGATCAGGTAACTGAAATGTTAGTTTTAAAAAAGAAATCAGTAATTTCTTAAATGATTTTCATAACAATCTCAAGGATACAAGGTACATCACCTTAACATCTCATCCAAATAGCTATATCTTGACTGTGTTTCATTTTAATGATTTTACTGATTAATGAAATTACTGATTTCTTTTTTAAAACTAACATTTCAGTTACCTGATCATTTCGCACTACTGTCCTCTTTTATTTGATTTTGCATCTTATCATGCAAGTTAGTATTCAGGTACAACAAGTAATAGGAAAGCAAATGGCATGTTGTGAGGGGTGTGAAGTCTCGGAATAAAGAAATCTTGTTGTACTTGACTTCCATACTTAAGAAAAGTATGAATTCAGAATTCATGCACCTCAATTGACTGAAGCAGGGAAAGAAGAAAAACAAAAGCTTTATCACTTACCACCTGCAAAATGTCTTCATCTTTGGGCATAACTGAAAGTTCCAAAACATCCTCACTAAATACAGAGGAGAGAAAAAAATGACATGTTTCATGGAATCTACATCAATGGCATAAATGTCACTCACATCTTTTTCCCTTGATTTTACTCTAAGGAACTATGCCACAAGAATTAAATTGCTGAGTCCAAGGATTCACAAAAGGAAAAACCAAATAAGTTGAAGAGAAAATGCTGGAAAATATCAGCAGATCTGGCAACATCTGTAAGGAGAGAAAACAGCTGATGTTTTGAGTCCAGATGACCTTTTGTCAAAGCTTTCTCTTTTGGTTTTGGATTCCATCATCCACTTCTAAACCAAATAAGTTATTTATTGCCAACCATGCTATTTCAGAAACACAGAAACTAGAAGCAGGAGTAGACCACTTGGTCCTTCGAGCCTGCTAAGCCATTCACTTTGATCATGGCTGATCATCAAATTAAATATCCTGATCGCCCCTTACCCTCACATCCCTTGACCTCCTTCGCCCAAAGAGCTATATCTAATATATTCCTGAAATCAGGCAACATTTTGGCCTCAACCACTTTCTATGGTAGTAAATTCCATACATTCACCACTCTCTGAGTTACAAAATTTCTCCTCACCTCAGTTTTAAAAGGTTTATTCCTTAAATTGAAACTATGACCTCCTAGTGCTGCACTCCCCACCACCAGGAACATTCTTTCTGAATCTATCCCGTCTAACTCTGTTGGAATTTTGTAAGTTTCTAGAAGATCCTTTCTCATTCTTTTAAACTCCAGTGAATCTTGTGCTGCACAAAAAAAATTCACTTTAAAAGTAAAAAGGCACAGACATAATGAAGAACAGTTTGGAGCTAAGGACTTGACCTATATTTAAATTAAAATTTCTGGATTGTAAATTGAAATTGGTTGCTTTTCAAATGTAATTAGAGCGAGCAAGAGCAACTGTTGTTATACTAATTAACTGCCCAGAAGGAACTGCCTAATAATTGGTTGAGGATATGATTGGGATATTGTGATAAGTACAGACTGAGATAATCAAACATTTCACAAGCTACAACAAGATAGCTAATGCAATGACACCAACCTGATATTTGTAATTATCAGATGCTGAAACATTGAGCTAGCAGCACACCCAAAACGCAGAGCACACCCACTGTAGTTCACTAGTAGAAAGGCTACTGGGCACCTGCATGCAGCTGATTATTGTCCTGTGCCTGGAGGATTCCAAGAAATGCACTGCCCATATGGCACGTCTCCCAAATAGAAAGGGAGGGCCCTTTTTCATCTGCACAATGACATTTTTTGTTGACTGCCAACTGAATTACACTGAAAGTTTGCAGTTACCACATGTTACCACAAAACCTTTGGAATGGAGATGAATGCATGGCAGTGATTACAAATGTACTTTAAATCAAATGGTTGTCTTTTAATATCTTCACTCACCTGTTTTGAATTAGGGATATTACTTGAGAATATGTCTTGCCAATTATACTTTCTGCATTTACCTTCACAATACGATCCCCTAAGGAAAACAAAATAATAAAATTTAAAATGTTCTTTTGAAGATACCACTTACTATTTTGTTGAGTCAATATTGTTTACAAATTGGAGTTCAAATTGGAAACAGTAAAGTTCAAGAAAGCTCATTAACTATTATAAAGGTTATTTTATTTGTATGTCTATAGTTGGAACATTACTCACTCTCTGCATTAAAGCACAGTTACATCCTCCTCATACCCATACTATATAGCTGTATCACCATCTTCTGAGATGCATATGTTGCTCCATTAAATGCACGAAATACAGTGAACCAAGAATTTGAAAACCTAATTTTTCACAGTCAGAACCTCCATTATAATTGGTTCTCTGATCATTCATTATTTTCTCCTCCCTCTCTGAGAAGTCCAGTGCATGCGTTAGAAGCACACATCAGCAATTCTGTAGTCTTTTTTAAATTAATCTTATTTTTTGAATGGCATAGTTCAACTACAGCACCAACCACTGCATGGCTGAGTGAAAAAAATGACTTGCTCCTTGGCCATGTGTAGAGACTTTTCAGCCAGCCAATGAATGTTATGACAGTAGTTTAGAAGGAGTTACTTTCCCATTTCCTTTCTCCTTGCTTAACTATGTTTGAAAAAAAGGGCCTGCCTCTTTCATGAGGGATGAATATGTATTACAGTCAGTGTGTCCTTTTCAAAGTGTGGTTACTACTGTAATTTAAGAATTGTTGTGCATAGCTAGATTGCATAAATAACAATTAAATAAATCAGATGGTTAAGGGATAAATGCCAGCCAGAATACTGAAGAGAATTCTCTTGCACGTCTTTGAATAATGTCGTGGGTGTTTGTTATGTCCACATCAGGAAGGCTAATGCAGCTTTTGTTTAGCAACTCCTTCAGAAGATAATGCTACTGACAATGCAACATTGCCTTAGTGCTATACTACATTATGCGTTTAAGTTTCTGGAAGGGGATTTAAACCCACAACCTTCCAGGTCGACACAATGACATAGTGGTTAATATTACTAACTCTCAGCTCCAGGAAATGGGTTCAATTTCAGCCTTGGGTGTTTGTGCGGAGTCTGCTGTGGTAAGATTCCAACCTGAGTTCCCAAAACAAATGTTAGGAGTTGGATGGGCCAGGGTAAGATGATGGAGATTCGATGCAGATTTGATGAGCCAAATGGCCTCCTTATGCACTGTAGAGATTCTACGATTCTGACTCAGAGTCACAGACAGGAAAGATGTCTCCAGATTCTTCAGCTGACATAGCCAATAATTTGGAAACATTGCACTGACAAATGCAGATTAATTAAGGAAGGCAGCATGGATTTCTTAAGGGAAAATTGTGTCTAACTAGCATCCTGTAGGTATTTTTTGAAGAGATAACAAAGAGGGATGATCAGAACAATGCTGTTGATGTGACTTCCAAAAGGCATTTGATAAAGTGCCACATAAACTTCTGAGCAAAGCTGTAGCTCAAGAAATAAAAGGGACAAGTAGCAACATGGATACAGAACTGGCTGAGTGACAGAAAACAAAGAGTAATGGTTAATGTATGTTTTTCCAACTGGAGAAATATTTGTAATGGTGTTTTTAGTTTATTCATTTATGGGATGTAGGCATTGCGAGATAGGTTGACATTTATTCACTATCCTTAGTTGCCCTTGAGAACCATGGAATCCCTCAAGTGCAGTAGATGATGATCTGGCACACTGAATCTGCACCAACTCTCCAAAAGAGCATCTTATTCAGGCCTGAGATGGTAGTGGTTGTGGGTTTGGAAGGTGCTAAGGAATGACATTAATGAGTTTCTACAGTGCATCTTGTAGATGGTACTCACTGTTGCCATTGTTCATCAGTAGTGGAGGAATTGAATGTTTGTGGAAAAGGTAGCAATCAAGTGGGCTGCTTTGTTCAGGATGGTGTTGAGCTTCTTGAGTGTTGTTGGAACTGCACTCATCCAGGCAAGTGGACAGTATTCCATTACACCCCTGACTTGTGTTTAGAGATGGTGGAGAGGCTTTGGGAAGTGAAGAGGTGAGTTATTCAGCATAGAATTCTTAGCCTTTGACCTGCTCCTGTAACCACAGTATTTACACAGCTAGTCCAGTTCATCTCTGGTCAATAGTAATCCCCACAATGTTTATAGAGGGGGATTCAGCGATACTGATATCACTGAATCTGAAGCAACAATGATGAAATCCTCTTGTGTTGGAGGTGGTCACTGCCTAGCACTTGTGTAATGCGAATATTACTTGCTACTTGTCAGCCCAAGCTTTGATATTGTCCAGGTTTTGCTGCATTTGCCATGAACTGCTTAAGTATCTGAGTTCTGAACATTGTGCAGTTATCATCAAGCATCCCCATTTCTGACCTTATAATAGAAGGAAGGTCATTGATGAAGTGACTGAAGATGGTTGGGCCCAGAGGAACTCATGCAGTGATTACTTGGAATTGAATTGATTGACCTCCAACCACCACAACCATCTTCCTTTATACGTGATGGCCAGCTTAATGGCTGTCCTGGTAAATAGGCGTGGTGCATCCGTGTCTGAGGCTCTCCTAAAGAGATGAGTAGCCATATTTTCAAGGACTATCCCATGATCCACTGGATCTATCCACAGATACTGGGGAAGGAAGGGAGGGTGTGGGGTGAATAGGTGATCTGCATCAGCCTGCACTGCCAGAGAATAAAAGAATCATTGCAGCTGCTAGGAGAGTGTGTGTACGCATGAAGGAAGCTCTCACTGTGGGTTCTGGCCAGCTGGATATTGAGGGACTGGAAGTCCTTGCTGTTGATGAATCAGACCAGCCTACCACTAGGTTCTTTGGATGCTTACAATAATGCCCTGGGAGAACTCAGCAATGGCTATAAAACCCACAGCCCTCTTTGCCTGTGAGGCCTCAAATAGCATTCAATCAACATTGTCCAGCTCTGGCATGTAGAGTTTGTGTTTTTTTTTAAAGAATTGTTCATGATATGCTAACATTGTCGGCAAGATTAGCATTTGTTGTTGATTGGCCCTCACATAATTGTCCTTAAGAATGTTCTGGTGAGATGCTCTTTTGAACCACTGTTGTCCATGTGGTATAGCTACACCCATAGTGCTATTGGAAAGGGTGTGCAAGAATTTTCATCCAGTGAAGAAATGGTGATATAATTCCAAGTCAAAGTAGTTCTGTGGCTTGGAGGTGGTAGTGTTTCCATGTGACTACTGTCTTTATCCTTCTAGGCAAGAGAGATCGCAGATTTGCAAAGTGCTGTTGAAGAAACATCACTGAACTACTGCAGTGCATCTTAAGGTAGAAATGAAGTGATGTGCAACATTGCGAGATATCAAAATTGATCCTTGGAAGGAAGCAAAAGTTGAGGAAGTTCAAAGCCATAGCAACTTTAATGGTTCCTAGCAGGTGTTGTAAAATACCCAGCATTAAGGGCACAGATGTGTGCAGATTAATATCTTGGGGCACTGGGTTTTGGTCACCTCCATGTAGTGCCTTCCTTGGTGGTAGATTCTAAATATGGAGGATTTGGCCTCTGGGTCTTTCCTTCCCCTTGTTTCTCTCCCTGTCCTCCTGTTGCCCAGGGCTCTGCCCTTTCTATGGAGTGCCACCCATCAATGCCACTGTGTCCCTTTGCCAACTGGTACTTTCCTTGTGCTTAACTAGTTACCAATTTGTTGTTGGTTGCTTTGCCTCCTCCTCCTTTGCCCACGTGATACCAGAGGGTGACAACTCCTGAATTGTCCTAGTGCTTACTCCTCACAATCTTTTGATAAGGTTCCCCATAGTAAGCTACTGCAGAAAATACGGATGCATGGGATTGAGAGTGATTTAGCAGTTTGGATCAGGAATTGGCTTGCTGAAAGAAGACAGAGGGTGGTGATTGATGAGAAATATTCAACCTGGAGTTCAATTACTAGTGGTGTACCACAGGGATCTGTTTTGGGGCCACTGCTGTTTGTCATTTATGAAAATGACCTAGATGAGGGTGTAGAAGGATGGGTTAGTAAATTTGCAGATGACACTGAAGTTGGATGAGTTGTAGACAGTGAGGTTGTTGCAGTTTGCAAAAGGACATAGATAAGCTGCAGAGCTGGGCTGAAAGGTGGCAAATGGAGTTTAATGCAGAAAAGTGTGAGGTGATTCACTTTGGAAAGAGTAACAGGATTACAGAATATAAGGCTAATTAATGGAAGGACTCTTGGTAGTGTTGATGAGCAGAGAGATCTCGGTGTACATGTGCATAGATCCCTGGCATCCAGGTTGATAAAGTTGTTAAGAAGGCTTACAGTGTGTTAGCTTTTATTGGTAGAGGGATTGAATTTCGGAGCTGTGAGATCATATTGCAACTGTACAAAACTCTGGTGCAGCCACATTTGGAGTATTGTGTACAGTTCTGACCGCCGCATTATAAGAAAGACGTGGAAATACTGGAAAGGGTGCAGACGAGGTTTACCAGAATATTGCCTGCTATCGTGGGAAGGTCTTATGAGGAAAGCCTGAGGGACTTGAGAAGAAGGTTAAGAGGTGACCTAATTGAGGCATACAAGATAATCAGAGGATTAGATAGGGTGGACAGTGAGAGTCTTTTTCCTCAGATGGTGATGGCTAACACGAGGGGACATAGCTTTAAATTGAGGGGTGATAATTATAGGATGGATGTCAGAGGTAGGTTCTTTACTCAGAGGGTAGTAAGGGCATGGAATGCCCTGCCTGCAGCAGTTGTGGACTCGTTAACTTTAAGGGATTTCAAATGGTCATTGGAGAGACATATGGATAATATTGGAATAATTTAGGTTAGAGGGTCATTAGATTGGTTCCACTGGTTGGCGCAACATCAAGGACCAAAGGGCCTGTACTGCACTGTAATGATCTATGTTCTATCTGCACAATACCAAGACAATAGTAACCCAATGGATGAGTCCCCCTCTACACTGTTCACAGTGAAGCCTGTGGCCCAAGTAGGAGTTAGGCCTGTTCCGAGTCAAATGGATGTAGTGGGCTGTCTGGCCGTACAGGGCACCCGTGACCTTCCAGATGAACTTGTGGGCTGATGACTGAGAGTTGCCATACAAGTCCTCACTCAGGCTCTGGAATGACCCAGTAGTGAAGAAGTTCAGAGCTGCCATAACCTTCATGGCCGTCACCAGGTGCACGTGGGCATGGCACCTTTGTGTGTGTGATTCGGTTTGCATAATTAGAAAGTAACGGTACGATTCCAAACTGGCACTCAATGCAAAACTTATTTTTATCCTCGCACGTTATTTGCTGGGATCGGCGCAATCCATACCAGGTGCAGCGAAGTTGGAACATATTAGAAATCCACAGATAGGAATCTCAGCTAGATAGATAAATGGAGCATACCTTTGCTCTCCCAATTCATTTCACTATCATTTTTGTTTGCATTAGGTACAATAAAACCTCATCATATCTAATTAATCATAGAAGTTTGTTACAAAGGTCACATTAAGCCAAAGTCTACATTTCAACTGAGCAATATTAAAAGCAGTGCAGCTGGGTCCAATCAATTCTTAGAAACTTCACATATCGATAGTTTGATTGAAGTAATTCTAATGCACGTTAAAGAATCTTTCACCAAATCCCAATGAGACGCGCCTACTCAAATTGATTGTACAGATTGAGTTCAATTTACCATCAGGTCAGCTTCAATAAATACTCAAATAGGCAGGAACCCTCATTTTATTCATTGAAAACACGCTCACATTGTTTATGGAGTTTTGCAAAATCATGTTTTAATGGAAGTGACAATGATTATATCACTTTAACATTCCTTCTACGTGTCTGACTTCCTGCCCTGTGTTGAGAATGCTTTAGAAAATTACCTATTCACGACAGAGCAATATGATCATCCATTCCCTTTGGCTTAATGCCAGACAAGTTCAATAAAATACTTTAAACTATAGATATATAAAATACTTCAAAGAATGTTATTCTTTCATTTTTCCTTAGCATAGTTTTTCTTACTGGACACTAGGCACTGCCAGCCCTCCACAGCGTGGCACAGGGACTGTTCTTCATGTACAAGCTCATTGAATCTGAGTACGCTATTTGACTGTAGAAGACTTAACAACCAAACTTCTATCCTCATCCAATATCCATTTCCAACCAGGATCACTGGATTACTACTGTGGCTAATTGTTCTCCACCTCCTGCCCCATCATCCAACCACCTCCCCTCCAACGCTGCCATTGACTAGGGGAAAAGAAATCAATTGTAACCCTTCCCTATTCAAACCCAAACTGAGAACGACTATTTTAACGTATGTTAAGGTCAAACTAAGCATCTTGTGTATTTTTCAGTCCCAAGTTTTGTAGCATATTAACCAACTGGCAACAATGGAGCAGCAAAGGGAGTGTGGATAACCAAAAAAATATATAAAAGCATTGTTTAGGATATTTTTCAGGGTAATATAGTTTCACTTCTAAAGCATTATATTGTAATATATGTTTTTTTGAAAATAAAGGCTCGTACTTTTCATTAGTAAATGCAGATTTATACACAAGTAAAACACATTTAAGGACTCCACAATAAAATAATTTGATCAATGCCAGTTTCATTATATTGTTCTCCGTTTGGCTACACAAATTCATTTATACCATTTTAAATGTAAAGGGTTAGCACTTAAATGGGTCATGTCAAACAATAATGAGTTAACATCATGTTACTGCAAAGATGTGTAAAAATTATTTAGTTCATAAGATGCCATTAATACAAAGGGTTGCACAAACATTATGGCCATCAAATATCAAAAATTCCCAATAGATAAAAGAAGAAAAATTAGTATTTGTATCTCTGGGTGAAAGAGAAGAAAAATCAATCAACACTGCCTTTCTTATCCATTATACGACTGGAAAATCATAGAATAGCTTTAGCACAGGAGGTGACAATTCAGCTGTTCTACCTGGATTAGTCCTGTGCAAGAGCAACTCAGCCAATCCCACTCTACTGATGGTTCCCCATAACCTGACAAATATTATCTTTCAGAAAATTATGTACTTTGGTTTTAAAGTCCTCAATAAAATCTGCCTCAACCATATTTTCAGAGAATACATTCCAGATCCTAATCACTCACTATCTAAATAGGTTTCCCTCACATTATCGTTGACTGTTTTAATCAGTGTCCTCTGGTTCTCAACATTTTCACCAATGGGAATAGTTTCTCCCTGTTTTTCTGTCCAGACCATTGTTTGAAGTGTGAACATGGGGGTAAGACAGAATTGAATTCACCTCATATGATCAATATGAAGTCAAGCCTCTCACATAGTGTTACACTAGTGGGTGATTATAATTATATTTCAACAATTAATCTACAACATTACAAAAAAAGATTCAAAGTCAACGTTAAACCTTTTCTGCATGGTCTAACAGCGGATGATGCTTGGAAATCGAGAATTTGCCAGCTTGATTAAGTGAAATTGAATGGGGATAAAGATTTAGAAGAAATTCATCTTACCTGTACATAGACCAGCTTGATGTGCTGCTCCCCCTTCTTTTACACTTTTAACGAAGATGGTATCCATAGGCTCTGTTCGGCTTTTCTGAGGGCCTGTGAAGTAAAACAAGATCAGTTTGTAAAGTTATGCTATTTGAGAAACTCTTCATACGGATGCCATAAAAAAAGTATTTTTTCAACTAGAATGCACTTTCAGCTGATCTTTCATCTGCTTTGAAGATAGATATATCTTGACTCCAGATGAATTTTTCCCCATCTTCGGTGTCATCAGAATGCTAAGACAATTGCACATTTTCTGCTAGAAAGTCACTGCCAAATCGGATTACAGAACTACTAAGGCACACCAAGGTAGAATCCGTGAAGCCTGAAAAACTCAAAAATGTTTTGCTTTCTCTTTGAGTGCCTATTCACTGCAATATTCTGAGGGTCAGCGCACTGGTACATCTCACAACTGACTGAAAAGATTTCCTTCACCAAACTTTGAACGCAGAGTATAGCAAGTGTCCCTTTCTTCCAATGTTCAAACAAGAAAAGTGGTAGGAGGTATATTTTATGTATGTGTGAGTGCACCTTATCTGCCACAGACCTTGTGTCCCAGATATTTTGGCAATAAGGAAGAATTAGATAGTAATTAGGGGATTGATACTGGGTTGAAAAGCAAAATTCCCTTGTAATCCACACTGAAATATATATTCCATACTCGTTCCATTTCTATTGCAAATACGGAGCAACCATCCTTTATTTCCAGTTTGCTGTGATTTAAAATTTTTCTTCATTTCACATGATATTTATTAGTATTTTGACAATATGTTAATTGTTGTCCCAGATTTTCAGGACTTTTGGCAAGGATCTGACTGCAACTTAGCATAAGGGCAATGTTAACGTGGAAGTCGTAAAACTGCAGTCTGCCACTCACTGCTCCATCATAGACCTTACTGTGATGACCTTCCTTAACCCCCAAACGTCAGCCATCAGTTGATGTGGCAAGATCCTTCATTTTTTTACTCTCATATCATTGGTGCAAGTTATATTGAAGATTACTTAGCTCAATTAGACCAATTGGGTTTTTAATTGCAATCTATCTAACAATAACTGAACAATTGACATAGCCCTGAAAAATATTTATATATTTGTAAAATGCTGTTCAATACCTCTATCATAATTAATCACTAGATTTCTTAAACTAAATTTGAATAATTTTTGAAGTTTACTTCCTGACATTTGAGTTTCAACCTTCATCCCTTGTGTATATCAACATCACAGAATTCTTACAGCACAAGAGGCTCTCTGAATGAATAATTTACTTAATATCATTCTTCCGTCTTCGCCCTATAATACTGCATACTCTTCCTTTTCAAATAACAATTTAATTCTCTTTTGAGTGCCTTGATTGAACCTTATCCAACATTCTCTCAGGTAGTATATTCCAGACTTAACCATTCGCTGAGTGAAAAAACTTTTTGTCACGTCACTTTTGCTTTTTTTGCCAATCTGTGCCCTCTCATTTTTGCTCCTTTCACATGTGGGAACAGTTTCTCCCCGTCTAGTCTCTCTAGACCCCTCCTGGTTTTGAATATCTGTCAAATTTCCTTTCAACTTCCTCTTCAAGGAAAAGAGTCTAACTTCTCCAAACTACCTTCTTAACTGAAGTTACTCACCCCTAGAAACATTCTCATGAATCTTTACTGCATTCTTATCAATTCTTTCGTATCTTTCCTAAAGTCAACTAGGACCAGCAATATTTCTGCTGAAACAATTTCAACATAATCTCCTTTCTCTTGTACTTTATACCCCTATTAACAAAGTCAAGGATACTATATGCTTTACTAACTGCTTTCTCAACCTGTTTTGTCAGATTCAATGATGCACACATAAATCTAGATCCCTCTATTCCCGCACCCCTTTTGAAGTTGTATCCTTCATTTTCACTCCATGTTCTGCCTAACAAAATGAATCACTTCACATTTCTCCTCAGTGAACTTCATTTGCCACTTGTCCATCCATTCCACCAACTCTTTTTGGAGTTCTTGACTATCCTCTTCAGAATTCATCATGCTTCCAGGTTTTGTATCATCTGCAAAATTTGAAATTATGTCTCTACACCAAGGTCTAGGTCATTAATATATCAGGAAGAGCAAGATACCCATGCTAATGCCTGGGATACTCAATTACAAATATTTCTCCAGACTGAAAAAACATTCATTAACCATTACTTTCCATTTCCTGTCACCTAGCCAATTTCGTATCCATGGTCCCTTTTATTCCGCGAGCTCCACAAGTCTGTTCTACAGCACCGTATCATATGCCTTTTGGAAATCCACGTATGTGACATCAATAGCATTGCCCTCATCAATTCTTTTGTTACCTCTTCAAAAAATCAAGAAGATAGTTAAACAGAATTTTATCTAACAAATCCTTGCTGCTTTTCCTTGTTCATGTGACTATTGATTTTGTCTAAAATTATTGGTCCTTGATGTTTTGCCACCATCTAAGTTAAACTGACCGACATGTAGTAGTTGGGCTTATTCTTACACCCCATTTTGAAGATGGATAACATTTGAACTTTCCAGTCCTCTAGTACTGCTCCTGTGTCTAATATTCCAATTATTAGAATTGGAATATTATAATATTCCAATTATAATATAATAATATAATATTCCAATTATAATAGAATAATATAATATTCCAATATTATGGCCCATGTTTCTGCAATTTCAGCTCTCACTTTCCTCCATATCCTTAAATGCATCTCATTCAGCCCTCCGGTGACTTACCAATTTTTAGTATCGACAGCCTATCCAATACTCCCTCCTTACCAATTTTAAATCCTTCCAGTGTTTCAATTACTTCCTCTTTCATCATCACGCAGGCAGCACTTTCTATTCTTGGAACAGACAAGTAATTCATCAGCTATTCCCTCTGCCTCCATGTGTAAATTCCCCTTTTCTGTTGTGGGGAAAGTTTTGGAAAGAATTATAAGGGATAGTCATTTAGAAAGAAATGAATTGATTAGGGATAGTCAACATGGATTTGTGAAGGGAAGGTCGTGCCTCACAAACCTTATTGAGTTTTTTGAAAAGGTCACCAAAGAGGTAGATAAGAGTAAGGCAGTTGATGTGGTGTATATGGATTTTAGCAAAGCATTTGATAAGGTTCCCATGGAAGACTACTGCAGAAAATGTGGATGCATGGGATTGAGGATGATGTAGCAATTTGGATTAAGAATTGGCTAGCTGATAGAAGACAGAGGGTGGTGGTTGATGGGATATATTCAACCTAGAGTTTAGTTACTAGTGGTGTACCTCAGGGATCTGTTTTGGGGCCACTGTTGTTTGTTATTTTTATAAATGACCCGGATGAGGGTGTAGAGGGATGGGTTAGTAAATTTGCTGATGACACCAAAGTCAGAGGAGTTGTAGACAGTGAGGATGGATGTTACAGTTTGCAGAGGGACATAGATAAGTTGCAGAGCTAGGCCGAGAAGTGGTAAATGGAGTTTAATGTGGAAAAGTGTGAGATGATTCACTTTGGTAAGAGTAATATATGTGCAGAATATATGGCTCTTAGTAGTGTAGATGAGCAGAGAGATCTCGGTATACAGGTGCATAGATCCCTGAAAGTTGGTACTCAAGTTGATAAGGTTGGTAAGAAGGCGTATAAGTGTGTTAGCATTTATTAGTAGAGGGATTGAATTTCGGAGTCAAGATGTTACGTTGCAACTGTACAAAACTCTGGTGTGGCCGCACTTGGAGTACTGTGCACAGTTGTGGTCGCCACATTATAAGAAAGATGTGGACGCATTGGAAAGGGTGCAGAGGAGGTTTACCAGGATGTTGTCTGGTATGGAGGGCAGGTCTTATGAGGAAAGGTTAAGGGACTTGAAGTTATTTTCATTAGAGAGAAGGCGGCTAAGAGTTAAGACTTAATCGAGACATATAAGATGATCAGAGGGTTAAATAGAGTGGATAGTGAGAGCCTTTTTCCTCGGATGAAGATGGATAACATGAGGGGGCATAGCTTTAAATTAAGGGGTGGTAGTTATAGGACAGATGTTAGAGGTGGGTTCTTTACTCAGAGGGTAGTAAGAGTGTGGAATGCCCTGCCTGCAGCAGTTGTGGACTCATCAAGTTTAAGAGCATTCAAATGGTCAGTGGATAGGCATATGGATAGCATTGGAATAGTTTAGGTTAGAGGGTCATAAAATTGGTTTCATTGGTCGGCACAACATCGAGGGCCGAAGGGCCTGAACTGCGCTGTAATGTTCTATGTTCTATTTTCTTAATTGGTCCTACTCCTTTTACTATTTATATGTCTACGGAATGTGATGCTACTAAGAAATGTTATTTTTAAATCATTTTTTTTTTAAATCAGCATCTCCAGCAGGAATAGGCTCTTCCCCCCTGATATTTATTGAGATACATGCTAGTGCACTCTGCAGTGCACAGAGTGTGGGAAATGCATTTTGAAAAATTGAAAAATACCACTGGGATTTATCTTAGTTTTTACGCAAATTCAATACTTAATTTTTTTGGGAGAATCCCACCAAATACTTGGGTAATTTTAGCACCCTTCTCTTTAACCTCCTTGCAAATCTGTTCATCTACATTCTTTCCATTAGTTGGTGGCCGATAGACTACATCAAGCAATATAATTGGACCTTTTTTGTTCCTTAGCTGCAGACAAGTAGATATCCTCTCCCTCCAGCACTGCAATGCTCTTTAATCAATGTTGCCTGTCTTCCCTCTTTTCTTCCTTTCTATCTTTCATTAATACTTTGCATCCAGAAATATTTAACATACTGTCCTGCACTCCTTTGAGCCAGGTTTCTGCAATAACTGCAACATCATATTTCCACGTTAATTTGCACCCATAACTCACCAACCTTATTAACCAAACTCCATGCATTCACAAATATGCTCATTAACCCTGATATATATGATTACTTTCTTCTTTACTCTGCTCCA
The DNA here is from genome assembly GCA_024679065.1 of Sphyrna mokarran. Taxonomy (NCBI): domain Eukaryota; kingdom Metazoa; phylum Chordata; class Chondrichthyes; order Carcharhiniformes; family Carcharhinidae; genus Sphyrna; species Sphyrna mokarran. The sequence continues at coordinate 6,313,598 of JAGIQG010000027.1, read as the reverse complement.
CTTAATAACATATTATTTCTTATTCTAGTGTTATCTCTCTCTCCTAGTGTTCAATGCAACTTGGTATTCCCCTCTGATACTATCTTCTAGTTCCCACACTGCTAGTTGGTTAGCAAGTTAGTTTAACCAATCCCTAGTAGCACTAATAAATTGTCTCAAAATAAACTGCATCACCTCCCTCTTCTTTTCCTTTGTTATCTTTCCTCAATATTTTGTATCCAGGAATATTTCTTTGTGGACAGCTTGGTGGCACATAGTGAGCATTGCTTCCTCACAGTGCCAGGGATCTAGGTTCAATTCCAGCCTAGGGTGACTGTCTATGTGGAGTTTGCACATTCTTCTCATGTCTGTGTGGGTTTCATCTTGGTATTTCATCTGTGAATTCTTCCCACAGTCAAAGATGTGCAGGTTAGATGGTGTGGCCATGCTAAATTGCCCCTTAATGTTCAAAGATGGGTAGGTTAGGTACATAGGCTATGCTGAATGCACGGGGTTACAGGGATAGGGCAGAGAAGAGATTTGGGTTAGATGCTCTTTTGGCGAGTTGGTGCAGACTCAATGGGCTGATTCGCCTCTTTCTACACTGTAGAAATTCTTAAAAGTTTATTTATTATAAGTGTCACAAATAGGCTTACATTAACATTGCAATGAGGTCATTGTGAAAATCTCTTAATCACCATCTCTTAATCTGAGTATCTCTAGCAATCTCCTATCTGAGTATCTCTGTCTTTATATATTTATCTATCTTTGAGTATATCTATATTGCTATGTGTATTTCTATGTATCTCTCTCTGAATCTCAGTCTCTCTCTCTCTCTCTCTGTACACAATACTCCAAATGCGTCCTAAACAAAGTCCTATACAGCTGCAACATGACTTTCCGATTATTATACTCAACGCCCTGAATGATGAAAGCCAGCATGCATAAGGCTTCTTGATCACCTTGTCCACCTGAGTTGCTACCTTCAGGGAACCATGGATCTGCATGCCTAGATCCCTCTGTTATGCTAATATCACTAATAAGTTTGACTATTTTTGATGGTGGGTATGGCAAGAGATTCACATTTATTCCACCTAACTGGAGACTGATCTGTTCACATTAGAGCTATCTAATCTAAATGGAGTTGTTGACTAATCTTTCCTGTACTTTATCAGGTCTTAGCATCATAATATTACAGAAGGTGGTCATTTAGTCCATCGAGTCAATACTAGCAATCCTATTTCCCTGTTCTATCCCATAGTCCTGAGTTCAGTTCTCTCTGGTTCCTTTTCCCTCGAGTATCTATCTAATTGCCTTTTGAAATCATTCATCATCTCTGCTCCCACTATCCTCATAGGCAGCAAAATGCAGATCATTACCACATGCCGTGTAAAAATGTTCTCCTTCATATCTCCCTGCATTGTTTGCCCAAAACCTGAAATCTGTGTCCCATGGACCTTATGCCATGAACTAATGGGAACAGCTTTTCTTAGTTAACCTTTTTGTTTTTGGAGTGCAATTCCATAAAACAGATGAATATTAATCAACTTCCACTACAGCTATAGACAAGCTCAAAATTCCCACTTTTAAAAAATGAACAAAGCAATTCCTTGTCACTTCTCTTTAGCTAGAATTGATAGAATTGCAAGAATTGATCTTCTCTCACATAGTGGCAGATGATTTTTATGCAAATATATTTGGTAAAAATACTTAAAGTAAGACTCACCTCTTCCATTTCCATTTTCTTCATCCTACAAGAGAATCAAAGTAAATTTAGTTAAATACAACTGTTTCAATTCTTTGATTGTAGCAGTTTGAACAATTTACTAATCACCTTTGAATGGATACTTTTGGTAAATTGCTATTAACCAAATTCAATTCACTACAGGGTTCACAATTAATAAATTGGAAAATTCAAGCTGACACAGATTGAATGAGAAAGCTTTAGGAGAGAAGTTTTCTATGCTGCCTGCCACAGGAATCGTATGGGTGGGGGATGGACAGACCACGCATAAGGTCCAGTGACCTCGGATGGGATTTTCCACTTTTGAGGTAAGTGCAGCTGGAAAATCCCATCCTTTTGTCATGGCAAAATATATAATTCTTTTAAATTTACCTAATTGGCTGATAGTTTGGCCGATAGATGAAGAATCGTTTCACAACTACACCCACACTTACATAATAGATAGTAGGTAGGCAGTTAAAATTGATCAAATTACTTTGCCATAAAGAGTTAATAGGGCCTACCCTATTGAGTAGGGGGATTTAAATAAGGTTCAAATGACTTCCCTGTTCATCTTCTTCAAAGCAGACCAGGATTTTAGAATTAGGACTAAGTTTTTCTAAATAATTTTGTTCTCTTGACACTTTGCATCAGCCTCATAAGGAGGGGGATTTTGCATCTGCGTTTGCTGCCAGCACAAATGGCGACATGGGCACAAAATCCCACAAGAGTCGGGAAACGAGATTCTGATTTCCCTACCCCTTACCGATAACGTGATGAGGTGAATCTCATTTCAATACATTTTAATAAATTTCCATCTAATTAAAGGGCTGCCCAGCCACATAATTCCACCCCACCCCTCCACTCAGTGAATGTTCATACCAAGCTCACAACGGCTATATGTGAGTGAGAATCAGTCAAGGGGAACAAGCCAGGGAGGTTCCCAGCTCTATCAGGCCTGCCCTACCACAGTAACAACATAAACCACAGCAGCCCCCCACCCCACCCCAATGTTCTGTGCATGAAGTGGCAGAAAATCTGGTCTGAAAACTCAGCTGTGCATCTGAAGAGGTAATGTTTGTTTCCGGTCAGAGCCTGATGCTCTGACAAATTTTCATAAAATGCACCAATAGAACATTTCCTGTTTTGGGCAGCACATATACCTCAATGACCAGAATTGGTTACAGTACTTAGGGGGAAGCCCGGTAACACCACCACATAGCTTTAGCAAGACTGGTTATACCTTCTTAACATTGTTTACCATCAGGTTCTGACCCCCTTCAGCATCTCCCTTTGGTATTTTGACACTGTTATTAAACCCAAGTGCAGACATATTTTTCTTTTGAGACATTTAAGTTTAACAGTCTCATGAACCACATTCCTGCAATCCTATCAAAATAAGAAATTTAACGACCTAAAACTGAACTGTCTTTGGGACCTGCCCCTTGACATCATGAAACTTGACCAGCTATTTATTTTTTTGATAGAGTGTGCTGAGATCTGGAGAGAATCTTTTTTCTCACTGGAACTAACACTCTGCCAAATTCTGGTAAGATCACCCTAACATTGCAGCTGTACCCAACGTCCTATCAGGCATTCTTCCAAATCCTAATCAGTCATTGCATGCAAAAGCTTTTCCACTGGTTATCAGTTCTAATTGTGCATTTTGGTCCCTCCAACTAATGGATTTAATTTGACTCAAATTGACCTTTTCTCCATTCTTCTACTGTTAATTTCTTAATTTTTAAACTTAATTGTTAGTATTTATTATTAGGCCTACTGTTCATTAAAGTTCTCACTGCCCCAGTTACACCTTTATCAGCTCACACTTGCAGCAGCCAAGAAATGAGTGGTGGAAATGAAAAAATTGCAAAAAATTGTGCTCTTTTGTGTACATTGGGATAATGTTGAGGAGGCCTTGTTCTTTATCTAATAAACTTTGCATAAACATAGAGCACGATTCTCCAATCTGATTCGCCTTGCCTCCATTGCCACAATAACAGAGAATTTGTCACTCAACCAAAACTCCGTTTATTGCCACAGGACCAGAGAATCACAGCCACAGGTGAAGCTGGTGGTTTCCGGCAGTAGTTTCTGCTGGAATCCCAAAAATGGAAAAATTGGTGCCTTCATATCATTGACAACCTCAAGCATAATAAGCATAACATATAAGTAGCTAATCGTCTTTTGTGATGGTATGTCCTATATCCCCTATATTATCACTAGTTAATGATACTATTATACTTGCAGGTAGACAAAGCTATGTCTGCATTACGAGCACATGCACTGTGTATCTGAATGTCAGACGGCTTGAGCCCCCTGTAAATCATTACTGAAAAGATGATGGAGCACGTTTGATGTACATACTAATAGAACATTATTCCATTGGACAATGGTGCAATAAATTTATATCTCACAGGATCCATGGTGAGGTGGCCAATTGGATATAAAATTGGCTTGATGACAGAAGGCAGACAGTGTTTATAGGGGTTGTTTCTTCAAACTGGACGTCTGTGACCAACGGTGTGCCTCAGGGATCGGTGCTGAGTCCTTTCTTATGTTATTTATATTAATGATTTGGATGAAAATTTAGGAAGCATGGTTAGTAAGTTTGGAGATGACACCAAGCTTGGTGGCATAGTGGACAGTCATCTAGGTCACCTAGGATTGCAGTGGAATCTTGATCAACTGGGCCAGTGGGCCTATGAATGCCAAATGGAGTTTAATTTAGATAAATGTGAGAAGACGCATTTTGGTAGATTGAATTGAGGCAGGACTTATTCAGTTACTAGTAAAGCATTGGGGAGAGTTATAGAACAGAGATTCAGGAGTACAGGTTCATAGCTCTTTGAAAGTGGAGTCAGGTGGACAGAGTGGTGAAGGAGGTATTCAGGATGCTTGGTTTCATTAGTCAGTGCATTAAATAGAGAGGGGTTGGGATGTCTTGTGAAGTTGTACAAGGCCATACATGGAATACTGTGGTACAGTTCTGGTCACCCTATTACAGAAAGAATATTATTAAACTAGAAAGAGTGCAGAAAATATTTAGTAAGATGCTACTGGGACTTGAAGGTTTAAGTTATCAGGAAATGTTGGATAGACTGGGATTTTTTTTTCCTGGAGCACAGGAGGCTTAGGAGTGATCTTATAGAGGTCTATAAAATAATGAAGGGCATAGATAAGATAGATAATCAACATCTTTTCCCAAAGGCAGGAGAGTCTGAAACTAAATGGCACAAATTCAAGGGGAGAGATACGAAAGGTTCTAGGAGGGTAATTGTTTCAGAGAGTAGTAAGTGTCTGGAATAAGCTGGCAAAGGCAGTGGTCAAGGTGAGTACAATTTAATCTTTTAAGAAGCATTCAGACAGTTACATGGATAAGATGGTAATAGAGGGATATGGACCAAATGTGGCCAATTGGAACTAGCTTAGTGGCAAAAACTGGGCAGCATGGACGTGTTGGGCCAAAGGGACTGTTTCCATACTGTAAACCTCTATTACTATAACTGAAAATCTTCAACGGGGCCTTCGTGACACACGACAGTGCAGAGTCGCTGAGCAGAGACTGATAGCCAAGTTCTGCACACATGAGGACGGTCTTAATAGGGATCTTGGCTTCATGACACATTATCTGTAACCCCCGTAACTTGCCTGGGTTAGCAAAAAACCTCACTTACTGTGCCGTCTGGAGAAAATACACAATTCTCTAACCAATGCTCAGGATTCCCTTCACACACAGTGTTAGCCACTTTAACACTTGAATAGCAGGTTAGATGTAAGGATTTGCATTCTAATCAGCAATCTGTGACTGTCTGTGCTGATGTGTGCTATTGCAGACCAGAACACTGCATTTGCCTGACGAAGACACAGAGTGTTGAAAGCTCCGCAATTTTACTATCAAATAAATCGGTTGGATTTAAAATTGGTGTTGCTAAATTCTTACTGAGTTCTTATAACTGAAAATAATAGTGGATATGTTAAATTAATTAAAAGTTACAATTTTTCTTCTGTAAGGAGTAATGTGTACATGTAAAGAAAAAAATGGTGAGAGGGTTGTAAATTGTTTTGTTTAAGTACGAGCTGAGAAAGTTTTGAGTCCCATAACCTGTCATCTCGAGTTATTTTGTGCAGTGCTTACTAATCCATTTGACAGAAAACGATCAACTGGTTGTTTCTGCATCATTCATTCTTGCAAAAACGCTATCCAATTTCTGATAGTATCAAAAGGTTTATGTAGTCTACAATTATAAAGCAAGATCAAACGACAAAATACTGTAGCCCTGGGGTTTAATATAAACTAGAAGTCTCTTTACTGTGAGATACATGGTACTATTTGCATTGTAAATATGTTCTTGTTGATTAGAATTAACAACCTGATGAAAAGAGCACAGGAGTGCATTGGAAAGAGTGTAGGAGATATTTATAAGAACAGTTCTAGAGATGAGAAACTTCAGTTATGAAGATAGATTGGAGAGGTTGGGACTATTTTCCTTGGAGAGAAGGCCAAGAGAAGAGTTGATAGAGATGTTCAAAATCATGAGGGAACAGAATATATAAGGAAACATTGCTCCTGCTTGTGAAAGGATCAAGAACAAGAGGGCACAAATTTAAAGTGATTTGCAAAAGAAGGAAATGTGATGCAAAAAACCCTTTGTCACATAATGAGTGGTTTGGATCTGGAATACAATGCCTGGAGATCTGGTAGCTGCAGATCTAGTTGATGCATTCAAAAGGGCATTAGATGATTATTTGAATAAAATCAATGTATAGGTATATGGAGAAAAGGCAGGGGAGTGGCATCGTCATGATACTTCTTTGAACAGCTAGTGCAGACACAATAAGCAAAATAGTCTCCTTCCGCAACATAATCTGTGATTCAGTTTTCCAGTGCTTGATAAAATAGGAAAATGAGATATTCTTTGGAATTTCCTTTAATAGCTCAATTATTGAAAACACTTTAGTGAACAGTACACCAATATTAATATGACAATAAAAAATTCTGAGAAACTAAATTATATATGGTTGAAAATACAACTGAGTCAATTTTGTGTAAAGAATGGTTCTTAATATCAGGCACAAAGGAACCACAAAAATGCTAAGAACCAAGAAAAGAACAAAGCTAAGAATAACCTGCTGTGAACTTACTGGGGCAATTCTCTCATTCCAACCCACTAATTTTTTGGCGGGGATGGTCTGCCAGGGTGGAATCTTTGTTGGTGGGGGCGGGGCCTAGAGATCTGGTGCTCCAGGACGGGTGGAACATTGGGCTGGCCCAGGAATGATCGTGGCACCATAATTGGCCAATGGTGGGGGAGGGAAGGAGAGCAGCAGGCTGGCCAGTAAACAGCAGGCAGATAATGTAGAGCCAGTGTGTATGCGTAGAAGCTTGGAACTGTCAGACACTGACCTGAACAGGCCCCATCTTGTTAATGATATTCACAACTGTGCCCTCTATCATGCATAGTGTGGAAGATTCAAATCTGAATTCCCACTAACAAAACAATCATGATTTACATTTTTCCGCAAATTTAGTACTTAGAACTTTTTAGGGAGAATCATCCCCACAATGTCCATCAACAAACAATACTTGAGCAGCTATTATGGTCATTATCACTTTGCTGTTGTAGGAGTTTGCTGTGTACAAATTGGCAGCTACATTTTCTATATTGCCACAGTAACTACAGGACAAGTGCCAGACTGTGGTGACTAGGGGAATTTCAGAGTAACTTCAATGCAATGTTAATATCAGCCTTACTTGTGGCAAATAAGTAAACTTTATTGACTGCAAAGCACTTTGGGACAACTTGAGGTTGTGAACACAAATGCAAGTCTTCTTTATGTACAATGAGTAACCACTCCCAAGGTAAATTTTACCATTCAACAAAATCAGATAATGTTAACTTTGAGTGATATACTGCCAAACTATTAAAAAAAAAATCAGATATCACTCCTCCTCCCCATTATCACATAAAATGGAACATTATTGTAATATTTGAAGTATTTTAAATTTAAGTAATTGCCTAAGTTTTACTTTAAATATAAAACATAATCATCTTTTAATTTAATGAGCTTGGTACATGTTCTCACTGAAATGTTCCCTCTTCACGATGGGCCGAACTGTTTTCTTCCGTGCTGTGTCCGTTCTATGATTCTATGTTCTGCTTTCAGAGCTTTATGCTGTTATGCAATCCTGCCCTTAATAAGCAACTTGTAGTATTCAGCTCCAACACAGCCAACTAAATGTACCTGAATCAGAACAAAGCCTGCTAGTGAAAGTTGTTTGATTTTCGGTGACCTATTGTTGAATCAGGATAGTGCAGCACACAGTCTGAGGAATTGGTAAATTTTGGAAATGCATCTCATTTTCCATTAATATGAACCTTTATTCTCAAGCTGGAATCTGTGAGACAGAGTTATAGATCTAGGATTAATTGGATTACTTTACTGAGCTGGGGACTGTCAGTTAGTTTTAATCAGCTGGGATATGTTGGATTGCTTAATTACACCAGAATCTGTTGTTTTGGGATCTATTGTTGAACTGACAGTTGTGATGTTCTGGGACTGCAATGACTTGTCTCCAAACAACTTTGGATAGTTAGATTGGAGAAACTGGGGCTATTGTCCTTGAAGAGAAAGTTGAAACGAGATTTGAAAGAATTATTCAAAATCACAAAGGTTCACACAGACTAAATTCGTAAAAACTGTGCCCACTGGTGGAAGGATCACAATAAGAAGTCTGACAACACCAGGTTTAAGTCCAACCGATTTATTTGATAGTAAACTCACACAAGCTTTCGAGGCTCTGCTCTTTCTTACTGTGTTCACCCCGGTCCAACATCGGCAACTCTACATCATGACTACGGAAGGATCACAAACCAGAGGACACTGATTTAAGGTGACTGGCAAAAGAAATAATGGCGACTTGAGGAACAACTTTATTATTCAGTGAGTGTTTAGAATTTGGAGTGTACTGCCTAAGAGTGTGGTGGAGGTGGATTTAATCATGGCTTTCAAATGGGATTTGGATCATTGTCTGAAGAGGAAAAAAATTGCAGGACTACAAGGAAAAGATAAGGGAGTGACACTAGTTGATTTACTCTTACAGTGAACGGGCACAGACATGATGAGCCCAATCATTTCCTTTGCTGTGACAATTCTATGATTCTAAAAGCCGAAAGAAAGTGTGGTAGCAGCACTTTGTGGCAATTTATGGATGAAATTGATTGCAATGAAATGTTTCTTTTTCAAGCCAATGCTAATAAAGCATTAAATCAGAATCATAGAATTATGTGCAGTGGCATCCATTCTACACAATTAGGACATATCACCCAGTGCTTTTAAAAATTAGGCTAGTTCAAGTTCATTTGATTATTTTTCAAAGTATGTTCTATTTTGACTTTTGGGTTACCTTCTCCATGCATCTTATTCTATATTCCTTACCAGCAAAACAGGAACAAGTCAATGAAGCAGGATACTGCAGCTTTCTGAAAAATGACAATTCTGTCAGATTCCTGCTAAACACATGTAATATTAAAAATTCATATATAATCTTACGCAGCATCCCTGCCAACTTGGCTCAATGGTTTGAGGTAGTTATAGGACGGATGTTAGAGGTAGGTTCTTTACCCAGAGGGTGGTAAGGGTATGGAATGCCCTGCCTGCTGCAGTTGTAGATGCGCCAAGTTTGGTGGCGTTTAAGAGGTTAGTAGATAAGTTTATGGATGAAAAGGGAATGGTTTAGATTACAGGGTCATTGCTTTTTCTTAATTGGTTGGCGCAACATCAAAGGCCCAAGGGCCTGTTCTGCGCTGTAATGTTCTATGTTCTATGTAACATCACATGAAAGTCAAATGTCATGGGTTGCAAGCCTTAATGTGGCGATGCCCGCATTGGATTGGGGTAAGCACAATAAGAAGTCTCACAACACCAGGTTAAAATCCAACAGGTCTATTTGGTAACACAAGCCACAAGCTTTCAGAGTGCTGCTCCTTTACCAAGTGAGTGGGAATTCTGTTCACAAACATGGCATATATAGACACAAACTCAATTTACAAAATAATGGTTGGAATATGAGTCTTTACAGGTAATCAACCCTTAAAGATGCTGTCAATGCCAGTGGAGAGAGAATTAAGCACAGGTTAAAGAGGTATGTATTGTCTCTAGCCAGGACAGTGATTGTCAAGTGGTGTTCCCTTCCTATTGGGGAACACTTCAACAGTCACGGGCATTCAGCCTCTGATCTTAGGTAAGTCTTCTCCAAGGCAGCTTTCACGACACACGACAATGCACAATCACTGGACAGAAACTGACAGCCAAGTTCCGCACACGAGGACGGCCTCAACCGGGATCCTGGGTTCATGTCACACTATCTGTAACCTCTACAACTTGCCTGGGCTGGCAAAATCTCAGTAACTGTCCTTGCTGGAGACAATACGCATCTCTTTAACCTATGTCCTGTTTGTGAACAGAACTCCCACTCACCTGATGAAGGAGCAGCACTCAAAGCTTGTGGCTTGTGTCACCAAATAGACATGTTGGACTTTAACTTGACATTGTGAGATTGCAAGCCCTACACAGGTCTTAAACACTTCTTTAATCTAAACTGATACCACAGCACAGAAGACAGTACTATGTTATTGAAGGTCAGTCTTTTGATGAACTGTTGTGTGTCTATTGTATCAGCAACCTGGCTAATGTTTCTGCCGACATAATAGTAACTACACTTCAAAATTAATTAACTGTGAAGCACTTTGAAACATCCTGAGGAAATGAAGATGCAACATAAAAGGAAGATCTTTCTTACACTTAAACCAGGTAACAATCATATTTTTCCTTCAATACTGAAAGTATATTGTCGAATACAAGTAACAGGTTTTAGCATTCATTTTTAACAGAGCTATTTCAGTTACAATCAAGCTTGAATGAAAAAACAAACAAAGTTAAAGTTCAATACAAGCAGGATGAACATATTTCCTTTATATTCCCAGGAGTTGGACAGGAACATTTTTAACATATCAAACGATTCAAAAAGAGAAAATGTTGATGGAATTAAAGGCAAACCTGTTCATATTCAACAGAAATAACTCTCTTAATTCCTTAGTATGTTTTTAAATAAACAGTTGAAATCTTTGGTCCCTCTGCTAGTACTTACATTTTATCTACTTTCAGCACTTTTCTTCTCTTCATCTTACAAATTTGGCAGTGAAGCTTCTTTTCCAGCCTATATAACACCGTCTCACACTTGCTTTATTTCTTTCATTCTTCTATTACTTAATATCCACAACTTCTTACCTTAAATCTTTCTTTTCTGCCACTCGTCTTATTTTACAATCCAACCAACACTATTCATGAAAGCCCCAGTGACCTCACTGAAAAAACAACTGCCTGGGAGGACATGGGGGAGGGGAGAATTCATGACCAAATTCCATTGGTAGCTATAGTTAACCACATTATTCACATGGTTTTAGCATGTATACGTGTAATCAATTCCAAGAATGGCATAGTAATCACGAAAGATATGTTTCAAAAAAAATGCAGGTACTTGCAGTCCAATTTTACTATTATTTTCTAGCAATTATTATTCTTTATACATAAAATTCTCTTTTAAATAAAAAATGCAGGATATGGCATCACTAGCAAGAACAGAATTTACTGTCCATTCCTCACTGCCCTTGATAATGCCATATTAAATGGTATAATATTTTTAAAAATTATTCATTTATTATTTTGACTACACTTCAATGATGATGATGTTGGGGTGAAGTGGTGGGGGTCTGTCCACCAGAGATTTACTTATAAAAGTAGGTGAACATTTGTAAAGTTTTGCTGTAGACCTTTCATTTCTGACAATGTAGCAATTTAAATTGGCAGGCAGGGCTTCTTAAAATTCCAAAAATCCTAACAATGCACTGGAAGAAAGCAATTATTATCCTTGAATATTTATTTAGCATTCACGACCAATAGTTATTTAGTCTGGGGAGGTGATCTCCTTGTGATATATTCACTAGAGCATTAATCCAGAAACTCAGCTAATGTTCTGGGAACCCGAGTTATAATCTCACCACAGCAGATGGTGGAATTAAGATTCTAATGGTGATCATAAAACTATTTCAATTGTCAGAAAAACTCACCTGGTTCACTAATGCCCTTTAGGGAAGAAAATCTGCCATCCTTACCTGGTCTGGCCTACATGATTCCAGAGTCATAGCAAGGTGATTGACTCTGGCGTCTGAAAAGGCCTAGCAACCTATTCTGTTGTATTAATCCAAGGGCAACTAGGAGTGGACAATTAATGTTGGCCAGCCAGCAACAACCATGTCCCACAAATGAATAAAAAAATTAAAGATTATATTGCAGCTTACAGAATGCTCGACAGTTCCATCATTTAAAACCATGATAAATACAAATCCTTTCCAATAGAACTTTTAGCAAATAAAATATACAACTCAATAACAAAAAGCCTTTAGCCAACAGCTTTATCCATTTAGAACAAAGGAAGAAAAAAAGAACAGTACAACACAGGAAATAGGCCCGTTGGCCCTCCAAGCCTGTGCCACTCATTGGTCTAACTAGACCATTTGTTTGTATCCCTCCATTCCCAGTTTACTCACGTGACTATCCAGGTAAGTCTTAAATGATCCCAGCGTGTCCAATTCCACAACCCTGCTTGGCAGTGCATTCCAGGCCCCCACCACTCTCTGTGTAAAAAAACGTCCCTCTGATACCTGAGATAAAACTTGTCCCTCTCACCTTGAGTCTGTGACCCCTCATGATCATCACCTCTGACCTGGGAAAAAGCTTCCCACTGTTCACCCTATTTATACACTTCATAATTTCATACACCTCTATTAGATCTCCCCTCATTCTCCATCTTTCCAGAGAGAACAAGCCCAGTTTACACAACCTCTCCTCATAGCTAAGACCCTCCATACCAGGCAACATCCTGGTAAACCTCCTCTGCACTCACTCCAAAGCCTCCACATCCTTCTGGTAGTGTGGCGACCAAAACTGGATGCTATACTCCAAATGTGGTCTAACTAACATTCTATACAGCTGCAACATCAGACTGCAGTTTTTATACTCTATATACTCTATTGTCCTATAAAGACAAGCATGCCATATGCCTTCTTTACCATCTTCTCCACCTATGCTACCACCTTCTCCACCTATGCTACCACCTTCAAGGATTTGTGGACTTGCACACCTAGGTCCTTCTGTGTTTCTGTACGCTTGATGGTTCTGCCATTTATTGTATAACTGCCCCCTATATTAGTTCTACCAAAATGCATCACTTCCCATTTATCTGGATTAAATTCCATCTGCCATTTCTCCATCCAATTTTCCAGCCTATCTATATCCTGCTGTACTGTCCGACAATATTCATCGCTATCAGCGAGTCCAGCCATCTTTGTGTCATCTTCAGTAGCCAATGTACAATTTTCTGGAAATATACACCTTTGACTTCCAAACTTGCTGATGCCTCAAAACTAGATGGTAATGTGAGTTCTAGGTTTCAACTATTTGGAATACAGCAGTATTACAGTATGGAAGTTACACTATATAACATTGTTCTTTGAATGCAACAGCAAAATAGAGGATAGGAGCAGGAGTAGGCCATTTGGCTTCTTGGCCCTTCTCTGCCATTTAATTAGATTACGTCTGACCTCCAATCTCAATGCCATTTTCCTGCATGATCACCATATCCCTTATTGTCTTTACTTTTAGAAATCTATCTATTTTTGTTTTGAATAATCTCAATGATTTAGCTTATAAAACTCTCCAAGGTAGGAGATTTCTAAAGAAAAATGACTAAATTCAGTGAAGAAATTTCAAAATTTCTTCTAATCTCACACCTAAATTATCTATTCTAACTCTGAGACTGTGTCCCCTCTATCTAGACCACAAACCTCTCCCAGGGGAAACACATTTCCTTGTTGAGCCTGTAAGAATTTGTATGTTTCAAAGAGATTGCTTCATTGAAACTCTGGAGAACAAAGTCCCAGCTTCCTCAATCTCACTTCAAAGTACAATTCGCCATCCCAAAAATCAGTCTAGTGAACCTTCATTGTACTCCATGGAAAATATATCCTTCCAAGACAGCGGGAAGTGTAAATAGAGACAATGGATAGAAGGCTGGTTTGCATGACAGATTGGGCTACATTCAGACTGGATAATTTCACACATTCACCTTATTTTTCATCTGCCATGAGGGCAATTCTCCAAAAAAATTCTAAGTATTGAATTTGCGTAAAAACTAGAGTAAATCACACTTTTTTAGCAGGAGTTTAAAAAAAGAATCTCCCTCTTTGCACTGTAGTATCGCAATGACCCCTATCTGTTGGCTTCCTGACTGCTGGCTAGTCCCACAATCCTGTGGTACCAGTGTCATCATCCCCACCCCCACAACTATGGTGAGTCCCAATCGCTGGCGTCTCTCCCATCCCCACCGATCCCAGCACGACCACCCTTCCCACCTCCAACAACTGTCCTACCAGAGATCTCTGTTCCCATCATGCCCTGCCTCATTAGGATCTATTCCTTGGCACTGCTTCCTGGGCATTGACACTTGGTCCATTGGGAAATCAGGGGTACCAGGCTGGCACTGCCAAGATGCCAATGCCCAGAGGGCACCCACCCCGACACTCAACCTTCTGGGGAAGTCTCGATTGCTACCCCTTTACTCCAGCAGGGTCAGGCCATCAGCTCCCCATTTGTGCTAGCGAGCCAGGAGACTTAAGTTCCAGGTTGCTAACGAGATTTAAAATATAAGGAAATTAGGTGCTGCATTTATTACGCAGCTCCGCATTAATTTCCGACATGGTGCTGACAGCACCAGAAATCCAGCACTGGGAGATGTGCTCAGGTTTAGGCACCCAGCAAAGAGCCCTCGAAACAGATCCCGCTAAAGTCTTCTGGCCAACTGTACTAAAAAAGCAACACAGCATGAAAGGAGAATCGCCTCCCCTGCTCCCCCCTCAATATTCTTGCATACTCACTTAGGCTGTCTATGTTCCCTTAAAGTCTCTTTGCATCCTCGTCAGAACTCATCCCTACCATTGTGTTTTGAATCATCAGCAACTTGGAAATATTATGTTTGATCCCCACATCCAAATCATTGACATAGATTATGAATAGCTGAGGCTCAAGTATCAATCCTTGTGGTCCTCACATATCACAGGCTTCTGATGTGAGAATGATCCATTTATTTCTACTATGTTTTCTGTTTGTTAACCAATATATATCAGTATATTATCCCCAATCCTGTATGTCTAATGTTGTTTACCAACCTTGTGTTAATATTATTGTTACAATAATTATATTAATAATTAACAGTTAATAATCAAATTAAGCTGGCTGAGAAAACTTCTAAAAAAATTAGTCAGCAAATGCATTTGTAAATCAGCACTGACATGGATAAATTCCAAGCACTCTGTTCCTTTCCAAGATATTAAACCAAATATAGCACTAAGTCTTACGACTTGTTATTTCTGTGTTCTCAACTCAGTTCCAGAGGCTTGAGGTCACCAGGCTGGATGTTAAGGATAAAAGCTAACGCCCTTCACAGAAGCACAAAGTACAGTTTGCATCTTTCAGATAAATTTAATGTCCCTCTGGGGGTGGCGCAAAGTAACTATGGCAGAAACTTGGGAAAATTGAAGGATAATGAGAACAATCTTCCAAAAACATAACTGAGGTGGAGGGATAATTAATTGTGAATTTAATACATCTTTCATTGAGTGAGGATTTTACTGAAACACACCTCAAGAGAATTCAACTCTAAACATACAAAAAATTTTTTCCTTTCCACTACCTGGTGACATTCAACAGTTTTGTGCCTATGTCAAAGTAAACCTTTCAAGGATGGAAATACAATAATCACGTGAGACTCCATTTAAGACCCATTGCTGCTTAAGAAAAAGTGCAATAAGGGTATCACAAGCAAAGCCTGAGAAAAGCATAACTTTTGAAAGCAAATTAAGATAAATAAAAAAAAATAATGATGGTGGTAAATTTCCAATTCCACCAGCTCATCTATAGCAAGGGAAGATTAATCAAATATCCTCCATGCAATTCTTGTATCTAACATTCCCATTATGGTCAATAGATATTGATTCCCACTTTTTGTTTTAGGGAAATGTCCCACATAATCAATTAAGATTCTAGTACATGATTTCTCAAATGCTGGAATGGATATTAAGAGTGCTGGTTTTATCACTACTTGAGGTTTCCCTATCACTTGACACGTGTGACATGACAGACAAAATTTAACTGCATCTTTATGCAGCCCAGACCAATAAAAATGTTTTTGTATTTTAGCTTGAGTTTTCCTTACTCCCAAATGTTATGTATTACTCACAACATCTCCTTTCTATACCCTACTGGGAATACCACTTGATAAACTTCTTGCCACTTCTGCCTGAACATGTAATGGTCTCCATTTCCTCATTAAGACTCCATTTTTAAGGTAATAACATTCTGGTATGCACTCAGGTTCCTTTTCCTTGTATATTTCTGATATAGACGTTTTATTTCTACATTTTTCTATTGATATCAATGTCAGAGTGCATCATTATATTACCAGAAGAAACTGGAACTGTAGGCTGTCATTCAGCTTCTAGAAGCTGCTCTGCCATTTGCTAAGATATTTTTAGTTTGGGAAAGTTTGCCAACTTTCCCAAACTAAAAATATCCATCTCATCTTCCACCTGTTCTTATTCTTTTCCAATCATCCGATCAAAAATCATTTCTCATAATTGAACTTCAGCTTTCTTATCTTCACTTTGATTTCTCCTCATTTTAACCTGTGACTTTGTGACCTTGTTATTACATAATCAGGAAAAATCCCAGGACATCGGTCCTTCAACAACTCAGTTGTTTGATTTTCCACTAGCTATTTAACCACAGTAGGCATCACTCCCACCTCTGATCCAGCTATATCATTACCTAAGATAAATTGTACTACTGGACAAGACAATTGCTCCTACTACCACTTCATCACTCTTCATTGGACTCTCCAAACTCATCTTGTATAAGGGAACACTACTCTTCTCACCATGAATTCCATATATTACCAACTTTTCTGGCAGTATTCCTTCCAAACTATATAGCTCCTCATCTCTTACTATCAAAGATTGACTTTCTCTCATGATGCTTAAAATTTTACTCCTACTTTTACTTTTTACTCCTACTCCTAAAATTTTACCTACTTGTCCTGGTACACATAAGTAAACTTTACCCACATAAGTAAAATCTTTAAGGAGATCTGACACCCTCTTATCAATCAGCTTCTGGCCAGGCTGTACATTCTTTTGTACTTTCTTTGCTTCATTTCAGCTTTTCTTTACTTTAAGAAATCCCACTGGTTTATCCTGTTTTACCATTTCGGTTTCCCAGTGCTTTTCTTAAACCACCAAAAGTGCAATTTTGCATGGCCTAATTTATTCACAGTAAAAACACCTGAGACTTTTCTTTTCTCTTCCACCCTCCTGGATTTTCTTTTTAGCCTGAGGTATGCTCTCTATCATCTCCCAGAAGACTTCCTTTATCTTTACCACCTGAGTATTTCTCTTATCCCCAGTTTCTATCCTTCAAAGGCTGAAACTGATGTTGGAAATCAAACTTTGATTTATGAACTAATTCATAATCATCTGCTGCTAACCTTGCAGTTTTAATCTTCTGCTCTTCCACATGAGTTTTTTTTTGGATATGAACAATTTTTAATTACTTTGCAAGTCTGTACAAGAAATTCAGTTTTGTTTTTTAGATTCTTCTTCCTTGGATCAAGTCTTAATGATCTCTTCCTTCTTGGCCTGTAGACGCCCTTCACAGCACTTACGAGCTTCCTTGGTCCTGTTCTGCGAGCTTCAGTCTGATCAGCCAGTAACTTCTTGAGTTCTATAACATCAGGACGTGAATTTTAAAACTTCTCCAAAATAATCATTTCTTGAAGAGCTTCATATATCTGGTCCATTTTCAAAGCCCTTATCCCACCAATCAAAATGCCTTGATCCTTTCAAATTCTATGTATGTGTGGCCAAGTTCTTTTCTTAGATTTCTTAACCTTTGTCTGTAGGCGTCTGGCACTTGTTCATATGCATCTAAGATAGATTTTTTTCACCTCATCCTACTTCCCAGATATTTCCTCTGATAGTGACAAAATTTCATTAGCTCTACTTAACAACTTTATTTGAATCAGTAATAGCCATGTCTGTGGCCATTTTATTTGTTTAGCCACTTTCTCAAATAAATAAAGCTTCTACATCCTTCTTATCAAACGTTAGCAATGCTTGGACATATCTGAATAGATTCCCAGCAAGCTTTTGATTACAAAGCTCTTGCTCCTTCTCATTGTCCCTATCACTATTCTCAAGCTGTACTTTTCCTTTCACCTCCACCAATTTTAACGGACATTCATTTTCCAATTTCTGAAGTTCAAATTCCCCTTCTCTTTTCGCCTGCAGTTCAAGCAGTCTAACTTCTTTTTCTTTTTGTCATTCAAATTGTTGCCATTCTTTTGTTTTTTCTGCTACATTGGCCTCTATTTCTTTTCTGCTGCAATTGCATCTTTTTCTTTGGCCTTTGCTATTCTCTCGCTTTCCTTTATTTAGAGTTTAAGCTCTTTCATTTGTAATTGAATTCTAGCCATTTCCAATTACTCTGACTGCATTTCTGCTAATTTTAAATGCTGAGCTATCGCCATTATTATCTCTCCTTCTTTACAGCGTCAGGCAATATCAACTGCAATGTTTTAGCCAATTCTAAAAGCTTTGTTTTAGGTTCTGTAAACCACCTTATGTGACATCCTCCTCCTCCCAGAAACTTCTTAGCCTCTAAAAGAGCCATAATTTCACAAGGCATTCCCTATTTAAACCTGAATACAATACCTGAAAAGAAAGCATCAATATGCTCACCACTCACTGTTTCTGAGTTTAATAATCTCATAATCCTAAATCAATCAAGAAATATAGATTTAAATTCCACAAGAGAGAGCCCCCAGTTGTTATGATTTAGGTCAAAAACCTGAAGTGTTTTATGGAATCTGCCTGCATCTTGCTTTGGCTAGGATAAGCATAATAAGTTTCACTTCTGATATGATTCAAATGACCCTGTAAGGAGTTCTTATCAAATAAAATTTATTTCAGAATATTATTAATATGTGCACTAAGAAAATTAATAAGAACTTTTATCAAATATAAATAAAAAAACCACAATAATGCATAATCCTTAACAAATACAGCTGATGTGTTCCAATCAAACCAAAACCTTTGCCATAGACACAATCCTTTTCACAAGACACAGCAAAAACTAATGCTCATGTGATACTGGACTTGAGATCTTTGGAGGAAGTCTGCAATTCTCTGAATAGACTAGAAGAACTTCCCAAAACATCAGGGATTTTAGGCAAGCCACCAACAGCCAATTCCCCCTTCAGAAATGCAAGATCATGCTTTCAACTAACTAGCAGAATTTCTGAATCCAGGGAGAGACTTCTTTTCAGCTTGATGACTCTTCTAAAAACCAACTCTAACTGGAGCCAAAAAAATGAAATCTTAAAATCACTGGAAAGGAGACAAAAACTGTACGAAAACACATGACTGTCCACCTTACAATGAAGGATCATAAAACAACCCAGAGTTAAAATAAAAAACTCCCAATCATGCTATTAGAGTAGCAATGAAAAGCCATCTCTAGTCAAGCGGTAACAAATGACATCAATTGAGGTTGACAGTTAAGAAAACACTGAAGCTGTATGAGCTGCAGAGATCATGGTTCTTTAAGATACATCAAGATCACAGTAAGGATACAATGCGATCATGTAAAAGGTCGAAAATAATGGAAATGAGTTGCTCACTGATTTGAAGTCAATGACAATTTGAACATTAAGCCAAATACACGTTATCAGTAGAAAAATTTAGAGTAATGTTTGAATACAGTGTAGAGGTTGCTTCACCCAATTATCCTTACAAATTAAATCAGGAAGAACAATCTGAAGCTATATTACATGTTATAGAAAGAATGTTTCTGCTGCTTGGCAATTCAAGTTTATTTTATTCAAGCAAATAAATAATTTTACAAATCCAATCAGTAGCAATAATTGTCTAGACAGATTTGATTCTAAAGCAGCAATATGCCAGAACACCTCAAACATGCGTACAATGAAAAAAAATAATCTCTGATACTTTAAATAATCGGTAAAAGTAATAGATGCAATTGATAAGTTTAGATAAAAAAATGGATGAAATTGTTTCAAAAGTATTTTTCTTAAGCAGAGTCACCCTAGAAACAATGCCAAGAGCCTTGGATGTTGGTATTCAAAATCATGAGGTCTGCTCTGGACAGAGTAAACACAAGTTCTGGCCTCTGGTATGAGGCCTGAACTCTCCATTCACCTGATGAAGGGGCAAACCCCAAAAGCTTGTGAGTTTACTATCAAATAAATCGGCTGGTCTTAAACCTGGTGTTGTCAAGCTTCTTACTATGTTTACCCCAGTCCAACACTGGTATCTCCACATCTGAACAGAGTAGACAGCAGAAACTCCTCCCATTGTTGAAAGAACTGGCAAGAGCGGAGGCATGAGAGAAACCGTTTTATGGAGTGCGTGCTGAAGATTTTGAAGTATTGCCTGTATGTGTGGCGGATGTAGATTCAATTGTGGCTTTCAAAAGAGAATTTGATCATCATCAATACAGAAAAGATTTTCAGGGTTACGGGCGATAGTGTGAACTAAACTGCCCTTGTAGAAAGCCAACAGTGGCACGATAGACAGAATGGCCTCCTTGTGTGCTGTAATCATTCTAGGACTTAAAAAAAATCTTTCTAGAATGTATAAAAATGGCAACATTGACTGTTGCTTACAATATTGATTCCTAGACTGTGTTATTTAATGGTAAATGACTCTGTAGTCATTTCAACCTCTAACAGTCTGCTTCTAAGTGTGATCTTTCCATATTTAAATATGATTCCTAATGTGTATTTAGTTCATGTAAATTTCACTGTGAAATGTTACAGCAAATCAATTGTTAACCCTAAGCAAAGTAATCAGATATATGCAGCTGGAGAGAAATAATTCAATCATGGATTGTCTGTTACGAATATTCAAGAAGGAAAACAAGTGTTATAAAAGCGAAATGTCAACAGTATCCTGGTCTATTTAATGCCTACTAAAATATGATGCATTAATAAGAACATAAAAAATAGGAGCAGGAGTAGGCCATCCAGTCCCTTGAGCCTGCCCCGCCATTCAATAAGATCATGGTTGATCTGCATTGGTTCAGTACCACTCTCCTTCTTTCTCCCTGTAACCCTTAATTCCCTTGTCAATCAAAAACCTATTCATTCTTGACTTAAATATATTCAGCGAGGAAGCCTCCACTACTTCTACAGGCAGAGAATTCCAAAGATTCACCACCTTTTGCATGAAGAAATTCCTCAACTCTGATCTGAACTGCTCCCCACCCCCTAATTTTGAGGTTGTGCCCTCTAGTCCTGCTATCTTTGCTAAGTGGAAAGAGTCTCTCAACCTCTACCCTATCCATCCCTTTCATTAATAACCAGAACATGAAATTTACTAATTCAATGTGCATAATCAGTAGCAAGAAAAGTGGTCTTAAATGTATAGGATTATTCATTTGAATGGAATATTCCCAAGTTTGTGAAATTTGAAATTTTGGCCCAAGTATCAAGCACTAAATGAATCTTAAACACCATGTGCAAATGCTGGCATTCAATGTCAAAATACTCAGTTTCAAAGAATGAAAAGCATGATGATTGCCTTGAATTCAAAAGATAGACTTGCTGACTAAGTCTGTGGGTGCCACTGAGAGACTGCAGCAATTGCTTAACCCAAAATGTTCCATCTCCAAAAGATTGTGGAAAATCAGCTAAGATAATAATGATGGTGTGGGGACTATTTCATGCAGGACTCGGTTTGGGTGTTTAAAACAGCTACTCTGAAGTTTTTTTTGCCTTCTAACACTGAGTAACTGTGAGGTTAAAACTGGTAGACCTTAATTAGCTTTACTGGGTGATTTCCAGCTCAGCACAACTGTCCAGAGGAAGTCACAATAAGAAGTCTTATAATACGGGGTTAAAGTCCAACAGGTTTATTTGGCAGCACTAGCTTACAGAGCCTCAAGCTCCTTCTTCAGGTGAGGACTTGTGTTCACAAACAGGGCACATAAAGACACAAACTCAATTTACAAGTTCTCACTCACCTGAAGGAGCTTGAGGCTCTGAAAGCTAATGCTGCCAAATAACCTGTTGGATTTTAACCTGATGTTGTGAGAGTTCTTACTGTGCCCACCCCAGTCCAGCATTGGCATCTGCACATCAGAGGAAGTCAGCCTTTTGGGACAATTGTTGGGTAAACCTTTACATGAGAATCTCCAAGAGGGATTCCCAGCACACCTTTGAGATATCCCCAAATGCAAGGGTATTATGGCCCATTAAAAACTTGAGTTCAGCCATACATCATCAGTCCAAAAACTTTACTTCCTCTTATCAGTTGTTAAATTACGTTTTGCTATCAGTATTCCCTTTTCCCTGGCTGAAAATGAACATAATCTCCCAGTCAGGCTATACCTTTCTACCATTTGGCCCTTTCAAACAGTCTGATGATGTTGATGCAGTGATTCTTTTATCATTTGTCCCTTACTTCTCTGGCACTTTGTCCTCGCTTGAGCATCACATCTTGTTCCATCTCTCACTGAAAATCAACTCCCAACTTAATTTTGCTATTTCAACAGTTATCATGTAATTGCATTTTGAGCCACTAGGTGACTCCACAGGCCCAATTTCTTCACTATTTATTCATCAATGAACAATTTGCCAATAATACATTATTGTACTGGTAAAGTCAGAATCCGATCATGTGATTCAAATAACAGCTTTTCTAGTTTATAACCAGATCATGATGTACGTATGGACTGTAGCCCCACTTTTCTTAGCAAAGTACACTAATTTTTAATTATTAGTGAAAACTACAGTGTTTTCCCACCTCTTTCATAGAAGTAATAAACACTGATGAGATACTAACAGTGGCAGGAAGCAGAATACAATAGGCACTATGTAACTAACTTGAAACAATGGGGACCAACCAAATGCTTAAGATTCCAGCTCCATTCCTGCTCATGTCAGCAGAGATACAAAACAGTAGTAAACAAAATCCTCCTTTGTATTAGTAGAGCTGACAAAGCAAATCCACAACTTGCACTGATACAGAGCCATCAACATGGGGAAAACCATTCAAAGGAGTGGAATTAGAAGAAGTGAGCAGAAACTTGGAGGTGACTTGTGAGGAGGTCAAAGAAAGCGCAGATGATGTGGCATAAGAATTGAAAGAAAGAATTCCAGAGCAAAGATTCCAGATAGCTGATGGTACAGCTGCCTGTCAGGAGATGCAAAAAGCCAGTTGGAAGAACAGAGACTTTTGCCATGGGGTATATGGTTGAAGTGATTAACAGTGTGAAAGAGAAGGCCAAGAAATGGATTCAAACAAAGGAGCAATCTGACATTGGGATTCTGGATCAGCAAGAACAGGAGTAACAGATGAACAGAACATGTTGCATTTTAGAAAAGGGAGAAGTAACAACGAGAGAATGTGGCTCTCTTCACCGGAATTTTCTGATTTTCTTAGCTAATGGCTTCCAGTCCTGCCACAGCACAAAAATGCTCCTCGCAAAAGTTACTAATAATATCCTCTGTGACTGTGACTGCGATGTTACCTCCTTGTCCTTCTGCAGACTTTGACATACTCCATCACAGCAATTTGCTCCAACAGTTCTCCATAGTCCAGCTCAGTGGGACTGGCCTCTCATGCTTCTTTTCCCAGTTGTAGTCAAACTAGGTCAGCACCAAATTGGTTTCTCTTCTCAGCCACCGTACCTGTATCCCTGACAGAAGTTCTTCCGCATCTATGTGCGCTTCATTTGCAACTGAAGCCACTCGGTTCTACCTCTCTGCAAAAAGAGGGCAAGAGCCGGGGCGAGGGAGAGCAAGCGAGAGAGACAGGATTGGAGGGGGAGGAATAGGGAGACAGGATTGGAGGGGGGGGAATAGGGAGACAGGATTGGCGGGGGGGGGGGGGAAATAGGGAGACAGGATTGGAGGGGGGGGGATAGGGAGACAGATTAGGGGGGCGGATAGAGAAACAGAGCGGGGGGAGGTGGATAGAGAGGCAGAGCGGGGGTGGGGCGATAGAGAGAGGGAGTGGAAGATATATATGTAGAGAGAGAGTGGAGGATATACAGGGAGAGAGAGAGAGAGAGTGGAAGTGTAGTTATAGAGGTTTACACCCATGGAAAGAAACAGACCCTTCGGCCCAACTTGTCCATACCACCCAGTTTTAACACTAAGCTCATCCCAATTGACCACATCTGTCTATATCTCTCTGTACCCATCTTACCCATGAAACTATCTGAATTCTTTTTAAAATAGGCTGTAGAGCGAGCGAGTGGGAGGCCGTAGAGCGAGCGAGTGGGAGGCCGTAGAGCGAGCAAGTGGGGAGAGTAGACAGAGAGCAAATGGGGGGGGTAGAGAGTGGGGAGATAGAGACAGAGAGAAAGAGAGAGTGGGGGATAGAGAGAAAATGGAGGATATAGAGCAAGTGAATGGGGGGATAGAGAAAGAATGGGGGGAAGAGAGAGAGAGTGGGGTATTGAGAGAGAGAGTAAACGGGTAGAAAGAAAGAGTGGGGAGAAAGGAGAGAGAGTGGGAAGGAAGAAAGTGAGTGTGGACGGAGAGAGAGCAAGAGAGTAGGTGGGAGAGAGAGGGGGTGAGAGAGAGAGAGAAAAAGAGAGAATGGGGAGAGAGAGAGAGAATGGGCGGGAGAAAGAGTGGGGAGGGGGGAGAGAGAGAGTGAGGGGAGAAGAGAGAAAGTGGAGGAGTTGGGGGGGGGTGAGAGAGTGGAAGGAGTGAGATGGAATGACAGCAGGCTCCTTCTCTCATTAGCCTCGCCTTCACTGCCTCCCTACCCCCAAACTCTCTCTGCAATCCAAATTCTTTACCTTCTCTTTAATTCTCTTTACAAACTTATCCCTTCTCATTTTGAATGCCTGGAGTCCTGCAGCACAGACCCAAGTCCTTTGTACATCACCTTCTCACTTGGCTTAGTGCCCCTTTTGTTTGTTACGACTATAAAATACATCAGACTTTTTTCAATATTGTAGTTGCTACACAAGTTCAAGTTGCTATTATTGCTGTTCCATTACACTAAAGTCAGAGGTTATAATTTTTTGGGCTGCTTTAGCTGCATGCCAGGGAAGAAAATGCATTGCATTGAATAAAAGACTAAGGAAATTTGGCATGTCAGCTATAACTCTCACCAACTTTTACATCATAGAAAGCATTCTTTCTGGTTGTATCACAGCTTGGTATGGCTCCTGCTCTTAAGACTACAAGGAACTACAAAAAGGTTGTCAATGTAACCCAATCCATCATGTAAACCAGTTTCCCATCCATTAATTCTGTCTACACTTCCCAAGGCCTCAGCAAAGTAGCCAACATAATTAAGAACCCACACTCCCTGGACATTCTCTCTTCCACCTTCTTCAATCGGGAAAAAGATATAAAAATCTGAGGTCACATACCAACCGACACAAGAACATCTTCTTCGCTGCTGCTGTCAGACTTTTGAATGGACTTGCCTTGCATTAAGTTGATCTTTCTCTATACTCTAGCTATATCTGTAACATTACATTCTGCACTCTCTCATTCTTTCTCTGTGAATGGTATGCTTTGTCTGTATAGCACACAAGAAACAATACTTCTCACTGTGTGTTAACACATGTGACAATAATAATAATAATAATAATAATAAATCAAATCAAAAAAATGTTGAGCTACAGGAAAGATATCCATAAATCTGGGTCACAATGTCATGATGAAGGACTTTGGAGACAAAAGGCAAGTTGGAAAAGAACAAACACTTGGGAGTTGAGAATATAATTTTTGAAGATAAAATGAAGACAGTAACTTTTAAATGGAGGAGGATAGTACCTCAGGAGACAGAACCATTGGGTTTGGAAGGGAAGTCAGTACGTTAGCAAGTTTTGTGGGAAGAGGATCCAAAGGATGGGAACTGGATTAAGGTGAGTCTGGAAAGGGTATGAACAAGAGGAAAAATCAGAGAAAGATTGCGAGAAAGATTTGCAGTCACAAAGCTAGGAAACAAGGATGTATAGGACCTGGGCCAGTATAGACTTGGGCAAGAGGACAAGACACAGAAAGCAGAGGCAGCTAAAAAATGGTCTCTTAATGACAATGAAATCCCATGTACTTCGCATTAGTGGTGAATTGGAAGAAAAAGGGTAAAGGATTTAAAGTAAGGGTTGATAGTGAAGAAATAAAACTGTAGGTTATAATTGCTCTAGGGTGATTCTGGAACAGTGAATGGTTTTAAAGGAGGCCTGATAGCACTTTGCTCCAGGCAGATCTAGTAATGGATAGCTCCAGACATGCACAAGTCTGCATCCCTTAGATTTCACTATGCTGTCTCACAGCACCAAGGACCCAGGTTTAATTTCTGACTTGGGTCATCATGAGGAGTTTGCTCATTCTTCCCATGTCTGCATAGTTTCCTCTGGGTGCTCCGATTTCTCCCACAGTCTAAAAGGTGTGCTACATTGGCCATGCTAATTCTTTGTCAGCGTACCCGAACAGGCGCTGGAAAGTGGCAACTAAGAAAGTTCACAGTAACTTTATTGCATTGTTAATATAAGCTTACTTGTGACACTAATAAGTGAATTTGAACTTTATTTCAGGGTACCAAGAGAGGAGCCTTGTTAAGGGGAACAATCAGGATGAGTGGGAATAAAAGTTTTATTGGGAACAAAGACTTCAAAAGGTGGAAGAGAGTGGTTGAACAGACTGAAAGCTGTACAAGTATTGTAAAGATGAAGAGTCAAAGACTAGGCAATAATGCAAAAGAGGTAAAAACATTTGAACTGAAACATTTAAGCTTTTAACTCAACTGACAGAACCAATTCATTTTCCTGAATTCACAAAGCTGCAACTATTGTGAGCACAGAGCGAGTAGCCTGCTCAGCACTCTGTTTCACTCTGTGTCCTGCTTGGCCAGCACTTCGGGGTCTACAGCTTAATCTAAACACCTATTCTGTCAGCAAATATTCTCAACCTTAGTCATGAACTTTCATTGAGCAGATCAGTGCAGTGACATGATAAATATTTTTCTGTCAACTATTACAAGGGCCTGTACTAATCGGAATTTAGAAGAGGTGACCTATTCAGATATGTGGGATTCTTGAGAGCTTGACAGGGAGATGCAAAGAGTTTGCTTCCCTCTTTGTGAGAGTGTCTAGGACCACAGGGCATAATCTCAGAGTAAGAGGTCACCCATTTAAGAAAGAAATTTCTTCTCTCAGAGTGTAATGATTCTGTGAAATTTTTTACTGCAGAGGGCTGTAGAGGCTGTGTTGTTAAGTGTATTCAAGGCTGAGATAGACAAATTTTTAATTAGTAAGGGAATCATGGCTCATGGAGATAAGGTGAGAAAATGGAGTTAAGATTTTCCTTTCAGATTAAGCCATAATGTTATTGAATGATGGAGCAGATTCCATGGGCCGAATGACTGACTTCTGCTCCTATGTCTCTCTTATGGTAAGATGGGAGGCTGAAGCTGCTATGCATAACACTGGGTTTTCTGAGGAATGTTTTAGAAACAATTGCTGCAGAGAAACAATGCAATGTAGTAATATTGTCTCACTCTTATTTGGCATTCAAGGCATATAGACTTACACAAATGTGCACATGTTACAAACTTATGCACACATAACACACGTTATCAACCATTTCATCCTCCACCACCCCTAACAGCAATTCAAGTATGTAGTAATTGATGCTGAAAGTAACAGTTAACTTTTTATTATGGACAATATTTGTTTCCAACCAAAACAATACAATGCAATTACTGTTCCTATGTGAATAGTGTGCCTCCATAATTGGGATACCTCTTTCCCACTCTGCTAATGTCAAGTCTTCACATATAATTTTTGAGTTTCCAGATCAATTGGAAAGAACAGAGCCAATGTTTTAGATAAAGGAATTAGAGAATTGAAACATTGGGCCCAATTTTACCATTAGGAGTATAGAGGCTGGATCTGGACGTAATACAGACCTGAGCCCGGAGTCCTCTTTGCAGTGCGCTCGTATACTATTTGCCAGCTCCAGTCTGATTTGTGTTGCCTGAACAATCAGAGCTCTGAACCACACATGCGCGGTTCGAAAAAAGTGTGTGTCCATTGCTACTCTGTGGGCAATCCCTACTCCCCAACATAGATAGATGTCTGGTGGGGGCATTTGTTCCTCTGGTGGGGAGGAGGGATTGCCCACAGAATGGCAGTGGATCCCACCCTTTTCCAAAAGAAGATAATCTGGGTCAGACAGCCATTGCAGGTCGCTAAAAGATCCAGATCCAGAATAGAACAGAAGAAGCTAAAATAGGATATGATGTAAAGTTGGGTGTGCAGTTCATTGAATCAATTTAAATGCATGCTAATGCATTTAAATCATCAAATCACCCGATTTGGGCACGAGCCAAATCCACACCTGAATCAGATGTCAGTAAAGTCACAATCTGTTTGGATTCAGGTGCAGATTGCGTTAAAGGCCCGATGCCTGAATTTACTGCAATTTCGCACCTGAATTTTTGGTAAAAAACGGGCCCATTGTTTCAATGGTGTTTTCCAAAAGCACCTGTTTTAATGCTGTATAGGCTGAACAATTTATAAGCTTTCTGCTGTAATGATAGTTTATTTTAAGGTGCATTAACATGAGGAGAAACAGATGGGCAACATGAAACAATGATTTTCTTCTAATATATTTTTAAACTTAGTTTCCAGAAATTGGTCAGAAGACATGGCTGAGGTGATAGCTCTCCTTTAATCCATACACATGGTGGACAAGACAGCGATATCAAATGTTATATCAATTGTTCACCCAACATTCTTGTTTTCATAATGGCATTTACCAATATGTTTTCTCTATATGCTATTCCTTGCACATTAAACACAAGCTAAAAAAAATTTAAGCCTATCAAAGATTTGCTTTCAAAGCGCCTGTGTAGGTAAAGCTTTGAGCAATAGTGCAAAACTTGCAATAGCAAAATGGCAGCTCATATAATATCAATGGATATGAAAATGGTGCAATGTATCAAGATGGGCTGTGGATTTTTTGCTCTACTTCTCCAGCTTCCACCCTAAATATGTTAAAGAAGCCATTCCCTACACATAAGCCCTCCATATATACAGGATGTGCTCAGATGAGGAGGATCGCAACAGACACCTCCAAATGCTGAAAGATGCCCTCATAAGAACCAGACTCATTGATCGACAGTTCCGATGCGCCACAGCCAAAATTCGCAACTCATTGATCGACAGTTCCGATGCGCCACAGCCAAAATTCGCAACGACCTCCTCAGAAGATAAACACGGACACAGTGGACAGAGTACTCTTCGTCGTCCAGTATTTTCCCAGAGTGGAGAAGCATCTTCTCCGGAGTTTTCAACATGTCATTAAATGAAGGTGAACATATTGCCAAGGCCGTCCCCACACCTCCGCCTTCAAACAACCACACAATCTCAAACGACAACTGCCCACAGCAAACTATCCAGTCTTCAGGAAAACAGTGACCACGACACCACACAACACTGCCACCTCTGCAAGACATGCTGGATCATTGGTACGGATGCCATCATCTCACGTGAGAACACCATCCATGAGGTACATGATACATACTCTTGCAACTCGGCCAACGCTGTCTACCTGATACATTGCAGGAAAGGATGTCCCGAGACTTGGTACATTGGGGAGATCATATAGACGCTACGACAACGGATGAACGAACACCGCTCGACAATCACCAGGCAAGAATGTTCTCTTCCTATTGGCAAGCACATCAGTGGTCATGGTCATTCGGCCTTTGATCTTTGGGTAAACGTTCTCCAAGGCGGCCTTCACGATATACGACAGCACAGAGTTGCTGAACAGAAACTGACAGCTAAGCTCCAAACACATGAAGACGGCCTCAACAAGGAACTTGGGTTCACGTCACATTATTTGTAACCCCCATGACTTGCCTGGATTTGCAGTATCTCACTTATTGTCCTGTCTGGAGACAATGTACATCTCTTTAACCTATACTTAATGCAATCTCCACTCACATTGTCTGCACCTTTGAGACTTGAATAGCTGTAAAGATTCACATTCTAATCAATATTCTGTAATTGAGTGTGTGCCTTTATATGCTGTGTTTGTGATCAGAACTGCCCACTCACCTGACGAAGGGGAAAAAGCTCGTGGCATTTACTACCAAATCTGTTGGACTTTCGTTAGAAAGGAGGCGGCTAAGGGGGGATCTTATTGAAGCATATAAGATAATTAGAGGTTTGGATAGGGTGGACAGTGATAGCCTTTTTCCTAGGATGGAGAAAGCTAGCACGAGGGGACACAACTTTAAATTAAGGGGTATGAGTTATAGGACGGATATCAGAGGTAGGTTCTTTACTCAAAGAGTGATTAGGGAGTGGAATGCCCTGCCTGCAGCTGTTGTAGATGCGCCAAGTTTGGTGGCGTTTAAGAGGTTAGTGGATAAGTATATGGATGAGAAGGGAATGGTTTAGTGAGGAGGGGCATTGCTTTTTATTTTGGTCGGCACAACATCGAAGGCCGAAGGGCCTGTTCTGTGCTGTATTGTTCTATGTTCTATGTTCTATGTTAACCTAGCGTTGTGAGACTTCTTACTGGATTCACTAGCAGCTATTTTATACTAAGTCCAAATTTACCCCTCATCTTTTTGAAATGGTTCTTAATTTTCCTATTTCATTTGAAATGCTTATTATCACAGACAGCCAAACAATACTGTGAAAACATAATGATACTGAAAAATCTAATTCCATCAGAGCTTGAAACTGCTTATGCTGCATGAAGTTTTGGACTCCTAGAACCTTAAATTTAATTCAGGGCAACAAGGTTAGCATATTTTCAGGGCTGGAAACCTGGAGCCAATCCCATTTGGATGTGTGCTAATTTCCAGAAAAATACATAAAAACATAAGAACTAGGTGCAGGTGTAGGCCATCTGGTCTTTCGAGTCTGCTCCGCCATTCAATACGATCAGGATTGATCTTTTCGTCGACTCAGTTCCACTTATGCGCTTGCTTACCGTAACCCTTAATTCTTTTGCTGTTCAAAAATTTATCTTATTCTTGCCTTAAAAACATTCAATGAGGTAGCCTCAACTTCTTCATTGGGCAGGGAATTCCACAGATTCACAACTGTTTTGTCAAGAAGTCTTTCTCAACTCAACTTTAACTCTGCTCCCCCTTATTTGAGGCCACGCCCCAAAGTTTCAGTTTCACTCGCTAGTGAAAACAACCACTCTGCTTCTATCTTATCAATTCCCTTCATAATCATATATGTTTCTATAAGATCTCCCCTCATTTTTCTGAATTCCAATGAGTATAGCCCCAGTCTACTCAGTCTCTCCTCATAAGCCAACCCTCTTAATGCTGGAATCAACCCCTTCCAGTGCCAGTATATCCTTTCTCAAGCAAGGAGACCAAAACTATATACAGGTGTGGCCTCACCAGCACCTTATAAAGCTGCAACATAACCTCACTGTTTTTAAACTCCATCCCTCTAGCAATGAAAGAAAAGTTCCATTTGCTTTCTTAATTACCTGCTGCACCTGCAAACCAGCTGCCTTGACCAATCTGGTTTGAACAATTGACATATAGATTAAAATCCTCCATAATAATTGCTGTACCAGTTTTACATGCATCAGTTATTTCTTGTTTATTTCTCGCCCCACCATGTCGTCATTATTTGGTGGCTTATAGACTATGCCTATCAGTGACTTATTCTCCTCACTATTTCTAATTTCCACCCAAATAGATTCAATCTTTTTTTTTCCATAGAACCTATATAATCTCTCACTACCACACTGTCACTCTTAAATATCAGAGCTATACTACCTCCCTTTCTTTCCTGTCTGTCCTTCAAACAGTCTGATACTGCTGGATATTTAACTCCAATCATGACTATCCCTGCAATCATATCTCTATAATTATATTAGCAATGATTTATGCCATCAACTAACTCACCTTGTTTTGAATGTAAAGTGCCCTTAGACTAGTTCTTGTATAGACATAAAAATATTAACATTCTATACTTGGCAATAAATTACCTGCTTATATTAATTCAGAGTCAAACTGCTTACATCATGTATGATAATACATCAATTCCTTGTTTTAATAAGCCAAACAATTTAACTCCTGGAGCACCAATTAAAATGCAGATCCAGAGTATTGTTTTCTGCACATTATATAGGCAAAACAGTATAGAGTGCAGAATATGATGTTGGAGTTACAGATAGGGCGCAGAGAAAATTCAGCTTAACATATGGTAGATACAGTCGAAAGTCTGATGGCAGCAGGGAAAAAGCTGTTCTTGAATCGGATGAAAAGTGTTCTCAGACTTCTGTATCTTTTTCACTATGAAAGAAGGTAGAAGAGAATATGTCTATAGCATGGATCCTTGATTATACTGGCTGCTTTTCCAAGGCAGCAGGAAATACAGATAGAGTCAATGGATGGGAGGTTGGTTTGCGTGGTGGACTGGGCTACATTCACAATTTTTTATAGTTTCTTGCGGTTCTGGTCAGAGCATGAGCCATACAAAACTATGATAAACAATACATTAGGCAGCATGATGACAAAGTGGTTAGCACTTTTGACTCTCAGTGCTAGGGACCCAGGTTTGATTCCTGGCTTGGGTTACTGTCTGTGAGGAGTCTACATGTTCTTCCCATGTCAATGTGGATATCCTTCAGGTGCTCCAGTTTCCTCCCACAGTCTAGTTAGGTGCAGTGGCCATGCTAAATTGCCCCTTAGTGTACTGAACAGGCACCTGAATGTGGCAGCTATGAGAATTTTCACAGTAACTTCACAGCAGTGTTAATGAAAACCTAGTTGTGACACTAATAAAAATAAATAAATACATCCAGATAGGATGCTTTCTATGGTGGTGTTGCCTATCCTTATTGATTGTGGTCTGTGGGTTAAGAAGTCTAGGATCCAGCTGCAGAGGGAGAAACCAAGTTCTAGGCCATAGAGTTTGGAGATGAGTTTTGTTGAAGGCTGAGCTGTAGTCAGTAAATAGGAGTCTGCCATAAGTGTCCTTGTTACCAGCTAGGGCCAGAGGTATAGCATCTGCTGTGGACCTGCTGCGATGATAGATGAACTATAGTCAATCCAGGCAATCTGGGAGACCAGAGTTAATGCATGCCTTGTGGCTAAATGGGCCACCTAAAATGGTGATTTACAGAGCATGCTGGGATAATTGGACAAGCACTGAAACAGGAGACTGCAGCTTAAAAGACAGAGACAAACAAGCTGCAATTCAGACACTGAATACACAAGAAATGGGCCATCCCAAAGTCAATGGACACTTTCTGGTCAAACATACTTGTTTACCCTAATCCCTTATTTGGGAGGAAGATATATGACCTACGTGTCTCCAGCACGTAGGTGAATGGCAGCGCAGGCTCGAGGGGTCAGGTGGCCTACTTGTGCTCCTAGTTCTTAAATATCAAGAGTAGTCACTCTTTTGTCCAGAGGGCAAAAAGGGAACATGAGATTGTTTTGACAGATAAGGGACTGGAGAATCCAAAGAGTTTCTACAAATACATAAAGGACAAAAGAGTAACAAGGGAGAGAGTAAAGCCTTTTAAGGATCAACAAGGTCATCTATGTGCGGATCTACATGAGAAGGGTGAGATCGTAAATGAATATTTCTCATCAGTATTTACTGTTGAGAAAAGCATGGATGTTAGGGAACTTGGGGAAATAAATAGTTATGTCTTGAGGAGTGTACATATTACAGAGGAGGCGGCGCTGGAAGTCTTAAAGCGCATTTAGGTAGATAAATCCCTGGGGCCTGATGAAGTTTATCCCAATACGTTCTGGGAAGTTAGGGAGGAAATTGCAGGTCCCCAGCAGAAATATTTGAATCATCGATTGTCACAGGTGAGGTGCTTAAAGATTGGAGAGTGGCAAATGTATCTTTGTTTAAAAAGGGATGCAGGGAAAAGCTTGGGAACTACAAATCAATAAGCCTCAATCTGTGGTGGGTAAATAATTGGAAGGTACTTTGAGGGACAGGATCTACAGGCATTTAGGGGCACAAGCACTGATTAGGAACAGTCAGCATGGCTTTGTGAGTGGAAAATCATGACTCACAAATTTGACTGAGTTTTCTGAAGGGATAACCAAGAAAATAGATGAGGGCAGTGCAGTTGATTTGTCTACATGGACTTTATTTAGCAAGGTCTTTTGACAACATACCGCATGGTAAGTTGTTGCATAAGGTCAAATCTCATGGGATCCAGGGTGAGATATTCAAATGGATACAAAATTGGCTTCTTGACAGAAGCCAGAGGGTGGTTGCAGATAATTGTTTTCCAAACTGGAGGCCTGTGACCAGCAGCGTGCCTCAGGGTTTGATGCTCAACCTCATTCCTGTTCAAGCTCACTGCTGTGATTTGATTTTTTTTCAGTACATACAAGATTGTTGCATGGTGATGCACCTGCACACAAAACATGGAACACTGCTTTCCATCTGATCCAAATCCACCATCTCTGGGGGTTAAAGTTAACTTCTATGTCTCTAGAAAGAGAAAAATATAATTATTATGTCTTCCATTTCTGAACCCTACTACAAAGTGTACATGTGTCAATCTCAGATGAATGCCAGATCAGTTTCTGATGTATCTCAGTCAAATAGCTGCTGACATCCAATATCCAAACTCATTTGAAGAATGCCACATGTATTAGTGGAGGCTAAAAATTCCTATGGAAACATGCCTCAACACAAGTCAGCAGCTTCAGGAGAGAAAAATATTTCAAAAATCAGTGCTATTTACATAGAACACTACAACACAAACAGGCCCTTTGGCCCACAAGTTGCACCGATCACATCCATATCAAACAGGCCGATCTATAACTCTCATCCAGCAGTTTCTTAAAAGACCCCAGCAAGCTCACCTCTACCACCACCGACGGCAGCTGATTCCATTCACTCACCACCCTCTAAGTGAAAAACTTACTCTGATATCTCCATTGTACCTGCTCCCCAGCACCTTAAACCTCTGTCCTCTCGTAGCGACCATTTCAGCTCTGGGAAACAGCCTCTGAGAATCCACCTGATCTATACCTCTCAACATCTTATAAACCTCTATCAGGTCACCTCTCAATCTTCGTCTCTCCAGGAAGAAGAGACCTAGCTCCCTCAACCCATCTTCATAAGGCATACCTCCCAATCTAGGCAACATCCTTGTAAATCTCCTCTGCACTCTCTCAACAGCTTCCATATCCTGCTTGTAGTGAGGCGACCAGAACTGCACACATACTGTGTGCAGTGGAGTCTGACAAGCGTCTTATAAAGTTGCAGTATCACTCCCGACTCCTAAACTCAATCCCTCGATTAATGAAGGCTAGTACACCATACATCTTGACCACATCCTCCAACTGCGAGGCCAATTTAAGAGTCCTATGGACTAGGTCCTTCTGCTCATCAACACTGCAAATTTGATTATGCACAACACTCAAATATTTTGACTTTGAGTTCTAATTTCAATCATGAGCATAGAGAAATGAGAAAAAGGATCTTCATCCTATAAAAAAGCATCAGTGCAAACACGAATTTTTGTAATTTCCAGGCCACCTGTTGATCATCTTTATGTTGAAATTTTGTACATTTCTAAAGAATATCATCAGTAATCGAAAGCGAGTAAAGGCATGTGCTGATGTCTAAATGTATAGTCCTGTTTGGTTCAATTCACAAGTCGTGTGATAAACTATAACATAATTACACAAAATCCTTTCATATCACTCCACAAATGGTACTAGTATTAAACTAGTAAATGCATTTATTTATACTTAGAATACACATAACAAAAATAGGCTATTTGATCTAATCAGTCCATGTCAGCATTTATGCTCCATTTGAACATTTTCCCAACTTCTTCATCAAACTCTACCAGCATCACCCTTTATTCCCTTCTCCCTCAAAAGCTTATTTTGTTTCCTCTTTAATTCATCCATACAATTCATCTCTAAGGCAATGTGACAGCAACAATCAGATAGCACTGATTGTGCGAATCACATTGGGGATGATCAGAATGAATTAGACTAATGAATGAGGTTTGTAAATTGACAAAGACAGATAGATAGAAAGAAGAGAGAATATGAGGATTAGGGTAGGGGATTGTGTTTACCTGATTTTACAATCTTTTCCCCCACAAAGTAAGGCAAACAGAAGTAAACATTTTAAAGGGATGTACTGCACACCAGATGTGAATATATCACTAATAGCAGAACAATGGGATGGACAAGTTGATGAGTAAATACAGTACTATAAGGTTATTTGTTGACACTTGAAAGTGTTAAATTGTCAGTTACACGTTAAGTCAGGAAGGTTTGCTGCGCATCCTGCTGCAGTCACTGGGCATAATTTTGCTGAAAAGACTTCTTGGATCACTACCAATTCATTCGTTCAAACTGTACACTTAATTGCAGAAGTGGAGGAACAGCTGGATTTGAGTTCTTTGATTTGTTTCAAGTAGAGAGTCTAGTTAACATTGTAATATTTATCTGAAGAACACAATCCAAAAGGTTGCTATCCATTACGTTGTCAGATTAGACATCATAGCAGCAGGTCTTGCATTTTTAACGGTCTGATTTACAATTTTCAATGCCAACTCAGAATTTGATTATCCAAATTGGTTCCCACAAATAAAGCCCAAGATCTCTGGAGCAGATTTGATGCCAGAATGTATTTGTTATTAAAACATGATCAAAATTGTGGTGATAAAATTCAGTATTGAACAGATGGTGGTGAATCAACCTCTTCATTTACCTTTCCCTTTCCATTGACTCCACTATATCAACAGAAATATTTCTAGCTTAAGTAGGCAAAGTAAAAAACATCAGATTGTGTTGAATTTAGAATTCTTAATACAACACCTTTGTCATTACAATACAATGCTTCCTCTAATTTACTGTGCGCAATGTCATAATAGATCAATTGTTATGTAATCACACATGGCGTGTTACAAAATGGTTTTGTGACACACTGCACATTTCGTAATTCACCATGAATCACAAGACCTGCTAGTTCATTTGGAGGAAAAGGTATACAGAAAACAAGTATATTTGAAGGATATAGCAAAAAAAAAACATTTTTCAAACTACTGATCACTTGGGTAAGATGGCCAGTTTTAAAAAACTACCGTTCAATTTTGTGCACTTCATTGAGTTTGAAAATAGCAAAGGATACAATGGCCCAAATAATAATGCAAGAATGCAGCTGTGTGTCTTTGCAAACATTCATCAATATAAAGAAAAAGTAGAAAACGCATACATAATAGCCCTTACAATGATAACTTCTCATTCTGGCCAACTCAGGTTTCAAAATAGGCCATTACAAATACTCTACCACAAAACTGAATTTATATGATGGCAGTTGCCTTAATCACCCATTGCGCTTTACTTAATCAAATTTTGACTAGCATGCTTTAATCAGCTATGATAGGGAATTTATAAATACTTCAAATACACTTGTTTTCTGCATACCTTTTCCTCCAAATGAACTAGCAGATCTTGTATCTCATGGTGAATTAGAAAATGTGCAGTGTGTCACAAAACCATTTTCTAACACGCCATGTGCAATTACATAGCGATTGATTTATCATGACATTGCACATAGCAAGTTAGAGGAAGCATTGTTTTACAATGACAAGGGCGTTATATTCAGAAGTCTAAATTCAACACAATCTAGGTGTTTGAGGCTTTATAATCCAAAACAGCAATGCACATAAACAAAAATATGAATCTATGATATCAGATTACAAATTTCTTAAAAATGGAGGTAAGTTTGCATTTTAAAATTTTCAACAGCTATAGTTAATTAATTTGGTAATCAATTGAGTTACCAAAATATAAATCTTAAAAATGTAATCATACTAGCCACAAATAAACACATGCTTTAGAAATAGATGTAGCGATTGATACAGTTAGTTTCCATTAACTGAAGAGCAACAATGTTGTACCATATGGTTACAGAACACAGAACAGTACAGCACAGCACAGGCTCTTCGGCCTTCTATGTTGTGCTGAGCTATGTCTAAACTCAAGACCAAGCTATCCCACTCCCTATAATTCTGGTGTGCTCCATGTGCCTATCCAATAACCGCTTGAAAATTCCTCAAGTGCCCAACTCCACTATCACAGCAGGGAGTGTATTCCATATCCCAACCACTCTCTGACTAAAAAAATCTACCTCGGACATCCCTCCTATATTGCCCACCACAAACCTTATAGTTATATCCCCCAGTAACAGCTACATCCACCCAATGAAATAGTCTCTGCACATTCACTCTATTTATCCTCCTCATCATCTTATAAACCCCTATTAAGTCGCCACTCATCCTCCTCCTTTCTAAAGGGAAAACACATGGGAACACCACGGCCTGGAAAATCCCTTACAAGCCACTGACAATGCCATTCTTCTACTATTCCTGGGTCAAAATCCTGGAACTCTCTGTCTAGCAGCCCTGTGGCTGTACCTACCCATTCAAAACTCTGGAGAATACAGGCCCAGTTTTTCTCACCCTCAACTTATAAGGGTGATTTTGTCATCCCAGGAATTAGTTTGCTGAACATTCCTCTATGGCAAGTGTGACAACCACAGCCAAACAATCCAAATCCTACTGAGAAACAGTTCATATCCTTTAAGCAGGAAACCAGGGCTAAATGGACTAGACTAGTGGGTCTATTTATAATTCCCTTCTCCAGTCTACAGGTAGACTGCTATTTAAATGTTCTGTAAAAAGACTGAAACATTATTTAGTATTGCATACTATAAATGCCATTGCTACCTTAGAGCTTGTGTGCAGAGCTGATTCTGGAGGGTAGACGATGAAGTGCCTCAGTGTAAACCCAAAACCTTGAGAGTTCTTCTGTAGCAGCACTGTCTTTGGACCAGGCCATGAAAATATTTCATCCTGCACCATGTTAGCATTTTCACTGGGGCATTTCCCATCTCTCTGGGTTTTAGTCTGCAGGAGAAAATGGAGGAAAATTAAAAACACAATCAAGTTTAAAAAATTCCCTAGTTACAATAATACATTAGCAATATTTTTAATATGTTAAACAATTTGCATTATAAGCATAACTCAAATCTGAGTGATAGGTAATACTATCCATATGCTGTACAATGTAACATTAATGGAACTTAGAGACTGAAGACAAAGAGGGTTAATATCTGATAATATCAGGTATATACATGGAGAATCATGCAGATTTATTCATCAGGTCATACATCGAAAACAGAAGTCAGCCACTCAAGTCTTTCATTATGATCAAATTCAATATCTTGATCCTGCTTTTCCACCACAACCCTAGATTCCTTTAGCCTAGATTCCTTCAACAGCTATATTGAATTCCTTCTCAAAATCACACAATATCCCAACCTCAACTACTTTCTGTGGTATGAATTCCACAAATTCACCATTCTCTGGGTGAAGAAACTTCTCACCTCAGAGCTAAAATACTTACCCCTTATCTTCAAACTCTGACCCCTAATTCAGGACTGCCCCACCTTCAGCAATATTCTTTCGGAGTCTATTCTGTATAATCCTATTAGAATTTTATAAGTTCCCATGAGATCTTTCTCACTCTTCTAAACGCCAATGAATATAATCCCAACCGGCTTAGTCTCTCCTTGTACAAGAGTCTTGCCATTGCAGGAACCAGCCTAGTAAACATTTGCTGCACTTCCTCTATAGCAAGAACACCCTTCTTAAGGACACCAAAACTGCAAACAATACTCCAGGTGTAGCCTCATCAATGGCCTATACAACTGCTGTAAAACATCCTACCCCCATACTCAGATTATCTCACTAAGAAGGCCAACATATCATTTGCCTTCTTTACCACCTGATGTACCTGTATGTTTGCTTTCAGCAACTGATGCACGAGGTTGAGTATCCACTTCTCTCAATTTACACCCATTCAAATAATACTCTGCCTTCCTATATTTGTTACCGAAGTGGATAACCTCACATTTATCCACATTATACTGCAACAGCCACGAATATGCCCAAACATTCAGCCTGTCCAAATCATACTGACACACCTCTGCATTCTCCTCACTGCTCACGCTCCCACCAACTTTGCATCATCTGCAAATTTGGAGATTATACATTTGATTTCCTTGCCCAAATCATTAATATATGAGAATATTTGGGGTCCTGGCACAGAATCCCGCAGTATACCACTAGTCATGGCATTCCAATCGAATATAGACCCATTTATTCCAATTCTTTCTTTCTTACCTGCTAACCAGCCTCCAATCATCTCAACGCACCACCCGCAATCCCATGTGTTTTAACTTTATATAATAATCTATGTGAGACCCTGTCAAAAGCCTGAATTACAGTTCTCCCCAGTGAACTTTACTAGTTACATTCACAAAAAATTCCAGATTTGTCAAGTATGATTTCCCTGTTCTAAATCCATGTTTATTTTATCTGATTATACCACTGCTTTCCAAATGCAATGCTACGAAATATTGATAATAGGAGTCTAGCAACTTTCCTTACTGGTCTATATTCCCTGTTTTCTCTCTACCTTTTTTGAATAGCAGACTTACGTTAACTATTCTCCAGTATCAGAAACCATTCCAGAGTTCAAAGAATGTTGGAAAATGACCAATTGGTCTGCTATTTCTAGGGCCATTACTTAAATATTCTGAGATGAGGATTATCAGATGTTAAAGATTTACCTGCTATCAATCCCATTAGTTTCTCCAAAGGCACTTCTCTATTAATACTGACACAGTTTAGCTCCTCACTAAAACATGGGGATCTTCTCCCTTCCTGTTGCGCTGCTTTTCTAGCGCAGCAGGCTGGGAGACTTTAGCAGAAGCTGTTTAGCACGCTCCCCACTAAGCACTATGGTCTCCGCATGTCTCCTTGTGCTGGATTTCCAGCACCATCAGCTCCGCTCCAGAAATCAGCGCTGAGCTGCACAATGTATTCAGCAGCTAATTTCTCAACAGTGTTATCAACGGGTCCAGGCCTGAAATCTGTTGGCTATCAGCCCTCACCCACTCCAGTAAGGCTTACATTAACACTACAATGAAATAACACTACAATGTGAAATTCCCCAAGTTGCCACACTTCAGTGGCTGTTTGGGTCAATGCACCTAACCAGCACGTCTTTCAGACTATAGGAGGAAACTGGAGCACCCAGAGGAAACCCACGCAGACATGGGGAAAACATGCAAACTCTGAACAGACAATGACCCAAACTGGGGAATCAAACCCGTGTCCCTGGGGCTTTGAGGCAACAGTGCTAACCATTGTGCCACCATGCCACAAGCTTAATCCATTGTCAGTACTGGCTTCGTGGCATTGCAGAGCTATTCCCCACTTTCCAAAACTCCGCAAGTGCTAGGAATGGCCAGGTAATATACCTTCTGTTCATTCATTCTTGAGCTGTATAGATATTACTGACAAGACCAGTATTTGTTGCTCATCCCTAACTGATCTGGCAAATATATATAACAACCATTCAGTTACGTATTACAGTTGAGCTTTCCAAAGGGAAAAATAATCACTAAATATTTTTATAGGATCCTGAGCTTTCTAAAGAGAGGCATCAAATACAAAAGCCAGGATGTTATGCTAAAATCAAGCACCCCATGCATCCCGGACATTCTCTCCTCCATCTATTTCTG
This sequence comes from Sphyrna mokarran, assembly GCA_024679065.1. Classification (NCBI taxonomy): domain Eukaryota; kingdom Metazoa; phylum Chordata; class Chondrichthyes; order Carcharhiniformes; family Carcharhinidae; genus Sphyrna; species Sphyrna mokarran. Next base: position 6,272,083 of record JAGIQG010000027.1, on the reverse strand, counting down.
TTGGGAAAAAGATACAAAAACCTGAGATCAGGTACCAGTTGAGTCAAGCACAGCTTCTTCCCTGCTGCCATCAGACTTCTGAATGGACTACTTTGTATTAAGTTGATTTTTCTCTATACCCTAGCTATAACTGTAATACTACATTCTGCACCCTCTCCTTTTCTTCTCTATGTAGTGTGCTTACACTGTGCAAGGAACAATACTTTTCACTGCATACCAATACACGTGACAATAATCAATCAAATCAAAAAACTTAAGTAAAATACGAGTTCGACCCCAGCTGGGCTACTGTCCAATTCTAGGTGCCACACAATAGGAGTACAGATGAGATTTACTAGAATAGTTTTAGGGATGAAGATATTTCCATGCATAAAGTGGAAGAAGATAGGATTCTTCTCCTTAGAGAAGAAAAAGTTATGAGGAGATTTGTTTGATAGATGTACTTAAAATCATGAAGGGGTTAGATAAAGTTGTTAATGTTGGAATCATGTTACAATGAAGTGCATGTTTTAGTTTGTAACTGAGAACAGCTGTTATTAACTGGGGAAAGATTAGGGAGTTATTATTAAGTATAAGAACCAATTTACACTGAGGGAAAAGGGTGCTTTTGTAAATAAACCAGAGTTAAGGAAAAGACTGGCTCCACATTTGTCTTTTCCTCATTATACAAATAATAACTTTAACTGAAGTAAACAAAAATAAATGTTTCCAATGGCTGAAACAGCCATAGCCAAGCATACTGATTTAAGATGGCTGGTAAAACAAACAAGAACTAAAATTTTTTAGACAAGTGGACACGATTTAGAATGCATTGCACACAAATTCAAGTCTTCAAAAGGGATTGGATACGTACTTGAACAAGAAATAATTATCTGACATGTACTGACGTACTGTATCACAATTCTATAAGAAATTTCTTCTCATACAAGACCATATGACTAATTGTCCTTCTTCATATTGTACATACATTCTGGAAGGGACGAGTGAATAAAGGGAATTCTTTCTGAATATATCAAACTAAAACTAAAGCTCTACTGGACATCCCAGACACACATTTCTGCCTCACGTTGTGGAACTCAGTAAAAATATACCAAATACAACAATCTACTCAGCAAAAACAAGTGTACCTTTCATCATTCCACTGTAATCAAACATTGAATAAATAAGATTGTGTTTGGTGAAATTTTCATTTGTTGTCCTGTAGATTTAAATTGACAAAAAGTCCTATTGCAGAACCACACAATACATATTGGCTACATCCAAGGGAAAACAGTTCATAACCAGAACAAGAGGTGAAACTGATCCTGAACAGATCTATCTTTCATTCATTTTTTACTGTTTTCACTCAACGTTCACGGATTTTGTTCTGAGTTTTTGCAGTAAGTACCCGCCAAGTACACATTTAGGAAATTCACATTTCAGGTTTCACTATTTTGAATAGTGGAAGTATGCATTTAATAGCAAAACTGTACACATCTTACAAACATAATTTTCAAAGACAAGAAACTAAGTATAAAGTTTGCCAAAATAAAAACCTATATCTAATGAAGTTAATCAGCAAACCTGTTGACAGTTTTTTCCTCTACAATACAAAAAACCTATAGAACTTAATTCTATTTACTTAGAATAAAGCTACGTCACCAATTAAACTAACCTACACATTTATGTGTACTATAGTCTTATATTGCAAAAGAGTTCAAAAACTCATTCTACAATTTAACCAACAATAAAATATGCTGTCAACATATACATATAGGAAATAGCTTCTCTTGAGACAGGCATGTCACATGAGATTCCTACAAAGATTTCCTGACCACAGGAAGAAATACACAGGAAACATAGGATCAAGCCTAGGCCGTTTGTCCTTTGAACCATTCCACCATTCACTGAGATCAATGCAGATTTGTGAACTAACTCCATTTACCCTATATCCCTTAATATCTTTGATTAATAGAAATCTATCAATCTCATTAAAAATTAATGACTGACCTAGCATCAATTATTATTTGCCTACAAATGTCCCAAACTCTACCTTCTTTGTGTGAACAAGTGTTTCCTAATTGCACTTCTGAAAGGTCCAGCTCTAATCCTCAGATTATGTCTTCTACTCCTAAACTCCTCAAAAATATTTTATGAAATCTCTCTGTTTCCCCAAACCTTCAAAATTTCAATCAAATGATTTTTTCTGAATTCCAGGAAACAAAGTCCTAATGTGAAATTCCTCTTCATAATTTAGTTCTTTAGTTCAGAATTTACAGATGATCATAAATCTATGTTGCATTCTCTATGTTGCACAAGTGTTCTTCCTGAGGTATGGTATGTAAAAGTCCATGTGGTCAAACCAGGGCATTGTACAGCTGTAGCGTGACTTCCAATTGTATTACAGTCCAGATGGAAAAGCCAGCATTCCGTTAGCCTTTTGATTATTTTCTGTAATATTCATGACATTTAAATGATCTATCTGTGTGGACCTCCAAGTCTCTTTGAACTTCCACTATTCTAGATCTCAGCATCTAGAAAGTACATTCTCCTATCCTTTCTAGGTCCAATGTTTGCCTATATTGAAATCAATTTGTCACAGTTTTCCTCATTAACTTAACCTTTTAATATTTCTTCGTAACCTTCTGCTTCCATCTACACTGCTTACAATGCCACCTACCTTTGTGTCACTTACAAATGTACATGTTGCATTCTAACTCCTGTCAGCTATAATGAGTTTAGACCTCAAAACTGAATCCTCTGGGTCACCAATGGCCACCCATTCTGCCAATTAAAACTATTTTCCCTTTATACTTCTGATGTCACACCACCAATTTCCTCAGCACGTCAATAATGTGCCTTCAATTCTATGGGCTTCAACTTCAGGCAGCAGGTTTTTTTTTTAAACAGCAATTCTATCAAATGTCTTCAGGAAACCCATGTGGCTCACATCCATTGCTGTTTCACCGTCAACCACTTTATTCATCTTTTCAAAAAATTCAGGGCGATCAAGCATGACCTATCCTGCATAAAGCCATAGGAGCACAGAAACATAGAAACTAGAAGCAGGAATAGGCCATTCAACCTTTTGAGCCTGCTCTGTCATTCATTTTGATCATAGCTGATGATCGAATTCAAAATTTTCTATCTCCCCCCCTCCCCCATATCCCTTTAGTCCTTAGGGCTATATCTAATTTCTTCTTGCGATCAGATTATAAACAAAGTTTTGGTCTTCATACTAGCTTCCTCTGATCAGTTTTCACAGTATTCAGTTACTCTATCTTTAATGAGTTTAGTAATGTCAGGCTCATTAAAATCCTTGGTTCCCTTTCTCACCTTCTTCAGTAGTGGAGTGAAGTGCAATTTTCCAATCCTGAGAAATATCATTCCCAAAATCAAGGGTATTTTGGAAGATTATAGTTGAGGCACCTCTAATTTTCACATCTACTTCTCAAATACTGGGATGTAATCAATCTAATCCCAGGGGATTATCACTCTTTAGTGTCACTACCTTCTTTATTACTATTATCATGTGTGATTTTGCCAAGTCTCTGTCCCTGATTCAATATTAGCATGCTGTCCTCTTCATTCTCTACATCAATAGCACAGTTTTTATAATGCTATACTTGCTAAGAATTTAGGATTTTATTCTATTTCATTTTTCTGAAGGCTCAGAGTTGGATGGGTATATTTCCATAGCCACATTATCCAAACTGACATTTTTCATTAGTGAGTTCAAACAAACGTTAGCACAATCACCATTTACAGGAACTATCCTCATCCATACATATAGAGCCTTGCTATTCCCAAAACCTAAAATCCAGCCTGAGATCAATGGACTTTTCTATGGTCCGCCCCTTGCCCACTCCAATATCTGTGGTGGGCGGGCTGGTAAAATTCAGGCCACAGTTTCCAGCTGGAATCAGTAAATATTGATCAAAAGCAGAAAAGGGAACTATTGGTTTTCTTCCTAGCAGTGGGGCATACAAGTTACTTGTAGTTCTATCATAGTTGAGATCAGTCTTTCTTGATGCGGGTCAGAAGTGAAACCACTGTATCCTATCCTCTTCATGTTGCACTAGGTAGTGTATGTATTAACTGAGCTACATGAAAGTTCTTCATCATTAATAAAATGCATGATCAGAAGAAAATATACAATCCAATTATTTGACCAAATAAGAACAAAGGCAATCACCTAGCTGTTTGGATGATCTTTCTCCTGATTGCCACTATTAGTTGCTATTTTGATTTAAATACAATTAAAAGCAAAACAGAGATTGATAGGTTATTGCGCATTTATACATTCTAACAGCTAAATGGTGATAATCAAGTACCACTTATCTGCCAAGAACTATCTTCCAAAACTCCAAGGTAGACTTAAAGTAAGTAAAAAACAGTAGAAAAATTGATAAATATGTAACTCATTCTATTACAAAAATATTTCTCCCTTCTTGCAACCCAGCCAGAAAATGTTGCCATTATGTACCACAGATAACCTTTTAGAATTATTTTCATCTGGATAAGACCTGACAGGTATTCAACAACTTTAAATATACCTTAAAATGCACAGGAAGTGAACGGTTGTTGACATAAATATACTACTATTTATAGTGCAATGATCAATAGTTTCAGCTAATTTCAAAACTTATTCAATTTAGAGGTATGCAGTGGTGTTGTGATATTGTCCCTGAACTAGTAATCCAGAGACCCAGGGTAAAGCACTGGGAACCTGGGTTCAAATCCCACCAGGGCAGATGGTGAAATTTGAATTCAATTAAAATCTGGAATTAAAATCTAATGATGATCATGAAACCATTGTCGATTGTCGTAAAAGCCTTTTGTTCACTGGTGTCCTTTAGGGAAGGAAATCTGCCATCCTTACCTGATCAGGCCTACATGTGACTCAGATTGATTCTCAACTGCACCTCAGGAAACTAGGGATAGGTAATAAGTGCTGACCAGCTGGCAATGCCCACATCACTTGAATGAATAAAAAATAAAATCTGATCTGATTGGTTTGCTGGTATCTCATGTGTTCAAGAGATTTTGCATAGCTTTAACTTGGATTATTTTATGTAGTATGTAAAACATGTTGTGCATTATGACAAATTATTTAACCCTTCTGTAGTTACCACAATAACTTAGATATGCAATTGAGGATCACTTCACAAGCATCCATATCAGGAAGTTTATCCGAAACTTATCATGAACCAATTAATATCCAAACTTTAAAATTTATGTCTGGGTCTTATCGCTGACTGGCCAGCATTTATCGCCCATCCCTGGTTGCCCTTGAAACTGAATGGCTTGCTAAGCCATTTCAGAAGGCAGCTGAGAGTCAACCACAGTGCTGTGGCTCTGGAGTCACATGTAGACCAGACCAGATAAGGACAACAGATTTCCTTTCCTAAAAGACACTAGTGAAGCAGATGGGATTTTACGGCAATGGTTTCACGGTCATCAGTAGATTCTTAATTTCAGTTTTTTTTATTGAAATCAATTTCCATCACCTGCTGTGGTGGGATTCAAACTTGGGTCCCCAGAACATTCGCTGAGTTTCTGAATTAAAAGTCTAGCGATTACATAAATAATAGAAGCACTTAAAGGATTGTACTAATAGAACACACAATGACTTACTGAAATATGATTTTTTAAAAATACTGCTGTAGTAAACATACTCCTGACTGTTTAAGATACTGACTATCTAAACCCATCAGAACAGCTTCCTGAAATATATCATTATATTGACATTTTTCTACAATTTCCTCCTTGAATTCCCAAGAAGCATAACTGTAACTCCAATTCTAGTCAAAGAACAAAGAAAGTGCAAAGAACAGTACAGCACAGGAACAGGCTCTTCGTTCCGTCCTTCAAGCATGGTGCCAATCATGATGCCTGCCTAACCTAAAACCATAAATCAGTAATCATAATATTTTGCTGTATTTATGATAATGATTTTTGTGTAGTTAAATGCATAGCCAACTAGCTTATTTACAGATAACAGTTAATCCATGTGGCTCCATTATTTAATGGAAACATACCCATTTTAAGCAGCTACCTAGATTAAAATCACATGATACAATAACAAGAAATCAATAGCCCATCAAAAGTTAAAGCTGAATTATGTGGCCAGTTTGTTTTACAACCATAGTATATTTGCAATTATTTAAACTAGCATTTAAGTTGCTTTAGTGTCTTTACACGAGCAAGAGTAGGCTCTTAGGCTACAGATCAATTGATTCTTCTAACAGCCTTTTTGGAACTATCAATATTATTTGACATTTTTATTCTTAATTTCATTTTTACATTTGTTTTAACTTGCAGAGCTGATTTCAATATGGACATTTGAATTTCCATACAATTAGCAGATCCAGAACTGAATTCTCTGGGTTGCTAGCATCTCCCCTCCCTCCCAGTGAAAGTGATTCAGTCAAGTGGGGTTTACTCCTGCTCCCAGGAGGTTCCCTAGGAGATCGGGAGTGGGGGCTTTGGGAATTGGCTGCCTGAAAGGCCAGCAATAGGGGTTTGCGGGGAAGGCCAGCAATCAAAAAAGTCAGCAATGCAGGTCCACTACGCATGCACCGATCTCCTTGTTGATAGATCGGCATAAGCACAAAGCAATGTTGCCAGCCTCTCAGAAGGTAATGTGCCCTGCTCACAGATTTTCAGAGTGAATCATGCCAGGGAACTAGAGTGTCGGAGATTCATTTTGGAAATCACACTAAAAAACAGCAGGATTTACTTCTATTTTCCTGCATGTTGGGAACTTAGAAATTTTTTGGGGGAGAATCTGGCCCAAATCGCTGGATTTTTTTTAAAAACTCAAACTTGTTGCAGATTACTCTTTTCAACTTTCATGGTGTCTGCCCTATGGATATTCATCCAATATTCTCAATTTAAAAAAACATTAAGGTCCACCGATTCACTTTTCTCCAAAGATTACATCAATACCTCATTACAGAAATTCAGTCATAAACTATTTAGAATATTAAATCCCTAATAAAATTGTATTTTCTGTACTTTTAGCATCTCATGTTCCCTAAACAGTCATTATAACCAAGCTTAGGTGACACTAAACCTAAACAATTTTGATAGATACCAGTAACAATTATCTTTAGGGACATGGATCACACTTAGAACCTTCTAAATAGTGTTAATAACACTTTTTTTTTCAAAAGGCACAACTGAAATGTTATACAGTGACTTAAGGTAAAAAAAACACTGGCACTTTGGGCACTCACCAGTTAATTTCCTCCCTTTCATTTTAACAGACAGGAAACCTGCGGATAGGTTAAGTGCAGAAGTAATAATATCCTGTCACTAGATATATGATACAAATAGCTACAACAATAAGGCAAAAATTTGTGGTAGAAGTCTGAACTATAACCAATTTACAGGATTAGAATCAAACAATCAAACTGGAGAAAAAAAAATCAGGTGTTTTATCTCTTTAGTGGGTTTTGAGATATACCAAGAAAAGTGCTTTCCAGGGAATAAGTAGATAGTATGTAGTCTCATCAAAGTACAGATAATTTTGCTCTCGGAGCTTTAATTTATAGATTCGTAGAATCACAGAATCCCTACAACGCAAAAGAAACCATTCAGCCCATCAAGTCTACACTAATTCTCCAAAACAGCATCCCACTCAGACCTTTCCCCTATCCTAACCCCATAATCCTGCATATTTACCATGGCTGATCCACCTAACCTATACATCTTTGGGCACTAGCGGGAAATTTAGCATGGCCAATCCATCTAATCATAGTAAAATTATTTATTTTAAATGATGAGAATTTCAGAGATATGTAGGCACTCTTGCACATGAAACATATATAAAAAAACCTATAGATGTAGAAAGCAATTAGAAAACGAAATAGTATTGCAAGAGTTTTGGTGTCTAAGAGTAAGAACATCTTGTTGCAATTATTCAGTTTGTTCTAATATATCCAAAAAGAATTTACTTGCCTTAGAGGAGGTGAAACAAAGATGCAATAGATTTGACTCCCTAGATGAGAGGATTTCTTTTGAACAGAGGGTGAATAGAATGGGCCGATACTCACTGAAGGTGAGAAGAATAAGAAGTAATCTCACTGAAACATAAAATTCTGAGAAGAATTAACACAGTTGATGCTAACAGGCTGGAGAATCTAGAACTAGGGGACATAGTTCAGAACCTTACATTAGGAATACTATTTGGCGGCCTCTAACAACTCCTACAAAAGTTGCCTTTTGCCCTTTTATGGCTCCACCCAAACTGATTCTACATCTTGATCTTCTGATCTAAAAGCCTTTTTCATTAATATACCGATCCTATCCTTTATTAACAGTACAACCCCAGCTCCTTTTCCTTTTTGCCTATCTTCCTAAATGCTGAATGCCCTTGAACTTGAATTTCCCAGCTTTGAACAGCCTGCAGCCATGTTTCTGTGATAGCAATTAGATCATACCTAATTACTTTTATTGGAATCATCAGTTCATCTACCTTGTTGTGAATGCTGCATGAGTTCAGCTAAATGCCTTTAATTGTCTTCTTATGTTCACAGTTCTAACCTTAACTTCTGGCACACTCTTATATTTGTATACCTGTCCCTTTCGTTTAGCACTGACAGCCTCACAGCACCAGGGACCTGAATCCGATTCCTGACTTGGGCCATTGTCTGTATGGAGTTTGCCTGATCTCCCTGTGTCTGTGTATTTCCTCTGGGTGCTCCGGTTTCCTTCCATGGTCCAAAAGATGTGTTGGTTAGGTGCATTGGTCATGCCAAATTCTCCTTCAGTGTATCCAAACAGGTGTTGGAGTGTGGTGACAGGGGGATTTTCACAGTAACTTCATTGCAGTGTTAATGTAAGCCCACTTAGAACATAGAACGCTACAGCGCAAACAGGCCCTTCGGCCCACAAGTTGCATCGATCATATCCACACGTAACAGGCTTATCTATAACGCTCAATCTCATTAAATTCCATGTACTCATTAAGCAGTCTCTTAAAAGACCCCAGTGAGTTCGCTTCTACCATCACCGACAGCAGCCGATTCCACTCACTCACCACCCTCTGAGTGAAAAATTTACCCCTAACATCTCCTTTGTACCTTCTCCCCAGCATCTTAAACCTCTGTCCTCTCATAGGAGCCATTTCAGCCCTGGGAAAAAGCCTCCGAGAATCCACCCGATATATACCTTTCAACATCTTATAAACTTCTATCAGGTCGCCTCTCAATCTTCATCTCTCCAGGGAGAAGAGACCTAGCTCTCTCAAACTATCTTCATAAGGCATGCCTCCCAATTCAGGCAACATCTTTGTAAATCTCCTCTACAGCCTCTCAACAGCTTCCACATCCTTCTTGTAGTGACGCGACCAGAACTGCACACAGTACTCCAAGTGGGATCTGACAACAGTCTTATAAAGTTGCAGCATTTCCTCCCAACTCTTAAATTCAATCCTTCAATTAATGAAGGTGAGCACACCATATGCCTTCTTGATCACATCCTCCACCTGCAAGGCCGATTTAAGAGTCCTATGGACCCAGGCCCCACGGTCCTTCTGCTCCTCAACACTGCTAAGAGTCCTACCCTTGATATTGTACTCCTTCATCCCATTGGACCTGCATTTGTGACACTAATAAGTAAAAACTTAACTTAAAACTTCCATTCACATGGAATCATAGAAACGTTACAGTGCAGAAAGAGGCATTCAGCTCATCGAGTCTGTACCAACCACTCAGGCCCTACCCCCATATCCCTATATATATTTACCTGCTAATCCGTCTAACCTATGCATTTCACAACTCTAAGGGGCAGTTTTTAGCATGGCCAATCAACCTAACCCGCACATCTTATATGACAACCATTTCCCTTATTGCTTTATCCTATTCAATACCTTCTCCACTCTCTAGTTTATCACATCTTCCCTCACCCCACTATTTAGTTTAAAGCCCTCTCTTCTGCCCTAGTTATATAACTCACCAGAATACTGATCCCTGAGGTGAAAATCATCGCAATGATACAGCTTCCAATTTCCCAATACTGATGCCAGTGCCCATGAATTGAAATCCATTTCTCCCACATCAATCTTTAAGCCACACATTTAATCATTTGCCAGAGATTATTACCTTTGAGGTTCTGCTTTCTAATTTAGTTTGTGGTTGCTCAGACTCTAAGCAAAACCTGCTCCTAGTCCTACTTATGCCACTGGTACCGTGTGGACCAGAACCACTGGTACCATCCCTCTCCTTTGCTAGTTCCTTTCCAACCCAGAGCCAATGTCCCATAATCTGGTACCAGGCAGACAACACAGCCTTTTGATCTTGCTTCTGACAGCAAAGGACTGTATCTATCCTCTCTGTGCTATCCCTAATACAACAACATTCCAGTTAGCTCCCACTATTGAATGGTTTCCTGTACCATGGTCAGTTTGTTCATCCAATTTGACTACCCACTCTCCTCCTTACTGCAAATACCTCAATACTGTCCAACAATTGCAAGGGCTGAGACTCCTCCATTTCTATTTGCTCAATTCCCTTACCTACCTCCCTTGCATCACATCCTCCTGCCCATGATCACCAATCAAAACAGAAAACATTATGCTAAGGGGTGTGGACATCTTTTGGAACAAAGTGTTGAGGTAATATTCTCCTTCTTTCATGTGTCACAGTGTCCACAGCTCAGCCTACAACTCAATAACCCAAAGCCAAAGCTTCTTGAGTGTGGAAACTTGCTGCACAGATGTATGCCCCCAAATCACAACTTCCAGGAGTTCCCACATTTTGCAATCACAGCACATCATCTGCCCTGCCATCCTTGTTGCATCTTAATTAACTAATTGTTTTTAATTAATTCTGAATCAAATTAATGCAATCACTAATGCCACTTAGTCTACTAATTTAAACCTTAATAGTTTAATAAATCTTACCGGTTCAGATTTTAAAAAACTGACTCACTAATTTCTTCCTTCATTCTGCTAGTGTCCCAAAGTTAGGAAGTTACTTTAGGGTTATTTACAAGTCCATGTTCTTTTAAAGTCCAACTCTTACTATTAATGAACCTTACCAGTAAACATTACTGATATTTATGATTCCAACTTACAATTACTACAACTTACTGGTAGTAATAAACCCTACTTTATAAAAAATGACTCCTCCAGTTATTCCCTAGCTTAGACTGCCAACTCTAGAATTATCACCAAGCAAGGGGATTAACTCTGGTTCAATGAAGAGACCAGGAGGGCATGCCAGGAGCAACAATAGCCATACCTAAAAATGAGAAGTCAACCCAGTGAAGTTACAACAAGAAACTATGTGCATGTGAAACTGCATAAGCAACAAATAATAGACCAAGTAATTCAACAAACAACAGATCAGATCCAAGCTCTATAATCTGACCATATCCAGTTATGAATGGTGATAGACTGGAGGAAGGAGCTGCATAAATATCTCTATTTTCAATGATAGAGGAGCTCAGCACATCAGTGCAAAACATAAGGCTGAAGTCTTCAGCCAGAAATGTTGAGTAGATGGACTGAGAAAGCAGAGCAGAGAGCAAGGGAAGTCTAGATTAAACTGTATTTATTTCAATGCAAGAGGTCTGACAGGCAAGGCAGATGAACTCAGGGGTGGATGGGTACATGGGACTGGGATATTATAACTATTACTGAAACATGGCTAAGGAAGGGGCAGGGCTGGCAGCTCAATGTTCCAGGGTACCGATGCTATAGGAAAGATAGAACAGGAGGTAAGACCTGATGAAGCGTATCCCAGGACGTTGTGGAAGGCTAGGAAGTAAATCGGTGGTCCCTTTGACAAGGTACCGCATGGTAGGTTATTGCATAAGGTTAAACCTCATGGGATCCAGGGTGAAATAGTCAATTTGATCCAAAATTGGCTTGACGACGGGCATACGCATAGAGATTTGTTCTTCAAACTGGAGGCCTGTGGCCACAGTGTGCCTCATGGGTCAGTGCTGGGGGTCCATTGTTATTTATCTATTATTTAATGATATGGATGGGAATTTAGGAGGCACGGTTAGTAAGTTTGCAGATGACACCAAGATTGGTGACATACTGGACAGTGAAGGAGGTTATCTCGGATTGCAACAGGATCTTGATCAATTGGGCCAGTGGGCCAATGAATGGCAGATAGAGTTTAATTTAGGTAAATGTGTGATGATACATTTTGGTAGGTCGAATCAGGGCAGGACCTACTGATTTAATGGCAAGGTGTTGGGGAGAGTTATGGAACAAAGAGATCTAGAAGTACAGGTTTAAAGCTCCTCGAAAGTGGAGTCACATATAGACAAGAGTGGTGAAGAAGACATTTGGCTTGTTTGGTTTCAATGATTAGAACATTGAATACAGGAGGTGGGATGTCTTGTTGAAGTTGCACAAGACATTAGTACGGCCATATTTGGAATACTGTGTACAGTTCTGGTCATCCTATTATAGAAGGAATATTATTAAACTTGGAGGAGTGCAGAAAAGATTTACTAGGATGTTACCAGGACTTGATGGTTAGAGTTATATGGAGAGGCTGGACAGACTGGGACTTTTAGCCTTGGAGCATAGAAGGCTGAGGGCTGATTTTATAGAGGTCTATAAAATAATGAGGGACATAATTAAGCTAGATAGCCAACATCTTTTCCCAAAGGTAGGAGGGTCTAAAACTAGAGGGCATAGATTTACGGTGAGAGGGTAGAGATACAAAAGGGCCCAGAGAGATCATTTTTTCATACAGAGGGTGGTGAGTCTCAAACAAACTGCCAGAGGCAGTAGGAGAGGCAGGTACAGTTTTATCTTTGCAAAAGCATTTAAACAGTTACACGGATACGATTTTTCTGGATATGGGCTAAATGCAGGAAATTGGGACTTTCTTAGTGGTAAAAACAGGGTGGCATGGACAAGTTGGGCTGAAGGGCCTGTTTCCAAGCTGTGATTCTATGATTGTCTATGATTGACCCATCTCGGCCTTCTCCAGAGGTCCCCAGCATCACAGATGTCAGATTTCAGCCAATTCAATTCACTCCACATGATATCAAGAAATGGCTGCTGCATGGATACTGGTTATGGACCCTGGCAATATTCAGACAATAGTCCTTAAGACTTGTCCTCTAGAATTTTGCCATGCTCCTAGCCAAGATGTTCCAGTACAGCTACAACACTGGCATCTATTAGGCACTGTGGGAAATCGTCCAGGTTGGTCCTGTACACAAAAAGCAGGACAAATCCAACCCAGCCAATTACTGCCACATCTGCCTACTCTTGATCTTCAGTAAAGTGATAGAAGGGATCGTCATCAAAAAGCAGCACTATAAAGCAGCAGTTACACAGCAATAACCTGCTACGGACACTCAGTTTGATTTCTATCAGAGTTATTCAGCTTCTGACCTCATTCCAGCCTTGGTTCAAACAAGCAGAAAAAAGATGAACTCCAGAGGTGAGGTGACAGTCATTGCCGTAAACCTATGACTGAGTGTAACATAAGGGAACCTTAGCAAAACTGGAGTGAATGGCAATCAGGGGGAAAAACCCTGTATTGGTTGGAGTCATACCTGGCAGAAAGGTATGACTCCAGAATGTTACTGCAGGAGTATTTCAGAATAGTGCACTAGGCCCAACCATCTATAGCGGCTTCATCATTAAGTCAGAAGTGAGGATTTTCACTGATAACAGCACAATGTTCAGTTCCAGTCACTACTCCTCAGTAACTGAAGTAGCTGGGGTCCAAAGACCCCAAGACCTAGACAATATGCAGGTTTTGGGTTGACAAATGGCAAGTAAATGTTTGTGCCACACAACTACCAGGCACTGACCATCTCTAGCAAGTGAGAACCTAACCATTGCCCCTTGACATTCAATGGCATTACCATCACTGAATCCTATGGCAAGTAACCAACCCATGACTTCCAAAGACTGTCCATCATCTACAAGGCACAAGTCAAAATCTGATAGAATACCCTCCACTTGGCTAGATGAGTGCAGCTCCACTCTGGGGTGGCATAGTAGTCACCACTGTTAACTCATAGTGTCAGGGATCCAGTTCAATTCCAGCGTTGAATAACTGCGAGTTTGCACATTCTCCCAGTGTCTGCATGGGTTTCCTGCTTGTGGTCTGGTTTCTTTCCACAATCCAAAGATGCACAGATTAGGTGGATTTGTCATGCTAAATTGCCTCTTAGTGTCTCAAGATGTGTAGGTTAGGGAGATTAGCAGATAAATGCATGGGGTTACAGGGATAGGACGAGGGGGTGAGTCTGAGTAGGATGCTCTATCGAAGAGTCAATGGAGGGCAGTACACTGGTTAGCACAGCTGCCTCACACAGTGCTGGGTTTAATTCTGATCTTGGGTGTCTGTGTGGAGTTTGCACATTCTCCCAGTGTCTGCATGGATTTCCTCCAGGTGCTCCAGTTTCCTCCCACAGCTCAAAGCTGTGCAGGTTCGGTGGATTTGCCATGTTAAACTGCCCTTTAATGTCCCAAGATGTGAAGTTTATGGGGATTAGCAATGTAAATACATGAGGTTACGGGGATAGGGTCTTGATAGGACATTCAGTTGGAGAGTCAGTGCAAACTTGATGGGCTGAATGGTCTTCCTTTGCACTGAAGGGATTCTATAATTGCACTCCGATCAGGGAGACAAAAAAAATCTTAGAGAAATATCAAATTGACACCTGTCAAATTTATATCAATAATTTCAAATAAATGCATTTTGCTGGCTTGATTTTTAAAAACTGATTGTGCCATTAATACAAATTACAAACAAGTAAAATTTACAAGTCACAACTTAGTTTTAAATCACATGTTTCCAATTCACATCACAGATGCTAAATTAGATAGTGATGTCATTCTTCAACACCAAGAATCATGTTAGAACATGCAGAAATTCCACAGGCAGCAGAGAAAGCACTGCTTACATACTTAGTTAGAAAGCATTTCAGCTGCCACTCCCTTTGAAGACTTTGAAGAGTCAATTATTATAAGATACATACAGATGAGAAAATCAAACTTAATTCATTGATCCAGAATGACTATAAACTCCTCACTGCCGTTTTTTAAACAAATGCAAAGTTTTCACCTCCATCATTCTGCCCGTCTGACTATTCCAAGTGTTGATCACTTCCTGTGGGAAAAACTTCCTGAAACTACAAGTCAATTAGAGAGTATTTTCATTTACAGGAAGGTTGCTGGAAGGCATTATATGTTGCCTAATCATCAAGCAAAAGTATAGCAGAGATTATTAGAGTCTTGTCGCACCAACCGATGGAAGTTATTGAGGAAATTACAAAGCTGGTGGATAAAGTCAAGCAGACTATATTTTAATTTTCAAAACACTTTAATGTAGTGCAGCATGAAAGACTACTAATCAAATTACACATTTTAAGGGATCTGCAGCAGATTTTAGGATCAAAACTGAATCAGTTATGTGTGGAAGCTGTCATTAAAGTAACCAGGGATGTCACTAAAGTAACAGATTATGGCAACAGCGAACAGTCTACATGTTGTTTTGATAACGCAAAATACATACAGGAATTAGGGCATTAGACAAAGTTAATTGTCTGCAAGGCATATGTAGATGCTTTGGGGAAATGAAAAATGAAAAGCCTTTCAATGTAGATAAGTGCAGTATGATGCACTTCTGTCAAAATATTCTAAACATATATAGACCCTTCAGAGTTACTTAGGGGGTGAAGTGGAAGGAAGTCCTAGAAGTTCATAAAACACTGAAGTTAAATCATAGTGTGCTGAGGCTACTAAAAATAAATATGCTATTAGTGTATATCTCAGGCAACATAATTTAAATCAAGTACATTTCTTATCTAATACAAAGGAAGTACATGTCATGGTCCATGCACTTCAAGAATATGGAGCCCAGCTTTTATCCCTTTAAAGCCATCGAAGAAGATCCAGAGGGGAGCCTCTCAAAATACACCTAATTTAAGGACTCAATTATCTGAATAGACTTTAGTAATTGAGGCTTTTAAAAGCAATGGGGATTTGATTCCGTCTGTGCAGCCAGGCTATTCGAATTAGATAGGTATGATTTGGAATGGGCCATTGAGAGGCAAAGTTACAAAACCTCATTTATCCAATTAAAGTAGATGCTAAGAAGCATTTCTTTTCACAAGTTGATTGTCCCTCAAATAGGTTACATTTCTGGAGGAATTCGAAAAGAAGTTGAGTGAGTTCCTGCTAGCAGAAAACATTTTATGGAAGGTTAATTAGGTTTCCTTGGACAAGTCCTATCAGTGACTGGAGTCTACCAGAGCTTGTTTGATAGCTAACATAAGTTAAAGATTTTTTCACAATTCTGAGTGTGAGTGCTTGTAGGATGCACTAGGGGAGATTCTACACATCCACTCGCTCTAATCATGAAATGCGATGGCCTGTAGAATTGGAAATCGGTAGGAGCATGGGTTTTGTACAGATCAAGGCCAGAGCAGCAGAAACCCAATGCCTATTCAAACCCACACCTAAGTCTTATGAGGAACGACTGAGGGACTTGAGGTTGTTTTTGTTAGAGAGAAGAAGGTTAAGAGGTGACCTAATTGAGGCATACAAGATGACCAGAGGATTAGATAGGATGAACAGTGAGAACCTTTTTCCTTTGGATGGTGATGGCTAACATGAGGGGACATAGCTTAAATTGAGGGGTGATAATTATTGGACAAATGTCAGAGGTAGGTTCTTTACTCACAGGGTAGTAAGGGCGTGGAATGCCCTGCCTGCAGTTCTGGACTCGCCAACTTTAAGGGCGTTCAAATGGTCATTGGATAGGCATATGGATAATATTGGAATAGTTTAGGTTAGAGAGTCATTAGATTGGTTCCAGTGGTTGGCGCAACATCAAGGTACTGCGCTGTAATGTTCTAACAGTAATTAGCGATCTTGCAGCTCAAGTCACATGGGCCTTATTATTCACCTGCCTCCTTGGTGAGATCTGCAGCAAGTGGGTTTTGACACAGACCCTCACAAACAAGGATTTGGCATGTTGAACCCCGAGGGTCAAGGATGCACCACCAAACTCTCAGTAATGAGAGGCATCCTCCTCCTTCCTCACACAATGCAGCCAAGAGGTTTATCCGTTCCAACCATCCCACTCAGGTTTTCTTCCTCCTCAGACCACCCACGCAGGCCTCCTTGCCCCTCAGACCATTCACTCAGACCTTCTCCCCTTCAGATTGCCCCCATTCAGCTCTCCCCTCACTCTCAGATCCCCTTAGAACATAGAACATTACAGCGCAGTACAGACCCTTCGGCCCCCAATGTTGCGCTAACCAGTGGAACAAATCTAATGACCCTCTAACCTAAACTATTCCAATGTTATCCATATGCATATCCACTGACCATTTGAATGGCCTTAAAGTTGGCGAGTTCACAACTGCTGCAGACAGGGCATTCCACACCCTCACTACCCTCTGAGTAAAGAACCTGCCTCTGACATCTGTCCTATAACTACCACCTTTTAATTTAAAGCTATGTCCCCAGGTATTAGCCATCACCATCCGAGGGAAAAGGCTCTCACTGTCCACCCTATCTAACCCTCTGATCATCTTGTATGCCTCAATTAGGTCATCTCTTAACCTGCTTCTCTCCAACGAAAATAATCTCAAGTCCCTCAGCCTTTCCTCACAAGACTTTCACCAGGCAAGATCCTGGTAAACCTTCTCTGCAACCTTTCCAATGCCTCCACATCTTGCTTATATTGCGGTGACCAGAACTGTACGCAATTCTCCAAGAGTGGCCGCACCAGAATTTTGTACAGTTGCAACATGATCTCATAGCTCTGAAATTCAATCCCTCTACCAATAAAAGCTAACACACTGTATGCCTTCTTAACAATCTTATCAACCTGGGTGCCAACTTTCAGGGAGCTATGCAAATGTACACCAAGATCTCTTTGCTCGTTGACTCTACTAAGAGTCTTTCCATTAACCCTATATTCTTACTCAGCTCTCCTCCCCCATCAGGGATTTGATGGTCATCCTCAACCCTCAAGGTCCAACATGTCAAATTCTTGTTCGAGGAGCTCAAGAAGCTATGCCAGTAGCCATTTGCCCCTCTAAAAGTCTAATGATGACCATGAAACCATTATCGATTGTTACGAAAACCCAACTGCTTCGCTACTGTCCTTACCTGGTCAGCACTACAAGTGACTCCAGACTCCCAGAAATATGGGTGACTCATAAATGCCCAGGTGTATTCAACAGTATAAAGAAAACACTAAGGAATGAAACCAGACAGACCACTAGGCATTGACCTTGGTATCTAAAATGACATTGGCAAATCCAATCCTGTCCACCCTGCAAAGTCCTTCTTACAAACGTCTCTGGATGTGGCACTTCAATGTCCATCACCAAGAGTGGCACTGGTCAAATTGATCCAGTCTTAAAGACTTAACTAGGGCTACTGCAAGTGGCAAGGGAACCAACAAGAGGGAAAAACATATTTGACCTTATCTTCACCAACCTGCCTGCCACAGGTACATCTGCCTATTACAGAACTGGTAGGAATGACCACCACATAGTTCCTGTGGAGACGAAGTCCTGTGTTCACAATGAGGATATTCTTGATTGTGTCGTATGGCACATGCTAAATGAGGTAGACTTCAAACAGATCTAACAACTCAGGACTGGACATCCATGAGGCACTGTGGGCCATCAGCGGCAGTGGCAGCAGTAGCAGAATTGTATCTATGCCTCAGGAACTATAGCAGTTCAAGATGGCAGCTCACCACTATCTCCTGAAAGGCAACCGGAGGTGGGGGGGAGCAGTAAAAGCATAGACAGAGGAAAGGAATTTCTTCTCTCAAAAGGTAGTTAAGTCTGTGGAATTCTTCACCACAGAGGTCTGTAGATGTTGGGTCATTAAGTATGTTCAAGGCAGAGATTAACAAAATTTTTAATCAGCAAGAGAATCAAGAGTTATGAGGAATTGAGGATATCACATCAGATCGGTCATGATTTCACTGAATGGCAAAGCAGGCTCGATGGCTGAATGGCTTACTTCTGCTCCTATGTCTTATGGATTCTTAATGCCATCCATTTTCTTCATAGAACAATCATCCAATGTCAACAGAGCATTCAAAGACTATTCTCATCATTTCCTTTCAAAGCAACCACAGTTAGATAAAGGAACAAAGAACCTTTCTCCAATAGGGCAATGGGGTCTTGTATCCATCACTGCTAGGAAATACATTATGTGAAATAACGTTATATCCATATTACTAACATTGTATGAAAAAATATTCTGTATAAGAAAATAAGTGAATTCACTATCTGATTAATTTTCCTTGAGAGCGATATTACAGTACAAAAAGGAATCAAAACTTAAGCTGTTCTTTGAATGCTTCTTAAAAATAATCAATTTCCCCTTTAAAAGAAAAGTGGGCACACTGAGGTTCAACTAGGTTACTGATGATGCAATTTAACAAAAATCAGTTCTGAAATAATGGAACTACACTTACAAGTCACCATTGACTTTCATTTTGTTCTTTCTGTCCTCTCCTCCCCTCCTCCAGACTGTTTCTCTGTCAAAATTTCTTAGATCTCTAACATTTTCTAGGTTTGATAACAGATCACTAACCTGCAACATAGTTATTTTTTTCTCTCTATAGCACTGTCTAGCCAACTGAGGATTTCCTGTACTCTCTGTTTTAATTTCAGATTTCTCGCACCTACATTTTTTGTTTCTGTGACACAGATATTCAGTTTCACTTGGAGAATGTACTCCCACAATCTCTCTATATTCCTGCAGGACTCTGCTACCAGTACTCCAATCTTCTTTGTAAACTTTTTAATCACTAAATTTCTTCATTGTTCATTGCATTATTATGTAGCGCAATGAACCAGCTCATTGTATGTCTGCAGGCCTGAATCTTATTTTTTTAAACTGAAAAATATTTATATTATCCAATTCCCTACAGGTCGATTGGATACTAAAACAGAAAAGGCAAGTGGAAACAGAAAATCTGGAGGCATTTGGCTTGTCGGGCAGACAAGGCAAGGCAGTACTAAGATTTATGACAGTTTTAAGGTCATCAACCTGGAACATTAATCCTTTCTCACTTCACAGATGCTGCCTGGCTTACTGAGTATTCAGGCATTTTCTATTTTTATTTCCGATTTCCAACATCTGCAGTATCTTGCTTTTTCCCCCCAAGAAAAAAACAACTGGTCTTCTACAGATGACCTTCTTCCCATGTCAATGTATTTAGATAGTCATTCATAGCAGTTAACAGGTGAACAGATAAAACAAATACAATAATTACATGTTTCCTATGTGACAAAGTATGAAATATCAATGCTAATATTGCTACAAAGTAAATTTAACACATGGTTTCATATTTGAGAAGCTGCACATTGCTGCACAAAAGTGAATGCAGTTACATAGAAACACTACAGTACAGAGGCACCATTGGCCCATCAAGTCTGCACCGACTACAATCCCACCCAGCCCTATCCCCATACCCCTACATATTTACCCGCTAATCCCTCTAACCTACACATTTCAGAACACTAAGGGCAATTTTTAAGCACGGCGAATCAATCGAACCTGCACATTTTTGGACTGTGGGAGGAAACCAGAGTACCTGGAGGAAACCCAAGCAAACATGAGGAGAATGTGCAAACAGTGACCCAAGCCAGAAATCAAATCCAGGTCCCTGGAGCTATGAAGCAGCAAGTGCTACCACGCCACACAATTGAGAAAAGAACTGTTCATCCAAAAAAGTCAAACTTTAATCATTATGCAGGTTATGTTAGTGTTATATATTGTAATATATTAGAACATTTCACATTACATAAAGCTCAGGATCTGATTTTTTTCTTATTTGATTAATTCCCAGCTATGTTGTTTCCCAAGCAAGAAAACAAATTCAGTTCAGACATAATTCAGCATTTTCCAGGCCCATCTCAAGCACTCCATTCACAGCAGTGCCAGGGTCGACTTTTTAAAATTTTCAACTCTTTCTGTTCCATAACAACTGAACCCAGAAGTTTAAATACATCTTAATATAAATTACAATTTGCTGCACAAAACAGAGATTCAGGCGAATGAAGTGTAGAGAATTTATGTGTTCTAATACATGAAACACAAAAAAACTAACAGGTATGTTTATCAAGTGGTAAAGAAGGCAAAAGGCATTTTGGCCTTTATTGCAAAGGGATTAAAGTTTAAAAATAGGGAGGTTTTGTTGCATGTGTACAGAGTTGGTGAGGCTTCACTTGGAATACTGTGTACTATTTTGGGCCCCTTACCTAAAATAAGATATAGTAACATTGGAGGCAGTCCAAAGAAGATTCACCAGGCTAATTCCTGGAAGAGAGGATCATTCTATCAAATCTGGGTCTGTACCCCTTGGAGTTTAGAAGAATGAAGGTGACCCTATTTAAACATATAATATCCTGAAGGGGCTTAACAGAGTGGGTGGTGAGATGTTTTCTCTAGTGGGAGTCTCCAACAAGGGGACATTGCTACAAGATAAAAGGATCAGGTATCAAAAACTAAGCTGCCGAGGAATTTCTTTGCATAGAGGGTGGTAAATCTCTGAAATTCTCTGCCCCAAAGGGTGTGGAGGCAAAATCATGAGAAGTATTTAAAATGGAGGTGGGTAAATATTTGATAAAAAATATCGAGGAATAGAGGACTATTGGGAAACGGCACAGAATAGGATTCAGGCCAACATAGATCAGCCATGGTCATATTGAATGGTAGGACAGGCTTGTAGGACCTACTCTGTTTCTATTTCTTGTGTTCTTGTGTGCACAAAATCCTGATTCCTAATTTCCATCAATAAACACAGAGTATGCATCCTGAAGCATCGTTTCATCCCATGCCTAAGACATGTATTAATTTTATCCACATCGACAGAATGAAAGACCTGATGAAGCCCAAACACAGTCAAATAAAAGATTTCTGGTTCCGAGTCTGGCACAAAATTGAATAAGCTATCCACCCTGTATCAAATAAACTGGCACATTAATAAATAAAGGATGTTAGATGGTGATCCATATACTTTGATATCCTAAGTTGTCTGATCCGCATGCCTACAATACAGACTGTGAAATGTATATTTTTCCTCCGCTCTAGATTGTTTTGGCTAATTGTCCTTGGTGCAATTACAGGATCCAGTGATGTGCACATATGAAGAATTGTTGTTTTGCAAATTTTGCAATGCAGATTCATATTTTTAAAAATGAGTTTTACAAATGCAGACTATCAAACAATAATTATTTCATATCAAAAATGTCAGATGGTACGTGCGAAAGTAGAGAAAGGACGTGTTCCAAATCAGGTCCTCTTTGGTAAAAGCACTAGAAGCTGTAGAGGGGCTAAGGAATTTAGGTTTCCACTTAAACAAACCTTTAATAGCTAGTGCACAAAGGCAAAAAGTAATCAAAAAAGAATAAAATTCTAATTCGAAGTAGTAGAAATATAATGGCATAAGAGGACAACAATTAGCCCAACAATTCCAGGCCATCTTTGAGGAACAATTCAATCAGTGCTATCCTCCTGCTCTACCCATGTACAAAATTTATTTCCCTCAAGTGCCCATCTAATTTCCTTTTGAAATCATTCATCATCTTGACTTCCATTACCCTCAAAAACAGGAAGTAATTAACATTTATTACATAAAGAAGTTCTTCCTCACATCCCCATGTATCTCCTGCCATAAACCTCAAACGTGTCCCTTGTCCTTGTATAGTCAGCTAATGGGGTCAGCATTTCTTTGTCATCTTCTCTAAACCAGTCATAATTTTGTACACCTCGCTTGTCTCAATTTTCTTTGCTCCAATGAGAACAACACCAGCTTCTCAAAATCAACCTTGTAGCCAAGATCTCCCCAGCCTGCTTCATTCAGGTACATCTTACCAAAGCTTCTCAAGGATCCTTGCATCATTCCTGAACTGTGGTGACTGAAATTGGACACAGTATGATGGAATATTAGCCTCTATCTAAAGGAGGTTGGAATTATAACAACACTTACACAATGTTAAATTATGAGAACAAGCTGAATAAACTTGGTTTTTATTTCCCAGTGTTTTGAAGATCAATAGGTCATCAAATTCATTTGTTTAAAAATTATAAAAAGGAACTGATATTATAGGTACAAGAGAACTACTTCCCTTAGTGGAAGAATTCAGAATAAAGAGGCACAATATTAAAATTAAAACTCAGGCAATTAGAAATGATACCTGAAAGCACATTTTCACTCATAAAAATGTAATAAATTCTGTAACCCTCTCCTCCACAAGCCTGGAAGTGACACGTCAACTTAAATTTTCAAGACAGTTTTTTTTTTGTCAGACAAGGGTATCAACAGATATGGACCAAAAGCAGATAGAAACTACAGATGATATATAATCTAAATGAATGACAGAAGATACTCATGGGGCTGAATGGGCTACTGTTCCAAGGATCCCATAGAAAACATACAGCAGTTTAGATTACAAGCAATGAGTGTTTATGTAGAATCAGTGTTTCACAAGGTTGCTTTCATGATCTAATCTGAGAACAAGTAGTACAAGAACCAATGCTGTAGACTAAATACCATTGTGCTTTGCTGCTTTGATCACAAATTCATTGCAAATCTTAGCTGTTAAAGAATTAACAATTTAAAGCTAGAGCATCTTTATGTAACCTTTTGTTTTCTGAAGAGAAAAAAGTATTTGCATTAATATGACACTTTTCATACTTTTAAGATGACTTAAAATTACTTTATATGCAATGGTATTTAAATACCATTGAAACATAGGCACTGTTGTACAGCAGGAAAGACCTTGTAAGCATTCAACATTAAATATTCTCTCCACTGAAAATCTGGCACTAAATTATGATCTGTCAAGGAATTGGAAGAAGAGTTCACAGAATTAACATTTAAAGTGTATGTTCAAAATACTTTTTAAAAATTCTTTCATGGGAAGTGAGCTTCATTGACAAGACCAACATTTGTTTCCCATCTTAATTTCCACTTTAGTCCAATGAATGCAGATACACTCATAATACGAAGAGAATTCTAAGATTTTGATCCAGAATCAGTGGAGCACCAGGGATAGGATTCCAAGTGAGAATCGTGTGTGGCTTAGAGAAAAATTTGCAGATGGTGGTGGCCCCAAGCACTAGCTGTCCTTGTCCTCCTAGGTGATAGAAGTCATGGGTTTGGAAGATGCTGCCAAAGGAACATGCATGAATTGCTGCAGTGCAATGTGTAAAGAGTACACGCTGCTGCTGCTGCTTCTCAATGGTGGCAAGAATGAATGAATAAGGTAGTGGGTTCATCTTTGATGGTGTACTGCTTCTCGAACATTATTGGATCACCACCCATTCGGCAAAAGAAGTGTATTCACTAATATACCTAGCTTGTCCCTTTAGATGATGGACAGGTTTTGGGAATTAGGTGGTGAGTTATTCGCTGCACAATGACCAGCTCCAGCCATATAAATACTATGTAGCCATAGTATTTATATGGCTGGTTTAGTTTAATTTCTGGTAAAGGAAGGAAAGTCATTGATGAAGCAGATGAAGATGATTTGGCCTACTTCACTGAACTTAAAAATGAGTTTTACAAATGCAGACTATCAAACAATAATTATTTCATATCAAAAATGTCAGATGGTACGTGCGAAAGTAGAGAAGGGACGTGTTCCAAATCAGGTCCTCTTTGGTAAAAGCACTAGAAGCTGTAGAGGGGCTAAGGAATTTAGGTTTCCACTTAAACAAACCTTTAATAGCTAGTGCACAAAGGCAAAAAGTAATCAAAAAAGAATAAAATTCTAATTCGAAGTAGTAGAAATATAATGGCATAAGAGGACAACAATTAGCCCAACAATTCCAGGCCATCTTTGAGGAACAATTCAATCAGTGCTATCCTCCTGCTCTACCCATGTACAAAATTTATTTCCCTCAAGTGCCCATCTAATTTCCTTTTGAAATCGTTCATCATCTTGACTTCCACCACCCTCAAAAGCAGGAAGTAATTAATTTTTTTTTAGAGCAACACAGCACGGGAAACAGGCCCTTCGGCCCAACGAGCCCGCGCTGCCGTCATAACTATATAGTAACAATTCCATTATCCTATCCTAATTTTAGGTTATTCCTAATATGGAAGAGTCTCAATGTAGGGACAATTTGTTTCCCAATCAGCCTAAGAGCGAATTTTTGGGATGTGGGAGGAAACCGGAGCGCCCGGAGAAAACCCACGCAACCACGGGGAGAACGCGCAAACTCCCGCAGACACCGGCCCAATTCCAAGTGTCTGCACAACTACAGCGACAGTCACTGAGCTGACATGGTGCCCTTCAGATGGTCCAGATAAAGCACTCATTTACGACATGAAGCACCAGGCAACCCATGAATCAACATCCAAGAGCTGTCCTTGCACCACCTGCCGAATGCATGCTCCTTGTTGGTCAAGTATGGACCGAATTACCTGTGGAAAAAAAGCCATAGTTAAACAGTCCTACTATATCCCTCTATCTGCATACCGCTCATGTGGCTGTCCAAGAGACCCTTAAACAGCCCTAGCGTGCCTGCTCCCACCACCTTACTCGGCAGTGCATTCCACACCCCCACTACCCTTTGTGTGAAAAACTGCCCTCTAATATTTGTCTTATACATAGCCCCCCTCACCCTAAGGCCATGACCCCTCGTCCTATCCATTTCTGAAGGTGGAAAAAGTTTACCACCATTTACTCTATCTATACCCCTTATAATCTTATACACCTCTATTAGATCCCCTCTAAGCCGACGTCTTTCAAGGGAAAACAACCCCAGTCTATTCAATCGTTCCTCATAAGACAGTCCTTCCATACCAGGCAGCATCCTGGTAAACCTCCTCTGCACTCTCTCCAAGGACTCCACATCCTTCCGATAGTACGGCGACCAGAACTGGACGCAGTATTCCAAGTGAGGCCTAACCAACGTTCTATACAATTGCAACATCAAACTCCTACTCTTGTATTCTATACCCTTTTCTATGAAAGCTAACATACTATACGTTTTCTTTATCACCTTCTCCACCTGTGAAGACACCTTCAGAGACTTGTGGACCTGCACCCCCAAGCCTCTCTGCGTCTCTATACTCCGAATAGTTTTACCTTTTATCCTATAACTCTCTTCTACATTTTTCCGGCCAAAATGCATCACCTCGCATTTATCCGGATTAAATTCCATTTGCCATCTATCTGCCCAGTCTACCAACCCTATGTCCTGTTGTATTGCCTGGCACTACTCCTCTGTACCCGCCAATCCAAGCATCTTAGTGTCATCAGCAAATTTGCTGATCTCACCACCTACCCCAACTTCCAAGTCGTTTATGTAGACCACAAATAGAAAAGGACCTAGTACTGAGCCTTGTGGCACTCCACTAGTGACAGGCTTCCAGTCGGAAAAAGAGCCTTCCACTACTACCCTCTGTCTCCTCCTCCCGAGCCAGTTCTCGACCTATCTACATACCCGGCCCTGTATCCCATGCGCCTTCACCTTCTCTATCAGTCTACCATGAGGAACCTTGTCAAACGCCTTACTGAAATCCATGTAGACGACATCAACAGCCTGTCCTTCATCAACTGTTTTTGTCACTTCTTCAAAAAATTCCACTAGATTTGTAAGACAAGACTTCCCCTTGACGAAGCCATGCTGCGTATCCCTGATCAGATCGCAGCGCTCCAGATGCTCATACATCCTGTCCCTGAGGATCCTCTCCATTAGCTTACCTATAACTGAAGTCAAGCTCACCGGCCTATAGTTCCCTGGGTTATCCCTCTGACCTTTTTTAAACAATGGTACTACATTTGCTATCCTCCAGTCCTCTGGGACCTCACCTGTGTCCAAGGAAGAGACAAAGATTTGCGTCAGAGGCCCAGCTAGGTCTTCCCTCAACTCCCTTAGCAGCCTGGGGTAAATGCCATCAGGCCCCGGAGCCTTATATGTCTTTAAGCTGCCTAACAGCCCCAACACCTCTTTCCTCGTAATCTTTATTTCCCTCAACCTATCCTCAACTTTGTCAACATCAGCAACAGACATCCGGCCAGTCTCCTGCGTGAATACCGACGCAAAGTATTCATTCAGGATCTCCCCATTCCCTCAGGCTCTAAGCATAGATCCCCTCCTCTGTCCCTGAGAGGTCCAATCTTGCCTCTAACCATCCTTTTGCTCCTTACATAGGTGTAAAATGCCTTTGGATTTTCCTTAATCCTACCTGCCAGAGCCACTGCGTGGCCCCTTTTTGCCTTTATAACACCCCTTTTAAGATCCCGTCTACACTCTCTATAAGCTTCCAGCGCTGTCCCAGTCCCCAGTTGCCTAGATCTAATGTAAGCCTCTCGCTTCTTCCTGATCAAGTCCTCAATATCCCTGGTAAGCCACGGTTCTCTAATCCTACCTTTCCCATCCTTCCTCCTTGCCGGCACGTATCTTTCCTGCAGAGAGTTTAGTTTTCCCTTGAAAGACTCCCACATGTACCTCGTCGACCTGCCCTCGAAAAGCTTATCCCAGTCGGTATCTTTAAGATCTTGCCTAATCTGGCTGTATCTAGCCCTCCCCCAGTTAAATACCTTCCCTTTTGGGCAGGTCTCGTCCTTTTCCATTAATATCCTAAAGCAGACAGAGTTGTGATCACTATTTGACACATGCTCTCCTACCTCGACGTCAACCACCTGCCCTGGCTCATTCCCCAGAACCAAATCCAGTATAGCCCCCTCTCTAGTCGGGCCATCCACATACTGCTCCAAGGACCCTTCCAAAACACACTGTACAAATTCCTCCCCGTCCACTCCTACAGCTCTGGGCACTCTCCAATCTACTCCAGGAAAATTGAAATCTCCCACTACTACTACCCTATTTTTCCTACACTTATCTAAAATGTCCCTGCATATCCCTTCTTCCACGGCCCGCGGGCTGTTGGGCGGTCTGTAGTAAACACCCAACAGAGTAACCACTCCCTTCCTATTCCTCAACTCCACCCATAGAGACTCAATTCCTAAATCATCCATACCTCCCTCCCTCTGCACTGCTATGATGTTGTCCTTAACTAATAAAGCCACTCCCCCGCCTCTCCTCACACCAACTCTGTCATGCCTAAAACACTTATATCCTGGAATATTCAATTGCCAGTCTTGCCCCTCCTTCAACCACATCTCGGTCACCGCCACCACATCTAAACTCCTAATTAATGTCCTGGGACTGAGCTGACAGGCCTCCAACAACCAAAACCACCTTCCTTTGTGTTTGGTATGACTCCAACCCACAAAAAGTTTTCCTTCTCATTCCCATTAACTTCAATTTTGCCAGGCATTCTTGATGTCAAGGGCAATCACGCTCATCTTGCTTCTGGAATTCTACTCTTTTATCCATGTTTCGACAAAAGTTGTAATAAAGTCAGCAGCCAGTGGCCCTGATAGAACCTAAACTGGACATTGGTCTGAAGATTATTACTGTGCAAGTGCAACTTCACTGCACTGTTAATAATACCTTTCATCATTATTCTGATGATTTGATGCAGGCTAACTGGCCGGTAATTGGTCAGGTTGGATTTATCCTACTTTTCAAGAACACACCATACCTAGATAATTTTCCACACTATCAAGTACATGTCAGAGTTGCAGCTGTACTTAAAAGCTTGGCTACAGCCGCAGATGGCTCTGGAGCACAAATCTTTAATCCTATTGCAGGTTGTTGTCAGGCTAATATCTTCAGACATTTCTTGACATCACATGGAATTAACTAAACTAGCCAAGGATTGGCATCTGTGATGCTAGGGACTTCAGGTGGCAGCTGAGTGGCACTTCTGAAAATGGTTACACATGTTTTAGCCTTGTCTTGTACTTTAAATTTCAACATGTATTTCAATATATTTGCTCCAATAAGTTATTAAATTAGAAATAACTAGTCATTTAAACCTACGTGAAATGATTTTCTGCCTGGTGCTTCTATCTTTTGAGAGGCAGAGATGTAGTGAGAATCCAATGTAAATTAAAATAAGCCAGTTACTTCTGGACAGCAGAAAAAAGATGCAAATTCTAGATCATTAAGACTGCAGTCTCTTTAACAAATATATCAAGCTAACTAACTGAGAGAATAATTCCAAAAATGCCATGGTCACTTTCAGATAAAGATTGGGGCAGGATTTTTCAACCTCCCAGCTGCATGTTTCTCAGTGGTGGGAAGTGGCATGCTACTCACCAACAGCAGGGTTCTCTGGTCTTGCTGCTGTCTGGCAGCGTTACCAGAGAGTCCTGCTACCAGCAAATAATCAGAGAATTTGCCCTAAATTTCACATAAAATCATCGTTAATTTGACAATGCACAAGAAAATGTTTTCTTAAATCACAAACTGGGAAGTAAACTAGGTTGCTAAGTAGATGGTTACAATGCTGTGTTCCGATAAAACTTTTATAAAGTTGGATAGCAATTGTGTAGTGGTTATGTTACTAGACTAGTAACACAAAGGCCTGGGTTATGTTGAAATGGAGCGCAAAATTTAATGCCCTCCATTAAGAAGTTTGGAGACAGAGGAATTTAATCTTCTGACAGGATGCCAGATGGGTTTGCCTTCTTGCCTAATTGAGGCCTTAAGTGTCCGCTATTAGGAGGTAGGATTTCTGACCTCACGATCCTTCATCCTGGCGAAAGCATGTCACAGGCCACTTAGAATCATAGAGATACACAGCATGGAAACAGGCCTTTCAGCTCAAATTGTCCATATTACCCTTCTGTTTTTAAAACCCCTAAGCCAATCCCAATTACCCGCATTTGACCCATATCCCTCTATACCCATCTTACCCATGTAACTATTTAAATGCTTTTTAAAAGACAAAATTTGTATCTGCCTCTACCACTATTTCTGGCAGCTTGTACCAGACACTCACCACCCGCTGCGTGAAAAAATTGCCCCTTTGGATACTTTTGTACCTCTCCACTCTCACCTTAAACCTATGTCCTCTAGTTTTAGACTCCCGTACTTTTGGAAAAAGATATTGACTATCCAGCTGATCTATGCCCCTCATAATTTTATAGACCTCTAATAGATCATCCCTCAGCATCCTACGCTCCAGAGAAAAAAGTCCCAGTTTATCCAGCCTCTTCTTATAACTCAGTCCATCAAGTCCCGGTAGCATCCTAGTAAATCTTTTCTGCACTCTGTTTAATATCCCTTCTATAATATGATTACCAGAATTGCACACAGGATTCCAAGTGTGCCCTTACCAATGTCTTGTACAACTTCAACAAGACATTCTAACTGCTGTATTCAACGTTCTAACCGATGAAACCAAACATGTCGAATGCCTTCTTCACTACTCTATCCAGCTGTGACTCTGCTTTCAAGGAGCTATGAACATGTACCCCTAGATCTTAAGTCCCTGATTGGCAGTTAATGTCATGACCCTTCCCAAAAGAGGTGGCAGGGCTCTCTCCCATCATTTATCTTATATTCCATCCTGGAAGTTTGAAACTTTGAATTCAAATCAGAAAAGCTAGAAATAAATCTGGAAGCAAAAATTTATGAAAATATCTTCATGATTTTTTATTTAACTGATCATTCTTGGGCCAGGGCAGAATGGGATTGGGGCAGCTAGAAGGTCAACATGTATTGGTCATTGCAATGTGCTCAGAGAAAGTATAGTTGGCCTTCTCCTGGAATCACTGCAGTCATCAGGGTGGTTTACTATGACTAAATGGCTTACTAGGCCATTTTAAAGGTCAGTTACATTGGTATCAGCCTCAAGTCAAATATCAACCAGACAAGGAAATAGAAAGTTCATGCTGATACAGGAAAAACATTTTTTTTCCAAAACTGAATTTGAAATCTCAAACTAGGATTTGAATACTCATTTGCTAGATCAAAAGTTTATCGACGTAACCTACTGCATCACTGTACACAGAAAGAACTATGGATTACATTTACCTCCTGATGTATAAGTTGAATATAAAATAGACCCATTAACTACTGTTTCTCCAGAACTACATACTATGAACATTTCAAATTTCTGAAGTTCTGGATTATGCAATTTTGCAGCATTGACTCCACCCTGCAGCCTTATATTATAGCTATTAATATGGCATGAAGAATAAGTCCGCACTGTGTACATAAAAATACCCTGCTTATGAAATAAACTTCTACTGTGAAAATCTGAATATCTTCATAATAAATGCTTTATTCTAGAACAAGAGAATTCTAACTACAATTATTATTAAAAGCAGACTAAAAGATTCCGTGGTATAGTGAGATATGCTATTCGAACGTGCCGAGGCACCAGCACATACTGATGGACTGAATAACCATCTTTTGTGTTGTTACTATTCTATTCTATGATGAGGACACAGATCAACACTCATTTTCTTAATCAACTAATTGAGCTCTGCATGTATTTTAATAAGCTATTAGTAGCACAAGAGTTAGAGTTACAAACTGTAACAGAGTTTTATGAGCTAGACATTTGTTGTTCGTGCAGGTTTACACAAAGAATTGGCTGCACTTGTAGTCCATTAAAGATTTCCAGAGGCAATGCAACACAAGGAAATTAAATCTGGCTGCATACACTTTTTCTCCTACACATACAAGCAAAGAATTTACAGCTTTCAAACCAAACACCTTACCAGCAACTCCTCCTCTTCCCAAACAGGAAAGCTGTGCTTTCTTTTGACAGCTGAGATATCACTGCCCCTCTCTTTCCTGGGATTTATCTCCGAGGTCACATTCCTCAATGCAGCTAACCAAATGCAGCAGGGCTCAGGAGAACTGCAATCAATTCCTACTGGTCTTTCCCAATTCCACTGTTTGTAGATCAAGCCTGGGCTGCAGGCAGCTTTTCCAGTGCTGGACATACTTTCGCAGATAATTCTGTGTCTGCTTGTTAATTCACAATAATCCAATTGGAAAAGCAACTTCCAACCCACATGAAAGTGATCTTTTCGGAAGTGGTTGTCATAAGTTCAAGATTCTGATTTCCAAATGTCACATAACGAAATGTTCATCTAGTAGCTAGGACAGTGCAGGATTCAGCATATTCTTCCTCATTCCTATCATTCATATCAACAGTGAACCCAAATATGTTCCAAAGACGGTTAACAATTATGCTGCAGGGCATGACTCCAGACTGCCAGGCACAATCTCTGTAACTGGAAAGTCAGACTCTCAAACATAAACTGAAAACTTAGACAGCAGCGCTGAACACTTCCCCTGTACACCACATACTGTGAACCAGCAGCTGTTCCAGGCTGTTAGCCCCAACCACTGACCTCTGACCCTAGTCGCCAGCTGACGCTCACAGGAGACTATTGGAAGTTTCACATTGCTGCAAATTCTATCACATGCCAGAGTAAACTGAGTAAACTAAGCAGTAAAACAAATATGTTACACTCAACTTCTCTGTTTTAAAAAAGACTTGTGGGTTTGGCTGCTCTCTTTTAGATAAACACATGATGTCACTTTTCTGCACATAAAGTTCCCTTTCAAGAACTGAGATGAGCTAATTGGTTAAAAGACAATCAGACCTGACTTCTGATTCTAAACAAGTTCTCATTAACAGTTTAGCAGCTGAGGAATATCTCAATCCTGACCTCAAGGAAAGTTTACATTTAATTTCTTAAATACAATTTTGCAAATACACTAATTTAAAAGATTAAAATAAGCTATGTATAATAGACGTGGCATAGAAATGTACACAAAGGACTGATTTACAAAACTTTACAAGATTTTCTTCACTATGAAACTGCACTTATGGTGCACCTCACTTGCTAAATGTTATGATGTTTTGTTAAAGCATAGGCACATTTACAACACAAAATAATGTATTCTACATGTAAGCGATGTCGAGAACAAGGTTGAAGTGTTTAGTTGTTTGGGATAGTTTTAAAGGAGATTTCTTAAATTAAGGAAGGAAGTTCTAGGGAAAAAATTCTTCAGGAATGGAATGGTAGCTAAAAGAACCATCATCAATTAAATGGGACAAAAGAACATGAAGTAAGCAGTAGCATTAGCACTGCTGCTTCACACCGCCAAAGACCCAGATTTTATTCCAGTCTTGGGTGATCACTGTGTAAAATTTGTACATTTTTCCTTTGTCCGTGTGTGGGTTTCTTCCCGGTGTTCCAGTTTCCTTCCACAACCCAAAGATGTGGAGGTGGATTAGCCATGGTAAATGTGTGGGATTATGAAGACAGGGCAGAGAGTCAGCATAAACTTGATAGACCAAATAGCCTCCTTCTGTACTGTAAAGATTCTGTAGTCCTATGCTTCTAATGAGATGATAAGATTTTGTGCCTTCTGGGAAGGTAACTGGAAAAACAATAGAATCATGCTCAGGGTCATGTTGATACCAGGAGAATGCAGGATAGCTTTGGTGCTGCCAGCATTAGGCTGAAATGAATTTTGGCTCATTCAGGTCTGAAAAGCCAGACAAACAACTACACAACATAATAACCACCTTTGGATCATTTTCCATAGATGGTATTGTCACTCGACAAGTAATTCAGAGGCCCAGGGTAATGCTCTGGGGACTGCAATTCCAATCTCACCACAGCAGGCAGTAAAATTTGCATTCAATAAAAATCTGGAATTGCATCTAATGATGACCATAAAAGCATTGTCAATTGTTGGTTCACAAAGAAATCTGCCACACTTGGTCGGGCTTACACGTGACTCCAAGCCCACAGCAACATGGATGATTCTTAACTGCCCTCTGAAATGGCCAAAAAAGTACTTGTTTCCAAAAGTCTCAAAAGTATAAAAATCTTAAAGGAATGAAATCAGATGGACCACTCAGATCGACCTAGGCACCAGAAATAACAATGACAAACTCAGTTCTGTCAACCTTGCAAAAGAACTAGGGAGCTAGTGCCAAAAATGGGAAATCTGACTCACAGCCTAGTCAAGCAACAGCTGACATAGAATCATCACGGAATCATACCTTATAATGTCCCAGAGACCACTATCACCTTCAGGATAGGCCCAGATGTGGTGGCACATTGGTGTACAGTTGGGGCAGAGATACCCAGGGAGTCAACAACATTGATTCCAGACTTCAAAGTCTCAAGGCATCTATTCATACATAGGCAAGGAAACTTTCTGCTGATTAACACACCGTGCCTCCCTCAACTGAATTTGTTCAACATCAGTTGGAAGAATGTCAACAGCGCAGAATGTACTTTAGGTGGGGAACTTTTGATTTCCATCACTAAGAATGACCCAGTAGCACCAATACAGATTGAGCTAGCTGAGACCTAAAAGCCAGTTGTGAGACTGAATTTGCAACAGGTGGTGAGGGAACCATGAAGAGGAAAAAACATACTTGTCTTCATCCTCGCAAACCTGTGCTACAGATGCATCTGTCCATGACAACATCAGTAGAAGTGACGACCACTCAGTTCTTGTGCAGTCCCATCTTCATACTGAGAATTCCCTTGTTGTGTTGTGTGGTACCACTACCATGCTAACTAAGAAAAATAAATTAGCAACGCAAGACTAGACAACCATGAGGCCCAATGGTTCATCAGCTGCTGCAGAACTGTACTCAAGCAAGACCTGTAATCTCTTGGTCTGGCATACCCCTACTCTACCATTACCACCAAGCAGGAGATCCACTCTGGTTCAATGAAGAGAGCAGGAGGGCTTGCCAGAAACAGGACCAGGCATACCAAAAGACTGTCAACTTGATAGAAATATAAACAGGACAAACAGCAAGTGGTGACAGAGGTTAATAGTTCCACAACCAACAGATCAGATTTGAGGTCTGTAGTCCTGCCACATCCAATTGTGAATGGTGGTGGGCAACTCACTGGAAGAGGAGGGTCCACAAATGTCTCCATCCTCAACGATGGAGGATTCCAACAAATCAGTGCAAAAGATAAGGCTGGAGCACCTGCAACAATCTTCAGTCAGAATGCTGATGGATGATCAATTTTAGCTTCTTCTGGAGGTCCACAACATCACAGATACTAGTCTTAAGCCAAATCAAGTCACTCTGTGTGATTTCAAGGAACGGCTGAAGGAACTGGATGCTGTAAAGGCTTTGGGCTCTGATAATATTCCAGCAACAGCACTAAAGACTTGCACTGAAAAACTTGTTGCACCCCTAACCATGCTGTACCAGTACAGCTACAACACTGGCATTTATTTGGCAGAAAAATTGCCCAGGTACATCCTATATACAAAGGACGATTTCAACCTGATGAATGACAACCACATCAGTCTAGAATCAATCATTAGTAGCGTGACGGAAGGTGTCGTCAACGTTGGTATCAAGTGGCACTTGCTTGGAGGTAAATTGTTGACACTCAGTTTGGGTTTTACCCACGGCACTCAGTTCCTGACTTCATTTCAGACTTGGTTCAAACATAGACAAAAGAGCTGAAACACAAAGGTGAAGTGAGAGTGATTGCCTTTGACATTAAGGAAGCATTTGATTAAATGTGGTGTCTAAAAGCCCAAGCAAAACTGGAATCAAAGGGAAGCAAGGTGAAAACTCTCCTCTGGTTGGAGTCATGGCTAGCACAGAGGAAGATGGTTGTGTAATTGGAGATCAAACAAAACGGTTCTAGGACAGCACCACAGGAGTTCCTCAAGGGAGTGTTCTAGGTCCAACCATCTTCAGCAGATAAGCTGCTCTACAATTTCTACCAAAGTTATTCTGATGCTATTACATGTAAGTGTTTTGTAAGTTATTTGCCACTTGTTAAGTTTTCAATTTGGCTACTGAGTGTCAGTGACATTTTTTAAAATTTGATACTTTTACCTAAAAATCAAGTAGTTTCTCCTCAACCTCTGAGAAGTCCAAGTCTTAACTATTTTTCTTATAAACAATCACTTAGTTCAACAAACTGTGAACTGAAGGTTCTCGGGTGGCCTCGTAGATTGCCTGATCCTGACATGAGTGCAAATAGAAACACAATTACCTTATAGGACTGAAACTAACTCAGCAGATACAGAAATCCATCATTCTTTAACAAGCCTAATATGTTTCAAAAGCCGGCTATGACTTTGACTCAAACTTAGTATTTTAGACACCCATTAGTTTTCTAGTGAGTATCTTAATTTTCCAGTGCTACCTATATTCTGCAAACATTGTCTGCCATATGCTTGATTGGAAAGCAATAATAAATATTAATAATGACAATATGTAGGAAGTCATTTTTATGAAACCCAAAAGTGCTTCACATCTTCTGAACAAGCAAAACTATGGAATGCAGCATTAAACATAGTCTTAAACTTTGCTTAAAAAAAGCACACTGAAGTACAATGCCAATCTCAACACGAAAGACTAACGAGAAAGGATTTAAGAACTTCAAACTTTCTAATTTACAAGGTAACAGTTGGGAAGGATTTTGTTTAACTATTATAAAATATTATCTGGCATTTGGAGAAAATAAAGTCAGATTATTATTCAAATTTATGAAAAACCTAAAGAAAAGGAGTTGGATTAAACAATTTGAACTACCAAGCTTGATCTTCCAGTGATTGAACTTTTACCTCAAATCCATCATCCTAGACAAACACCAATTTCCTTGTAACCTAAAATCTAGAGTATTTTCAAGACCTCTGTCTTGAATATATTTAACAACTTAGTAGCCACTACTCTCTCAGCTACAGAATTCCAAAAATTCACAATGTGTGTTAAGAAATTTCCTCACACCTTGGGTCTTAAGTGGCTGACCCTTTATTCAGAGACCATGACCCTGTGTTATGGATTCCAACTGTTGAAAACATTTTGTCAGTGTCCTGTCAAGCCCATTGTGAATACTATACATTTCAATTAGATCATCTCTCATTCTTAACTCTGGTACAGAGGCCAAGTACATTCAGTCTCTCTTCATCCCAGGAATCAGTTACTAACTCTAGGTCAAATATGCCCATCATTCAGTATGCAGATCAAATCTGCACAGAACTCCGGGTATGACCTCACCAATGCCTCCATACAATTGTTGTAAGAATTATTTACTAAACTACTATTTATAGTTATTTAGCAAGAAATGAATTGATTGGGAATAGTCAGCATGGTTTTGTCGTAGTTTGTTAGTAGGTCGTGCCTTACTAACCTTATTGGGTTTTTTGAAAAAGTGACCAAAGAGGTGGATGGGGGTAAGGCAGTTGATGTGGTATATATGGACTTTAGTAAGGCGTTCGATAAGGTGGCCCATGGAAGGCTTCTGCAGAAAATGCAGATGTATGGATTGAGGGTGATTTAGCTAATTGGATTAGGAATTGGCTAGCTGATAGAAGACAGAGGGTGGTGGTTGATGGAAGTTATTCATCGTGGAGTTCGGTTACAAGTGGTGTACCTCAGGGATCTGTTTTGGGGCCCCTGCTGTTTGTAATTTTTATAAATGATCTGGATGAGGGTATTGAAGGATGGATTAGTAAATTTGCAGATGACACCAAAGTCGGAGGAGTGGTAGATAGTGAAGAGGGGTGTTATAGTTTGCAGAGAGACTTGGACAAGTTGCAGAGCTGGGCCGAGAGGTGGCAAATGGAGTTTAATGTGGAAAAGTGTGAGGTAATGCACTTTGGCAGGAATAACAAATGTGTAGAGTATAGGGCTAATGGTAGGACTCTTAATAGTGTTGATGAACAGAGGGATCTTGGTGTATATGTGCATAGATCCCTGAAAGTTGGCAATCAAGTCGATAAGGTTGTTAAGAAGGCATATGGAGTCTTAGCTTTTATTGGTAGGGGGATTGAATTTCGGAGCCGCAACGTCATGTTGCAACTGTACAAAACTCTAGTGCGGCCGCACTTGGAGTATTGTGTGCAGTTCTGGTCCCCACATTATAAAAAAGATGTGGAGGCATTGGAGAGGGTACAGAGGAGGTTTACCAGGATGTTGCCTGGTATGGAGGGCAGGTCTTATGAAGAGAGGCTGAGGGATTTGAGGTTGTTTTCGTTAGAAAGGAAGCGGCTAAGAGGAGACCTTATTGAAACATATAAGATGATTAGAGGTTTAGATAGGGTGGACAGTGATAGCCTTTTTCCGAGGATGGAGAAAGCTAGCACGAGGGGACATAGTTTCAAATTAAGGGGTGGTAGTTATAGCACGGATGTCAGAGGTAGGTTCTTTACCCAGAGGGTGGTAAGGGTATGGAATGCACTGCCTGCATCAGTTGTAGATGCGCCAAGTTTGGTGGCGTTTAAGAGATTAGTGGATAAGTTTATGGACGAAAAGGGAGTGGTTTAGGTTAGAGGGTCATTGCTTTTTCCTAATTGGTCAGCGCAACATCGAAGGCCGAAGGGCCTGTTCTGCGCTGTAATATTCTATGTTCTATGTACCAATAAAATTAGGTCAGAAAACGAAAGAGAAAATGAATGACGTTAAAGCTCTGACAGATTTCTGGAAGAATTTCTTTAATTAAAGCATGCTAAATAGTCAAAATGATTAAACCAGGTTAGTGAAAGCAACATTAGCATTAAATCACATCTAAACTCAGAGATGGAAGGATTAAGGCAACGAATAAATTGAATGCCCTATTTCACTTGTGATAAATACATATGTAAAAATCAAGTTTCTATTAACATAGTTTTAGCCAAAAAGTAAATCAACCAAAAAGCAAGTAATAGTTTCAAAGGGGGCAATCATCACATCATTTGGGTCTGGTTTCTCATCTCTCTTGATCTTACCGGTCCTAAAGTGCCGGAGTAAATTCTAATTTTAATATTATTAGTCAGTCTGGGATGCAATTGTCCGGAGAAATGGGAGAGTGACAATCTCCCAGTGCACTCTTGTATACATTTGGGAGACCAGATTCATGTGCAATGGTGCCATTTAGTTGTCAGCAGTCAGCATAAACAGACTCCATCCACTCCCCCAACTGGTGAGAATCACACTTTGCCTCATTTTTTCCTCTGTGATAAAATTTGTATCTTTCTCACACCGAAGAAATGGGTCTGAAACTCTCCCGTTTACATGCTTGTTCAGCACCGAGGGGTTAAATTCCACCCATTCCCATCATCTCACTTTTGTAGAGTTAACAGGTCAGAAACTGTTCTCACCAACCATGCCCCCAGAAGTTGCACAAAAAGAACCAAAAATATTACTGGATTTTTATTTATAAATAAATAACCACCTTCATAGAAACATGCATAAATTTTAATGTACACAATAATAAATTTAATCCACACAAATTAATCAAATTATGAAACAAACACTATAATATACAAATTTATATAATTTCAATCTTTTTCCACAGCATAAAAAATACTATTTAACAAAACAGCATACACTAAGTGTACATTAAAATCCATAAAAATCACCCTCCTCATGTTCAGAATCAAATAACATGTTCCAATTGCATGGATCATCAACAATTCATCATCAGCCATATCATTCCACAGATAATGTTCTGTGCCAATAATATAATTGATAAGGTGTGGTCTGAACCTTTCCAGATGCAAAACCTATTTCTTTTACATAATCTTTCCCACCCGTTCAGAAACTCTTTCCTCAACCATATTTCAAATCAGCTTCACCCATTCATCTTTTATTATGATGGTGGGCAACTACTCCTTTTAAGCATTATTGTTTTGAGAGGCTTTTCTCTTAAATATCACCGTTGGCTGAAACTGAAGTGGACATACATGACAGCACAATAATGGATGTACTCCTTTCATGGCCAGTTATCTTCACTAACACATTTATCTCTGAATCTTTGCTCACTATTTGATTGGCTGGCATGTCAAAATTCACAGGAGCGACATGTATGTTCCCAAAACAAGCATCTGTATCCATTCTTTGGTCAACGTTTGAATATTACCCATTGAAATATGGTAAGTCTGTTATGAAATTCTGCTGCAAGATGTCATGCAATCTTGATCTTCAGTCACAGTATAAAAATTGTTTCTCTTCATAAACCTGTATACTATCTGGCTTTGAAATCTTCAATTCCTAATTTTCTTGCTTGCTTCATGGCAAAGATTCAAATGGATCCTTGAGAAACTGAAAGTTCATGCTGTTAATTTTCAATGATGCATTTTACAACTTGTTTTCCAACTGCAGCCACATGCCAGGCTTTCTTCTGCACATTTATTCTTGGGCATCTAAGCTGTGTAGAGTTTCCTCCAATCGCTAATGTTCTCCTCTAATATCTTGAATTCACTAGCTGCTGCACAACTGTTTATCTGCTCTATAATGTTAACAACTCTGGGTGAGATTCTCCGATCTCATTTATCCCAGACCTGTTGCCAGTGAGAACGGAAAATTTGGCAAAAAATTTGGCAAATTTGGAAAATTTGCCAAAACTCCATTCACTACAGTGGCACCAGAGAATTTCAGGGGGGAATGAGGTCAGAGGTCTCCAGCGTTTAATTCTAAAGTGGGCTGTGTATTTGCCATTCCTTCTTGATAGAAGGTGGGGATTGGTCAGAACATAGTGCCCCAGTGAGATGATAGCCTTAATATCACACATGAACCTGTCCAGACACAAACAGCTGAGTTGTCTTCAATGATGTGCTATTCTAATGATTTTATCAATGAGTAGGTTGCACTTGGGCAAGTTTGACTTCAGTTTCAAATGGATGACAAGTACAAAATTTCACTTTTTTTAGTTAAAAGTCAGGATTCAACTTACACAAGATCAGTCATTACACAAGTGCATACAGTACATGCTGATTATGAACTGATATGGTATTTAAGTATTGTTCTCATTCATCTGTTAATTTTTTCCCTTTTCTTCTATAAATTAACTCCTAGATAACTACGAGTTAATTCATAGGCACAGTATTTTACTCAATAGCCATTGTCTATGAGAGAGAGTATTTTATCAGGACAAATAAAACTCAAGGAATCATTAACAATAGGGAGCAAGAATCTGGTCATTATATTCCTCACTAATTCAGAAGCACGTGGATAAGCTGCAATTGCCTAGAACTATTTTACACAAATTGACTCAATAACCCACTTCTTTAATCAGGGAAGGCAGTGGGCTAGTAGTCGCTGAACTCACAATCCCATGGTAATGCTTGAAGGTACTGAATTCAAGTCCCACCAGGGCATGTAGTGGAATTTGAGTTTAATAAAAATCTTGAGTTAAAATGAAGCCATTGTCAATTGCCATAAAAACAGTTCTGGATCATTAATATCATTTAGGGAAGGAAATCTATCATCCTTACCTTGTCTGGCCTACATGTGACTCCAAATGGAGTCACAGATCCACAGCAATGTGGCTGGCTCTTAACTGTCCTCGGGGATAGGCAATAAATGCTGGCCCAGCCTGCAATGACCACATCATATGATAAAAAAGAGCCATAAGAAGCTATAGAGAGGGTTTTTTTAAAAAATAAGCTCATCTGTGAAATCACCTCTATCAAAGTACTGTAGTTCTTCAGTAATTGATGTATACTGATGATAAACATTCCACACTTGTTCACTGTAAGCAACAAACCTTGAACACTAAAATGTTGTTACAAGTCTGGCTATGTGCAGCAATGTCAATGATAGCAGAACATATTCAGAAAAATTAAATTTTTATAGTAATAAATGAAGTGTACACTTACAGTATTCCTAAATTGGAATTTAGTTGTTGACATGGTTATAATAAAGACTATTTGTGCCTTATTAAAGCTGGAAGTTTTTAGATGGAAAACAAAATGGATCCAAAAAAAAAGTGAACCAAAAACTAAAATGCATGTATTGTTTGGATGTTACTTAATAAGACTCAGGAATCTTTCTGTAACATTCCAAGGTTTCCAGATGTTACATCTCTGAATAGATTTTACTTGATCCAGCTCAGGATGTGCTGGGGCAGGCAGAATCTTTTGAAGTTTAAAACAAGAAAAACCACTTTGTTTCTGAGGCACCATCTGTTGTGTGTGGGTAGACAAGGCCTACTTTTTTGGTTTTTATTTCCACTAGAGTATCAGTTTAATACATTCAGGGAACAGGGTAACTGGATCTGCTTTACAGCATCAGAAAAGCTACAAATTAATCTCACTCATAAGCTTCCGGGCAGATCAGAAGAAAAAGTGCAATGGTTTGCAATGCTTTGCTGGTAACGCGAAGGACTTAACAAAAACAGAAAATGCCTGAATTACAATCAGATCAAAGGGCATCAGAGGAATTAGGTGGCAGTTGATATTTTGGGTGAGCCCGCAGACTAGCGCTCCTGAGAATGACTTTTTACCCAAAACACAAATCTCACTTGTTCCTTTTAAAAATGCCAATAGGCCACTGCATTTGCGAGTTCTCTTTTTCTAAGTTTTTTTCTATGCTATATTTGGTCACTAGCTTTCTTTTAAGGATTTAATCTAAAGACAGACTTTGGTATAGTTTTAATAAAATCATTACTACATCACTATAATAAATTCATAAAATAAAATCATTACTGTCTCTGTAAATGGAAAACTATAACAATATAACGCTGCAATTTCACCATCTTATTCTTTGTCTATCTGAAACAGCACAAATCATTATGTGTAGATTGGGTGAAAGATTGGCTGCTCTAAACTGTTAATGTGCATTTTTTAGTCAGTGTCAAAATCAAGTTATCCCAAATTAAAATCTCTGATGTTGGCTGCATTACACATTCCAATAGCTGCTCAACGGAAACAAAAGCAACATAACTGAAAGTTGGAGAAAGAAA
Source organism: Sphyrna mokarran (assembly GCA_024679065.1). Classification (NCBI taxonomy): domain Eukaryota; kingdom Metazoa; phylum Chordata; class Chondrichthyes; order Carcharhiniformes; family Carcharhinidae; genus Sphyrna; species Sphyrna mokarran. Next base: position 6,229,555 of record JAGIQG010000027.1, on the reverse strand, counting down.
TGAAAAGGAAAGAAATTGAGTAGACTGTTATCAGAGTCCATTCTGGGAAAGAGTAACATCTTCTTCCAACAAAAATTTCGATCAATCCTCTCACGCTTATACACTAATCTAGAATTGTCTGTGACTATAAAGCAATTTGAGCATCTGGCAGCATTGCAGTAGGAAATTTTAACAAATTGAACTTAAAAGGACAGGTTCAATTTTTCAAATTTAATGCCTCCAGACATTACAAAAGGAGAATGGACAGTGTGAAAACAGTGTTTTTAGCAAAATTACAAACACATCTAAAATGAGATCAAAAAAATTACAGAAATAAAAAGTAGGTAATTATCTGAAAACAAACATTTCAAGCTGGCAACTTTCAGTAAAAATTATTTCCATTTTCGCTTTGTATTTCAGAAATGGTTAGCAACTTCCATCCAATCATTACTGAATAGGATTATTTTCCAAAAAAGCAAAATGCCCTACTTGATATTTTATTTTGATTCACCTTTCCTCCGCGACTCTAAAACAGCCAACTACTTCAAGTAAATATTAGGCTCATGTCACTAAAGTGGATGTTCCAACCTCTTTGATAGTAGTGACAAAAGTGCTATTCACTGAGACACAGCTGACATCTGTAGAAGCAAGACATTCAGAAACATAACTACAATAAAGCACAATTCAGTGCCATTTAAAGCATATTTGACAGAAATTATCTAGTGAATTGATTCATACAGAATCTGAGCTTTTTTCCATATAAAAGCATTTCAAAACCTATAAGAGCCCTTCTCAAAAATCAAAGCACAAAAATAGATTACTCTCTCTTCTCCCACCCAATTAATTGTTAGAACAGCAGTTTTGGAGAGGTGTCTAGCTCTGATAATCTGCTCTTTTAGCTAACGCCACAAGAGTTGTATTAGGCAGCCTTTAAAAGGGAGATAAACATGAACAAACAAGTCTCAAATGTCTAACTAGCAAAATGCTGAATGTTCCAGATTTGCTTATCTGTAGTCAAATTAAAACCAACACTTATGATGGTATCACCAGATGCCTCCAAAGGCATCATAAAAATATCCAGTCCACGAATCTTCCTTTTGAACACATAATCACAGTACTGGTAAGTTGGAAACTTGCAAATATTGTGATTTGTGAGAACACCAATGATCACACTGCCACCTTGTGGCTCTCTCAAAGTATTTACAAAACAATTCTGTCTGAATATAGAACATAGAACATAGAACATTACAGCACAGAAACAGGCCCTTCGGCCTTCTATGTTGCGCCGACCAATATAAAAAGCAATGACCCTCCAAACTAAACCATTCCCTTCTCTTCCATATACTTATCAACTAACCTCTTAAACGCCACCAAACTTGGCGCATCTACAACTGCTGCAGGCAGGGCATTCCACTCCCGAACCACCCTTTGGGTAAAGAACCTACCTCTGATATCCGTCCTTTAACTATCACCCCTTAATTTAAAGCTGTGTCCCCTCGTGCTAGCTTTCTCCATCCTAGGAAAAAGGCTATCACTTTCCACCCTATCTAAACCTCTAATCATCTTATATGTTTCGATTAGGTCCCCTCTTAGCCGCCTCCTTTCTAACGAAAACAACCTCAAATCCCTCAGCCTCTCTTCATAAGACCTGCCCCTCCATACCAGGCAACATCCTGGTAAACCTCCTCTGTACCCTCTCCAATGCCTCCACATCTTTCTTATAATGTGGGACCAGAACTGCACACAATACTCCAAGTGCGGCCGCACTAGAGTTTTGTACAGTTGCAACATGATGCTGCGGCTCCTAAATTCAATCCCCCTACCAATAAAATCTAAGACTCCATATGCCTTCTTAACAACTTTATCCACTTGACTGCCTACTTTCAGGGATCTATTGACACATACACCAAGATCCTTCTGTTCCTCAACACTATTAAGAGCCCTACCATTAGCCCTATACTCTACACATTTATTGTTCCTGCCAAAGTGCCTTACCTCACACTTTTCCACATTAAACTCCATTTGCCACCTCTGGGCCCAGCTCTGCAACTTGTCCAAGTCACTCTGTAAACTATAACACCCCTCTTCACTATCTACCACTCCACCGACTTTAGTGTCATCTGCAAATTTCCTAATCCATCCTTCAATACCCTCCTCCAGATCATTTATAAAAATTACAAACAGCAGGGGCCCCAAAACAGACCCCTGAGGTACTCCACTTGTCACCGAACTCCAAGATGAATATCTCCCATCAACCACCACCCTCTGTCTTCTATCTGCTAGCCAATTCCTAACCCAATTAGCTAAATCACCTCTATCCCATACATCTGCATTTTCTGCAGAAGTCTTCCATGGGCCACCTTATCAAACGCCTTACTAAAGTCCATATATACCATATCAACTGCCTTACCCCCATCCACCTCTTTGGTCACTTTTTCAAAAAACTCAATAAGGTTAGTAAGGCACGACCTACCCTTCACAAAACCATGCTGACTATCCCCAATCAATTCATTTCTCTCTAAATAACTATAAAATCCTATCCCTAATAATTCTCTCCAATACTTTGCCCACAACAGAAGTAAGACTCACTGGCCTATAATTCCCTGGAAGGTCTCTCTTCCCCTTCTTGAACCATGGGACCACATTCGCTATCCTCCAGTCCTCCGGAACCACACCCGTAACCAACGACGACCTGAAGATCAGAGCCAGAGGCTCTGCAATCGCCTCTCTTGCCTCCCAGAGAATCCTAGGGTAAATCCCGTCCAGCCCAGGGGACTTATCTAATTTCAAACCCTCAAGAATATCTAGCACATCCTCCCTATCTACTTCAATACTTTCCAGTTTGCAACCCTGTACCTTAGTGTTCTCCATAACTACATTTACATCACCCTGCGTGAATACCGAAGAGAAATATTATTCAGTGCCTCTCCAATCTCTTCAGGCTCCACGCACAACTTCCCACTGCTGTCTGTAACTGGCCCTAATCTTGTCCTAACCAATCTTCTATTCTTAACATATCTAAAGAAAGCTTTAGGATTCTCCTTAATCCTATCAGCCAAAGTCTTCTCGTGTCCCCTCTTAGCTCTCTTACCTCAATAATGACAAAATGCAAACTAAAACCAAGCACAGAATTTCAGAAGGGACATAAGAATTCCAACACCATCTTTATGACTGTCTTCCACCCTCCCCACTTCCCAACAATCTCAATTCTGGAATTCGCTCTTTAAGCCTCTCTGCCTTTCTTTTATGCTTTAAGACGTTGATCACTAAGCTTTCAGCCTTCTGATCTACCATTACCTGATGAAGTTCTGATTTGTATTCAACTGGTTACAGGATTGCTTAAAGAGCTAGTCACATGATTTGATGGGGATATAATTGGCATGTTTCACAGACTCCCGTTTTAGTCTCTTTTTCAGTTCTGTGCTGAGGACATTGCATTCAATAAACGTGATGTGTTACTTTAAATCTACATGCGCAAACCATATTGTTTTCTTTTTATTTAAAACTCACAATCCCTAATATAGGTCAGGCATTACAAAAAAAATGGTGACAGTCAGGGTTTTGTTTAATTGAGAAAAGATCCTAAGCAGAGGAAAAAAACATTGGATCTTCACACTTTGAATTTTAGAAAACTACAGAAAATCAACAAGATTAAAGATTAAAGTGCCTGTGAAGAAAGACCAAGTAAAAAAAAGTGGAAAGCTCTCAATGTGGTTTAAAAAGAGGGTTCCCACCCACACCCCACCAATCAAAGAAGGGTGAGATTCCAGGCAACAACCGGTGTATTTGTATAGAAGGGATGTGCTACTGTACAGCTGGTGCCATTTAAGGGAAAATGTATGAAGAAAATAATCTCCAGGGTAAGAAAGGGAGTACTGGGAAGACAGTAAAAAAAAAATATACACTGAGCAGTCTTGAGTTGTTAGTGCTTGCAAGAGAAATGAAAGTCAATCAGGATCCATGGGTCCTTTCAATGAAGAAAATTAGTCATCGCGTTTTTGTGCCGAGCAGTATCAGCACTTTGTGCAAGCAAATAAAATTGCAAATGTGTTGCTTGTGGCAGCTTTTCTCGGTACAATAGCAAGTAAAACTTTCAATTTACTCCAGTGTTTGCATGATGACACAATGGTTAGCACTGCTACCTAACACTGCCAGGGACTGAGGTTTGATTCCCAGCTTGGGTCATCATCTGTGTGGAGTTTGCACGTTCTCCGTTGTCTACGTGCATTTCTTCCAGGTGCTCCAGTTTCCTATCATATTTCAAAGATGTGCTGCTTTTGCTATGCAAAATTGCCAATTAGTTTCAGGGGATGACCTGCACATATATAAAGAACAAAACAGCATGGGAAACAAGTCCTTCGGCCCAACGAGCCTGCGCCGCCACTTTGATGTTCCCACTTCTTCCCATGATCTATAACATGTCTATGTTTATAGATCTATGCATTGGAACAAAATTTGAGAGACAATTTAGGGAGAATTCGTTTTGCTAATCAGCCTAAGAGCACATCTTTGGGTTGTGGGAAGAAACCGGAGCACCCGGAGAAAACCCATGCAAGCACGGGGAAAATGCGCAAACTCCCACAGACACAGGCTCAAATCCATGTACCTGCACAGCACAGTGATAGTCACTGAGCTGTCATGTTGCCCATCAACTGGTCCAGTTCAAGCGTACACTAACGACGTGAAGTTATAATTCTTTTAAAAAAGAGAACTTGAGAGGTCCTCAAATATAAACTGCTTTGATAAAGTAGTGAAGGACTTCAATCAGCCTTGGAACATCAGACTTCAAAGGTGTGGGATTATGGGGATAGCGGTTGGGAAGGATTGTGGTTGGTGCAGACTCAGTGAGCCAAATAGCCTCTTTCTGTGCTATAGGGATTCTATGATCTAGCAAAGCTGAAAACAAAACTCAGACAACCTAACAAAGATCCTTGATTAGCATTACTTTCCAAGGCCGTTTATCATAGCAGAATAGTTCAGTTTCACTAAAGGAATCAAGTGGAAAGCTCACTTTGTTGCAACCTTAAAAAGGCGAGCACAACATTGTGATTTGGTGAATCCTTAGAAGATACTCTTTGAGATAACCTAGCTTGTGGTGTACAAAATGAGGCTATCCAAAGAAGACTGCTCACTAAACATGGGGTTGTCTTTAAACATAATACAAAAATTGCAAAATGCAAATAACGGCTAAAGAGACTTCACAATATGGTGCAGGAATGAAAATCCACAAGTTAGGAACTGCCAAAAGAAATCAAAACAGCAACATGTCAAAGAAGTGCCAAACTGGGCCACTGAGCAAGGAACGCAAGGATACTCAATGCAAGAATTGTGATAAAATGGGTCACATTACAAAAGCTCATCAAGCAAGACCTGCTTCCCTGGGAATAATATTCAGGAGAAGAATCTGGGTTCCTTCATGTAGAACAAGTTGCATTCTACAAAAAGAATTTACAACATGGAAGAAAAGAACTACAACTGTTAAAAACAGAACATCCAGAAATATGAAGATAAACTCTAGCTGATCATGTTATCCACCTTGGGTTGGTCACATAGAATCTGGGTTATTTCGAAGTGAAATGAACACCTATTAGGACGGAGGTTGACACTAGTGCTGCTGCATGTTTAATTCCTGAGACCACATACTAACAAAAGCTAAAACATCTTCCTTTAAAACTGGGTGATGTGATTTTAAGGATGTAGGGGAAAAGACTGTACTGTTAAAAAGTTACATCACGGTCAATATAGAGTCGAGTGGACAAACAGCGGAGTTGCTTTTCACGTGGTCCGTGGTAATTTTCCAGCTCTATTTGGGAGATCACGGTTGGAGAAGATAAAACTTAACTGGAGTGTATCAGCACATTTATAAATGCCAAAACAGATCTACAACACCTTTTGGATAAATAGAAAAATATATTCAAAGAGACATTTGGCTCAATGAAGAGAGCTCAAATGAAACTCAAGATAAGATATTTTCGTTATGGACGAAAAGGGAATGGTTTAGGTCATTGCTTTTTCCTAATTGGTCGGCGCAACATCGAAGGCCGAAGGGCCTGTTCTGCGCTGTAATGTTCTATGTTCTAAAACCTAATTGTTAACCAAAAAATCTCAAAGCAGGAACAATGCTACATGTAGTTAATCCCAAAGATTCAGTCAAAGAGGAATTAGTACAATTTGTTAACACTGATGCATTGGAGCAGGCTATAATGAGCGAATGGGCTATCACCATTGTACCTATCATGAAACCAGGTGATTCAATTCATATTGGTGATGATTTTAAAACAACCATTAATCTAGTGAAGAAGTGGTGAAGAAGTTATCTAGGATTACAATGGGATCTTGATCAATTGAGCCAGAGGGCTGATGAATGGAAGGTGGAGTTTAATTTAGATAAATGTGAGGCGATGCGTTTTGGTAGATCGAACCAAGGTAGGACTTATTCAGTTAATGATAGAGTGTTGGGATGAGTTATACAACATAGAGATCTAGGAGTACATGTTCATAGCTCCTTGAAAGTGGAGTCACAGGTAGACAGAATGGTGAAAAAGGCATTTGACAGGCTTGGTTTCATTAGTCAGAACAGTGAATACAGGAGTTGGGACATCTTGGAGTCGTACAAGACATTGGGTATAGCCACAATTGGAATACTGTGTAAGTTCTGGTCACCCTATTATAGAAAAAATATTATTAAACTAGAAAGAGCGCAAAAAAGATTTACTAAGATGCTATCCGGACTTAATGGTTTGAGTTATAAGGAGAGGCTGGATAGACTGGGATCTTTTTCACTGGAGCATAGGAGGCTTAGGGGTGATCTTATAGAGGGATATAAAATAACGAGGAGCATAGATCAGCTAGATAGTCAATGTCTTTTCCCAAAGGTAGAGGAGTCTAAAACTAGACAGAATAGGTTTATGGTGAGAGTGGAGAGATACAAAAGGATTTAGAGTGGCAATTCTTTCACACGGAGGATGATGAGTATCTGGAACAATCTGCCAGAAGTAGTAGTAGAGGCGAATACAATTTTATCTTTTAAAAAAACGTTTAGACAGTTTTATGGTTAGAATGGCTATAGAGGGATATGGGTCAAATGCAGGCATTTGGAACCAGCTTAATGGTTAAAAAAAGGGATGTTATGGACAAGCTAGGCCAAAAGGCTTGTTTCCATGCTGTAAACCTCTATGATCTATGACTCTAGTGTTGTGTGCTGATCAATATCCACTTTCCTTAATTGAAGATTTCATTGCTGGTTTATCAGGTGGTCAGAAATTCGGCAAGATTGATCTTTCACAAGCATATTTACAGGTAAAGGTAGCCACTAAATCACAACCAATGCTTATCATCATTGCCTCCTTTACCCCTTGGAAGTGACCTAAAATGTCATGCAATGATTACATGTAGATTTTGCTGGTCTGTTCTTAATCATAATTAACTCAAAGTAGCCAAATATCTACTACAACTGAACAAACCATTAAAAAGCTTGATAAAATTTTTGCAAGATTTTGCAAATAGGGATTTTTTTTAATGTCAAAATAATCTTTATTCATAACACAGTTTAAATATAACTGTAACAAGGAAACAGTTTTTAACAATTAACAGTGAACAATACTTAAAAATGAAAGGAAATAATTTTAAATTCTAATTCATCATTATGCCATTTCTAAATAAATAACATTCCTCTTCGACTTTAAGGTCACTTTACTATAGTTGTCAAACACAAACACGTGCTACAAGCATAGACATGCTTTGGATTTTTATGCATGAGATATGAGTTTCAGAGTAACTTGCAGAGTTTCTTACTTCAAACAACTTCCAGCTAAAACTCCAAATCTAACCTGCAAAAATTTCTTTCACTGCTATTGACCCAGCTCTTCACATTAACCACATTAACACATGACCCTGTAAATCAACTTCCCAAATAATCTTTTGTGTGAACAGAAGTCCATTAGTTCTTCCATAATAACAAATTCCTAACTAATTAGTAAGTAACATGCTTTTACAACCCATGAGCTAAATATTTTCCAGATGCACCAACTGTCTGTAAAATAAAACTGAAATTTTAAACATTCTACAGAAACATAAAAACATACCAACATATACATAAATATCTATGGCAAATGTTTAGTGTCATCACAATCCATGAAACATTCTTTAAAAATTTCAAGAAAACAAGGCTTATTATCACTTTGTCTAAATAGCTTTTCGGCACCTTATAGAAACACTACTTATGTGATTACCCAAGGTTCACTTGTATTACAACAACTAAAGAGAAAGTTGAGAACTATGTTTGATCTGTTATTACCTCCAGAAACTTCAGCTTTGACAACAATCTCAAGTTGTTAGACAAGAAGCGAGGGCAAAAGAACACTCATTTCAACAAGGAGATCAAGTATTAGAGTAAGAAACAAGTACCAGCCATTGTTTTAGCAAAAACAGGTCCAATATTTTTTTACTCAGTTCAAATCAATCCATGTTGATCAATTGCTGTCCTGTCAAAATGATTTCTCAGTACCATCTCCAGAAGGAATATTAAAGGAAGCAAGTCCAGAGAAAGTGATACGCTGCTAATAATCTTCCAAAAGTCTTTAAATTCTGGAAAAGTCCCAGAGGATTGGAAAACTCTTATTCAAAAAGGGACAGAGACAAAAAAAAAGATAACTATAGGTCAGTTAACTTAATATCTATCACTAAGAAAATGTTAGAGTCCATTATAATGATGTACTAGCAGAGCATTTAGAAATGCATAATGGTCGGAATTCATTGACCTCACATGTGGTTGGGATGATCCGATTCCACTGTTGTGAACGGAGATTTGGCTGAACATCAAATTTTCCATTCTCACTGGCAGTGGTAACATGGTGCACAAGACTGGCAGTGTAATCAAGCAGAATCAGCACGGCTTTATGAAGCCACAATTAGACCCGACATATTTATTAGAATTCTTTGAGCTACTGTTAAGAAGGATAGATATAGGGGAACTAGTAGATGTAATATACTTGGATTTCCAAAAAGCATTCGATAAGAATCTGCATGAAAGACTCCTTAATAAAAGAGCCCATGGTGTTGGGGTTAGTATATTAGCATGAAAAAAGGTTTTGGCTAACTAATAAAAAAAAATACAGCTGATATAAGAGGGTCACTTTCAGGATGGCAAGCTGTAACTAGTGGAGTGCCATAATAACAATGCTGAGTGCACAGCTCTTTTTGGTCATTTGATTTGATTTACCATTGTCACATGTATTAGTATACAATGTAAAGTATTGTTTCTTGCATGCTATATAGACAAAGCATACCATTCATAGGGAAGGAAACGAGAGAGTGCAGAATGTAGTGTTACAGTCATAGCTAGAGTGTAGAGAAACTTAGTGCAAGGAAAGTCCATTCGAAAGTCTGATGGCAGCAGGGAAGAAGTTGTTCTTGAGCCAGTTGGTACATGACCTCAAATTTTAATCTCAACAAAAGAAGGTAGAAGAGAGAATGTTGGAGGGGGTGGGGTTGGTGGTGACCATAATTCAACTGGCTGCTTTTTCCTAAGCAGTGGGAAGTGTAGCCAAAGTTGATGGACAGGAGGCTGGTTTGCATGATGGGCTGCAATCTTGGGCAGAACAGAAGCCATACCAATCTGTGATAGAACCAGAGAGTATGCTTTCTATAGAGTATCTGTAAAAGTTGAGAGAGTTATAAAGGATATGCCAAATTTTCTTAGTTTTTTGAGGAAGTAGAGGCATTGGTGGACTTCAGTACTCCCAAAATTTAATCGAAGCAAATTTCTATACATTTGGTAGTGATGCCATACACATGGTGTGACAAATAGACACACACAGGCACAGAGACACACACTTTTCTACTGACTTCCAGAGCACAAGATTGATATTTCACTAGAACAGGAAAGAATTATAGTCAGTGAATCACTCCAGGCCACTTTGAGCTACTACTTTGCAAGCAAAATAATAGCTTCACTGGCAGAGATTAGGAATAGATCAGCATGGTGGCACAATAAGCATTGCTTCACAGCACCAGGGAACAGAGTTGATTCCCAGCTTATTTCACTGTCTGTGTGGAGTTTACCCATTTTCCCCATGTCTGCGTGGGTTTCCTCTGGCTGCTCTGGTTTCTTACTGTATCCGAAGATTTGCTGATAAGGTGACTGGCCATGCTAAACTGCCCTTAGTGTCGGGGGACTAGTTAGGGCAAATGCATGGGTTATGAGGATAGGACCAGGGTGGGATTGTGGTCAGCGCAGACTCAATGGGCTGAACGGCCTTCTTCTGCATTGTAGGATATTACGATTTTAGCTCTCCTTCCTCTCATTAAGTGGAGCATAACTGAATCCACCAGGTTGGAAGATAACTTTAAAACTATTTCTCTGTTCTACGTGAAATAAGAACCAAAAACAATATAAAAATAAATGAACTTTTGAAAGAAAAATGAACTGCACACTTTCTTTCCAAGTAAAACAATTACTGTTTATCTGCAACATTCCTTAATTGTATTGGTATTTCTTTGTGACCTACCAAGTCACCAACAGATGGCTCTCTTACTCCACTCACCACTTCTTGAGCCAAAATCCATGCCAAACAGTTCTGTGACAGAGAACTTTATAGGCTTGTAAATTATTTTCAGTATTTATACTGTCATTGACAATAATAATTTGTGTTTATATGAAACCTTTAACACTTAATGCTTTTAGTAGCACTTCACTGACGTGTTATCAAAAGCAATGATGTATAAGGACAGCTAATATAAAGAAAGACGTAGACTTAGAGGAGATCTAATAGAGGTGTACAGGATTATGAAGGGTATAGATACAGTAAGCAGGGTTAAGCTTTTTCCTAGGATGGACTTGAATAGTACGAGGGGTCACAGGCTTAGGGTGAGGGGGGTAAGGTATAATTTGGATGCTAGAGGGAGCTTTTTCACACAGAGGGTGGGGGTATGGAATGCACTGCCAAATAAAGTGGTGGGGGCAGACAGTCGAGTTATTTAAAAAATACTTAGATGGGCACATGAACAGAATGGGAATGGAGGGGTATATAGAAAACTGATTTAAAATGGAGATCATGAGCCTTGGGAGTCCCTGGGAAGTGTGTCAATAGATGATGATATTGATGTGCTTGTTTTTATCCTACAAGTGCTTTGGTCTGCCTTGTTGTCTAACGAAGGGCATACACGCGATGGGTCATGAGAGGGCTGCTCTTGGATATTTTTTTCGAAAGTATCCTAGTGCTTCATGTCGTTAGTGTACGCTTGACCTGGACCATTTGATAGGCAACACAACAGCCTATCGCTGTGCTGTGCAGATACATGGATTTGGGCCTGTGTCTGTGGGAGTTTGCACATTCTCCTCGGGCTTGCGTGGGTTTTCTCTGGGTGCTCCAGTTTCCTCCCACATCCCAAAGAAGTGCTCTTAGGCTAATTGGCAAAACAAATTCTCCCTAAATTGTCTCAAATTTGGTTTTTAATCCATAGATCTATAAACATAGACAGGGGTGGAGGTGGGAACATCGGGTTGGCGGCGCAGGCTCATTGGACCAAAGGGCCTGTTTCCCGTGCTGTTTTGTTCTTTGTTCTTTGTAATCAAAACGTTGGCCAGTAAAGTGGCTGGTGGGTTTATGGAGGATCTCAAATATGAAAATGAAAAAAAAAACTCAGACTTTTTTTTATATTTTACAATTAGAAACAATTTTTAATATGATGTAAAATTATATTAAAAGTGGTTCATTTACAGACAAATGCTAGACATATTTATATGTGCTGCTGAAAGAATTAGTAAAATCTCAAAGCAAATATTTGATTCTTTTCCAGAATTGAAATCCTAATAGTAAAGATAAGTGATTCTCAAGAGCTCACAAAATATCTCATCCACAACTCATCCACTTCCAAGCCTCAACTAACGCTAAATTGAACTGTACCTCAGTTTTTTCTCTCCACCTGTTGATCTGGTGTTTGCTGCACAAGACAACTGAAATGGAGAACTGGCTTGTGTCTTACTGCACATGGAACTGACAATCATGTGTGGATGCCTTAAGTGCTAAAATACCAATGTCAAAAATACAATCAAGTTAATTCCATAAACAACATAGAATTATTCAAATCACAATGTGTATTCCTTGAAGCTGTATGGCTTTGTTTTAGAAAAACAAAGGGTAGCACACTGATTAGCACTTCTGTCTCTCAGCACTAGGGACCCAGGTTCAATTAGAGTCTGGGGAGACTGCGTGGAGTTTACATGTTCTCCCCATGTCTGTATGGGTTTCCTGCAGATACTCTGAATTCTAAAGAGTGCAGGTTAGGTGGCTTGACCATGCTAAATTGGCCCTTACAAGTCCCAGGATATGTAACTTAGGAGGATTACCAGGGAAAAGGTGTGGGGTTATGGAGATAGGGTGAGGGAATGGGCCTGGGTAAGATGCTCTGTCGGTGTATTAATGCATACTCGATGGGCCAGGTCGCCTCTTTCAGCAAGGTAGGGATCCTACGATACTATAAAAATGCTGAAATGCCACAAATATCAAATCAGATGCGACTTTACTGGAAGAAATAAAAGTAGACAATCTCCATTATAGATTTTCTTATTACATTGACTCTCGTAAAGTTGACTTCCGAAATAAGTAGCCAACTATGTATTTCCCAAGTGAAGATAATATGGGTGAAACTCAGCCTAAAGAAGCAAACTCTTTTTGATAATGAACGTATTAAGTGCTTTACAACAGGTGCCATCAACAAATGCTGGTGATATATTCTGAAGCTGTTCTCGTAATGGCTCAGTAAATACCTATCCCAGATCTGTTAACAGCAGGAATAAAAATGAGACTCAGCAATTTGGAAAAAAATTTCTTCCATGTCTTTTAGCTTGACTTTAGATATTGCTTGTATCCCATTTGATCTAAATTTCACCATACTAAAATCACCAGAACCTTATATTGTACTGAACTTATAGTCCACTAACTTCATTCAAAATGAGCTTGATTTAAAGCTAAACACAAATTAAAATCAAGAGTTATTTTCATACTTTTAAGAAATTCATCCTCAAATTATGCAACATGTTGCAAGATTAACAATTTATTATAAATTGAAGTATTATTGGACACAGCGCATCTCTTTCACACATTATAACTATCACAAACCACAACGGGGTGTAAATGCTACACGAAAGATTTTACATCTATGTAGATTAATTTATTTACTTGGCATTTGAACCAATACACTTGTTGGCTAGGCTGCAGTTAGAAGAGAGCATCTATTTTTGTACTCTACTAAGTGGAAATCGAGGGCATAGGGAGATTTACCAAACTGATTCCATGGATAAGAAGTTTTAGTAAAAAATGGATCATTTTTCACAGAAAGGTTACAAAATGAGTAGATATTTCCATCGGTTTCTGAGTCAGCAACATCAGTTTATCACCAAAGGAATAAAAGAAACGATTAAATTTTTTTTATACTGACAGGTTATTAAGACATGGATGCCCTGTCAGAATCAGTGGTGGAATCAGATTCCAAAATGGCTTTTAAAATAAAGTGAATAAATATTTGACAAATAAAAATATAAAATCCTAGGTGAAAAGACCATAGTAATGGGGTTTATTGGATCGTCTTTCAGGGGAACAGTTTGGCCACAATGAGCTGAATGAATTTTGAAGCTCAGAAAGCTATTACTCTATTTGCTCCAGACTGCCATCAGAATAATTATTTTTTTAAAAAAAACACTAACCACAAATACACAGGATAATTTCTTACTATAATTTGTCATTTATCTGTATGATTTTTGTATATATACAGGTTTCTGTTAACACTGGAAAATAGGACATTTGGCATTTCAAACCTGCCCCACCATTCAGTAAGATCGTACCTTATCAGGTTGTGATTTCAATTCAATTTTCCTGTTTGCCCCCATAATCCATAACTCCCTTCTAACTGTGCCTTCAAAGGCATAGCTTCCATTATTTTCTGGGGAACAGAATTCCACATACTAACAATCCTTTGAAAGAAAATGCTTCTCCTCGTTCTATTTTAAAAGGGACACTCTCTTATTTTTAAACCATATCCCTCTAGTTTCAATCTCTTCCACAAGAGGAAACTTGTGGATATCTATGTTATTAAATCTCCTCAAGATCATAGGTTTCAATAAGATCACCTCTCACTTTTCTCAATTCCAATGGGTACAGGTCTTACCTGTTTGAATTTTTCTTCATCCCAGGAATAAGTCCAGTGAACTTTTTCTGAACTGTTTCTAAAGCAATTATGTATTTTATTTAAAATAAGGAAACTATAAGTGTAAACAGTACTCCAGATGTGGTCTCATCAAGACCAAGTTCAACTGTAATTAAATTTCCTTACTTTTATATCCCATTCCTCATGCAATAAACATCAACATTCCATTTGTCTTCCTTCATACTAACTTGCGGTTCCTTCATACTAACTTTAGGTCATTCATGTACCAGGACACCCAGATTCTTCTGTACCTCAAGTTCTGCAATCTTTCTTCAATAGTATAACACTTCTCCATTTTTCCCGTCAAAGGAAACCCATGTTACACTCCATCTGCCAATGTTCACTGACTCTCTTAACTTGTCTATATCCTTTTGCAGACTCTGTAGCTCCCCTTGACAACTTACCTTCCTACCTTGGTTTCATTGGAATTCAGGGACAGCAACTATTTTAGGCCTTTCTTCCACTTTGGTGGCACAGCTTATTAGTGTCTAATGCAAATTCCAAATCACAGAGGAATAGAAAGTGAGTTTGCACCTGCAGTTTATCATGATTTATATTGTACCATAAAACATGAAATCAAAATGTTGAACAAATTGCAATCAGTAGATGAAGAGGAAAATTTATTTGACATACCTTTAACTTGAGGATACAAGCAAAAAGACAATCAAACTCTCATTTATTGGATTATCAGGATATAATTAATTATACTCTCAGAATCCCTCAAATCACCGTTCACCATCAAGGATAATGTCAAGAAACCATGTGCATGAACTTCAGCAGTAATTTACTCTCCTGCATGCCTCACTTTTACCTAGCATAAAATAAGATACTTTCAAACATTTTAGGAGATTTAGTCGTAGGTTATGATGGAAAGTTCTCGTATCAATGTTCCAAGAATAATTTCAAATTTGAAAAGTAAAGATGTTTCTTCAGCATATAGGTTGCACAACCATTTGCTGCAGGCTCATTAAGAGTTTTTGGAGACAGAAAAATAACAGGACAGCTAATAAAAGCTCATTCCACTGTTGCACCCATTCTCCCTCTCCATCTGATTTGCTCCAAAATTATATTTTTGTGTAAGCAACTCAAAGTGACAACATTGTACTCTGTTGACACCCGATGGACTTCAGGGCCCACTGGCAGCAGCAATATTTTATATCCTTATGTACAGCTTTTACTGCACAGTTATTATTACAGCATTTCTCAGTGACATTGTCTGTAAAATTGTTCACAAAAACGATTCTTGATTTGAGGACTGGGATAGGACATGAGTAGAGAATTAACATTTTGTCTGCAACAAATCTGTTCATTTAATTGGGTAAAACATAAAACCGGATACTTAGCATACCGATCTAATCTTTGCTAAAATTAATGTTTTGCTGATCATTTAAAGTTTGTGAGGAAAAAGCAAAGCAATTTTTACATTTTATGAACTTTAATATTAATATTATTTTATAATTATAATTAATAATAATTAATTAATATTATTTTAATATTAATATTACTTAATATTATTACAAATGAACATCCAATTTCACAAAGGGGCATTAATACTGAACCAGATAAAGTCAGGATTAATAATATTTTCATTTCTAAAAACAGACCCAATGCACCCAATCCCAGAACGCCAGTAAAAAGACATGAACGAATTGGTGGAGTGCTGGATAACAGAAATGTAATAAAATGGCCACAATCTTTCTTGGATATGGTATAGGTGGTAAATGACTGGTGTGTTCCAAATATTATACCACTGTTCAAAAATTGAGAGACTCAATTATTAGAACCACTCCTTGTCTGGTTGGTTACAGAAGAGAAAAAAGACTTGCATTTAGACAGCACTTTTCATGACCATACGTTATTTTAAAGCACATTGCAGCCAATCAGGTACTTATTAAAGTGTGGTCAGGTAGAGCACAAGAGGCTAATTAAGATAAGAGGATACTTAATAAGATAACAGCTCATGGTGTTGGGGTAGTTAGCATAGATAAAGGATTGGCTAACTGATAGAAGACAAAGTTGGGATAAGATGGACATTTTCAGAATAGCATCATGTAACCAGGAGAGTACATAGGGATTAGTGCTGGACTACATTTATTTACAATATGTATTGATACTTGGATGACAGAAGTGAATATATTATTGTCAAGTCTGCGCATGACACATTTGCACACAGCACTGTGGCACACTGCTTAGCATTGCTGCCTCACAATGCTATGGACCTGGGTTTGATTCTGGCACTGAGTGACTGTGTGGAGTTTGCAATTCTTCCCGTGTCTGTGTGAGTTACATCTGGGTGCTCCAGTTTCTTCCCACGATCCAAAGATGTGCAAGTCAGGAAGACTGGCCATGCCAAATTACCCCTTAGTGTTCAAACATGTGTAGGTTAGGTGGATTAGCTATGGTAAATGTGCAACATTATGGGGATAGGACAGGAGTTGGGTTTCGGTAAAATGTTCTTTCAGAGAATTAGTGCAGACTCAATGGCTGAATGGCCTCTTTCTGTACTGTAATGATTCTATGATAAAGATGTATGGGATAGAGGGTGATTTAGCTAATTGGATTAGGAATTGGCTAGCAGATAGAAGACAGAGGGTGGTGGTTGATGGGAGATATTCATCGTGGAGTTCGGTGACAAGTGGTGTACCTCAGGGGTCTGTTTTGGGGCCCCTGCTGTTTGTAATTTTTATAAATGATCTGGATGAGGGTATTGAAGGATGGATTAGTAAATTTGCAGATGACACTAAAGTCGGTGGAGTGGTAGATAGTGAAGAGGGGTGTTATAGTTTGCAGAGAGACTTGGACAAGTTGCAGAGCTGGGCCGAGAGGTGGCAAATGGAGTTTAATGTGGAAAAGTGTGAGGTAATGCACTTTGGCAGGAATAATAAATGTGTAGAGTATAGGGCTAATGGTAGGATTCTTAATAGTGTTGATGAACAGAGGGATCTTGGTGTATTTGTGCATAGATCCCTGAAAGTAGGCAGTCAAGTCGATAAGGTTGTTAAGAAGGC
The DNA here is from genome assembly GCA_024679065.1 of Sphyrna mokarran. Taxonomy (NCBI): domain Eukaryota; kingdom Metazoa; phylum Chordata; class Chondrichthyes; order Carcharhiniformes; family Carcharhinidae; genus Sphyrna; species Sphyrna mokarran. The sequence continues at coordinate 6,212,363 of JAGIQG010000027.1, read as the reverse complement.
ATATGAAGTCTTAGCTTTTATTGGTAGGGGGATTGAATTTCGGAGCCGCAACGTCATGTTGCAACTGTACAAAACTCTAGTGCGGCCGCACTTGGAGTATTGTGTGCAGTTCTGGTCCCCACATTATAAGAAAGATGTGGAGGCATTGGAGAGGGTACAGAGGAGGTTTACCAGGATGTTGCCTGGTATGGAGGGCAGGTCTTATGAAGAGAGGCTGAGGGATTTGAGGTTGTTTTCGTTAGAAAGGAGGCGGCTAAGAGGGGACCTTATCGAAACATATAAGATGATTAGAGGTTTAGATAGGGTGGACAGTGATAGCCTTTTTCCTAGGATGGAGAAAGCTAGCACGAGGGGACACAGCTTTAAATTAAGGGGTGATAGTTATAGGACGGATATCAGAGGTAGGTTCTTTACCCAAAGGGTGGTTAGGGAGTGGAATGCCCTGCCTGCGGCAGGTGTAGATGCGCCAAGTTTGGTGGCGTTTAAGAGGTTAGTTGATAAGTATATGGAAGAGAAGGGAATGGTTTAGGGTCATTGCTTTTTATATTGGTCGGCGCAACATCGAAGGCCGAAGGGCCTGTTCTGTGCTGTAATGTTCTATGTTCTATAATAGGAAAGGCAAACAGAATGTCAGCCTTCATTTAAGGGAATTGGAGTATAAAATTAGGCAAATTTTGCTAAAGCTATACAAGGCACTAATTAGATTGCATCTGGAATACTGTGCAGTTTTTGTCCCATTATTTAAGAAAAGATATATTGGCATTGGAGGCAGCCCAGAGAAAGCTTCCTAAGCTGAACGTGGGTATGGAGGGATTTTGTTATAAGGACCAGTTGAGTAGGTTGCTCTGCATTTACTGGCATTTAGAAGAATGAGTGGTGATCTTATTGAGACAAAAAGGATTCTCAGAGAGCCGAGGGGATAAATGCTGAGAGGTTGCCTCCCTTGTAGGAGAATATAGGGTCAAAGAGCATAATCTCAGAGTAGAGGAGAAATTTCTTTTCTCAAAGGGAACAAATCTGTGGATTTCTTTACCAAGGAATTGTAGAGGCTCGGCCCTTAAATACGTTCAAGGCTGAGATATGCAAACATTTAATCAATAAGGATATCAAGGGTTATTGGGATAAGGTAGAAAAGTGGATGATGGAGCAGACTTAACAGGCTGAATGATCTACTTCTCCTCCTATGTCTTATGCTAAGTCCACACAGCAGTTTGAAAGTTTTTGGAACTCTCTTTCCCTAAAGGTCATGGAAGCAGAGTCTATGGATAGTTTTAAGGCAGAGCTGGATAGATCCTTAATTAACAAGTGTGTCAAAGGTTATTGGGGGTAGGCAGGAGTATTGAGTTGAGGTGACAATCAGATCAGACATGATCTCACTGAGTGCCAGAAGCAGGTTCAAACTGCTGAGTCGCCTACTCCTGCTCTTAATTCGTATGTTTGCACGTATGTAAAATAGATACAATATAGAATTGGACAGAACAGTTGTGCTTATTTTATTTTAAAGCGCGGCATGGTGCATTTATTTTGCATCCTTAGCTATCCAGTTAAGGTGACTGGGTGGCTTTGAACTGCTGTACTAATGCAGTGATAGCAGTCCTGCAATGTTCATCAGTGAAAAATTCTGACCTGTGACGATGAAGTTGTGTGCAAATTAGGGTGGAAGGTAGTGATGACACTCTTGTGATTTTACTGCTCTTACCTATTTCATGGTGGAGCTTACAAGACTGGGGGGCTCTGTTGAAGTGAGTTGCTAAAACCCGATAGGTAGTATATATTCGAAACTCAATATGCTGGTGGTGGAAGATATTGATGGTATTAAGATCAGCAGAAGTGGGTGGGTCTTTTGCGATTGACAGGATTGTTGTTGCAAATGTATAGCTGCCATTTGTCAGTCTAAAGCTGGATGTTGTTTTAGTTTTGTCATAGACTGGCATGGGCTGTTATGTTCACAGGAGAATTGCTAAGAGCTAAACAAGATATCTACAAAACAGCATTTGAGCAGGTACATTTTGGACAAGTTCATGGATAGGAAAGATTTAGAGGGATAGGGGACAAACAAACACAGGCAATTTCCTAGTTCAACTTAGGAAACTTATAAAGATGATCATTTAGTAAATGAAAATGGTTGAGTCAAGGATGATTCACTAAGAAATAACTGCTATAATGTCTGGAATTGTAACCAGCATACCCGCCCAAAGGTTGTAAGATCGTGCTGGAGGCCAACGGAGAATGCCATTCCGTGAGCCTTGCCTGTCCCAATTCTGGGGCAGGCATGCCAGTAAGATCAGGGCCAATGTCCTGGACTGCGTGGATAGACTTGGATGAATGTTTGCAATGATTTCAAAAGCAATTATTTTCTTCTGACATTTAGTCCTGTTTAGATCAAGACTGCAATAAACAATTGAGTTTACTGTTTTGGTGGGCCATGAACTGAGCATCAGTGAGTAGATTGTTGGAGACTAAACGGACTCGAAATTGGGAAGTATTCCATCATATTCCTGACCTGTGTCCTTTAGAAAGTGGATTGGCTTTAGATAGGTCAGATAGTGAGCTGCTCCTCTGAAGAATTCTCATCCTCTGGCATCTGACCTGTCTTGTAGCCATAGTATGCAAACATAAAATTTGGGAACAGGAATGGGTCACTTGGTCTTTGAGCCTGATCTGCAATTCAGTAAATCATTATGATCCAACTGCAACCTAAACCTCACATTCCTCCTATCCCAATGACCTTTCACCTTGCTAATCAAGAATCTATCCATTTCTGCCTTTAAAAAAAATTCCAAGATCTTTACTACACCTTTTTTGAGGAAGAGAGTTCCAAAGACTCACCACTCCCTGAGAGATAGAATTTCAAACTGCAATCTTTAATGTGCGACCCCTCATTTTTAAACAGTGACCCCTTGTTCTAGTGTCTCCCACAAGAGGAAACATCCTCTCTACTTCCACCTTTTCAAGATCCCTCAGGATCTTAAAAGGTTTCAAACAAGTCGCTTCTTTCTCTTCTATACTCCAATGTATACAAGCCTAACCTGTCCAACATTTCTTCATAAGATAAGTCACTGGCTACTGGTTATTAGCCGAGTAAGCTTTTTCTGAACCGCTTCTAATGCATTTACATCCTTCATTTAATTAGGAGACCAATGCTGCACACAGTTTGCCAGATATGCTCTCATCAATGCCCTGCTCAACTGAAGCACAACCTTCCCTATTTTTGTAATCAATCCCGCTCACAATAAATAATAACACTCTATTAGCTTTCACAATTATTTGTTGTACCTGCAAACTAGTCTTTTGAGATTCATGTACTAGGATCCTAGATCCCTCTGATTCTCATCATTTAGGGCGATAAGTTTTAATTCTTCCTGCCAAATTGATCATTTCACATTTTTCCATGTTATACTTCATTCGCCAGATTTTTGCCCACTCACTTAACCTATGCCTCTTTGTAGCCTCCTAATGTCTTCTTTACAATTTACTTTCCTACTATCTTTGAGTTGTCAGCAAAGTTCACAAACAAATCATTGGTCCCTTCATTCAAGTCATTTATATAAGTTGTAAAAAGTTGAGGTTCCAGAACACCACTCATTACATCCTGCCAACTTGAGAAAGACCTATAAATGCCAACTCTGTTTCCTGTTTGCTACTCAATGTTCTATCCCTGACAATAAGTTGCCTCCTTCGATAGCACCTGATCAATGCCTTCTTAAAATCTAAGCACAGTATATTCATCAGTTCTCCATTATCCACAACACGTGACTCCTTCAAAGAACTTCAATAAATTGGTTAAACATCATTTCCCTTTCACAAAACCATGCTGACTCTGTCCGATCATCTTGTTTTTTTTTCCCTAAACGCTCTGCTATAACATCTCTAATAACAGCTTCTAACGTTTTCCCAATGACAAATGTTAGGCTAACCAGGTTCAACAATAGACACTGTCTCTTCTGCTTAATGGATTTGCAGTCTTTGTTATTCTTCACATTCATAACGGTCACTCCAAATATTTTCCAGATGTTGACATTTCTGAAGTTCAGGAAACGAACGCATCGTTTACAGGAAAAGACTGGCCATGACAGGGAAACACCAAAGTTATAAATATAATCTAACCTTGAATCAGATCTTTTCCTGTTGTACAGCATTAAGAAAAAAAAACTTGGTTTGAAAACATTTTGCAGTTCCTGCACACAGGAAAATAATACCCATCATATGAGAATTCAGAGAAGCAAAATAAAAATTCAGCTGATGGAGTTTTCCTAGATCCTGCAACTCCTTCAGGACTCTATGTCATCAGTTTAATCTCTTGTGGCTATATCCTAAATTTGCTAAAATCATTGAGTTAACTTCTATAATTCTAGCCATCCTTGCTGGGCTAGCTGTCAAACATCCCATCCCTTAAATAGTTATGCACTACACAGCATCAAGGCTACACAATAGAAGGCTATACTTTATTCTGAGAGGAATTGAAAAGCAAGGATGGTATGCTTCAGTTACATAGGGCATTGTGAGACTGCATCTTGAGTTGTGTGTGCAGTTTTGTTCTTAATGAAATGCATTGGAGGCGGTTCAAGGGAAGGTTTTTAGATTGATACCTGGAATTAGCTTGTTGTCTTCTGAGGAAAGGCTGGTCATACTGGGTTCGTTTCTATTGCAGTTAAGAAGAATGAGTGGTGACTTGATTTAAGTATGAGGTATGCAAGGACACCACAGTGGCACAGTAGTCAGATTCTAGTCTTGGATGACTGCCCGTGTGGAGTTTGCATGTTCTCCTTGTGTCTGTGTGGGTTTCCTCCAGGTTTTCTCCCATAATCCGAAAATCTGCAGGTTAGGTGAATTGGCTATGCTAAATTGCCTCTTAGTGTCCCAAGATATGTAGGTAAGATGACTAGTGGGGTAAATCTGTGGGGTTACAGGGATAGGATAGGCTGTGGTGCTGGGTAAGATGCTCTGTAAGAGGTCGGTGCAGACTGGATGGGCCAAATATCCTCCTTCGTTATTGTAGGGATTCTATGATCCTGAAAGATCTTTACAAGCCAGATATGGAAAGAATGTTTTCTCTTTTGGGTAAGTCAAGAATTTAGTGACACTTAAAATTAGGGGGCACCCAGTAGTACTGAGATGAGAATTTCTTTCTCTGAGAGGATTGTGTGACTTTGAAACACTTCCTCAGAAGGAACTAGAAGTGGGAGCAAGTTAAAACATTAAAGTTTATTTATTAGTCACAATTAAGGTTACATTAACACTACAATGAAGTTACTGTGAAATCATTGAATATATTTAAGGCAGAAGTAGATTCTTGTTGGGCAAGGTTATCAAAGATTATTGGGGAGGGGGGGTTAATGAGAATGTAGAATTCGACCAGACGATGATCTTAATGAATGGCAGCACAGATGCAAGGGACCAAATGGCCTATTCTGCTTCTACTTCATATGGATTTGGGAACGAGGGGGTGGATTTGTGGTAGAGGAAGATGCTAATGATATTGAAGCACTGTTTCAGTAAATTTGTGGCTTATCCAGAAGTCTTTCTCTGCAAATCAGAACCATATAATCAAAGATGATAAATTATTGTAATTTTTTCGGTAGATTATAGGTCTTGCAATTGTTGTATTAAAGTGGTTGCTATAGGGACAGTCAAGAAAGAACTCAGAGAACTAAAGTTTATTCAATTGCAACAACAGCTATTTTTCTCCAATTCCTTCAAACAATCAGCAACCAAAAGAATCAAAGGTTATCAATGGAGATGGAAAGGTGGATTCCAAAACACAAACATATCAGCCATCATCTTACTGAATGGCGGAGCAGGCTCGAAGCGCAGAATGCCTTACTTTTTCTCCTATTTTGCATGTTTGTATGTTTGTAAATGGAACATTGAAGATTTACTTCTGAAAGCAAAAGAGAGTCCAGAAAGGACAGTTCTGTCTTATATTCCCTCAAAAACAAAAATTAGCAATGCATCTATAGTTTCCTGCAATCAAATAAAAGTCAACCAAATTATGCAGCAGCCAGTAATTATCTTGTTTTGTATTTTGAAATACAACCTTGTTATATTCTTTATACACCTATGACTAAATGGCCAAATTCCCCTCCAACTCAATTTTCAAATTCATTGATGACACTGCTTTGTGAGTTGGATCTCAAACAATGATGGGACACAGTACTCAAAAGAGATAAAGAATCTGGTTAACTGGTGCAGTGATAATCTCTCTGTTAATGTCAATAAAACGAAGAAGATAGTCATCAACTTCAGGAACTAAAGTGGAGGCATACTCCATTACATTAATGTCTACATTAATGGGAACGAAGTAGAAATGCTGAGAGCTTCAAGTTTTTAGATGACCCGCTCACCAACAACTTTCTTGGTGGTCCCTCCATGCAGACATTCTGCCATCAGATATTTAAATGGGCCTACCTCGCATTAAAGTGATCTTCCCCTACACTCTAGCTATGGCTGTAACACTACATTTTGAACAGTCTCATTTCCTACCCTATGTAAGGTACACTTTGTCTATATAATATGCAAGGAAAAATATTTTTCAATGTATATTAATTTATATGACAATAATAAATCAAATCAAATCAAACATTTCTCCCTCTCTTTAGTTCTGATGAAGAACCAGACAGATTCAAAACATTAACTCTGTTTTCTCTCCCTATAGATGCTGCCAGACTTGCTGAGATTTTCCAGAATTCTCTGTTTTTGTTTCAGATTCCAGTACCTGCAATATTTTGCTTATTACAATATGTTATTTTTAAAATCAAAAAGATCCATTCTGAGTCCTCATGTCTGATGTAAAAAGTGGAATGTGACAGTGGTTTTCTTTGCTCTAGGGTGTTCACTGCACATATAAGGCAATTCAAAATTAGTTCTTCAACAGAACGAATAATGTTTGGCCATCAAATTGATTGCTGGATTCTTTTTTGACATTTTGCTATCCAAAGTGATCCTGATGAATTATTCAAAGAACATGAGCTGAAAAGATCTCAGAATGACTATTCGTTAAAAACTAGGAGATTATTAATGATTGTGATGTGCTTTCTCTATTCAGAATACTGCTGTAGTAACAGGTTGTCAAGACTATAAATCTGACCATCCTTGTAGGGATTTATCATCTTGTTGTTCTCTTGTTTCATCTTCTGTAGCTTAATTGCAATAACTGGTAGGTGTCTGATAATGAATGATGTATATGCTTCCAAATCAAGATGATGAAATTCAAATCCTCTATTTTGGTTCCTTCAAATGGTATTCTTGATAGTCCATGAGCTGTTGTTCAGTACTTCCCTTGAACAGTACTCAAGTTACTGAATCATACTTCATTAATCTAAGTCTGAAGCATTGAATTTTAGGCAGCATCTTTATAATCTCCTTCCTGGTCAGCAGAGTGATTAATGGCTTATGGTTAGTTTCAAGTTTAAACCACAATCCCAAAGTGTAGTTGAAAACTTCTCCACTAGTGTCTTATGGTCTGTTTCGATGTAACTCAGGAACGAAACTGATGTTTTGGAGAATGTTAATCTCTCATTCAACATCAGCTTTACATCCTGCAGGTGCTCTAAGACTGCTGTCAGTCTCTTGTCATGTTCCCCCACCACTGTATCTTGAAACAAGACACATCCATATGGCAAATGAAGACTCTGCAAAATGGCTAACATCCTATTGTGATGTTAGTGTACCTTTAAGAGTTTATTTTTAATTCCATGCTCACAGCCTTAGGTGATGTCATTGTTGGGAGGAGAAACAAAACTGAGTGCAGCTTAGGTGAAAGGGATTTCATTTGCAGTTTGTCGCTGCAGGCTGGAGTTGAGTTTTAGAAGAGACAGCAATCTAAAAACAAGTGTTTTCCTCCCTCCTGCCCTGGTGTTTTGTTGGTTTTCAGAAGAATGAAAATCTGTTGTTCTTGGTGGTTGGACCAGAGTTTTTCTGGTGGTTTGAGAAGCTGTCTTGTCTTCAAACTGTTTGGAGTGAATCCAGAGAACTGCAGACTTCAACCAACAGACTCAGATTTCCATTAGTCATGCGAGCATTAGTTTAAGCTATGTTAAACCTTTGAAAAGGGTATTTTGTGTATGGGAGGTTTTGGTTTTGATTAGAACAGCTTATATAGATTTATTAAGGGTTATACATTACAGTGGTTGTTTTGTTTCTTGTTTGTAATTGATAAAAGTTCTTGCTAATTTTCTTACTGTACATGTTAACTATATTCTTAAATAAACTTTGTTTGATAAGTGCTTTCCAGTGGAGAATCACATTTGAAGTGAAACATCTCATGCTTCTCCTAGTCAAATTCAAAATGCAAAACATCTGATTCAGGCAGACTTCATAAAGACTCTGGAGTTTCTAACCTAAACCATAACAGTACATTGAAACATTTCTGGCAGCAAAGCAATTTTAAGTGGCAAGCAGTTGAAGCCGAATCTGCCAAAAGTGGTAATGAATGTGGACAACAGCCTGCATCCATTGTTATGGGGAAGTTGCCAAAATCCACTGTTAGCATTCAGCTTTGAAAATACCATGCTCATCAGGAGTTTAGTCAGGCTTTCATCCACTGAGGACATGCGCATTTTACGGTTTACACTTTTATTGAGCTGTGTCATGTCAACAAAAACATGGATAGATCTGTTCAGTTTTGGGACTAGGACTATCCCAGAACACTATGCAGTTGGTTGCATAACTGGGGAGGTAAGCCCTACGTTTGTCATCTCATCAAGCCACTGCTGTTTTGAGTGGGCAGGGAATCTTTTGTAAGTGTGAATAGGAACACAGGTTAGAATCTTCCTTCAGCGTGACCTTGTATGCATCTTCCGTCATCCCAGTCCTTTAAAGAGCTTCGGGGACACACCTTTGTACTTGGAGAAAGGTCCTTGTCATAAAAGATTAAGTTTGCCATGGGTTATGCAGCTTTGTAGTGAATTTTTATAGATGCACCATAGAAAGCATCCTGTCCGGATATATCACAACTTAGAATGGCTCCTGCTCTAACCAAGATCATAAGAAACTACAAAGGGTTGTGAACATAATCCAGTCCATTTCACAAACCAGTCTCTCATTCGCTGACTCTGTCTATGCTTCCCACTACCTTGGAGAAGCAGCCAACATAATCAAAGACCTTATATGCACACCTGACATTCTCTCTTCCACCTTCTTTCTTCGGGAAAAAGATACAAAAGTCTGAGAACGTGTACTGACCAACTCAAGAACAGCTTTTTCCCTGCTGCCATTAGACTTTTGAATGGTTCCACCATACATTAAGTTCTACTAAGCTTAGTGTCTGCAACACTATATTTTGCACCCTATCCTTTCCTTCTCCCCTATGTACTCTATGAATGAAAGCTTTTGTCGGTATAGCTCAAGAAGCAATACTTTTTACTGTATCCCAATAGGTGTGACAGTAATAAATCCAATCAAATCAGAACAGCTTCAGTGAAGACTAAGAAGCAGGTATCTTGGATTCTTAATCTCTGAACCTCAGTATTATCTGAAGGGATGCCCTTCAAAAGAGCTTTTTGCTTCCTGCTCCATATAGATTTGTCATGTGTAGCATCAGCCATGAGTCAACAGCATGATTCTTTATCTGGCAGGACCATAACATTGACTCCGGTGTCTAATTTAAAGTTTGCAAGATAGCCATCAACTGAAATGTCCACATTCCAATGTGAAAATCCTGATCTTTGACCCACGGTTGTGTCTTCTTGTATATAGTCTCAACTTCATGTATTATCTTTAATTCTTCTGTACATTTAGATGTTTTGGCCTTGCACATTAGCCAAAGTATGCAATTCTGTTGCACTGAAAGCAACCACTGGGTTGAAAATGCAGAACATGAATCCCACCTGCAGGGCCGCTTTGCTCCATAGCGCTGGCACGATCATTATTCTATTAGTGTATTGCTGTCATTGGCCTGGAATGTCTCAGTTTCTGTTTAACCATCTCGACTGTAGGACTTCCTTTGTAGCGAAGTTTACCTTCTCTTAAATGTTGCCTAACAATTTGGACAGCTTTATCAAGAGTTAGGCCTTCCTTCACTCACAGCAGTTTTCCTACAACTTTCTCTATTCTTGATAAGTTAAGATTTTAGATCTCTATATTCATAGCCTTCAGTCATCCTGTGGAGATCATTAATGAATGTGTCAAAAGGTTGTCTTGGCTGCTGGACACATTCAAGGATTTTGTTACTTCTTAGGTTACAATAAGTATTAAATGATCTTACTATTTCTTAAAATTTAGCAGATGATTAATTGATTCCTCGTCTAACAATAATGTCATTCACTATCAGGTCTACCAAATAAAGCAGTATGAAAACTTGTTGAGCTTCCGTCTTTTAATTTAGACCTGAAGCAATCATATATTGAAGGATACTTTTTTCCCAGAGTCCAGAATTCTGTGACTGCGGGCTTTGGGCAATTCTAAATTAGAGTCATAGAGGTTTACAGTAGGCAAACAGACCCTTTGGCCCAATTTATCTATTATGTCCGGTTTTTACTATTAAACTCATCCCAACTGCCTGCATTTAGCCTATATACCTTTATACAAATCTTACCAATGTAATTGTCTAAATGCTTTTTAAAAGACGAAATTGTACCTGTCTTTATTACTTCCTTTGGCAGTGTGTTCCACACATTCACCAACCTGTGTGAAAAAACTACCCTTCCAGACACTTTCGTATCTCTCCTCACTAATCTTAAACCTATGCCCTCTAGTTTTAGACTCTCCTACCTTTAGAAGATGTTGACTATCTAGCTGATCTATGCTCCTCATTATTTTATAGACCTCTATAAATCATCCCTAAGCTTCCTACGCTCCAGTGAAAAAAGTTCCAGACTATCCAGCCTCTCCTTATAATTCAACCATCAAGCCCAGGTAGCATCCTAATAAATCTTCTCTGTGTTCTTTGTAGTTTAATAATATCCTTTCTACAATAGGTTGATCTGCAAGAATAGATTTCTGATGCATGATTAAAACATGTTGAAATATATGCTAAATTTCAGGAAGATGCTGAAATTCTAGGTGGTACTGAGCTCGTTTGAAGACAAATAACTTTCGAGCACTTGCTAGGCTGTGGTCTCCCACTACAATGGTGCTCATGTTCAACCTTAAAGATTTTAAACAATAGCTGCTTAGATCAATTACTGCAGACTTCATGGGAAAATGGTTGAATTCTCTCCTGTTGGAGATGGTCATTGCCTGACATTTTTGTGACCTGAAAACTACTTGCCACTTATCAACCCAATCCTGAAGTTGTCCAGGTCTTCCTGCAAGCAGGCACAAACTGCTTCAAGGCCTGATGGTGATCAGGACCTGTTTGTCACCATGACAAATACTTGTGTTTTTTCCCCAGATTTATTTAATTAACCAAATTTAAATTTGTCAATTAGTGCCTCTGGACCAGTAGTCCAAGCCTCTGGATTACCAGTTCTGTAACATATGCTTATGCTGTTGTTCCTATATCTGTAACTAAGTTCCCAATGGCTTATTTTATAAAGGCTGCTGTAAAAAAAGACAATTTCAACTTCTGGCGTTAGTTCAGGGATAATATCAGATCAGCCACACCGAATGCATGTTTCTTTTCAAGAGGAAAGAGAAATCCGGGGAGATGTCCAAGTTGCAGCTGATCCACTCCTGTAGTCATTTTCTACGATTGCCAAAAGAAATGCAAAACAAATAGAGGTATCTGAACAAATCACCATACATCTATGCAAAACATTGTTTTCTATGCAAAGATTACAGCTTCCTTTTTGATTTTTTTAATATGTATATCTATCAAAGACAAATGGATACAGAGTTGTCTCCTCTTTGGTTCTCATTATTGATGTGTATTTGGCTACTTGTGAAATACAAACTTTAGACTGACAACAACTGAGTGATTTCTTGATGGAGTGGTAGCAAAGGGAATATTAATTTTTCCTACAAGGCAATATATTTTTTAAAAATTGCATAACTACATGGAAAAAACAAAGTTTCGAAAATCCAGGCAGGCTCCATAAAACACTTTGGAGTTTCTGACCCAAATCATAACACATAACACAGTTTAACTATAATGCGAACAAAATTAAACAGTTTAACTCTAACCATTGAACAATCTTTAAACATGAAAGAAACAAACTTCAAATATATTACAATTCTATTCCAATTAAGCAATGTTTCTCTATAGGAGGGATGTCTAAGGTAGACTCTTTATTTAGAGAGTGAAAGGGTGTGGAATGCACTGCCTGCCATGATAGTGGAGTCAGACATTTTAAAAACTTTCAAGCGGTTATTGGATAAGCACATGGAGCACAACAGAATGATAGTGGGATAGCTTGATCTTGGGTTCAGACATAGCTGGCACAACATTGAGGGTCGAAGGGTCTGTACTGTGCTGTACTGTTCTATATTCTATGTACCCCACTTTAAAAATAGTTAGCAAATTCAGGCATACTTGCTTTAACTTGCAATAAATATTTTGAAACTTCCAGATTTTGTAGAGAGAGAAAACTACATGTAGACTATCTTTAACTAGCTCTCTCCAGCAACTACACTTCTTTTAAAATTGAAAATGAAACTGTTTTTCTTCTACAAGTTTAACTCCTTCCGTTAACTAATATCACATAATTTGAAACTCCCAGGAGAACTCAAGTAAACAAAGGTGCATTATACAAAGTAACGTACTCCTAACTAAAATGAGTTATCAGCCAATTTTTTCAACATCTGGTGCATTCCCTCCAGACAAACCAACTCCCTTATAGAAAAACACTGAATCTGAAAGCAGTCCTCCTCAACATAAAATATAGTAGTAACACGGTATCATCCCACAAAAAAAAACAAATTGGCTAAATACATCCTATAGGTCGCATTCAAAAGCAACAAGTAACAGTTTAAAAAAGTTGAAAAAATATTTCTGCATTCAAAGCCAATTAGTACAATTGATCATGCATTATTATTATTTCTTAAAAACAAGCTCATGTAAAAACCAATTAAAATTAGAAATTGGGCTGCACTGCATATTTGAGTTAACTCCATGAAACTGCTTCTCTTTGTTACTGGAAACATGGATCAATTACCTTTGGAATGCAGTTGGTCAAAGGTTTTATAGATTGGGTTCAAAAATTTCATTAATATTCAGCAGTCTCAGTCACGTTACAAGGTCATATTTCAGATGTTGTGATAACTGCTATGAGGTCCATAGGGAATCACTAAATGATCTTTTGTGGGGCTTGTTGAGTATGAGTTCTCCCAGTAACAGGCAGTGTCTGTCCAGACAGAACTCATTTCCTGAGCCTTTTATAAGACAGACCCAGGACTGGACCTGATGAAAGCTCATCCCAGCCAGGGACCAGTGTGACTACACCATTGTAGTGATTTTACATAGTAAACTTTCCAGTCAGGTTCCAAGTGATTGCAATTGTTAATTTAAGTTTGTTCTTTCACAAAACACAAAAAAAACAAAAATTGATGGTTACAACTGAAGAACTCCATTTCACTGAGGGAACTGGCAAAATCTACTACTTCAAGAACAGTTTGAAAGTGGCATTACTAATAGTGATGATAATGGTGTAGATGACCCTTCGGCGTGGTACAGTTCACTCAGAGAGCCAAAGTTGCTGTAGTAAACACACAAACATAGGAATTCAGAGCAGGAATAGGCCATTCAGCCCCTTGAGCATGCTAAACCATTCATGATCATGATTGATTGAATTGTGGCTTCAATGCCACTTTCCTTCCTTCCCTTGTTTGTCAAGAATTTAAGTCATATTAACTTTTTGGGTGGGAATTTTCAGCCACACTCACCCCAAGACTGGAAATTCCTGCCCGAGGTCAACAGACCTTTGCATTGTCCACCTTTGTGTCTACCAGGACACCCAGATCCCTCTGTACCTCAGTTCTACAGGCTTTCTTCATTTAAATAATATCTGCTTTTTGAATCTTCTTGCCAAAGTGGACATGTTTTCATTTTCCACATTATACTCCATCTGCTAAATTTTTTGCCCAATTACTTAACTTATCTACATCACTTTTCAGGCTCCTTGTGTCCTCTTCTCAGCTTACTTGCCTATCTTTGTCATCAGCAAATTTAGAAACCATAAATTTGGTGCTTTCATCCAAAATCAATGATACAAATCGTAAATAGTTAAGATCTCAGCACAGATCCCTGTGGCACTCCATTCATCTTGCCAACCCAAAATGAACCTATTTATGACTACTCTGTTTCCAGTTAGGAAATCAATTCTCTACCCACTCCAATATATACCCCTGGACTAATCCTCTATCCGTGCTGACATATTACTCCTTACACCATGAGCTCTTATATTAATCTTTGATACGGAGTCTTATTAAATAACCTCTGGAACTTTAAGTACAACACATTCACAGGTTTCCTTTTAACCATGTTGCTTGTTACTTCCTCAAAGAACTCTATTAAAGTCATGTTGACTCTAAGACATTGAGATTTTCTAAGTGCACTATTTTAATCTCCTTAATAATAGATTCTAGCAATTTATGAATATAGGGGGAATGTGCTATTTACCTAGTAAAGCCTGTTACCAAATACTGATCACACACTTTCCCAAGCTATCAACATATCCCTTGAAATCATTAGTATCCAGAAATCTATCAATTTCCATTTCAATGATTGACTCAATGATTGAGCTTCCACAGCCTTCTGGAGCAGATAAATTCCAATTATTCACTACCCTCATCACTACCCCCAGTAAAAAAATTCCTCCTCATCTCAGCTGTTAAGCTGACTGGCCTGGAGTTTCTTGATCTCTATTCCCCTCCTATCTTGATTAGAGGAGCTACATTTTCTAGTTTCCTATCTGATGGGACTTTTCCAAAATCTATGGAATTTTGGACAATTAAAAGAACAAAAAACAAAGAACAGTACAGCACAGGAAACAGGCCCTTCGGCCCTCCAAGCCTGTGCCGCTCATTGGTCCAACTAGACCATTTGTTTGTATCCCTCCATTTCCAGTCTGCTCATGTGATCATCCAGGTAAGTTTTAAACAATCCCAGCGTATCTGCCTCCATCACCCTACTTGGCAGTGCATTCCAGGTCCCCACCACCCTCAGTGTAAAAAAAGTCCCTCTAACCTAATTAAATTTTAATTAAAAACTAATGCTTTTGCCACTTAATGCTAACACTCTCATTAGCTACTTGTTTTAAGACCTTAGGATGAAATTCATTAGGGCCTGAAAGATTTGCACTTTTCACATGTGTGTTACAGTCTGGAGGCTGAAAAATAGCAACAATAAAGGCCATCATTACAGTAAGACTGACCATCCAATGTTACACATTATCATAGTGTTGTGTTATATCTTTTCACATCCTATATGAATGAAAGTGGCCAATTTTATAACACATGATTTTAAACATCCCTCTCACTAAATTGGTACGCACAGACATCAATGGCAGATTGAAAAAATTAATGCCTTGGATTAGTGTTAACTAGGCAGCATATATATGCAAATTTTCACTTCAGTAATCTGACACACTTAACGCATTGCATATGCAAATATATCTATCCTGTATATTCTGTCAAATAGCTCAATTCAGCAAAATTCAAAGGAGCCTATCCAATGGTTCTCTGCTTACCAAGCCAAGACAACATCTTTATAATCTTATTGGGTCACTGCACTTTGGCAGAGTTTACCAACTCTTCAAATGGACACTTACTATATGCTACTGGCCAGCAGTGCCTCATTCCCAGGCTTCCCCTAGTTAATCATGAAAAGAAATGCTCAACTCCTATGCTTTTGTTTGCTTAGTGCTGTTGGACAGCTGCAGCTTCTTCACTTCACTATTCCAATATTCCTATAATAGTCTGTTAAAACACATTGAACATTGAAATTTTTAACCTCTTAACAGTTGGTGTTAATTGGAAATAATTCAAATATAAGCAAAGATATCTCATAATTGAGAGTCTGAAACATGGAAACACAGTATTATATATTATAGAATCTACAGCAGAGAGACAAGCTGTTCGGCCCAAACTGTCCATGCTGACCAAAATGCCCATCTAAGCTAACCCCATTTGCCTGCATTTGGTGCAAACCCTCCTAATCTTTACTATCCATGTATCTGTCCAAATCCTTTTAAATGTTGTCAATGTCCCTGCCTCAACCACTTCTTCCAACAGCTCATTCCACATACTACTACCCTCTATAAAAAATGGTGCTCCTCAGGCTCCCTTAATTCATTCCCCTCTTAACTTAAACCCATGCTCTCTAGTTCTCAATTCTCTAACACTCCCTCTCTTCATGCCTCTCCTGATCTTAGACCACTTCTACAAGATCACCCCTCAGTTTCCCATGGCCAAATAAAAAAAGTCCTAACCTGTCCAATCTCTCCTTTTAGCTCAATCCCTTGAGTCCTGGTGACATCCTTGTCAATCTCTTCTGCAGTCTCTCCAATTTAATAACATCCTTCCTAAAGCAAGGCAACCAAAACTGAACTCAATACTCCAGGTGCATCTCACCAATGTCCTATACAGCTGCAACATAACTCCTCAACTTATATACTTAATGCCCTAACTGATAAAGGCCAACATGCCAAAAGCCTTCTTCAGTACCCCACCTACCTGTGGCTCTACCTTTGGAGAACCATACACTTGAACTTTAAGGTCCCTCTGTTCCACGATACTCCCTAAGGTCTGACCATTCACTGCAGAAGTTCTACCCAGATGCGACTCTTGAAAATGCAACACCTCACACTTATCTGTATTGAAATCCACTCGCTATTTCTCCGCCTACTTCCCCAATTGATCAAGATCCTGCTGCAATTTTGGATAACCTTCCTCACTGTCTACAATATCACGTATTTTAGTGTCATCTGCAAACTTAGTGATCATGCCTTGTATATTCTCATCCAAATCGTTGATATAGATAACAATCAGCAATAGGCTCAGAACTGATCCCTGAGGCACACCATTAGTCACAGGCGTCCAATCCAACAAGCATCCTTCCACCATAACCCCTCTGCTTCCTACCATCAAACCAATTGTATATCCAATTTATTCAGCTCTCCTTGGATTTCATACGATCTAACTTTCCAGAGCAGCCTACCATTTGGAACTTTATCAAAGGCCTGACTGAAGTCCATAAAGACTACATATAGCACCCTGCCCTCATCAACTTTCCTGGTCACTTCAAAGGATTTTAACAAATTTGAAAGGCATGATTTCCCATACACAAAGTTGTGCTGACTACTTGTAATCAAACCCTGTCTTTCCAAATGCCTTTATGTCTTGTCCCTCAGAATCCTCTCTAGTAACTTACCCATGGCAGACTGATGTTAGGCTTCCTGGTTTGTAATTCCCAGGTTTTTCTTTGCAGTCCCTTTTAAATAAGGGCACAACATTTGCTACCCTCCAATCTTCTGGTATCTTACCCACGGCTAACGATGGTGCAAATATCTCAGTCAGGGCTCCAGCAATTTCTTCCCAAGCCTCACGCAGTGTTCTTGGATATACCTGATCAAGGCCAAGAGATTTATCCACCTTCACACATTTTAATATGTCCATCACCTCCTCTATTGCAATGCTACTGTCCCAATATGTCGCCACTAACTTTTTCCAAATCTTCATGTCTTTTTCCTCGGTAAACACAGAGGAGAAATGTTCATTGAGAACCTCAACCATCAATTCTGGTTCCACACATATGTGTCCATGTTGGTCCTTGAGGAGTCATTTTCTCTTTCAAGTTAGTCTTTTTCCTTTAAATACTTAAATAATCCGTTTGGATTCATCTTAATCCTCTCAGCCAAAGCTACCTCATGCCCCCTTTTTGCCCTCCTAATTTCCTTCTTGAATATACTCTTGTATTCCCCCATACGTGTCCAGAGAATCCCTTAATTCCAGCTACATGTGCCTGAGCCATGGCTTCTTTTTCCTGGCCAAAATATCAATATATTTTATCATCCAGGGTTGTCTACTCCTGCCAGCTTTGCCCTTCACCCTAACAGGAACATATAGGCCCTGAACTCTAGCTATTTCACTTTAAAGGCCTTCCACTTGCCGGAGGTCTCTTTACCCTCAAACAAGCTACTGTAATCAATCCTTACAAGCTCCTGTCTAATTCCATCAAAATTCACCTTGTCCCAATTTAGAACTTGCATCTGTGGACCAGTTTTGTCCCTTTCCATAACTTTTAAAATTAATAGAACTATGGTCACTGGTCCAAAAGTGGTCCCCCACAATCACCTGTGTCGCTTGTCCTGCCCTATTTCCTAACAGTAGGTCAAGTTTTGCCCTTTCCTGAGTAGTACTCTCCATATTCTGCCTGAAGAAACTTTCCTGAATGCACTTAACAAATTCTAACCCATCTAAGCCCTGAACATTATCGCAGTCCAGTCTACGTTAGGAAAATTAAAATCCCTCCTATGACAATCGTTTTACTCCTGCAAGTCTCCTCAGTTTCCCTGCATGTTTGTTCTTCTAATTCAAAAAGGTTGACTATTAGGGCCTATGGTACAATCTCAATAAGGTCACCATCCCCTTATTTCTTAGTTCCACCCACAAAACTGTGCTGGTTGATCCCTCAGTTATTTCATTTCTGACTACTGCGGTGATGCTCCCCTTAAAAATGCAACTTGCCCTTCTCTCTTTCCTCAGCCTTTATCTTGCCTAAAGCAAGAATATTAAGCTGCCAGGCCTGTCCTGCCTTAGCCATCTTTCAGTTATAACCATACATAATATCCCACCCCACCTACCTAACTCTGCTCTAAGTTCATCAGACTTACCTGTTAGCCCTCTTTCATTGAAATAGACACAATTTAATCCAAAAGATTTTCCCCGCTCTCTGCTGTGCTCCTGCTTATCATGTCTATTCCACGTGCTGTTGCTGAGTACTGCATCTTATTTCAGCCTTTCATTTGCTTCTCTGCTGCTGAGGATCCCACCTTCCTGCCAATCTAGTTTAAACCCTCCCTTGTCACACTAGCACACTGGCCCCCAAGACACTAGCCCCCTGAATTTGAGAATCTGATCTATGCATGTGAAACAAATTTGTCTTCTTTCAACACATCCTTGCGAGGTGTAGCATTAAGGACAAAGATACAGCAACAGGCAGTCAGGAATTTTTTATGAATTCCGTCTTTAAATTTGCCCTCTGGGATAACCAGCAATGTCGGAGGGATGGTGGCATTTGGTAATGTCATTGGTTTAGCTGAGGCTGATAAGGACATGGTTTTAAATTCCACCACGGCAGCTTGTGGAATTTGAATTCAATTAATGAATCAAGAACATTAAACTAATCTCAGTAATAGGGATCATAACAACCAATGATTGTCGTTAAAATCTATCTGCTTCATTAATGTCTTTGAGAGAAAGATCTGCCATCTTTATCTGGTCAGGTCCACATATAACTCCAGATCCACAATAATGTGATCAATTCTTAACTACCTTCTGAAATGGCCTAGCAAACCATTCAGTTCAAGGACAGTTAAGGATGGGTAGTAAATACTGGCCTGGACAAGGATGCCACATACCAGAAGAATAAACAAAAGCAAAAAAATTAAGAGTAAAGCAGGTGCAGGGTTATGATGATGAATCCTGCCTAAGAATCCAAAGCTAGACACACGTAACACTTTAAAGACAGGAATATGAAATTACTTTCATCCCAAATCAAAATCACAAGATTCAGAACTGGATTATGGACAGTGAAAACATGTTTGCTGTAATAAAACTGGAGAAATCAGAGACACAAGAGAAAAGTAAAGGGAAAAGGAAGTCAGCAGAGTTTCATCCTGATAACGAGGGTGACATGACCACTAAGTTGGGGCAGGATCATGACTCGGAAAAATAATAAGTTAAATCAGTACGGGTGGAGTGAAGGAACATCAACAGTCAGGTAAGGAGTAAATTATAGGACCATGAAGATTGGTTTAACTGTTGAATGGAGTATAATCAAGCAATAAGAGACACTTTTAATAGAGGCAAAATAGTAATTGTTGGGAGCAAATAGTTGTGGGAAAATATTAGAATTCATTATTAAAGAATTGGTAACAGGGCATTTAAAAAAATCATAATACTGGGCAAAGACAACATGATTTTATGAAAAGGGAATCATCTTTTACAAACTTATTCGAATTTTATGAGGAAATAATCACTAAGGTAGATAAAAGCTAACTCGGAGATGCAGTATACTTTAATTTTTGAAGAGGCGTTTGATAAGATACGAAAGGTCGTTATGCCAGACCAGAGCTCAGGTGATTTGGGGTAAAACATTAGCATGGACAAAAGGTTGGTGAAAGTGCAGAAAAGAAAGACAGAGAAAACAGATTATTTTCAGTTGACAGACTGTCACTGGTGGGATGCTGCAAAGATCAATGTTGGGGTCTCAGCTATTTGCAATCTATGTTAAATGACTGAGATGAGATCAAGTGTAATGTATCCTAGGTTGTTAACCATACAAAGTTAGGTGAGAAAGTAAACTGTCAGGAGTACACAAAGAAGCAGCAAAGGGATATA
Organism: Sphyrna mokarran; assembly: GCA_024679065.1. Lineage (NCBI taxonomy): Eukaryota > Metazoa > Chordata > Chondrichthyes > Carcharhiniformes > Carcharhinidae > Sphyrna > Sphyrna mokarran. The sequence goes on along the minus strand of JAGIQG010000027.1, from coordinate 6,191,924 downwards.
GATAAAGTAAGTGGAAAACAAGATGACAGTTAAGTATATTAGTAAGTAGAATAGAAATTTTGAGATGGTTAATAAACTATAAAATGTTGGCCCCAAGATCAGAAATGCCTGCTGAATCTCAGCAACCTTAACCTGCTACAATTCCAATGGCAGGCAAGAAGGAAAATTTTCAGCCAAAGTATTTGAGGCTGGTCAAAAATTACATCAGCCTGCGGCTGATTCTTACTTGTGGTACAGTCGCATCCCACGAATACTTGTTAACCTGAAACCTAAATTCAGCAGTCCACAAGAATCTCAGGGCTTCTGTTTTGTGATCACTTAAAGGTGGCTTGCACCATTTAGTTATTTGCAGTGGAGCTTAAGGAAAGCAGATTTCCATGTTGAACACTGTGGCACAAGGAGCTCGATGGTGAAAGGATAGTGTTCAGCTGAAGGGAGGTGCAGTAGAGGAAAGAGATGATGAACAAGAGGATGGTGTTCGAGTGCAGAGAGATGTGTTGGAAGGAAGAGTCTAGCATCCTGTAAGGGGATGGCGGTTCAAGCACCAATTGAAAGATGTTGGAAGAGGCATAAGGGTACAGTTGGTATCATTAATTGTAGGGTCCTGAGCCTCTAAGTAAGCTTGCTGATTGACAGAGGGAATAGTCATAGCCAAAGGGGGAAACTGTACTTGTTCCAGGGACAGATCCAAAGACATGGCTGTTTAGTGAAAGGCCTCGTGGAGTGGGTCACAGGAGCAATCAAAAGCATGGAGGAGACAACAGGATGATTCATAGTCAGAGAGGGCATTATGATGGTCACATGTTTGGGAAGGCAGGGGAGGATAGGACACTGGTAGGGAAATGATAATAGGGTCAATGGAAACAGAAAGGGGTTCCAGAACAGGAGAGGGAAGAGGAGAAGGTTTCTATTAGGTGGGTAAAGGATAATGGGGACAGCATGAAGATGGCAGGATCAAATTTCGGGCAGCAGAGAAGGCAGTTTCAACAGTTGGCAGCACCAGAAGAGAAGGCTGGTCCAGAAAGAGGCAATGGGCACTGAGCATCAATGCATCCAGATGACAAGAACAAAAATCCTTGTCTGAGAAGATGCATTGCATCCATGCCAATATCTGAGGATGCCCTGGGAAATAGTCACCAAGATACATTGATTGGATTATTAATTAATCAAGATGTACAGCCATGTGATTTTGTGGATACCCATCACAGCATTCCTCAAAGTTACAACTGCATTTAATTCTCCCCAAACCATGGCTTCTAGGGTGCGACAAGTTAAATATTTAACCGTAGCTCATGGAAGAACAAGAGCAACATGGGTGTTAAATATTCCTGAGTAAAAGATGTTCAGAAAAGTTAGGAAAGGAAAGAAGAGGAGGAGGGATGGGGTAATTGGTCAAAGACAGCATTACAGTGCTAGAGAAAGAGAATGATCCAAAGGATTCAAGGACAGAATCAATTAGGCCAGTGATGAGAAACAAAAAGGGTGTATTACATTGCTCAGTATATTCTACAGTCTTCCAACTAGTAAGAAGGATGTTGAAGAACAAATCTGCAGGGAAATTACAAAAAAATGAAAACATTATTGAGTAGTTTTAAATGGGGGACTTTAATTCTCAAATGTAGACTGGGACAGTGGGAAGTAAAGGATAGAGAAGGGTAAATGTTCCTAGATTGTACTGAGGAAAACTTCCTGCAGCGCTGTGTTCAGTTCAATAAGAAAAGACACAGCATTGGACCTGGTTCTTGAAAATGAGGTGTGCCAACTAAATCAAATGTCAGTGAGGAAACATTTAGATGATGGTGATAATTGTATCGTAAGGTTTAGGATGATGATAGCAAAGGATAAAAGGCAATTGAGAGTCAAATAATTAACTGATGGAGAGCCAACTTCAATGAAACAAGAACAGAACTGGGCTGGAATGAACTGTTGAAGGGAAAAACCGTAGTTAAACAATGGGCTACTTTCAAAACAGAAATACTTCAATCAGTCAAGGTCTATTTCCTTAAAAAGAGATGTGGCAGACAAATCCAGAGCTCCCTGAAAGAAAAAGAAGATAGAAATTAAAATGAGGAAGAAAAAGAATGCTTGTAATAAGTGTCAGGTAGAGAGTACAGTTGAGAATCAAGAGAAATGTAGAGAGTGAAAAAGCCTTTTACAGAAGCAAAGAGGATTATAAGAATAGACAGTCAAGATAAAAGGGAATCCCAAATTCTTCAACAGACATATAATTAGTAAAAGGATGGTAAAAAGAGTAGCCTTCTTAAAGGAAATTTACACATGGAGACAGGGAGCACTGGCTGAGATTTTAAATGAATACTTTGCCTCAGTCTTTACCAAGGAGGTAAAAGCTATCTTGGGGAAGTAATTCTTCCATCCCATCCACCACAGGAATCACAGCAGAAGGGATTACCATACAAAGATCCATTAACCTTATATGGGATTTTCCAGTTTTGGGTGAGCCCAGCCAGAGTATCCTGCCCACGATGTCAGACAAAGAAACTTTATCCCAGAAGGGTTCAAAATTAATAGGAAGCAAGTGTAGAATAGACTGTTGGTATTGAAAGTTGACAAGTCACCAGGACAATACGAGATGCATTCAAGGATATTGAAGGAAGTGAGAATGGAAATTGCAGGGCACTGGTCATAAGCTTCCAGCCTTCGCTAGACTCAAGGAAAATGCTAGCGAACTGGAGAATTGCAAATATTACGCCTTTGTTAAAAAAAAAGGTTGTAAAGATACCGCAGCAATTTCAGACCAGTTAGTTTAATATCAGTGGTAGGCAAGCAATTATTTAAGACAGAATTAGTAGTCTCATGAAAAAAATGTGGGTTTATTAGGAATAGCCTGTATGAATTTTTAAAGGGAAGTCATATTTAACTAATTTTCTGGAGTTGTTTGAGAAGGTAATAGAAGGGTCAATGAGGACAATGTTAATGATGCAGTAGACATGAACTTTCAGAAGGCATTTGATACAGTGCCACATAACAGACTTGTGAGAAAAGTTATAGCTCTTAGAATGAAAGGAACAGTAGCAACATGAATACAAAATTGGCTGAATGATAGGAAACAGAGAGTCATTGTCAAAGGATAACATTTCTTGAGATGTTAGAGGTAAGTTTTTTAGTCAGAGGGTGGTGAGTGAATGGAATCAGCTGCCGTCAGTGGTGGTAGAGGCGAACTCACTGGGGTCTTTTTAGAGACTTCTGGATGAGTAGATGGGATTTAATGGGATTGGGAGTTACAGATAGTTCTATGGCCTGGTAGGTATTGATATGATCGGCACAACTTGTGGGCCGAAGGGCCTGTTTGTGCTGTAGTGTTCTATGTTCTATGATATTTTTCAGGTGAGTAAGGTTTGCAGTGATGTTCCCCAAGTGTTGGTATTGGGACCCTTGCTTTTCCTGATTTATATTAATGATCTATATCTTGATGCGCAGGGGGCTGTTTCAAACTTTGCAGATGATGCAAGACGTAAGAAATATTGTAAACAGTAAAGATGACAGCGTAGAATGTCAAAAGGCATATACAAATTGGTGGAATGGGCTGACAGGTGACAGATGACGTTCAATATGGAGAAGTGTAAGGTGAAACAGCTTGGTAGGAAAAACATGAAAAGACAATTTTAGAAAAGGAACAAAATTCTTAAAAGGACGCAGGAGCAGAGGGACCTAGGTGTATGTGCATAGTTCATTGAGAGTGGCAGGACAGGTGGAGAGCAGTTAACAAAGCACATAGTACTCTGGACTTTAGAGGTATAGAGTACAAACACAAGGAGATTGCGCTGAATTTATGACAAGACACTGGAATATGTATACAGTTCTGGGCATCATCTTATAGGAGGTATGTGAACGCATTGAAGAGAATACAGGAGAGGTTTACAAAGGGAAATCATGCTTGAAAAATCTTCTGGAATTTTTTTGAGGATGTGACCAGTAGAATGGACAAGGATAAGGCAGTGGATGTTATGTATTTGGACATTCAAAAGGCTTTTGACAAGGTCCCACACAAAAGATTAGGGGCAAAATTAAAGTTCATGGTATTGGGGATAATGTATTGACATCGATAAAGAACTGGTTGGCAGATAGGAAGCACAGATTGAGAATAAATGGGTCCTTTTCAGAGTGGCAGGCAGTGACTAGTGGGGTACTGCAGAGTTCAGTGCTGGAACCCCAACTATTTACAATATACATTAATGTTTTGAACAAAGGAATTTAATGCAATATCTCCAAATTTGCAGATGGCACTAAGCTGGGTGTCTGTATGTGGTGTGAGGGGGATGTTAAGGGGACTTAGACAGGCTGGCTGAGTGGGCAAATAATAATGTGGATAAATGTGAAGTTATCCACTTTGATGGCAAAAACAGGAAGGAAGATTATTATCTGAATGGCTGCAGTTTAGGAAAAGGGGAATTGCAACGTGACCTAGGTATCATGATAGTACAACTGTTGAAGGTTGGCATGCAGGTGATGAGGAAAGCTAATGGCATGCTTGCCTTCATGGCAAGAGAATTTGAGTATATGAGTAAAGATGTCTTGCTGCAGTTACACAGGACCTTGGTAAAGCCACACCTCAAGTATTGTGTGCAGTTTTAGCCTCTAGTCTAAGACATTATTGCTTTGAAGAAGTCCAGCAAAGTTCACAAGACTAATTGCAGACTGGCATGATTGACATATTGAGAGAGACTGGATCAATTGGGCTTATACACATTGGAATTTCGAAGAATTAGAGCGGAGCTCTTTGAACCCTCACCAGATTGGTCTGGCTACATGTGGGAAGAATATTTCCGATATTGGGAAGTCCAGAATTGGGAATCACGGTCTGAGAATAAGGGATAAGCCATTCAAGGCTGAGATGAGGAAAATTTTCACTCAGAGTTGTGAACCTGTGGAATTCTTTACCACAGAAAGCTGTTAGGACCAGTTTGTTAGATATATTCAAGACAGAGCAAGATATTGCCCTTTTGACTAAAGGGATTAAAGAGCATGAAGAGAAAGCGGGAGTGGAATACTGAAAGTGCTTGATCAGCCAAGATCATATTGAATGGTGTGCAGGCTCAAAGGGCTGAATGGCCTTAATAGAAAGTCTTAATAATTATGAACGATTACAGATACAAATTATGTCGTGCGTATTTTAACAATTGAGATAGGCATGCAAAGATCACCCAAGACACCTTATCATTCATACTTTTACTCTTTTCTTTCTCCACTCCAACATCAGCAGATGAGGTAAAAGGAGTCTGCTGTTTCACACCTATTACTTTGGATGACAGTGTTCTCTGGAGGCCTGGAACCTCAAGACCTCCAGTCTACTGCTGTCTCTTGATCTGGTGCAGGGGACCCCAGTGATGGTGGAGAGAGGATGAGAAAATTCCCCAAACTTACGGCTGTCCTGAAGTAAAGGCCCTGAGATAGGTGAGATATGATCTCCTTCATCTGTGTGCACAATGTCAGCTTGCCATCTCCCTGAGGGGGCTGGGCTCCTGGAAGGAGATCCAGGTATTTCCCACCCCTCTTGCCTAGCAACTGCTGCACTGAGTCCATGACTAGAGCAATGGAATGCAGGTCATAATTAATTGCTCCTGAGTTGGCTGTGGCCCGGTCCTGGAATGACAGTGACTTTTGGTGCAGAACAAAAGGAATCTGATTAAGAGCCACCATAGTTTGAGTGCTTCACATTTCATCACATCCATCTTATGTGCCACCTGCAAAATGGTTGCCTTTTCCTCCTTACTCCTGGCAATTCAATCTGCCACTAATTGTGCTCCCTTTTGCCAGTGATCTGGAGTGAATGCTCAATCAAGCTCTCCATTGCAGATACCAACCTCTCTTATGAATAAAGCTATGTACTCAAACACCTGGGACTTAACAGAAACCATAGCTAGCATGGACTCTTCCATATCACTTGCAAAACTGCGCATTAGATCACAGGACATCTCCACCATGTTTCCTAGAGCTCCACTGCTTGCCCAGCAGCTTTGTGACCACAACTAGAGGCCAGTCATCAGCTTAGCACTCAGCAGGAGCTTGGTCCTCAACAGTCCTCTTACTATCAGGGTAGCTGGCTGCCAGATCCTCGGCTGTTGGGATGTTTCCAAGACACACTTACTACATTATGCTTCTAAATCTAAAGGCAAACCCTCTGTAGCTCCAGTAATTGCACTGATGGAGATGGATAATGAGGTAGGTGATCCTGCATCTTCTAGAACACTGACTGCTTCATCCCCAGGGATGGAGCCCTCTTGCTCCTGTTTTGGCTGTGGCCTATTGCTGAATGGTGATGGCCTTCGGTGGAGAACAAAAGGAATCAGACTAAAAATTATCACAGTTTGTGTGCTTCATATTTCACCACATCCATCCTATGTATCACCAGCAAAATGGTTGCCTTTTCCTGATTACTGGCAATTCAATCTGCCACTAATTGTGCTCCTTCTTTGCCAGTGATCTCCATCACCTCCTTTCAATGGCTGTCAAGAGATCTAGATTAAAATCTTTACCTCTTGTGCATCTCTTCTTGTGAGAATTTTGGATCGGCTTGAACTGCATGACAGAGACCAGAGTTAGTGACATGTCAAAGGACATGTCAAGCGACATTTAACCATCTTGTCATATGCTTTCCCATCACACGTACTAGCCTGTTATTCACACATTACACCCAAGTCCATATAAAAGGAAAACTTCCAGATGTTTTGGCCTCAATTGCCATGTGTCACTAAGGTTGATCAAGCATTCTCTTCTGGCTTAGCTGCCCATGCTCACATATATATTACTGAGGACCATACAAAAGACTCCTGTTGAAGATCAACATTGGCACTACCCTTGCAGATTGGAGCAAGTCACTGAACCATTTCTTGCACTAGACCTACATTCGCCCAGTGACCCCACAGTTGCACACTTCCTCTGCAACCTCTGTCTGGATGGTCCTGGCAGGTGAGAAGACCGTCTGATATCATCTTCAGGAAAGAGTACTTCGCACCTTTCCTTCACAGCCTGGAGGAAAACATACAGGAAGGCATTGCTGAACCATATGGCTAGTCTGCTTCAGCAGCCACTCATCTCTTTAAAGAGTATGGCACTCTCAAGCAAAGGAGTTTTCTGGCAGTGATGAACAGATTGCCTAAACAGGAAGCTCTTTAATCAGTCATCCATTGATGCAGTATTGTCAGCTGATGGCAGGTTTCGCAAATGAAAAGCATGCCCCACCACTAAATCACACTTATTTTGCATGCACACCATTGACACTCAGAATTTTACATATAAACATGTGAGAAAGACAAAGAGAAAACAGAAGTGGCACTAGTTCCAATTACAACATCAGAAACAGCATGCTGTCGACGCAGATCCCGCTCAGGTATGTGCAAAAACTGATGGTATGAATCTTTTAACAATCAATTAAACAGATGGTCACTGAAAAAATATCAAAACTGTTTTTTACCACCAAAATGCAAATTTGAATAAAAACACAATAGAAATATTTCCTTCTGATGACTGAATGCCTAAACTCCTTTTTACCAAGGAGTCTCAGTGAAGTTCCCAATAGGCAAGCGTGCACAGCAAATTGGTGGAAAACAAATTCAGGTGGTTACTACAGGTGCTATAAGTTTGGGGTTTAAATGACTCAGAGACATAGAAGGCCATCTGGCCCTCCAAGCTGCTTCATCATTCATATGATCATGGCTGACTGTCCAACTCAGCACTTAATCCTGCTTTCTCCTCATAACTTTTCATCCCATTTGCCCTCAAGTGCATTATCCAGCGACCTCTGGAATACATTCAATGTTTTGGCATCAACTACCTCCTGTGGTAATGAATTCCACAGGCTCACCACACTTTGGTTGAAGAAATGTCTCCTCATCTCCATCCTATATGGTCTAACCCGAATCCTCAGACTGTGCCCCTTGATTCTGGACTCCTCTCCTGGACTCATGAAATATTCTCCCTGCATCTGCCTTGTCTAGTCCTGTTATAATTTTATTAGTCTCCATGAGATCACCCCTCATTCATCTGAACTCCAGCGAAAACAATCGTAACATAGTTGATGTCTCCTCAGACATCAGTCCTGCCATCAGCCTGGTAAACTTTGCTGCATTCCCTCAAGAGCAAGAACATCCTTCCTTAGAAAAGGAAACCAAAAATAACCAGAGTTCTAGGTGTAGCCTCACCAAGATCCTGTATAATTGCAACAACACAGCCCTGTTCCTCTACTCAAAACGTCTCGCAATGAAGGTCAACATACCATTTGCCTTCTTTACCGCTTGCTGCGCCTCCATGCTTACCTTCAGCAACTGGTGCAGAAGCACACCCAGGCTCCCCTTTCCAATTTATAGCCATTCAGGTAGAAATTCGCTTCTTGTTTCTGTTTCCGAAGTGAAGAACCTCACATTTATCCAAATTGTACTGCATCTGCCATTGATCTGCCCGCTCACCCATTCTATCCAGATTATGCTGATGGATCTCTGCATCCTCATCACCTGCCCAATATTGAAACTCACAGAGACTACCTAAAAGAAAGCCCTGAACTACATCCAAATTAAATTTCTCCCCAGCACAATTATCCATCACTCTGATCAGCAAAAACAATCCCCAACAAATCTAACATGACTGCATTCACAGCGATCATAAACTGTATAGTCCTTCAATACGAACTATATCAAACTGAGATTTGACAACTTCAACTCTTTGAAACTGATCTGTCCTACAATGGCACTTGCTGAAAACTAAACTAATATATGTACCTTGGAAGTGAGGTAAATACATAAGTGGATGGATGGAGGAAAAACTATAGATGCAGTTCAACATGCATAATGCCCAAACTGTAAAATAAAGCATATTTTGAGCTCAATTATCTGCATAATGATTGATCCAACAAAAGTAAGAGACAGGCTTTATTGTAGTATTTCAGGCCTTTGCTCTAGGCATTACCAAATAGACAGTTACATGACAGTGGTATCAACTTAAAAATTTGACAGAGAGAAAGCAAAGAAAAACAGAAGAGAGAAAATAAGAAAATGATAATAGTGGACTGCAGAAAATCTGGAGCAATAGTTTCCCATTCCTTAACATTTTAGGCTAATGTTTATTCTGTATCTGATCTATAACAAAACGTTAGCCAACCAATAACGCTAGTGCTGTTGTCAAAATCGATTCATTGTTTCACAAAACAAAACACCATAAAAATGTCAGTGTTGACATTTGCAATTCTTGTGGGAGCACAGAATAAATACTGCTCCTTAAGCAGAGATTTTCAGATTATATCTTGGACAGCTTTATTACAAATATGATTTGATGCAAAAACCTCATCCCTTCATAAATCAATAGAATTATAATTTTATATAGGGGAGATTACAGGTTTGGAGACACTTTCAAAAAAATCTTGGCAAGTTGTTACCATACACTTTGCAGATAGACACAGTGTGATGGAGGAAGTGAGTGTTTAAAATGGTGGATGCATTGCCAATCATGAATTGTTTTGTCATGGACAGTATCAAGCTTCTTCAGCATTGTTGGAGCTGTACTTATCCAGGATTAAGCAATATTCCATCACATTCCTGACTTATGCCTTATAGATGGTGCAAAGACTTCTGAAATCAGGTGATGAATACTGAGAATACCCAGTCTTTAGCTTAGACCTGCAGCCACAGTATTTTTGTGACTGATCCAGTTAAGTTTCTGGTCAATGGTAACCTCTTCATGATATTGAAGGTGGTGGAATTCAGTGATGCTAATATTGTTGTATGTCAAAGAGGTGGTGAGAGACATCCCTTCTTGGATATAGTCATTGCCTGATACTTGGATGGAATAAATGTGAGTTGCTTCTTTTCAGCCCAAGCCTCAATGTTGTCCAAAGTTGGCACAAAATATTTAATTATCCTCAGAGATGCAAATCATCTGCAAATATCTCTACTTCTGATCTTATGTTAGGTAGATGGTCATTGATGAAGCAACGAAAGATGGTTTGGCCTTCGCATTATGATGAGCAATTCAGCAGCAATGCCCTTGGGCCAAGGTGACCCAGCAATATCCTGGGATCAATAAACACTATCATCTTCCTTTGCATTAGATAGAACGCCAGCCAGTGGAAAGCTTTCCTTCAAATTCCCATCAACTTCACTTAACTGGGGCTCCTTCAGGCCACACTCACTCAAATGTGTCTGAATTGAACAGCGCATTCACCACATCTCTGAATTTCAAATGTGAATCTTCAAACGTGACCAGCCGTGATCTTATTGGGTGGTGGGGCAGGCCTGAGGGGCTGGTGGTCTGCTCCTGCTCCTATCTCTTATGTCCTTACGTTTTCTCCATGTTTGGACCAAAATTCTAATCACGTCTGATGCCTTGGAACTCTGACAGAATCCAAACTAAGCATCAGTGAGCAGGTTATTAGTTTGGAAGTATCAGTCAATTGAACCATCAGCAACTCCTGCCTTTATTTTATTGATCGAGCGTAGAAAAATTGGACAGTAATTGCCTGGATTGGATTTGTCCTACTTTTTGTGTAGACAAGATAGGACCATCCATATTGTGTGAGCTGAATCTTACCGAAAAATGGCAGTGTTGTTTTCGGCGACAAAATCTACGTGTTTCTCTCTAGAGAAACATGCAGGTTTTCTCTCCAGATCTTACGATACTTCCAAAAAAGTGTTGTTATTCAAGTGTTATATAACTTGTTATTCAAGAAGTCACTTATAGCTTGGATATAAATCGAATTCTGAGTCCCCTCATGACTAAAGAATCTGATGAGGTTTTATCATAGACATCTACAAACCTGCCAGTTCATATTATCATTGTTGGTATTTAGGGGAGTCCCCATAACTGTGCACCTCTGACCTTCTGTAGGTATGTTGAATGTTGCAAGTTTGCCCTACATGGCTCTTGAAGCATGCTGAACCAAATGCCAGTGCTTCTCCCTATATGGTTTGGTCAGCTGTAGTATTTTTCCAAAAAGCGGTAGCCTGCAATGCAAAGATTTTAAGGCTTTTTTCCTTTGTATTATATCTACTGAGCAAACTAAAGTTGTTTTACCCTGAGACAGTTCCCATAGCAGATCTGTTTGGAATTCTGTCGTCTTCCAAGTTGGAGAATGATATGCTCGTTTAATTTTCTGTTGGTTGGTCTCCATGTCGAGGAGGGTGATCAGGGAAGTTGTGTGGTTCAGGGGTGGTCAGAAACATAGTCACTCAGAAGTTAGAAGCAGTTTTAATTCTTCTAGCTTTTCCTGGATAATTATCTCTACAAGACTGTCAGAAGACTAATTTAAATTGGAGAATTGGGGGGTTCCCAGTGCAGGGCAATTGGCCAACTGAAGTTTGAGTTTCCCAGGTAATCCTTATATGGGAATTCCTTATATGGATACTCCTGGATATGACACCCCAAAGGTCAGAAGTTTTAGGTCCTTGAGATTTCAGAAAATCCAGAGTCAATGTTGAAGACTTCCAGGGACTCCCCCACCCCAACAAGGTATCACATATGACTAAATATCTCATTCGCACATTAGGAAGCAGTCTTCTAAAGGTTGTAGCACGTTGTTGGCACGGATAGAAGTAAGTTTTACTTAAGACATCCAAATCATGCAATGTTTGATCTAGATGATCAGGACATCTAAAAACTTGAAGCTCTTAACAATTTTTACTTCAAGCCCTGAATTGAGAAGTATTCCATTTCCCTACACTATTATCCCTCTCCTTGGTTAGTTAAAAATTCATTCTTTTTTAAAGTGTGATTTCTCCTCTGAAAAACACTAGTGGGCCACTGCGCATGCACTGATCTGTCAACACGGAGATTGGCATATGCGCAGTGGTCTCATATTGCCAGCTTTCAGATCACTGACGAACCCGATCACTGGCCAGTCCCGCAACCCCATCGTTGGCCTTCTCACCCCATCCACCCCCCTGATTGCTGGTCTTTTGGACCTCTCCGGACAAGCCCCAAGATCTCCCTCTCCACCACCCTCCCAGTTGATTATGCTGGAAATCTTTGATTGCAAAGACTCACAGAGGCTATGACATCCAGCAGGAAGCCTGCGATTTGGCCCCCACTGATGTCTCCCAGCTCACTGCATGGACTAAGAGAAACATCCCCTACATCTCCAAACCATTTAGTGTTTTTATGAATTTTGAATTATGAATTATGAATTTTGACTGATCCAAATATTCCTACTAATTTCTCATCATTACTTAATCTGCAGCTCAGCATCACGGCTGATATCAAGTAGGGTTTATGCTTTAATAGTATCATTCCACACAGATTTGGTCATGTAACAATCAGCCTGTATGCATCAGTTAACTCAACTGAGAAGACAATTCACTTTCATTAAAAGCAGGACTGGCTGGCAAGTTACATAGTCTAAAGACTGGGATCTTTCATCCACTAAAACAATGTAGCAATTTACTCCAAAGGATGCTGCCCCTACACAGAGAACTTGCATACAATGGGAATGATTCACAGCATATTTCTGCCTCCACAGTTCAGTATCTGCACAACACAATTAACTCTGATGGAACTGAATTTGAGCTACAGCTTGGAAGTGGAGGGCATTACAACATAGTTCATTTCCTGTTTCATTTTAATGTTTAATATTATAAATATAAAAGGAACCAGTTCAAAGTAAAAAAATTAAAAGATTTCAATAAGGGAACCAATTTGGGAGATAAATTCAGGTAAGGTAAAATTGATTTCCATTTTCTTCTAAGTTATTATTTAAATCTGAAGCCAAACCAAGGACAGAAGCCAAGGCAACACATAAAAAGTATTTTTATTTGCTGTAAAGAAAAAAGCAAATCTTTTTTAGAATATCATTTATAAATAGCTATCGGAATACTCTGTTACTTATTGGGGAGGCAGTGACAGAATGGTATTGTCACTGGACTAGTAAACCAGAGACCCAGCACAAGTTCCGGAGATCCAGGGTCAAATCCTGCCAAGATGATGAAATTTGAATTCAATAAAAACCTGGAATTAAAAGTCTGGATGACCATGACGCCATTGTCGATTATTGAAGAAAACCCATCTGGTTCACTAATGTCCTCAGGGAAGGAAAATCTACCATCCTTACCTGGTCTGGCCTACATGTGACTCCACAGCCACAGCAATATGGTTGACTCTCAACTGCTCTGAAATGGCTGAGCAAGCCACTCAATTGAAAAGATGACAAGAATGGGCAATAAATGCTGGCCAGCTAACGATATCCATGTCCCACAAATGAATAATACAAAACTGAAGTGCTACACAATAATCACACGAAGATGCAACAAAGACACCTATACCAGACTCTTATTCATAGATAGTTCAGCCTTTAATACTACTATTCCTATGAGATTTACATCCAAACTCCATGGCCCGATGCTCAGCTCCTCCCTTCGCAAGGGGATCCTGAACTTCCTAACCCACAAATCGCAGTAAGGATAGACAACATCTGCACCGTCATTCTCAACATCGGTGCTCCACAAGGCTATGTCCTCAGCCCCTTACTATATTCCTTATAAACCTTTGACTGTATGACCAAATTTCCCTCCAACATGATTTTCAAGTTTGCTGATGATACAGATGAGTCAGATCTCAAACAATGACAAGACAGAGTACAGGAAAGAGATAGTGAATCTGATGAACTGATGCGATGACAATAATCTCTCCCTTAGTGTCAACAAAACAAAGGAGATAGTCATCGGCTTTGGGGAACATAGTGGAGGGTATGCCCCTGGCTACATCAATGGGTATGAAGTAAAAATGGTTAAGAGCTTCAAGTTTTTAGATGTGCTGATCACTTTATTATTGCAAAGTCTGACAACCTCACCATTTGGTGGGTATGACATTATCTTGGCTGGTAAGCCAAGTAAGCCATCACAGAAGCAGCATAGGCTTCTGAATCTACAAAAAGAATTCTAAGAAACAAAACACATCAGATTCTGGAAAGAAAAAGCAGAATATGAAGGCAGGCTTTATCCCTGATAAGGGCAATTAGCTTGGAAAGAAAAAATTCTAACTTAAGACTTTTCCACTCATTAAAACATTTCATGTTCATAATTGTATATAAATTATTTTAAAGATGTAAAAAGACATCCACCTATAGTGCTCCAGAGCAAACTTCAATGCAGTTTTTATGAATGTTAGGAGGCAATCTTACCAAAACATTCTAAGTGCCGAACAAGTGTGAAAACAGAAGAGAACTGCACCTATTTTTGGGTATGCTCCTAGACGCAATCATATGTTCACTTAAGGAAAGAAGATGCAAAATATGATTCCCACCAGTAGGGGAAGCAGCAGAGCCAACTCTCACCATTTGGGAGAACAGGCAGAGCCCATTTACACCAATAGGGGAGTGGACAGAGTCAATTTTCACCAATAGGGAAAGTAGGTGGAGCCAGTTCTCAGAGTAGAGGAGTGGACAGAGCTGATTCTCGCTAGGAGGACGTGTGGGCTGAGCCATTTCTTGCCAGTAGGGGGAGTGGGCAGAACAGGGATCCTGTAAATGTGAGTTGTGAAACTTTAAGCGCTATATGAGCGTGAAAATGGGAGAGAATCTCGCCCAACCCTTGCAGCCCATTCATGCTACAAAGCCAACTGCAGATTGCTAGAGGATATTGAGTGCATGCACTATAATCTCAGTGCAGTGGAGAATTTTCAGCAGCTGGGAAAGCCAGAAGGGGCACAGAAACCCAAAATGGCTTTTCCCATTATGATTGCCCCCACCCTAAATACAGGTTTTTCCACTGTATCGTCTTAAGGATCCAGGGGCAGTGATCACGCCCAGACAGTGCCTTAGCAGAGTGAGCCAAGCCTTGGACATCATCAGTCATTTTTCAGACCTCTTGCTCTCTACTGCGACCACCGTTGCCACCATTGATTGGATTGCATGCATTGTTGGCACCATATCCTGTGACATTAGCCTGGTGAATTCCTCCAAATGATCTTGAAGTTGCAGGAAGGTTCTGGACACATTTATAGCAATGCTGGAATGAGATTTCCCAGAAGATCAGCACTTGCCATCGGGACACCAGGTTCCTGGGAGCCAGCAGTCCCCCAACTGTCAACTCATCTAGAATTTCACCTAGAATAGGAGGGAGCTAAAGAGTGAGTTAAGAAGAGCTAAAAGAGGACATGAGAAGACTTTGGCTGATAGAATCAAGGAGAATCCTAAAGCTTTCTTTGGACACGTTAAGAATATAAGATTGGTTAGGGCAAGATTAGGGCCAGTCAGAGACAGCAGTGGGAAGTTATGCGTGGAGCCTGAAGAGATCGGAGAGGCACTGAACAAATATTTCTCTTCGGTATTCACGCAGGGAGATGTAAATGTAGATGTGGAGAATACTGGGATACAGGGTTATAAACTGGATAGTATTGAAGTAGATAAGGAGGAGGTGTTAGATATTCTTGAGGGTTTGAAAATAGATAAGTCCCGTGGGCTGGATGGGATTTAC
Organism: Sphyrna mokarran; assembly: GCA_024679065.1. Classification (NCBI taxonomy): domain Eukaryota; kingdom Metazoa; phylum Chordata; class Chondrichthyes; order Carcharhiniformes; family Carcharhinidae; genus Sphyrna; species Sphyrna mokarran. Next base: position 6,176,514 of record JAGIQG010000027.1, on the reverse strand, counting down.
CCTAGGATTCTCTGGGAGGCAAGAGAGTGATTGAAGAGCCTTTGGCTCTGATCTTCAGGTTGTCGTTCGTTACAGGTATAGTGCCGGAAGACTGGAGGATAGCGAATGTGGTCCCATTGTTCAAGAAGGGGAATAGAGACTTTCCCGGGAATTATAGACCGGTGAGTCTTACTTCTGCTGTGGGCAAAGTTTTGGAAAGAATTATTAGGGATAGGATTTATACTCATTTAGAGAAAAATGAATTGATTGGGGATAGTCAGCATGGTTTTGTAAAGGGTAGGTCGTGCCTCACAAACCTTATTGAGTTTTTTGAAAAGGTGACCAAAGAAGTGGATAAGGGTAAGGCAGTTGATGTGATATACATGGACTTTAGTAAGGTGTTCGATAAGGTTCCCCATGGAAGGCTTCTGCAGAAAATGCAGATGTATGGGATTGAGGGTGATTTAGCTGATTGGATTAGGAATTGGCTAGCTGATAGAAGACAGAGAGTGGTGGTTGATGGGAATTATTCATCATGGAGTTCGGTTACAAGTGGTGTTCCTCAGGGATCTGTTTTGGGGCCTCTGCTGTTTGTAATTTTTATAAATGATCTGGATGAGGGTATAGAAGGATGGATTACTAAATTTGCTGATGACACCAAAGTTGGAGGAGTGGTAGATAGTGAAGAGGGGTGTTATAGTTTGTAGAGAGACTTGGACAAGTTGCAGAGCTGGGCCGAGAGGTGGCAAATGGAGTTTAATGTGGAGAAGTGTGAGGTAATTCACTTTGGCAGGAATAACAAATGTGTAGAGTATAGGTCTAATGGTAGGACTCTTAATAGTATTGACGAACAGAGGGATCTTGGTGTATATGTGCATAGATACCTGAAAGTTGGCAATCAAATCAATAAGGTTGTTAAGAAGGCATACGGAGTCTTGGCTTTTATTGGTAGGAGGATTGAATTTTGGAGCCGCAACGTCATGTTGCAACTGCACAAAACTCTGGTGCGGCCGCACTTGGAGTACTGTGTACAGTTGTGGTCGCCATATTATAAGAAGGATGTGGAGGCATTGGAGAGGGTGCAGAGGAGGTTTACCAGGATGTTGCCTGGTATGGAGGGAAGGTCTTATGAGGAGAGGCTGAGGGATTTGAGGTTGTTTTCATTAGAAAGAAGGCAGCTAAGAGGAGACCTTATTGAGGCATATAAGATGATCAGAGGATTAGACAGGGTGGACAGTGATAGCCTTTTTCCTCGGATGGAGAAAGCTAGCACGAGGGGACATAGCTTTAAATTAAGGGGTGGTAGTTATAGGACGGATGTCAGAGGTAGGTTCTTTACCCAGAGGGTGGTAAGGGTATGGAATGCCCTGCCTGCAGCAGTTGTAGATGCGCCAAGTTTGGGGGCGTTTAAGTGGTCAGTGGATAGGTTTATGGATGAAGAGAGAATGGTTTAGGTCAGAGGGTCATTGCTTTTTCTCAATTGGTCGGTGCAACATCGAGGGCCAAAAGGCCTGTTCTGCGCTGTAATGTTCTATGTTCTACCTCCACCCAATGTGCAGCAGCAACTGAGTAATGCTCATTAGGTGCCCTAGAATCTTGATCTAACATTTCCCACGAGGGGGTGAGATTAATGGATGTTACAAGTGAGAACAATGCTAAGAATTCAGTGTCGTCCCCAGATCTAACATTGTGCTCTGAGGTTGGAGGACAGGGTGCAACCAATGATGCTGCGGTCTCATCAGATGGTGATACTGGAAAACAAAGTACATAGGTTAGCTTTTGGGAACCTCAACAGTGTGGAGAATGTTAAACTCCTTGAAACATGGATGAATGTGCTTTGGACTCTCACTTGCTTAGGGAGTCCCAAATTCGCAGTTGACTACTGACTATTCCTTGTCCTTTCTTTGAAAGGGGTAAGGTTAAGGGTTCACATTATGAGTTTCCCTTCCTTGTTTGTGGATGTTTTATCCTTTGGGGACAAAAAAGGAGATTCTGACAAGTGGTCAGGTTGGTTTGAGAGCTAAACATCAGTGCCACGAGTGTAATCTGGGGCAAGGCTGTGAGGCATCACGATGGGTGTCGGAGGAGGGGGTGAGACTGATGGGAATCAGAGAGGGAGAATGGGGGTGGGAATTCTGAGGAAGGTGCTGTGGGCTCAGTCCTGGTTAGAAACTGACAGTGTTTATTGTAACATGGCTGTGGTTAGAATGTCCCAGAATAGAACAAGTGGATACTCACTCTTGCAGCTCGAAGAAAGTTGTTAGCTTTCTTCCTGCACTAAACAGCTATCCTCTGGTTCAGACTGTTGCAGCTGACACCCTCAGCATCTGCCTCCTTCGTTTCTGCCACTATGTTAGCAGTTAGTCTTCCATCTACCCTGGTGAACAGAATGGCTCTCCTCTTCTCGATGGTATCCACATCCAGGAAGAGCGGGCTGGTCTTCTTCCAGCCATGTGACTGTGGGGTGTGTAGGGGCGCTTTTAAGCTACTTCTGCCTGTTGCTCATTTTGGTGATTCCCGGCTCCAACTAATCAGTTGCCGTTGGAGTCGAGAATTTTTATATTTCTCAGAGGGGCCAAGCCAGCCCATAGACAGGGTGGCTTGTGAGCAGTAGGGCCAGCAAAAGCACGAGTCACTCTTGCTTTCCCACCGGTGAGAGTACAGTCTCAAAATGGCAGAATCAAGTCCATGGTCAAAAAAATGATAAAATTCCATCCAGAATTTTTTGATTCAAAGTTTAAAAGAATCATTATGGTCCAATTCACTTTGAATAGTTAAATCTAATTAAATGTTAAGAGTAAAGTTGCTGAAGATACTCAAATTTGATTAGTCGGCCACTGACAAAGATTTAGCAACTTTGGAGTCCAGTTTTCCAAAATGCAAGCAAGTTAAATTGCTGTGTAATATCAGTGATATATTATAGTAATTTTGCATACTCAAATTTTTAATTGTCAAAATCCAGCAACACTGCCATTTTTCAATACTGGCATTCAGAACCACAATACAAATAAAAATCAAGTGCCCTTAACAATGGTAAGAGTACCCTTTCCCAAAGTATTCTTGGCTCTTGTCTCCCATGACACTGCATTGCAGTCTCCTTCATTCTATTGTTCTCACTCTATCCTAATCAGGGAGCAGCCTTTTTTTCCTTCCAATTCACCATATTCTCCCCTCTCCATTTCAGAGGGGGTTTATTTCACATACACCCAACAATTTTAAACTATTAATATTTTTCCCCCAATTTGTCAACCACTGCTGTCCTTTACTGTTTCCTGTTGCTACTGCTTTACTTCACAATCCAGTTCTCCTGTAGTTGCTGAGCGTGATTTCCTAATCTTGTTAAACTATCATGAAGAGGTGAAGCGAAGTTTGATGTCCAAATAAAGCATTAGGAGAGAGGTGCTGGATGGCACATCAGGAAGATTTGAAATTCATGATTTTGATTTCTTGCTGCACCTGCGAACCAAGTTTGCCATTTGTATAATCTTGTTCAGGACATGCTTAACTTTCAACATCTGTTGAGAATTTGATTGAAAACCTTTAATCTTCATGCTTCCCCCTTCAGAAACTTCAAATCTATAATTTTGCAGTTCTCTTTTGCATACCTACACCAGCATTCAGGATGCCAATAAATCAATTTCAAGATATTAACCTGAGTTTTTATATCCTTCCATGAACCTACCCGATTCCATCAGAAATATTCTCCAAATCCCACCATTTTTCTGAAACTTAATTTTTGGTTTAATATTAATTTCATTGTTGATGGCAACTAATAAAGGAAAACCTTGGTCTGTCCAAAATGGCAAGAACACATAGGCATGCATCTACAAATCAGAGTAAAAGATTTAGGAAAAACAGGAACTAAACATGTATACCCCTTTCCAACTATTGTTCCGGAAAAAAAAGTAGCAGGACTCATTGAATAAATTTCCTGTTATATTGTTTATTACGCAATGAAGGAAAACACAACCCTTATAATTATAATTACTGAAGAATGATTCTCATTTTCAATTTACGTTTTAATGACAATTTAGCTGCAAAGCAGGTAAAACAATAGTGAATTTTAAAATTCTGCAGTAAAAAAATGGTGGAAATTATTTACTGGCAGAAACTGCAAAACTTCAAATTGCAGGAAATCAGGCCTTCATCAACCTTCAAGTGAAGTTTGACATATTCTGCTGTGAGTCATCAGTTTCTCAGGATACGCTGCGAGACCAACAGCTGCTGTCACTCCATAACAAGACAGAGGAAAGGAGAGGGGGTAGGGAAGGGTAAAAAGCAAGAACCACCATATAGTGGAAAAACTGCACAACTAGAATTTCACAGATTCCAAGTTTGAAATTTTGGTGGCAACTGCAATAAACATTTTACTCAAGCAACATAACTTATTGCTGCACAGCCATCAATGTACTTGTACCCAAATAAATTAATAGCCACAAATAAATTAATCAACATGGCCACAAACTAATGGCAATGAAACGTGAAATTTTACATTGCACACTAAGAGCGTCAACCAGAACTTCACCTGGTGCAAATTTTTCTAACCATTTAAATGAATGGCCAGATTTATTGTGACTAAATTTCAAGCACCCCATTGAAAACAGCAAGTTTGAAAAAATTCTCCTTTACAAAAGCCCCTAAAAGCTGTTCTTTCCCATTCAATGTCCTACAGCAATTAATTATCGAGGCAAGATTAATTAAAGTTCTTACAAAAAATATGTTTTTATGACTTGCACAGCAGAGACTGGAGGTGGATGGGAGAGAAATAGGAAAAAGACACAAATATGGAAGTTCAATTTCAAAATGGTGCCAATCCCTGTCTTAACCTATACTGCAAATTGTACTATTGTATTATTTAACCATTAACGTTCCAACATGGGCAGCACTATGGCACAGTGGTTAGCACTGCTGCCTTACAATGCCAGGAACCCAGTTTCAATTCCCAGCTTGGGTCATTGTATGGCATTTGCACATTCTCCCTGTGTCTGCGTGGGTTTCCTCCGGATGCTCCGGTTTTCTCCCACTATCCAAAAGAAGTGCTGTTTTAGGTGCACTAGCCAGGCTAAGTTCTCCTTCAGTGTACCCAAACAGGTGCCGGAATGTGGTGATTAAGGGATTTTCACAGTAACTTCATTGCAGTATTCATGCAAGTCGACCTGTGACTCTAATTAAATTTTAAAAAGTTTGTACAGAAGGGTACAATAATTTTTTTAAAATCATTGAAGAGAATCAAATTTCAATGACTACCCAGCACTGTTGCCCAATTCCTAGCTGCCCTTGTGCAGGTGACAGTGAAAGAGAATGGACTTATGGGGCAATAATTGGCCGGGTTGGATTTTTGTGTAGAGTACATACTTGGGAAAGTTTCCACCTTGTTGGATAGAATCCACTATGTTGAAGCTGTAGTGAAACAGCTTGTTTAGGGGGCTGTCAAGTACTAGAAAACAAGTCTTCAATACTGTCGCTGGAATACTGACAAGCCATAGCCTTTGCAGTATTCCGTGCCTTCAGCTGATTCTTGATATTATGTGGAATGGATTGAACTAACTGAAGACTGGCATCTGCAATGCTGCAGATCTCCAGGGAAAATCAAGATTTTTCATCCACTTGGCTCTTCTATCTTTAAGTTGTAACAATCCTTCAGCTTTATCTTTTGCATTGATTTGCTGGGCTCAAAGGGTTAGTTGTGGAGCTTTCTCCTCCAGTGAGCTGTTTAATTGTTCACCACCTTTCATGCCTGGATGTGGCAGGACTGCAGAGCTTAGATTTGATCCATTGGTTGTGAACTTGCTTAGCTCTATCACTGTTAATGGTGTTTAGCATACAAGTAGTCTTGTTCTGTAGCTTCACCAGATTGATATCTCATTTTTAGATATGCCTAATGCTGCTCCTGATATGCCCTCCTGCACTCTGTATTGAAGTAAGAAATCTCACAACATCAAGTTAAAGTCCAACAGGTTTATTTGGTAGCAAACACCACTAGCTTTCAGGCTCTGCCCTTTCATCAGGTGAGTGGGAAGTTCTGATCACAAACAGGACATATAAAAACACATACACAGTTTACAGAATACTGATTGGAATGTAAGTCTTTACAGTTAATCAAGTCTTAAAGGTGCAGACAGTGTGAGTGGAGATAACATTAAGCATCCACCACCAGCAGCCCACTGGTTATTGACCCCAGGGTTGATTCCCTGACTTGATGGTAATGGTAGAATGGGGGATGTACAGGGCCATGAGGTTGCAGACTTTGTTTGAATGAAATTCTGTTGATACTCACAATGCCCCATGGATGCCCTGTTGTAACAGATTTGTTCAAAATCTATTCCATTTAGCATGATGGTAGTGATGCACAATACAATGGAAAGTGAAGACGAGACTTTGCCTCCACAAGGACTACGCATGGTCATTCCTACCACTGCTGTCAATGATAGGAGCAACTGCAGGAGGTGGATTGATGAAGATGAGGTCAAGTATCTTTTCCCTCTTGTTGGGACTCCCTCACCACTTGCTGCTGACCCAGTCTAGCACCTGGGTCCTTCAGAACTAGATTAGCTCAATCAGTAGCAATTTTAATTCAATAAATAAAAATATCTGAAATTAAAAATCTAACAACAACCATAAAAGCATTACTGATTGTCAGAAAAACCCATCAGGTTCACCAATATCCTTCAGGAAAGTAAACCTGCCATCCTCGACTGATTTACAGGCAACTGCAGGCTGCAGCAATGGGACTGACTCTTAAATGCTCTCTGAAATGACCTAGAAAGCCACATAGCTGTTTTCAATGGCTACAATGAAAACAAGAAAGAAGTATAATTGGATGGACCACCTAGTGTCAACCTCTGCATTAAAAACAATAGCAAACTCAGCCCTGTCAATCCTGCAAAACCCTCCTTACTAATACCCATGAGCTTGTTGAGAGAGCTGTCTCACAGATGAGTCAAGCAATAATGTGATCTAGTCATACTGTTGGAATCATACCTTACATACAATGACCTAGTCACCATTCCTAGGTATGTACTGCCCCACCTGCAGGACCCAGCAAAGGGAACTTCATAGCTGTGTACATTCAGGAAAAGTGTTAAAGTTTATTTATTAGTGTCACAAGTAGGTTGACATTAACACTTCAATGAAGTTAGTTTGAAAATCCCCTAGGGAGTAGCCCTGAGAATCCCCAACTTCAGGGGAAAACATACTTGACCAATTTGCATGTAACAGATTCATTGTCTTTAATAGTATCAGGGGTAGGGATGATCAAGCCCTGTCTTCACATTAAGGATACCTTCTAATGTGTTATGGTAGAATCCCTACAGTGCAAAAGGAACTATCGGCCCATCACATTTGCACCGAATCTCTGAAGAAGCATCCCATCAAGGCCCACCTATCCCTCCCTAACCCTACAACCTCACATTTACCCACTAATCCCCCAACCTACATATTTTTGGGCAATAAGGGACAATTTAACATGACCAATCCACCTAACCTACACATATTTGGATTCTGGGAGGAAACCGGAGCATCCGGACAAAACCCACGCAGACATGGGGAGAATGTTTGTCTGGAGCTTGCGTAGTCACCCAAAACCAGAATTGAACCATAGTCCCTGGCGCTGTGGAGCTGCAGTGCTTTTTACTTTGCCACCATATGCCCACAAAGTGCTGACTGTGCCCGCATGACCACACTGCTAAATAGAATAGACTTCAAATAAATCAGCAACTCAAGATTGGGCATCAATGAGGTGCTGTGGGCCATCAGCAACAGGACAAATGTACTCAAATACAGTGCATAACCTCATGGCCTGCATAGCCTCCCTTCCATCATTAGTACGAAGCCAGGGGGTCACGCTTGGTTCAATGAAGAAAACAGGAGGGCATGCTTTTAGCAGCACCAGGCTACTAAACACATGGAATGGGATTTTACGGCCTCACTCATCCTGAAACTATAAAATCCTGCCTGAGGTGAAAGGAGTTTTCCATGATCCGCCCCTCGCCTAGTCCAATTCCTGTGACAGGTTGGATGGTTAAATTCCAGCAAAGGTGTCAATCTGGTGAGTGAAGCTACAACACAGGATTACCTGCATGCCAAACAACATAAGCAGCAAATATTAGAGCTAAGCGAGTCCACCTCAATCTCTTGTACACAAGAAACAGGACAAATCCAACCTGGTCAATTACTGCCCACAAGTCTATTCTTGATCATCAATAAGGTGATTAAACGAGTCATCAACAATGCTATCAAGTGTCAGATTCTCAGCTGCTCATTGGCACTCAGTTTGGGTTCCACCGGGTCACTCAGTTCTTTTCCTTATTATCAGCCTTGATTCAAACCTGAACAAAAGAAGCTGAACTCCGGAGGTGAGGTGACAGTGACTCCCCTTGATATCAAGGCAGCACTGGACCAAGTATGGCAGCAAGCTAGCAAAACTGGAGGCAATAGCTATCAGGAGGAAATCCTCTGCAGGTTGAAGTCCTACCTGGTACAAAAGAAGATGGTTAAGTTGAAGGTCAAGCATTTCAGTTCCTTGACATCACTGCAGGAGTTCCTCAGGATGATGTCCTCGGGCCAACGATCTTCAGTTGCTTCATCAGTGGCCTTCCTTCCATCATAAGGTCAGGAGTGGGGATGTTTTCTCATGATTACACAAATGTTCCGCATTATTCACAACTGCTCAGATACTGAAGCCTTCTAAATGCAACAAGATCTGGAAAAATTGCAGGCTTGAGCTGATATATAGCCAGGATGAACAACAGACTTCCATCTCCAATATGAAAGAAACTAACCACCGCCTCTGAACATTCAATGACCTTACGATCACTGAAACCGCCTAAAATCAACATCCTGATACTGAGGACAAGGATGGCAGATACATAGGATACCATCATTTAGAAGTTCTCATCCAAGTCATTCACCGTCCTGATTTGGAAATATATTATCGTCCCTGGGTCAAAATCCTGGAACTCTCCTCAACAGCAATGTGGGTGTACCTACACCACATGAACTGCAGTGGTCCAAGAAGGCAACTCAACACCATTGCACAGACTATTAGGGATGGATGATAAATACAAGGCTTGCCATTGAAACCCCTGAATGAATTTTTAAAATGAGCAATTGCAGGGGAAGTCCTTGGTTGAGAAAACAGAGAGACATATCAGGAGTGCTGGTTTTGTAGACTGCATCATCAGAACTGATTTGACAACATAAATGGAGAGACTGGAAACATATAATAGAATCTTTAAAGGAAACAGTGTGTGAGGAAGTCAAGGTAGCTATAAATATCATTAAAGTCAAAGTAAGTATTCGTTAATTGTTTCAATTTCTAAGGCAAATCAAAGAAAGGATGGAACAATCTAGAAATGGACAATATCAAGGTGAAAGAAGGAGGAGGAAAATGAAAGCAAAATTCATGAAAGTTCTCCGTTCAGGCTATGAATAGGAAACAGCGCCAATTTAGTCAGCAAAATACCAGCAAAAGAGGCATGTGATCATATTGAATAGGATGGAAAATTCCACAATGCCACAAAAAGGCAGACATAGGTAGGACTTCTATTTGGAGTAAGCGAATGGAATGGATCAATGTGAGAACAAGTTCACCCAGGTAGACGGGAATGGTTGAGCTTCCAGTCAAGAAATAAAACAAAAGGTCGCATATCATCATGATGGAAGATGGGAGCGCAGAGAGATCGGGCATCATTTCTGAAGTAAACATGTACTCGAGTGGAAGCTGTATTCTTCGAGATTGCATGGTTTGTAATACAAACATGTAAACTTGATCAGCATTTCAGTTGGACTCCTCGTCCAAACTGCTTCAATTTGTTACATACCTCTACAATTCACTACTTTGATGGATGATTCATTCATTCATTAGACTCCAAGAGTCAACTGGCTTCTCGATCAACAAGTCAAAAAAAATACATGGTACAATCTTGTCCTTAGCAGGAATTTCAAATGTTCCTTTTAATAAGAGCCATAGTTTTATCTGACTTATCAATTTAAAAAGGGATCCATATCCAACTCAATTGCAATGATGGTATTGAAGGCAAAAACTTTAATACTACAACGTTAGGCTTTAAAAAAGTGCTAAATGCATTCATGATTCTAAAAAATAAATGCATCCTGGATTTTATTTTTTAAAAAATAAAATCACAAATTAGGTGAACAAGTCCATGATTTTTATGATAACAAATTGTATAATGTTCAAAAACATGGAAACTATCAACACGGCAATCTGATAGAGCTCTGAACACTTGCCACACAAATCATTCCAGTCAACAAAACTTCTGGGCCAACGTTTCATCATGGTCATCAAAGCATGACTGATTTATTTAATCTATTTTCCGTACACTTCTGTCACAAAAGTAACAATCAGGAAGAAAAGAACAAGCAAGCACACCATAAAGAGACAGGATAAAAGAAATGACAGAACATGCATGTAAAAGGGAACGTAGAAATTCACAAATATTTTTTGAACAGTAAGCAAAGATATTGGAGTATGACAAGAGCATATGATTGCAGATATTTCAAAAGAGGCAACTTGGGAATACAACACAAAAAGTAAAATGTTACCCAAAAAAGAGAAGTAAGGCAACCAAGATGATAAGACAAAAAGACAGCACTGAGGTAAACAGATGAAGGCAACTTGTCGACAAACAAATGAAAATGCAGTTCCCACTCTAGCTATATCAACACAACATAGCAGCTGAATTCTGCATGTGACAAATTATATTATCCAATGATAATATACACTTTAGTAATTTAAGATATCTAAGGAACAACAAAAGGGATAAAAAAACTATATGGAACACATTTATTAATACTTTCTTTTAAATAATATAAATCTAATAAATAACATTTGAAATTTTCATCTGTAACCAGACAATACTGGGTTTTAGCAGACCCAGACACCTCTGTAATGGACTTTGAGAATAATTTTTACCATATGGGGATATTGGCCAGACAGACCAATAGAACTTCAAAGACTTAAGAAATGAAGTCATCTTTGACATTATCTACATCCATGCACAGCTAATAGTATATACTAGAGATTCTGTACACAAAGCACACAATGTTATCAACATAATATACCTGCAGCTATTTAAAAAGTCAGCTTTACACTTATACGTACAAGATCTCCACAGATATAATTCACTGTACAACTCTGGTTATTTATTCAGAATATATAACTTTGCTTATTTTGCAGACAGCATTGATCTGAAGATTTGCATTTTATTGCACTGAGATTGATAGTGATTTGGCTGTATGGATTCAGAATTGGTTTGCCTATAAAACTCAGAGTATTGGAGGAACCATTTCTTTCTGACTAGAGGTCCGTGGCTACTGGTATTCCACAGGAATCTGTACTGGGACCACTGCTTTTTATGATATATATAAATGACTTGGATGAAAGCATAGATGAGTGGAGTAGTAAGTTTGCAGATGACACAAATATAGGTAGAGTTATCAATAGTGTAGTGTAAAAGTGTCAAAGGATACAGATAGAATTTAATCCAGACAAGTGTGAAATGCTGCACATTGGAAAATCAAATGTTAAGGATAAGTATACAGTTAATGGCAGGACCCTGAACAGCATTGATATACTGAACAGCAAAGATATGAATCTTTGTCCGTAGCTCCCTGAAAATGGCCATACGTATAGATAAGATGGTAAAGATGACATGAGGCATGCTTGCCTTTATTGGTCAGGGCAGTGAATACAAGCGACAGGATGCCACGTTGCAGCTTTATAAAACTTTAGTTGAGCTGCACTTAAAAGTACTGTGTTCAATTCTGGTCGCCACATTACAGGAAGGCTTTGGAGAGGGTGCAGAAGAGGTTTACCAGGATGTTGCCTGGATTAGAGAGTATGAGCTATAAGCAAAGACTGGACAAACAAGCATTGTTTTCTTTGGAGGGGCACAGGCTGGGGGGAAACCTGACAAAAGTCTATAAAAGTAGAAGCATCGATAAGGTTGACAGTCAGAATCTTTTTCCTAGAGTTGAAATGTCTAGTACAAGAAGAGATGCTCTTAAAGTGAGATAGGGAATGTTCAAAGGAGGTATGGGGGCAATTTTTTTTTTAAACACAGAGTCGTAGGTGTCTGGAACAGGCTGCCAGGGTGATGATTGAGACAAATATAATAGGTGTTTTTTAGATAAATGTATGAATATGCAAGGAAAAGAGGGATATGGACCAAGGGCAGAAGGGATCGGTTTAAAGTGGCATCATGCTTGGCACAACATTGCGAGCCGAAGAGACTGTTCCTGTGCTGTACTGTACTATAACCTATTTAGCAGCCACATCGGGTGCTACAGAAAAAAATTTAAGGCTCTAAATGGGAACTACAAAGTTTCATAGATTACTAGCACAAGTGAGTCAACAATTTATCACTAGAAATGGCGCAGGTAGCATGGCAAACTGACATTATCAACATAATGTGGCAACAAAGGACACAGTTTTAATTCCCCAACACTAGGCTCATTACTAGGATAGGACAATGGTTAAAAAATATTAATGCCTAGCCATTTTTGAACACCTCACAAAGACAATTCTAATCTGTAAAATTTGGAGCAGGTGATTACTCATCCTCTAAGTGAAACTCATGTTTAACTAATTTGGAAGTTTTTTGAGGAGCTAACAGAGCAATTTATTAAGGGCAATGCAGCTGATATGGGTGTATGTGGATTTTCTCACAACAAGCTTGATCATTGAATAAACGGTACTTACTTCGATAAGAAATTGGCAGAGTGACAGAGAATAGCACAGTGATAACTGGTTATTTTCTAAATTGGAGTAAGGTTTGTAATGGAGTTCCATCAGGGACCAGTATTGGAACCCTTCCTGATACAGATTAATGACCTAGGCTATGATGTTCAGGGCATGATTTCAAAATTTGCAGATGATACAAAGATTGGAAATGTTGCCAACTGTGATGAAGATAGTTTTGAAAATCAAAAGGACAAACATGTTGGTGGATTGGGCAGACAAGTGGCAGATGAGGGTACCATATGGAGAACTGAGAAGTGGCAGGAAGAATGTGGAGAGACAGTGCAAAATAAAAAGGGAAACACAAACGGAGCTGCAGGAAAAGAGGGACACTGGTGTACATGTACAGTATTGAAGATGGCAGGATATGTTGAATGAGCAGTTAATGAAGCATATAGTATCTTAGACTTTATCAATAAGGGCACTGAGTACATGAGGAAGGAGATCATGTTGATCTTGTACAAAACACTAGTTAGGCCTCATCTGGAGTACTGCATCCACTTCTGGGCACTATACCGAAGACAAGATGTGAAGGTATTGACAAAGTACGGGGGAGTTCACAAGAATGATTCGGGGCATAAAGATTTGTAGCTATGCTGACAGATTGGAGAGATTCGGATTGTTTTCCAGAGAGAAAATAATATGAAGAGAAAGTCTGATAGAGGTATTCAAAATCCTGAGGGGTATGGACAAGATAAATAGTGAGAGACTGTACCCACTCAAGGTAGCATCAAGAATTAGTGAGTACAGATTCAAAATACTTGGCATAAGTAGTAATGCGAGGAAATAACCTTTCACTGAGGGTAGTTGGATTTTGAAACTAATTTCCTGAGAAGATGGTGGAGGTTCAATCAGGGATTCAAAAGGATAGCTGTGTGAAAAGAAAGAATGTGTAAGGTCACAGGGACAAGGCAGGGAAGTGGGACAGATAGAATGCTCTTTTAGAGAGCCAGTACAGACTCAATAGGCCGAATGTCTCGTATCATATTGCAACAATTCTGTGATTCTTAAGTAAAACTTAAGAGTCCTCAGACAAAAACATTCACAATTACAGGAAATTCAAGGATCCAAATGTTACTTATCTGGGGCAAACAGATGCACTCTTCATAAGAAATGCTGACACAAGTGCAAGGCATCGGAAAACACTTCAAACAAGTCATATGCATCGTCATTTACAATATAATCAATTCTAGTGAAGAAGAATATATTGACTGCAGTTTATGCAACTGTCATTATTACATTTTTCAGTTAGGTAGATTTCATTTATGTTATAAGAGTTTGCTTTCTAGCTTCTGACTCAGGCAAGTGATTCTTAATCCCACAGTACATGGTTAAATTTACTTAACAGATCCACATACACTAATTAGGTACAAAGCAAAAGGCAAAACAATTTTCACAAACAGTTTTCAGTGAGAAAATACAAATCATTTATATTTATAAAACCAAAACCCCTTCCTCTAAAAAAAATTACAAAGTAAATAATGAACATTTTTAATACTTTAGACCAATTGCATGGTCTCAAAACATTAATCTCAAATGAAATGACTTGCATTTGGCTAAATTCTTCAAGATTAAGAAACAATGTATATAGTATATTCCTTTTGAGGCCTTTACATGAATCAGTGAAAACTCCTGCATACTCACAGAATTTCAAAGTTTATAACTCATATTACAACAATTTGAATTAACTATATTGTGAACTAATATTTCTAGTATATAGCAATTGAAGAGTGCTGATTCCTGTCACCAAACACGTGGTTTTGTTTTCTGCTCTTTTAACTCTGAATACAGAGAAAAGGGGGAACAAGAAAAGGCTTGAACTCCGATCTAGCGCCTATTACAAAGCAGCATTGTTCTGAGAGAAAAGCACTAGTGATTTTAAATAACTTGACATGGCTGCGCTTGCTCCCACTCATAACCAGAAAACGTTACTACCATAATGAAATCATTAAAACAAAATATTACACAGCAACACATTTTAAAACAAGAATGCAAATGCCAAAGGAAGAATTTAAAGCTAGACAGGACCTATAATGTTGGCGATATTCTACGTAATGCAATGTCAGAGCCTCACAATCAATTTGCCCTTATTTTTTCTGCTCATGTTCTACTTCAAAGGCCTTGCGTTCCTGTACGTTAATCCTCTTAGTCACAAATGCATTATAATTAAAAGGAAATACTGCAGCCTCAATTTAGACTATGCAGACAGCGCTGTCAGGGCAGTGTTCCCACTTAATACTTACTTGTGCCTCCACGTAGGGTGGAATTCCAACGAGACAGAAAGCCACGCCATTCATCTGTGAGATGGTGCGCCTCCGAGTTCTCAGAGTGTTTTCAAAAGCCTCACAATCTATATCCCAGCCTAGCTCTTAACTTACCGTTAGCAGCCTCCCCCCTCCCCAGACTAAAGCTGCCTATCTGCTCTGCGGAAGAGCATGCATTGGTCTTCTAATTATCATCCTGTCCACAGCCAGAGGGGAAAGCAGAATCAACTTCCAGTACTCTGCACCAGGGAACTGTCAGAGCATTACAATGGACACAGTAAAATATTAAATACATTTGGAAATAAACCAAACTTGTAGAGTAACAAGTTACTATTCTTTTCCCTGTTAGGCTTCCTTTTACACAAAGCAGTGATGTTGATTGATCTATTTTTCCTAAATCAGATCAAAAACATTACAGCTGTGATTTAAATGGCAGTCTAGAACGGGGAAAAGGAGGAGGCTCCCTGCCAGTAAACATTCCAACTGACAGGGGAAGCATGTGACGGAAACGCTGGAACAGCACATGGACTACAGACTGCACCCAAATCCTGTCTGCACAATATGAAAAGAGAATGCAGGCAGTCAAACAGAAAACAACTATATTAAAATCATGTCACCTCAAAAAGATTCATATTCAACACTGGAGCCTTAAACTGCTGAATTTGCCACTGATGAAATTTTATGACTAGAAGTAACAGAAAACTTAAGGAACAAAACTTGCCAAAAGAGCTTTTCTTTTATGGAAACAGAAAGTTATTAATAATCTTTATCGAAATTATTTCAACAAATCTTTGTATAATATATAGGAAACAATTTTACCTAGTTAGCCACTATCTGATCTGGGAGTCATTTGCGAATCACACAATCTCATGGCAGGCAGCCGGACTTCATCAGGAACCTTTCAATACGTGCCCAATGGGCTGCTGGGGAGCCTGTAATAACAGATGCTGATGGAAAAATGGCATCAGATAGTTTGCTAGTGTCATATTTAAAATCCAGTCTGCTGCCTTCATAAAGAGCAGGGGAAGGGATGTTGCAGAAGTGAGGATGTGGAGAAATGGCTACAGTGAGAGAAAGGTACCATGTTTCATGATGCCTCTCTTGACTTGCTCCTGCAACAGCAAGCAAACAGAGAGGGAGGGAATTTTGTTCCTATTAAGCAAGAGGAACAGGCTCATAAGCCTAATGAAGGGGTAACAAGGAAGTCAGCAGCCGTAAGTTAGTTGCACCAATATAGATACAGTGCAAGAACCAATCCAATGACCTTGTAGTCAGGCAAGGTGAGTGGCTTACATGACAAGATGTAGAGATTTAAGATAGCCATGCTGATCTTAAATAACATTCAAAACATGAGGCAAGGTGATCAAACCAGGCAAAGGAGTGGCCAAGGACCACCACGCACAATGAACTGCAGAGCAGCCTCGCATCGGAGGACCATGGTAAGTCAAGGACGCTCATTGTTGTGATGCGGAGGTGGAGGGAAGATGGACATCACAGTCTGATAAGCACTGCTGAACCATGAGACCATGTGACAATCCTCATTTCTGTAGCTGTAGAAGAAACACATTCAATCTATGGAGAAGATGATGCACAGGAGATGGTATTCCCTTCACTATTGAAGTCACGCAGATGGAGGAGGACATGGAGGTTGGTTGGGTAGCAGTAAGTCAGCCCGTCAGGAGGCAAGTGAGATGTGAAGTTGAGTTTGAGGAAAGCAATGGTCACATGCGCCAAACCTTGTGACTGACAAGTTTTAGCATTGGTGCCTCTGAGGCCATGCCCACAGGACACTCAAGATCAAGAACAGGAAAATGATTTAGATGGTTGCATTCTTGCCACTCCCTTTAAGCTATTGGTGGGTATGATGCCACCAATGGCAACTGAACTATGTAAGGAGTGGAGCAACCACCTGAGGAAACAGAATTTCATCAGCCCAGCGCAACCTCCACCAGCACAGATTCTCAAATCAATGGGCACTGGCATGCATTAATGGGTGGTACCAGCTGGTGAATAAACCACAGAAGTACAGGAATATATGGCAGAGACAGTGAGAGTTCCTGCCAGTCCCTATTGGAATATTAAGGAAAGGCCTAAAAACTTCCAAAAGTTGCTAGGTCTTGGCAGTCACTATTGATATAGAATGTACTGGAAAACAATATGAAATGTGTGGACGTCATTTAGATTTCCAGAGGGTGTTTGTTCCCACATGTGTATGATGGAGAAATCTACCAATGGCCATGAGTGAAATACGAGTGTATCGTCACTAAAAGAGTGGCATTTCTCACGGAGGGCCACATACAGCAGACCAAGTGGTTCAAGGAGTATGCACCGACCACCACAAAATTCTGAACATTATTGAACACTGGCTGGGCAAGGTGGCCAGAGATGCACAGGCCCATTGCCAAATAAGCAGCAGTATGCTGATGGAACTTGAAAGAATAATGATGATGTTTGACCGAGCACAATGAAGACAGAGTTTCAGCTCCTTTGAGGGAAAGATGAACAATCATGAAGCCCAAAGAACAATGGCTGTACTCAAGAGCGCAGTCTGAGCCCAGCTCTTCTAAAGCTTAGCCGCACAATGGCCTTACATTATTGACACCTCAAACACCCAGAGCAGCAAGGCCAGGAGCCAGCCATCACATCAGCTGTAGGTGATTCAATAGCCAGAAGAACATCCAGAAATTTTCATAGAAAGGGAAGTACTGTCACTGATGATATTTATTTCTTGAATACCTCCATGTCAGGAAAAATGCAGATGAAGTCATTGCCATAGTAATTGACAGCTATAGAATTGGTCATCAGGTCTTAACAACTGTACCCCTCATTCTCCTTGGACGTGAAAGAAACCCACATAATGTAGTCATCTGTCTTCAAAGAACCTCCTTTCTGATTGGTCAACTTGTACTGTTAGGAAATAGAGACAGTTAAGTAATTTATATTTGTTTTTGTGAAGTTTAATTTGAGTATATGTATTCTTATGGAAAGAAATGGTCAATAACTTCAGTTTAGCTTCATGTTAAAAATGCCTACTCCTGCTTCTAGTTTCTACATTTCTATGTCTTTGGGTTTAATTTCACTTTAAACTTTGCCTGCATTGTAATGAAGGTTTTATAATTACAGGGTATAAAAAGACTGTTGCTTAGCAACCAGAGACTTGTATTGAAAATTTATGAGCTTCAATTTGGAACCAGACAACCCTGAGACAAGAAACATTCCACAAAAACTGCTGGAACTAACAGAGCAATTCACAAGAACAGACTACTAGTTCCAAGCTTAAGAGCAGGAAGTTCTAGAAATTGAGAAATGGGACACAGCGGAAACTCCTAGGAAAGCTGTCAAAGAAGTCAAAGAGTATTAAAGTAAGGAGCAGAGAGAGGTATCCAGTTAAAATCAAGGCTGCAATGTACAGATTTGGAGTTATCAGCTAGCAACAAGCCAGACATCTGTGGTGATCCTAAGGTTGGTGACACCTTAGTACAGTCTGTGAGGCAGTGATTTTCTTTTGGTGCGGCTGGGTACCTGAGAGATTGCATGAAAGCTTGAATGCATGTAGCAATCCAGGGCACAGGAACACTGCTGAAATCCTGAAGTTGGATCCTACATGAAAGCATCTGAGAGACTGTTCTTTGGGAGAAAATTCGAAGGCATATCCTTCAACAGCTGATACTCAAAATCCTCGTTTGAAAGTCAGAGTTCCAGTGAGGCCAGTTGGCTCAGTGTGACAAGCATCTGGGGGTATTTGATGAGAAATCCATAGTTGTTGTTTTAGGTGGTACCTATCACTTAGTTTCAGAGTGTGGTGTATTTACCTATTGGTTCACAGAAGACAGTGTTCTTATTGAGAACATTAGAGTATAAGACACATTTTTTAATTGTGTTATCCTTACAAATCTGTATACATCTGTAAAAGTAAAGCTGGCGTGAAGGAGTGGCAAAGAACAAAGAAAATTACAGTACAGGAACAGGCCCTTCGGCCTCCAAGCCTGCATCAACCATGCTGCCCGATGTAACTAAAACCCCCTACGCTTCCAGGACCCCATATCCCTCTATTTCCATCTCATTCACATACTTATCAAGATCCCTCTTAAAAATCACTACCATATCCGCTTCCACTACCTTCCCTGACAACAAGGTTCTAGGCATCCACTACTAGCAGGCTTGGATCATTGTCTGTGTGGAGTTTGCACATTCTCCTTGTGTCTGCATGGATGTCCTTCAGGTACTCCGGTTTCCTCCCACAGTCCAAAGATGTGCCGGTTAGGTTGATTGGCCATGCTAAAAGATTGTCCCTTAGTGTCCTGAGATGCATAGGTTAGAGGGATTAGTGGGTAAAATATGTAAAGAAATGAGGGTAGGGCCTGAGTGGGATTGTATTCAGTGTTCACTCGATGGGCCGAAGGGCCTCTTTCTGCACAGTAGGATTCTATAATTTGATTTTTTTTTGTGTAAAAAAAATCTGTCTCTTACGGCTCTTTTAAAACTTGCCCCTCGCACCTTAAACCTATGCCCCCTAGTAATTGACTCTTCCAGCCTGGGAAAAAGCTTCTAACTGTCCACTCTGTCCATGTCTCTCATAATCTTGTAACTTCTATCAGGTCTCTTCTTAACCTCCGTCATGTATTATAGTTAATATTTACTCACTCCATGTTCTTTTGTTGAAGTTCATTGGCAGTCCTGCAACCCTATGTTCACAAATAAAAACTAAAAATGAGGAACTGTCAAGCTGGGTTCTATCAGGGATCTGATTTCGCCAGTAGTATCAGCTGGGATCAAAGCAGTACTGATCACAGCAGACCACCATGATACCACAAATTCTTGATGGGGATATTATAGAATTCTCAGATTTAAGCATCAGAAACACATTTTCAAAAGCCCAATCATTTGTTTGATGGTGGCCCTTTTAGTTACATGACAGTTGTTGAATTTTTCCTCTGTCTTTGTGTTGGGGTTCCACACAGGTAGAAGTTGCCATGTCTTTGCTTCAACATACAGGATTCTCCACAAAGAGATTCAAATGGACTCAAAAGTTCAGGACCTGGAATGATCTCAAGTTAATAAGTCACAGCAGCTTTCCAGAAACTTTACACATACCTAGAGGAGCTTTCCCACTAACAAATTACCTTTGGATGCTCCAACAAAACCTTGATAGCCACATATAGATAGTCCTGCTCCTGAAGGAATCCTGTCATGATCCCAAATCCAATCATCCTCTTTAGCTGATTGGCCTCATCAGTAAGAAAACTTGATGCATTCTCCTCCCCTTTGGAACAAAGCATCCACTCAGCTACATGATGCGGCAATTGAACACTGAGATATTTCATAAATGTCTCCCACCAATCCCTAAAATAGTCTCATTCACTGTAATGGACAATGAGTAGCTACCACTTTCAATGGCCTCAGTCCTCCAGCATTCTACATTGGTCAGCATCCACCAGGATAGATGCATTATTCAAAAGAATTGTGCTTCAAAATTTCCAGGCAGCATGGTAGAACAGTAATTAGCACTGCTGCCTCACAGCACCAGGGACCTGGGTTCAATTCCGGCCTTGGGTCACTGTCAGTGCGGAGTTTGCACTTTCTCCCTTGTCTGCACGTATTTCCTCCGGAAGCTCCAGTTTTCTCTCTCAGTCCAAATATGTACAGCTTGGGTTGATTGGCAATGTTAAACTGATTTCAGTATCAGGCAGATTAGCAGGGTAGATGTGTGGGGTTACAGAATTAGGGCCTGGGTAGGATTGTGGTCAGTGCAGGTTCAATGGGCCAAATGACCTCATTCTGTACTGTAAGAATTCTATGCTTCTACATGTTAGGATACCAGAGCAGAAACCTCAGAGTATGTTACGAAGCCTAGACCCCAACAGTTTCAAAACTATTTAACATTACAGTTTAAATTACAGCAAATGAGTTAGCTTAACCTTTACCAAATGAAATAATGAAACATAAGATACAATTCTCAACTATCTCTATTAGTTCCAATTTAAGCAATATTCCTTTTGTAGACCTACTTCTCTTCAAAGCCAATTAGTAAACAACTACAGGCTTACGTACTTTTATTTGTTAACAATCCTAGAGTCTTTCAATATCTCTGGAGCAAGAGATCTCTTGCTTCTTTCAGAACCAAGCACAAACTCCTTGCTATTCCCTGTAAATTCAGCCCCTCTCATTAATACAAGACTCTGTCTCTTGTCAATCAACCTAATTAAATTCTACTCTGAAACCCCAGGGGAAAAAGCAAAATAAAAACAATGCAGTAACTCAATTTAAAACAAACACATCCCTAGCTAATATCAATCATTAGTCTGTATTCTCAGTATTTGACCTGTCTGGTGCAGACAAATTGCCACCACATAAACCGAGCTAAATTCTGAACTTACCCCTCACTGGAAACATGATTTTAAAAATGCATTTATTAAAGATACAGTCTCGTCACACAAAGCTGAGCTTTTATCTGAGCTGGATAATGCCTTCTTTGAACGTTAGCATATCTTACTGTCCCATGGCCTTTCCTTATCCAATAAGAATCTTGCCATTACCCATCTCTGCCCACTCTCTCTCTCCCAAATCTTCTCATTGCAAGTGTCAGAACTCTTTTGGAATCTTCACTGCACAATGGTTCTTACCCTCTTCGTTGTGCCTGTACTTGCTCCTGGGGAACCCAGGAAAATCCTTCCTCTAACAGTTCCGGTCTCTGACTATACATTCCGTAAACTCTCTAAAGATCACAGCTTTCAATTCTGGGCCATCTGCCTTTTTGTAAAAACCGCAGACTCAATTGCTGCTAATTTTAGTTAACACTGCTCGTGAACCCATCAGATTCTTTCTGGTTGAATCATAACTTTGTATGGCTCCTGCTCTGCCCAAGACCACAAGAAACTATAAAAGGTCATGAACGTAGCCCAATCCATCATGCAAATCAGCCTCCCATCCATTGACTTTGTCTACATTTCCTGCTGTCTTGACAAAGCAGCCACCATAATTAAGGAGTCACGCATCCTGGACATTCTCTCTTCCACCTTCTTTCGTCAAAAAGAGATACAAAACTCTGAAGTCATGTCCCAATCTAATTCTTCCCTCCTACCATCAGACTTTTGAATGGACCTATGTTGCATCAAGTTGATCTTTCTATAACCCAAGTTATGACTGTAACACTACATTATGCACTCTTTTCTTTCCTTCCCTTAGTATGGTATGCTTTATCTGTATAGTACACAAGAAACAAAACTCCTCAAGTATGCTAATACATGTGATAATAATAAATCAAATTAAATCAAACCAAACCCTTACCTCTCTTACGAAGACAAGATGCTGCCACTCTCTGTAACCAGTATACCCCATGGAAGATGGTTAAAATCATAGTGGTCAATGACTGCTTACATAATCTCAAAGGGCTGACTATCACCAGCTTGCACAGTCCCAGTTTTGTTGCTCAGCCTCCCCAGGGCCAGGAAATTTGATTGGCAGCAAGAGGACATCTATTGCAACATGTTCGCCTCGCACTTCACTGTTCTCTTCCACCCCCGAAGCCCTTTTGTCAAAGAGCTGGTAACATACTAATGTTACACATATGTTTCTGAATAATGAATTATGATGAAAGAGCAACCAAAATACTTCAATTCTATCTTCGCTGGTAGTACACTGGGATTCAAAATAGTCTATTGCAGAACTTCATAGGGTGAAATTTAATGCCCCCCCCCGCCTTTCAGTTGGTTTGAAGGGAGTTAGGTGTCTGAGGACCTGGTCATCTTCCTGCTTCTTCTCCAATTAAATCTGGAAAAGAAAAGCCTGTGGCTGGCCTTCCAACCCACTGCTAATTGAGCCCTTAAATAGCAATCAACACCCACTCGAGAGTCACTTCCACCACCAATGTGAATCAACCAGCAACAGGGAAATAAAGAACAGTAGGGACAAGAGCAGGCCCTTCAGCCCACCAAGTCTGTACTGATAAAAATGCCTCTCTAATCTAATATTTTCTTGCCTCTACATGGTTCATGTCCCTCTATATTCTGCCATTCACTTATCAATTCAGATGACAGTTGAACGTTGTTATAGAATTTGTTGCTGCCAACACTTCAGCAGCTCGTTCCAGGCATTCACCAGCCTGAGAGAAATATTTGCCCCTTACATTTCTTTTACTTCCACTTCCAACCTACACCTCCGATAATTGATTCTTCGATCCTTCCACTACCACAAAATATGCAGTTTTGTATCCATTTTATCAGTTCACCTTGGATTTCATATGATTTCACATTCTGTATCAGCCTGCCACGAGGAACCTTTTGAATCCTTATTTACTAAACTCCATGTACACAACACCTCTGGTCAATTTTTCTTATCACTTCCTCAGAGAACTCAATCAAGTTTCCGAGACACAGTCACCCCTTCACAAAACTATGCCGCCTATCGCTAATAAGCCTATTCTCTTCCAGACACGAATACATCCTGTCCCTAAGAATCTTCTCCACAATTTCCCCACCACTGATGTAAGGTTCACAAGCTTGTAATTTCCAGGATTGTCTCTTTTGCCCTTCTTAAACAGAGGAACAATGTTAGCTACTCTCCAATTCTCTGGTATGTCATCGTGGCTAAAGAGGATATAAAGCTTTTGGCCAAGGTCTCAGCAATTTCTTCACTCGCCTCTCTCTCAGTATTCTGGGATAGACCCCTATTTAGTCCTGGGGACTTGTCTACTTTAATATTTTTCAAAATCTCCACCCTTTTTATCTCATTATGTACTAGAATCTCAACATCCTCTTTTGCACACTCACCACCTACCATATCCTTCTCCTTTGTGAATACTGATGCAAAATACTCACTAAGGACCTCACCCACCTCATCTGGATCCACACACAAATTCCCTCCACTGTCCTCAAGTGGACCTACCCTTTCTTAGCTATCCCCTTCCTCCTTATATACACATAAAAAGCCTTTGGATGTTCCTTAATTCTGCCTGCCATGGACATTTCATGGGCCCTTTTTGCCCTAAGTCTCTATTTAAGTTCTAGGTGGGGATTCACTCCTTGGGAAGACCAACCCTGTCCAGTTTTCTTGCAGGTTTTCCACTCTTCTGGTGCATTGCTAACTGCTATCACTACTGTCCCAGCACTGGACAGCTCCAATTGCCTGTCAGCTCTCAGATGTGAGACTTCCATCTTTGGAGTACTTTATCCCAGGAAAACATTCCACTAGCCAATCAAGTACCCGAGGAACACAATGTAGCGGGCTTTCCTGAAAGAGGGTAATGTAGGGCTCGTGCCACCTCTTCAGCCAACCAGCAAGAACCCTATTAAATACTGCCCCTATAATAAGATCTGTTTTCTTTGAGTTAATCACTTTTTGGGATCAAGAAAATACCAACGCAGGCTAGTTCAAAGATTTGACAGTATTTTAAAAGCTCTTCTATTTGAATGAATTATAAATTAATTCCTGTAATAAACACATCACAAGACTTTGGCTTGCACTTTATTTAATTTTGTCCACGGTTATATTCTGCTATTACTAAGCTTGTTCTATTACATAATCCATTAGACTTCAGTCAGTTTACAAATGTCAATGTAAAGCTACATTAGTTAAAGCACCCAACAACACATTTTGTAATAAGAATCCAAAATACGTATTGCATACGTAATAACAGGGTGGCCTAAACAAATTAAATTTAATATAGAATTGTGCTACATAATCAATTTCCTTTCAAATTGGTTTAGTGCAACAGTCACGTTTGAAATAGGATAAAATGTGACATTTTGGCTACTATCAATAATACAGTTTGACTCCAAATAGAAATGGCAATGGAATCACCCAGGTCAAACCTTAGTCTCCTACAATTTCAAAATTCATGATAAGGTACTTAATCAAATGCTGATCTTTGAACAGTAGTGGCAAACATTTTTAATATTTATTTTTCTTGCAGTCTTAACATTTTTGCCAGTTTATCAACAACTTCTCCTCCTCAGCTGTGTTGAGAATGGCAGTTACAAATTATGACGTAGCAGCTAAGTCAGCATTTTAGAGTTTATTTATTTCTGGCCTTGGGCGACTGTGACATTCTCCCTGTGTCTGCATAGGTTTCCTCTGGTTTCCTTCCATAGTTCAAAGATGTGCAGGTTAGGTAGAGTGGCCAAGCTAAATTGTGCCTTAGTGTCCCAAGATGTGTACATTAGAGGGATTAGAAGGTAAATACACGGTACTGGAAAGGGCTTGGATGGGATCCTCTGTCAGAGAGTCGGTGCAGATTCAATGTGCCAAATGTCATCCTTCTGCATTGTAGGGATTCTATGAAATAATTAGTGACTAATTAAAATGGTTTAATAATCAATTAAAAATAACTTCAGAGTGCAAGCAACTTTTATTTAACACCAATTTCCCTTGAGTACAAGTTCATCCCTCTTTCACTTCAATGAGATAAAATTAGAGTGAGCTATTCGTCTAGTAAAAGTATATTCATCTTCAGTTCCAAAGCATAATGTGAGAGCAAATCAATGATGGCCCTTACTAAATATTAATTTATACCTAATTTCAAACAAATAAATGCACTTGCTTTCCACATTTACCATGGCTAATCCATCAAACGTACATATCTTTAGACATAAAGCAGGAACTGGAATAATCAATGATCCAATTGACCAGGAAAATTAAATCAGCAATGAGTTGAGGTGAGAGTACAAATATTCTTATGAATCTATATAACACACTGGTTCAGTCTCAATTGGACTATTGTGTCGAATTCCGGTGACTGCACCAAGATATGAAGGATTTAGAGAGAGAGTACAAAAGATTTATGTGAATGATTCAAGGAATGAGGAACTTCAGTTACATGGATAGGATGAAAAAGCCAAGGTTGTTCCCACTGGAGAAGAAAAGTGTAGTGGAGATGACAGGATAGGGAAAAACTGTTCCCATTGGCAGAAGGGTCGCAAACCAAAGGACACTGATTTAAGGTGATTAGTGAAAGAACCAGAGATGATGCAAGGAAAAATATTTTTACATTGCAAGGGGTGAGGATCCCTAATACACTGCCTTAATACACAATGAGGTAGATTCAATCATGGCTTTCAAAAGAGAATTGGAGAGATTTCCATAGGGGAAAAAACAGGGCTATGAGGAAAAGGGCAGGTTATAGAAGGTAGATGAGGTAATGCAGTTGATGTTGTCTACATGGACTAACAAGGCCTTTGACAAGGTACTGCATGGAAGGTTGTTGCATAAGATTAAATCTCACAGCATCCAGAATAATATAGCTAAATGGATACAAAATTGGCTTGATGACAAAGCCGGAGGGTGGTTGTAGAGGGTTGTTTTGCAAACTGGAGGGCTGTGACCAGCGGTGTGCCTTAGGATCCATTATTATTTGTCATTTATATTAATGATTTAGATGAGAATTTAATAGACATGGTTAGTAAGTTTGCAGATGATACCAAGTTTGGTGGCAGAGTGGACAGTGAAGAAGATTATCTCAGATTGAAAAAGGATCTTAATCAATTGGGCCAGTGAACATTGGATTAGTAAATTTGCAGATGACACTAAAGTCGGTGGAGTGGTAGATAGTGGAGAGGGGTGTTATAGTTTGCAGAGGGACTTGGACAAGTTGCAGAGCTGGGCCGAGAGGTGGCAAATGGCGTTTAATGTGGAAAAGTGTGAGGTAATGCACTATGGCAGAAATAATAAATGTGTAGAGTATAGGGCAAATGGTAGGATTCTTAGTAGTATAGATGAACAGAGGGATCTTGGTGTGTATGTGCATAGATCCCTGAAAGTAGGCAGTCAGGTCGAGAAGGTTGTTAGGAAGGCATATGGAGTCTTGGCTTTTATTGGTAGAGGGATTGAATTTCGGAGCCGCAACGTCATGTTGCAACTGTACAAAACTCTAGTGCGGCCGCAATTGGAGTATTGTGTGCAGTTCTGGTCCCCACATTATAAGAAAGATGTGGAGGCATTGGAGAGGGTACAGAGGAGGGTTACCAGGATGTTGCCTGGTATGGAGGGCAGGTCTTATGAAGAGAGGCTGAGGGATTGAGGTTGTTTTTGTTAGAAAGAAGGCGGCTAAGTGGAGACCTTATTGAAACATATAAGATGATTAGAGGTTTAGATAGGGTGGACAGTGATAGCCTTTTTCCTAGGATGGAGAAAGCTCGCACGAGGGGACACAGCTTTAAATTAAGGGGTGATAGTTATAGGACGGATATCAGAGGTAGGTTCTTTACCCAAAGGGTGGTTAGGGAGTGGAATGCCCTGCCTGCGGCAGTTGTAGATGCGCCAAGTTTGGTGGAGTTTAAGAGGTTAGTTGATAAGTATATGGAAGAGAAGGGAATGGTTTAGTTTGGAGGGGCATTGCTTTTTATATTGGTCGGCGCAACATCAAAGGCCGAAGGGCCTGTTCTGTGCTGTAATGTTCTATGTTCTATGTTCTAACACATGAATGGCAGGTAGAGCTTAATTTAGATAAATACAATGTGATGCCTTTTGGTAGAGTGAGCCAGGGCAGAACTTACTCAGCTAATGGTAGGGCGTTGGCGAGAGTTACAGAGCAAAGAGATCTAGGGGCCCCATGTTCATAGCTCCTTGAAAGTGGAGTCACAGGTGGACAGTGTGGTGAAGAAGACATTCAGCATGCTTGGTTTCATCGGTCAGAACTTTGAATTCAGGAGTTGCGATGTCTTGTTGAAGTTGTACAAGACCTTGGTACAGTCACACTTGGAATACTGCGTACAGTTCTGGTCACACTATTAAGAAAGGATATTATTAAATCTGAAAGAGTGCAGAAAAGATTTACCAGGGTGTTACTGGGACTTAAAGGTTTGAGTCATAAGAGAGGCTGGATAGACATGGACTATTTTCTCCAGAGCATAGAAGGCTGATCTTATAGAGGTCTACAAAATAATGAAGGAGCAAAGGTAGTCAACAGGTAAATAGTCAACAGCTTTTCCCAAAGTAGGGGAGTTTAAAATTAGAGGATATCAGTTTAAGGAGAGAGGGGAGAAATACAAAAGTGTCCAGAGAGGAATTTTTTTTTTTTAAAAGAGGGTGGTGAGTGTCTGAAACAAGCTGCCAGAGGCAGTAGTAGAAGCGGGTACAATTTTGTCATTTAAAAAGCATTTAGACAGTTATATGGGTAAGATGGGTCTCGAGGGACATGGGCCAAATGTGGGCAACTGGGACTAGCTTTGGCAGTTTAAAAAAAAGCAGCATGGACAAGTTGGGCTGAAGGATCTGTTCCCATGCTGTAAATCTCTATCACTCTACGAGTGAGATGAGCTGAGTTGCTTTACAGAGAGCTGGCAGAGACATAACAAATCAAATTCCTCCCTTCTGTGCTGTAATCATTCTATGATTCCAGACCACAAGAATATAAAGAAAGTCTAGGATGATGGATGATCATTTGGACCAATGAAGTACATCCAATATTTGTGACACATAAAAAACCTCCAATGTTTTGACTCTTTTATCTTGTATGCCAAATTATTCAAACCAAAACTATGACAATAAGTTCTTTTGAATATCTGTGTTATAAAATATTCAATATTATTTCAGTGAATACCATATCAAATACTATACCTTCTAAGTAATCAAGACTGAACTTCTGATTTTTTTTCATAATTCATTTCCTTTACATCTGGGATCAGTGGATTCCTTTCGATAGAGATCTTGTATTTCCATGACTGTAGAGTTTCTTCCCAAAACATTTCACAAATTGTCGAAAACAAATGCTTGTGTATATGCAAACTTTTCTAAATACATGATTATCTTTAATCATGTGAGCTGAGCAGAGGTCAACAAATTTTGTCCGTCAAAACAGCCACAAGAGGCTGAAAGAAAATTAAATTGAAAATGACTAGTCCATAAACAGATAACTGACAAACAATCTCTTTGTTTACTTGACAGAATTCCAAGCAAAGTTCATAAAAAGCCCCATGCAGTTATCAACATAAGCATACGGAATCCCCATTGGAGGTCTACAGATGTATCATTAAATAAGTCAAAAGATGGAACCAAAAAAAATTTAAATAATCTACAATGAATGTCAGTCTCAGCACATCACATTCCTTGTCTTTACTCCTAAATCTCTCTTTGATAGAACAGTATGAACAAATGGTTTTAATTTTTTTATTCATACCAGCACAATGTGCAACATGCATGATCTCCGCATTCCAGAAATTGTTTTAAAGGAGAGCTGCCTGAAATCAACGTTCTAGGGGATACCTTCCAGTCTGCCAGAGGTAGAAGGAGCAGTTACATCCTGATCCCAGTTAAGAGTGGTGAGGTCAAACCAACCCAAGCCCACCCAACCTCTCGGACCTTTTACAGACCCTTTCTTTGCAGCTGGCAGGAGCAGACAGGTAAATGGCCACTAGACTTACCTCATCAAAGCCCCCTTGGGGCGCAAAGCACCAGGCCAGACTGCCAGTGCACTGTTGGCACTGCCAAGGTGCTTGGCCTGAAGGGAAACTAAATGGGGGTGAGGAAGGAGGGGGCTGAGTGAAGAGTCTGAGGGAGGAAGAATCGGATCACCCTCATGCTTAAACTTTTTTTTTGTGGGGGGTACCCATTATTTATTGTTGGTGGGATGAGGGGGAGGTGGAATGATGTTGCTGTTTGATGAGGTTGGTGATGCTCCCCTGGTCAGTGTAGGGGGCACGATTTTCATTTTTTGGGGGGAAGGGGTCAGTAAACAATGGTGGAAATCAGGTCACCCTTTAAAAAAGGCAGCCCAGACTCGAAAAGCAGGGCTGGCCACCAGGTTTCGCAATATGAATATTACATGGAAGAATCTCAGCTAACAAATGCTGCTAACACAAGCGGGATATCTTCCAGATTTCCCATTGGCATGGGCACTTGGTCCCAATTCAGGAGAATCATAGCAGTAGAACTCAACGCAGAATCCTGATATAAAAGCTGCATTGTTTTGCAGAATAAGAAATTTCTGTGGAAAACATTTTTCACACTGCCTAAAGAGGCTGGCAATAAAAGAAACTGAAAATTAAACACGTGTTCATGGGTTGAACAATGCAACAAGAGGATGGTATTTCTTAAGTCCGTCATGCTTAAAGTGGTTGATTTTAGCTAAAAAGCAAACCAAATAAATGTAAATGTTCTATTGGTATCACAAGGAGAAACTAGCAGGCCTTTTTATGAAGTACATTGATGATTTTCTGTGGCAAGGTTCGACAGAATTTGAGCAATGGGTGATAGATAAAATAAAGAAGGAATTTAAGATTGGCAGTTAAACATCAGGGCCCTTTAAACAGATAGGGTTAGACATGGAGCAGAACCCTATCCCTGAATCAACAATCTTACTAAGAAAATGTCAATCACATTCCAATAAATCATGCCAGCTCCTCACAAAAAAATCTTACATCCAAGAAACAAAAAGAAATAAATGGAGGAAAACATAAATAGCTTGCCCGAAATTAAGGATAGAAGAGTGTAGGAGATGAGGTCCTTGATGAGATTACAGTCACTAGAGAGGTGGTGCTTGATAGGCTAACGGGGCTGAGGGTAGATAAGCCCCTGGGAGTGGATGGAATGCATCCCAGGGTTCTCAAGGAAATGGCAGAGGTGATAGTGGATGCCCTGGTAATTATCTTTCAGAATTCCCTGGACTCCGGGAAGTGCTGGAAGATTGGAAAATGACTAATGGTACGCCGCTGTTTAAAAAAGGTAGCAGACAGAAGGCAAGGAATTGTAAGCCGGTTAGTTTAACATCTGTAGTTGGAAAAATGCTTGAATTTGTCGTCAAAACAAAAATAACGAGGCACCTGGATACTAACTGTTTGATCAAGCAGACACATCACGGATTCGTGAAGGGGGAGTTGTGCTTGACAAATTTATTGGAGTTCTATGAGGAAGTGACTAGTGCAGTAGATAGAGGGGAACCGGTAGATGTGGTGTTTTTGGATTTCCAAAAGGCGTTTGATAAGGTGCCTCACAAAAGATTGCTGCAGAAGGTTAGGTGCAGGGAGTTGGGGGTAGGGTATTAGACTGGATAGAGGATTGGTTGCCTAATAGGAAGCAGAGAGTAGGTATTAATGGGTGCTATTCTGCTTGGCAGCTGGTGACTAGTGGAGTGCCCCAGGGATCAGTGCTGGGGCCTCAACTATTTCCCATTTACATAGATAATCTGAAGGAAGGGGCTGAGTGCAGGGTGACAAAATTTGCTGATGACATGAAGATGAGTGAGAAAACAAATTGCGTGGAGGGTGTGGAAAGCCTGCAGAGGGATCTGGATAGGTTGAGCGAGTGGGCAAGGACCTGGTAGATGGAGTATAATGTTAACAAGTGTGAGGTTATCCACTTTGGTAGGAATAACGGTAGGAAGGATTACTATTTAAATGGCAAAAAGCTGCAGCATGCAACAGTGCAGAGCGACCTGGAGGTCCTTGTGCACAAATTGCAAAAACCCAGTCTGCAGGTGCAGCAGATGATCAAGACGACGAATGCAATGTTGGCTTTATAGCTAGGGGGTAGAATACAGAAGTAGGGAGGCACTTTTGCAGCTGTATAGGGTACTGGTGAGGCCGCAGCTGGAGTACTGTGTTCAGTTTTGGTCACTGCATTCGAGGAAGGATGTATTGGCCTTGGAGATGAGGGCGCTGGATTATGAGGAAAGACTAAATAGGCTAGGTTTGTACTCGTTTGGAGTTTAGAAGGCTGAGAGGGGATCTTATAGAGACATATAAGATAATGAAGGGGATGGATAGGCTAGAGATTGAGAGACTCTTCCCGCTTAACAAACATAGCAGGGCTAGAGGGCACAGCCTCAACATTCGGGGGGGCGGTTCAGATCAGAATTGAAAAATTTCTTCATACAAAGGGTGGTGAATCTTTGGAATTCTCTGCCTGTAGAAGTGGTGGAGGCTTCCTCACTGAATATATTTAAGTCAAGAGTGGATAGGTTTTTGATTGATAAGGGAATTAAGGATTACGGGGAAAAAGCAGGAAAGTGGTATTGAACCACTGCAGATTAGCCATGATCTTATTGAATGACGGGGCAGGCTCGAGGGGCTGGATGGTCTACTCCTGCTTCTATTTCTTATGTTGTGTAACAGACCAAATAACAAGAAATTGATTGAACTAGCTGAATAGATTGTGTACTCAGATTAGAACTGATGCCAGTTATGACATTTGGGGACTGAGTGTCATGATGAAACATACTATAATTAAGTAAGTTCTGTGATCAAAAAAAAAGTTTACTTATTAGTTGCAAGTAAGGCTTATATTAACACTGCAATAAGTTAGTATGAAATTCCACTAGCTGCCACACTCTGTTCAGGTCAATGCACGTAACCAGCATATCTTTCAGATTATGGGAGGAAACCAGAGCACCCAGCGGAAACCCAAGCCACAGGGAGAACATACAAATGCCACACAAACACTGACCCAAGCCAGGAATTGAACCCAGGTCTCTGGTGCTATGAGGTAGAATAAAATTTAAAGATTAAATTCTGAAAAACGCACACTCAAGTTTCCAGCCTTGGGTAATCTAGAAGATAGGAGGTTAAACATTTTTAGCAATATTTTACATGCTGATCTTCCAGATGTATATTCCAGCACAGCAGATAATAATAATAATAATAATAAAAGTAGTAAAAATAATAATAATAAAAATGTTGTCCACTGGCCTGGGAAGCAAAGAAAATAAAAAGAGTACTTAAAGGTACATTTGTTGCTGAAAAACAGACATTAGTAGAAGCAATAGATATGGAAATGTATCTAAAAACACCTGAAAGAGATCCTATACAAGAGATAATGAGAGAAAGTTTATCCATAGAATGATATGTGGGTAACCGGTCTCTTTGGGATACAGTTCATTCAACAAAGGGTGTCACAGAGAAAAGGTTGAGGATTGATTTTGTTAGCAAAGGAAATGTTAGCAAAAAGGAGGAATTCCAAAACAAAATGGGTAAAAGTCACCAATTGTCAGACTCTTTTACAAAGAAAGATACTTGCTCCAAGGAATAATAAGGTATTGGAAGACAGATGCTTTGAGTTACATTATGGAAAGTTAATTTTCTTTGACTGTTTTGTAATTATTTTATACAATGTAAAGAAGGAAAGAAGGAAAGGAGGAGAAATATGGGATCTGTTATCTGGATAGCTATAGATTAGCCAGGAAGGAGGTAAAAAGTGAATTGAGGAGAGCTAAGAGGGGACACGAGAAGATGTTGGCTGATAGGATTAAGGAGAATCCTAAAGCTTTCTTTCGATATGTTAAGAATAGAAGATTGGTTAGGGCAAGATTAGGGCCAGTCATAGACAGCAGTGGGAAGTTGTGCGTGGAGCCTGAAGAGATTGGTGAGGCACTGAATAAATATTTCTCTTCGGTATTCACGCAGAGTGCTGGAAATGTAGCTATGGAGAGCACTGAGGTACAGGGTTGCAAATTGGGAAGTATTGTAGTAGATAGGGAGGATGTGTTAGAAATTCTCGAGGGTTTGAAGTTGGATAAGTCCCCTGGGCCGGACGGGATTTACCCTAGGATTCTCTGGGAGGCAAGAGAGGAGATTGCAGAGCCTCTGGCTCTGATCTTCAGGTCCTCGTTGGTTACGGGTGTGGTTCCGGAGGACTGGAGGATAGCGAATGTGGTCCCATTGTTTAAGAAGGGGAAGAGAGACCTTCCTGGGAATTATAGGCCAGTGAGTCTTACTTCTGTGGTGGGCAAGGTATTGGAGAGAATTATTAGGGATAGGATTTATAGTTATTTAGAGAGAAATGAATTGATTGGGGATAGTCAGCATGGTTTCGTGAAGGGTAGGTCATGCCTAACTAACCTCATTGAGTTTTTTGAGAAAGTGACCAGAGAGGTGGATGGGGGTAAGGCGGTTGATGTAGTATATATGGACTTTAGTAAGGCGTTTGATAAGGTGGCCCATGGAAGACTTCTACAGAAAATGCAGATGTGTGGAATAGAGGGTGATTTAGCTAATTGGATTAGGAATTGGCTGGCAGATAGAAGACAGAGGGTGGTGGTTGATGGGAGATATTCATCGTGGAGTTCGGTGACGAGTGGTGTGCCTCAGGGGTCTGTTTTGGGGCCCCTGCTGTTTGTAATTTTTATAAATGATCTGGATGAGGGTATTGAGGGATGGATCAGTAAATTTGCAGATGATACTAAAGTTGGTGGTGTGGTAGATAGTGAAGAGGGGTGTTTTAGTTTACAGAGTGACTTGGACAAGTTGCAGAGCTGGGCCGAGAGGTGGCAAATGGAGTTTAATGTGGAAAAGTGTGAGGTAATGCACTTTGGCAGGAACAATAAATGTGTAGAGTATAGGGCTAATGGTAGGGCTCTTAATAGTGTTGAGGAACAGAAGGATCTTGGTGTATGTGTCAATAGATCCCTGAAAGTAGGCAGTCAAGTGGATAAAGTTGTTAAGAAGGCATATGGAGTCTTAGCTTTTATTGGTAGGGGGATTGAATTTAGGAGCCGCAGCATCATGTTGCAACTGTACAAAACTCTAGTGCGGCCGCACTTGGAGTATTGTGTGCAGTTCTGGTCCCCACATTATAAGAAAGATGTGGAGGCATTGGAGAGGGTACAGAGGAGGTTTACCAGGATGTTGCCTGGTATGGAGGGCAGGTCCTATGAAGAGAGGTTGAAGGATTTGAGGTTGTTTTCGTTAGAAAGGAGGCGGCTAAGAGGGGATCTTATTGAAGCATATAAGATGATTAGAGGTTTAGATAGGGTGGACAGTGATAGCCTTTTTCCTAGGATGGAGAAAGCTAGCACGAGGGGACACAGCTTTAAATTAAGGGGTATGAGTTATAGGACGGATATCAGAGGTAGGTTCTTTACTCAAAGAGTGATTAGGGAGTGGAATGCCCTGCCTGCAGCTGTTGTAGATGCGCCAAGTTTGGTGGCGTTTAAGAGGTTAATTGATAAGTATATGGAAGAGAAGGGAATGGTTTAGTTTGGAGGGGCATTGCTTTTTATTTTGGTCGGCACAACATCGAAGGCCGAAGGGCCTGTTCTGTGCTGTATTGTTCTATGTTCTATGTTAACGTTTAGTTGAACTATAACGTGAAATATATGGCAAAATCTTACCAAAATGGCAGAGTGTTGGGTCCAGCACAAAACATGGAGTATTTTTTGCAAACAGTGTCAGTGCATTTTTGGACTGAATCTTACCGTTCATTAATATTAATTTCTATTCCCATGAATTTCACACTGCACCAGCAGAGTGTTCCCTCTGATTCACTTACTGCATAACAATTTAACTGATGCAGGCACTGGGGAGCTCCATATAAATGGCTTCCCAGCAGTCTCCAACACTTGTTCCACAACAACAGCAGGGAATGGCAACCAGTCATCTCAGGCAGAGCGGCATGGAAGTCAGCAGACCGCCTCAACCTCAGCACTGGACCTTGCAGAGACATCTAAAGTAGTAGGAGGGTGAGGAAGATTAAGAAACCATAGGCACTTAGTAAGTACAAGTGAATATAGGCACTTTAAAAGTTCATTTGTGAGACATGGATGTCACTGGCTGGTTTGCATTTATTGACGTGGAGATGCCACTGTTGGACTGGGGTAAGCACAGTAAGAAGTCTCACAACACCAGATTAAAGTCCAACAGGTTTATTTGGTAGCACAAGCCACAAGCTTTCACAGCACTGCTCCTTCATCAGATGAGCGGGAGTTTTGTTCACAAACAGGGCATGTAAAGACACACTATCAATTTATAAAATAATAGTTGGAATGTGAGTTTTTACAGGTATTCAAGTCTTAAAAGGTACAGACAATGTGAGTGGAGAGAAGGTTAAGCACAGGTTAAAGAGATGTGTATTGATGAGATTTTGCAAGCCCAGGCAAGCCATGGGAGTTACAAGTTCTGCACACATGAGACAGCCTCAACTGGGATCTTAGATTCATGTCACACTATTTGTAACCACCATGACATGAACCCAAGATCCCGGTGAGGCCGTCCTCATGTGTGCAGAACTTGTAACTCCCATGACTTGCCTGGGCCTGCAAAATCTCACTAACGTCCTGGCTGGCGACAATACACATCTCTTTAACCTGCGCTTAACCCTCTCTCCACTCACGTTGTCTGTACCTTTATGACTTGAATACCTGTAAAAACTCGCATTCCAACCATTGTTTTATAAATTGATAGTGTGTCTTTACATGCTCTATTTGTAAACAAAACTCCCACTCACCTGATGAAAGAGCAGCACTCTGAAAACTTGTGGCTTGCATTAGCAAATAAATCTGTTGGACTTTAACTTGGTGTTGAGACTTCTTACATAGCATTTATTGCCCATCCCTAGTTGCCCAAGGACATGCATGGGGGAACCACTGTGCTCACCTGGTACTCATCCCTATGGAATGTCAGAATGCAGTGCTATGTCTCTCCCGACTTCTTGCCAGCCCCCACTAAGGAAGGGCACTCCCTCAGCTGTGATATGGACAGGAACCTAGGAAGGTGGACATGGGAAGCACTACTTACACGCCAGCCTTCACAACCTCTTTAGAGCAAGAGTGCACTGACATGAAGGGTAGAGAAAGCTGGTAAGTGATCTCCCCAAAATAGCAATTCTGGGACCCCATCCCTAGCCCCAAATTGAACCTATCATGTCCCAAGTTCTCTCCAATGCCCCTTAAACAGTGCAGTCTGTGGAGGGTCCCAGCTACCTTTGTGCTCACCTCTGATACATCCCCCCCAAGAAGTGAAGACTACAGAATCATACTTCTGTAGACCTGTTGTAAATCACTCTGGCACTTGCTGAAAATTCTGTTACT
Organism: Sphyrna mokarran; assembly: GCA_024679065.1. Classification (NCBI taxonomy): domain Eukaryota; kingdom Metazoa; phylum Chordata; class Chondrichthyes; order Carcharhiniformes; family Carcharhinidae; genus Sphyrna; species Sphyrna mokarran. The sequence goes on along the minus strand of JAGIQG010000027.1, from coordinate 6,139,781 downwards.
GCTCAAACCGTGATGTAGAGATGCCGGCGTTGGACTGGGGTAAACTCAGTAAAGTTTTACAACACCAATTTTAAATCCAACCAATTTATTTGATAGTAAAATGCGTAACTCACTGCTCAAACCCCCAGAGAGAATGCTCACTAATGATATGCTAATCTATTAAAATGAGCTTTCTGCAATCCCATAGCACTTTTCAGGCCACTCCATTGGTGTGCCAGGAAGATCGGAACTCGGAAATTTGAATCCCATCCTCCAGAATTTGAGCCCACGCCACTATTCCCACAGATGGAGAGTGCAAGCTCAAAATCACTCCCATAGGTTTAGAACATAGAACACTACAGCACAAACAGGCCCTTCAGCCCACAAGTTGTGCCGAACACATCAAAACCTACCCAGCCATAGACCTATCTATAACCCCCCAATCCCATTGGATCCCATATACTCATCCAGAAGTCTTTTAAAAGACCCCAGCGAGTTCGCCTCGACCACGACCGACGGCAGCCGATTCCATTCACTCACCACCCTCAGTGAAAAACTTTCCCCTAGCATCCCCTCTGTACTTGCTTCCCTGCACCTTAAATCTGTGCCCTCTCATCGCGACCATTTCAGCTCTGGGAAATAGTCTCTGAGAGTCCACCCTATCCATTCCTCTCAGATAAAAATATAATTTTGTTTCAACTATTTCAAAGCTAGCTCGTGTTTTCAAAAGTTTCCATTTTAAAAGAAAGAGGGGTTGTTAAGCGAAACAGGTGATGGATATCTGAACACAAACATGAGATAGCTGAGACACTAGGTATAGACAAAAAGTATTATTACTGGACAAAATCAATACACTCTCAGCAAGGAAAGGCTCGGTGTCTTAGTTTTGACTTCGTCAATTGGTTTGAATCCTGCTCAGACAGACAATCTACACATACTCTGATATTATCCCTTTCCTGTTCACCAGAAGATCAAGTAAAAGAAAATATGCAGAAAACATTCACGAGAATGGTTCCAGGGATGAGGAACTGCAGTTATGAAGATAGAGTTATGGAGATAGGACTGTTTTTCTTAGAGAAAAGAAGGCAGGGAGAAGGTTTGACAGAGATATTCAAAATCATAATGAATCTGGACAAAGTGGCTAGGGAGAAACTGTTCGTACTTGTGAAAGGAACAAGAGAACACATTTAAAGTAAAAGAAGCAATAGCAATTGAAGGAAAAGCTTTCTCATGCAGCAAGTGGTTGGGGTATGGAATGCTTGGCCTGACAGTGTGATGGAGGTAGATTTATTGAAGCATTCAAAAGGGAATTGATTAATCTATAGTTTGGAAAAGAATGTGCAGGATTACTAGGAGAGTGCAGAAGAATGGAACTAGGTGAGTTACGCATTTGGTAAGCTGGTTCCAACACATTGAACCAAATGAACTCCTGTGCCATACAATTCTGTGATTAAACCAAAACCCAACATGGGTAGAAGTTTCAATCTGTTGCTTCATTTATTGCATTTAACAATCCTTGTGTTACAATATTGAGGCATAAACTGAGAACTGAGTACTATTTGTTATGACAATGGATATGGAAGGCAATTAGTGCATTGGTCATTACATAACAACATCTTAAATGATTTATATTTCCTATATTTAATATTTTTACATCATAAACATCAAAAGAATATTTGAATACTTAATACTTATATAAATTATAAAAATATACAAAGATTGCAGGCAGAAGAAATATTCACGAATTACTTTGTAGTGTTTCTACTCAGAATGACAATACAAATTCTTGTCCTGATGATTAAGCTTATTCATATCTGGGAAATCACTACAATATCTAAAATACCTTTTTCCCCTTGGACTAATAAAAGCAGTTAGTTCTTTATTCTGAGTAAATGGTGATATCTTCATGTGGGGGAGGGGAGTGGTGATTAAAGAAAACAGGATGCTAATAGTATTCAAAATATTATTCTACTACTATATAGGAGGAAAGACGTCCAAGAATTACATTAGAAAAACATATTGGGGTTCCAAATCCTAGCCATTTACCTCATCTGCATTAATAACAAAACTTGTTCATTTTGAAAACTGAATGGTGCCATCTTAAAATAGCTCTGCACTTGGTGACTTATCGCCAATGTGGTAATTTGCAGCCACATTTTACTGTAATAAAATGACTTTTTTCCGTCTGTAGCAAGTTACACTGCCTTCCTGTGTTTTCTGGCTGCAGAAGCTAAGGAAATAGTCTTGCTGAATTTCTTGTTTCCTGACTTTATTCTTCTCCTAACCCTCACAAATTTTTCTGTCATAAAAATGTTTGACTATGCAAAAAGATTCTTTGTATAACTTTATTGAACTAAGCCACCTGTAACTTACAAGTTCTGATTTGCTTTACAGCTTCAGCAAAACAGTACAGAAAGTTCAGTTATACTAGCTACTTAGGTTTACTAGTATAACATTAAGGTATTAGCCTTACACTTTAGGAGTACGTAAACTTGTCAGAGGCAAAATTAGATCATGAAAGTAGTGATCATTTTCTTTTTAAATGAATACTCCACCTGGGCACAGAGGATCCAGCTGGAAGATCAAACCCGTTCACAATAAATGTCAATGGCTTTAGACAAAAGTGAAGCAAAAGGAAAAAATACTTTAATTGTAATGCTAATTGCCATCCCCTCAAAAAAAAATCAACTCCAACCCTCATTTTCAGGCCACAACCAATGAGCTACAGCAGTTGGTGTTCTGCAACTTGTCTGCCAAATCTAACTGAATAAGAAGTCTCATAACCTCAGGTTAAAGTCCTTCAGGTTTATTTGGCAGCACAAACTTTCAGAAATTTTGTGCTGCCAAATAAAACTGTTGGACTTTAACCTGGTGTTATGAGATTTCTTACTGTGCTTACCCCAGTCCAAACTGACATCTCCACATCAATCTAATTGAGGTGGAGCTTCAAAATGACAGGAGCCTCTTTGCCACTGAATGGGCAGTCAACTTAAAGACGCCAACTGTTGGTTATCCAAAAGTCTAAATCTATCACAACCTATTAATTGACTTCAGTCATATTGCAAAGCTCAGTGACTTCTGCAAGCCAGCTTCCATAGTGATGTTATCAGAATGCATTGTTTATGTGAAAGAATATTTGAAATCAAACAGAAATAAACAGAAGATTGAACTTTAAATGTTTATTCCAGTTATAAAACGTAGTGACACTCCCTCTAAGAATAACATCATATGGACCTTCAAATTATGATGCAGAATTTCCCATAATTTTATTGAGTCATACACCTACTCTGGTAAAACATTTATAACCTTGGGTAGTTCCTTCAGCTGCAAAACATCAGTTGCGTATTCACACTGAAAATTGTTTCACCCATCTCATGGGACAAAATTTAAGAAGTGTTACCTCCAGACAGTACTATTTTAAGTGAAGTGGGAACATAGCCAGTAACTTGTTTCACTCTGAGAGTGCCACCCAAAGCATCTTGGGCCCTGTGTTTGTCCATAATTAGACTCACTCCCAAATTCCCAAAGGCCTATCTAAGTTATTGGCTCTCATCCACAGCCAGTTCTCAATTCCTGTCTACAACCACTCCCTGTCCTTGACTCCTTAGTCTCATTTTCCAACTCCAACTAGAAAGACACCATGAATTATCCACATTAAAACACACGCACTTTAGAGATTATAAAAATGCTTACATTCTTACAAAAAAACCATACCTCACATTGAGTGGGATCAGCATATTTACTGTAAGAAAAATTAACTGTGCATCTATGATGTTATTTATGTTTATATATGTTTGTATACCACCAAAATGAAGCGAGGTTAGTCACAACAGTCTAAAGGCCGCAGTAAACAATGGACAAGGTTTTCCCACGCAACCTGCTACATGTTTCACAATAGCTGAGGTGGCAGGAGCTTCTTGTCCCAGCATTGTCAACAGGGTTTCCTGATGAACGCATCCCTTACTACTGAGAAACCCGTGACAGTGATGCATCGTTAGCAAGACCAGAAGACTCCACTGGCATGGATAGCCAAAAAGTTCCAGCCATAGTGTGCAAATAAAAGTATAACATGGGTAAAACATCTTTTCAGCAGCATTGCTATTGCAAGCTACAGAGCATAATTTACTTGTACTCCACAGGTTTAAAAAAATAACCTTTTTAATCTCTAATTCTGTATTAATACCAACCAATAGTGAAAGTTATTCTTCTCCTCCACTTTGTAGTATTTTGATCCAAAAACCACCTGAACAGTGGTTTCCCAGATAGGAGGTAATTAGATAGAGGTTTACAGCATGGAAACAGGCTCTTCTAATTGAGCAGATGAGAATTTGGCAGATGGAATACAATGTTGATAAATGCAAAGTCATCCATTTTGGGAGGAACAACAGCAAAATGGTCTATTATTTAAAGGGTAAAAAATTGCAGCATGCTGCTACGCAGAAGGACCAGAGTATCCTTGTGCAGGAATCTCAAGGAGCTGGTTTGCAAGTGCAGCAGATAGTTAAGAAAGCAAATGGAATTTTGTCGTTCAATGCTAGAGGGATGGAATTTAAAATCAGTGAGGTTATGTTGCAGCTGTATAACGTGCTGGTGAGGCCACACATGGCATACTGTATGCAGTTTTGGTCTCCATACTTGAGAAAGGATATACTGGCACTGGAGGGGGTGCAGTGGAGATTTACTAGATTCCAGGGTTGAGAGGGTTAGATTATGAGGAGAGACTGAGTAGAAGGGGGTTATACTCATTGGAATTCAGATAATTGAGGGGAAATCTTATAGAAACATATAAGATTATGAATAGCTAAAATAGAAGCAGGAAAGTTGTTTCCTTTGGCAGGTGAAACTAGAACTAGGGAGCATAGCCTCAAAATATGGGGAAGCAGATTTAGGACTGAGTTGAGGAAGAACTTCTTCACACAGACGGTTGCAAATCTGTGGAATTTACTGCCCAATGAAACAGTTGAGACTACCTCATTGAATGTTTTTAAGCAAGGATAGACACATTTTTGAACAGGAAAGGAATTAAGGGTTATAGTGAGCGGCAGGTAAGTGGAGCTGAGTCCAGAAAAAGATCAGCCATGATCTTATTGAATGGCAGAGCAGGCTCGAGGAGCCCAGATGGCATACTCCTGCTTCTAGCAAATTGGAACTGTTTTCTTTGGAAAGACGTAGACTTAGAGGAGATCTAATAGAGGTGTACAAAATTATGAGGGATATAGATAAACAGGGTTAAGCTTTTTCCTGGGATGGACTCAAATAGCACAAGGGGTCACGAGCTTAGGGTGAGGGGGGTAAGGTATAATTTGGATGCTAGAGGGAGTCTTTTCACACAGAGGGTGGTGGGGGTATGAAATGCACTCCCAAGTAAAGTGGTGGAGGCAGGCACTCTGGAGTTATTTAAGAAATACTTAGATGGGTACATGAACAGAATGGGAATGGAGGGGTATAGAAAACTGATTTAAAATGGGGATCATGAGCCTTGGGAGTCCCTGGGAAGTGTGTAAATAGATGATTATATTGATGTACTTGTTTTTATCCTACAGGTGTTTTGGTCCACCTTGTTGTCTAACAAGTGGCATACACGCAATGGATCATGAGAGGGCTGTTCGTGGATTTTTTTTGAGAGTATTCTAGTGCTTCATGTTGTTAGTGTACGCTTGACCTGGACCATTTGATGGGCAACACCACAGCTCAGTGACTATCGCTGTGCTGTGCAGATACATGGATTTGGGCCTGTGTCTGTGGGAGTTTGCGAATCCCCCCCTGCTTGCGTGGTTTTCTCCAGGTGCTCCGTTTCCTCCCACATCCCAAGTGTGCTCTTAGGCTAATTGGCAAAACAAATTCTCCCTAAATTGTCTCAAATTTGGTTTTTAATCCATAAATCTATAAACATAGACAGGGATCACGGGTAGAGGTGGGAACATCGAGGTGGCAGCGCGGGCTTGTTGGGCCAAAGGGCCTGTTTCCCATGCTGTTTTGTTCTTTGTTCTAGTTCTTATGTTCGGTCCAACTTGTCCATGCCACCCAGGTTTACTATTAAACTAGTCCCAATTGCCTACATTTGGCCAATATCCCTCTATACCCCTCATCTTACCCACGTAACTATCTAAAAAATGCTTCTTAAAAGACAAAATTGTACTCACCCTACTACTACTACTTCTGACAGCTCGCTCCAGACACTCACCACCCTGTGTGTGGAAAAAATTGACTCTGGATCCTTTTTTTCTCACCTTAAACCTGTGCCTCCTAGATTTAGGCTCTCCTACCTTTGGGAAAAGATACTGACTACCTAGCTGATTTATGTCTCATTATTTTATAAAATTCTATTAGATCACTCCTAAGCCTTCTACGCTTCAGGGAAAAAAGTCCCAGTCTATTCAGCCTCACCTTATAACTCAAACTACAAGTCCCAATAGCATCCTAGTACATCTTTTGTGCACTCCTTCTAGTTTAATAATATTCTTTTTGACAATAGGGTGACTAGAACTGTAAACAATATTCCAAGGGTGGCCTTATCAATGTCTTCTATAACTTCAGCAAGATGTCCCAAGTCCTGTATTGAACGTTCTGACCAACAAAACAAGCAATCTGAATGCCTTCTTCACGGTCCTGTCCACCTGAGACTCCACTTTCAAAGAGCTCTGAACATGTACCCCTGAATCTCTTTGTTCTACAACTCTCCCCAATGCCCAATCAGTAATTGATTAGGTCCTGGCCCAATTCAATCTACAAAAATGCATCACTTCACGTTTATTTAAATTAAACTCTATATATCATTCATCCGTCCACTAGCCCAAATGATCAAGATCCCATTGCAATCCTAGATAACCTTCTTCAGTGTCCACTATACCATCAATCTTCATGCCACCTGCAAACTTACTAATCTTGCCTCCTAAATTCTCATCTAAATCATTAATATAAATAACAAATAACAATGAACATAGCACCGATCCCTGAGATTTTAGGCTTTGAAAACTGATAAATCACCATTTTGTCATGTTATTAATTTACACCAATGAGAAAAATCTTTGTCTATAAGTTCATTAAATCTTTAAGAAAGCTTTATTTTGTGATAAAGCTCCATTCAATGTGGTTCTGAGGTTATATTATAAGCACAAAAGTTTGACCTAATACTTACAAATAACATTTTGGCCTGGTTAGATTTATCCAAACAATATTTTGATTTCAATCAAGAGTTCTGCAGTCTATGGGTGGCATGGTGGCACTGTCATTAGCACTACTTTCTCAAAGTGCCATGAGTTCAATTCTGGCCTTAGGTGACTGTCTATGTGAGGTTTGCATGTTTTCCCCATGTCTGCATGGGTTTCCTCCAGGTGCTTTGGTTTCCGCCCACACTCCAAAGATGTGCAGGTTACATGGATTGGCAATGCTAAATTGCCCGTTAGCATCCTACGATGTGTAGGTTAAGGGGATTAGCAGGATAAACACATGGAGTTACAGGAATGGGTAAGGCTCAAGTACAATGATCTGCTGGAGAGTCGGTGCAGATTTGATGGGCCGAGTAGCCTCCTTTTGCATTGAGAGGATTCTGTGTGATCTCAATCTTACTCTGCAGAACCAGCATCTATATAGCTCTCATGCACAAACAGTTGTACTGCCAGATTATTCGTGAAACAGTGATTCAGGCTTCTCTGTTTCTGGAAAATATCAATTTTGTTTTTAAATGATGGAATAATCATTAACAGCTCTTCCCTTGGATCTTGCACTTCAGTTAATTCATATCCAAAATCTTTGAAATTCTCAAGCACCATTTGTTGCAATTCATTGAACTCTGTTTCTATGATGGGAGAAATTGACTTTCAGAGGGTTAGGGTTTGGGTTACAGTAACTGTGTGAATTTTTTCACTTTCTATACACAGAATCATGCCTCCCTGTCGGTTCTGCCAAGTGATGATGGCTAAAGCGATTGGCTGAGAAGTGAGTAGTGGACATAATTACATCTCTCTAGCCCCACGCCAAATAAGTGCAATTATTTTTTGAGGAGGTGGCGAAAACGGTTGACAAAGGGCAAGCCGTTGATGTCGTCTATATGGATTTTAGTAAGGCGTTTGACAAAGTCCCTCATGGGAGTCAAGGCCCATGGGATATAAGGACAGGTAGCTAGATGGATAAGTAACTGGCTCAGTAGTAGGGGACAAAGAGTAATAGTGGAAGGGTGTTTTTCTAGCTGGAGGTCGGTCACTAGTGGTGTGCCGCAGGGCTCAGTACTGCGACCTCTTCTATTTGTAATATATATAAATGACTTGGAAGAGGGAGTAAGTGGAGTGATCAGCAAGTTTGCAGATGATACAAAGATTGCTGGACTTGCGGATAGTGAGGAGCATTGTCAGGCAATGCAGCAGGACATAGATAGGCTGGTAGCTTGGGCAGATAGATGGCAGATGGAATTCAATCCTGATAAATGTGAAGTGATGCATTTCAGGAGAAAGAATGTAGGGGGGAGGTATATGATAAAGGGTAGACCTATTAAGAGTATAGAAACGCAGAGGGACCTGGGGGTGCAGGTGAACAAGTCTCTGAAGGTGGCAGAGCAAGTGGAGAAGGTTGTGAAGGAAGCATATAGTATGTTAGCCTTTATAGGAAGGGGTATAGAGTACAAGAGCTGGCCTTTAATGTTGCAGTTGTATAAAACGTTGGTTAGACCTCATTTGGAATACTGCTTCCAGTTCTGGTCGCCTTACTACCGGAAGGACGTGGAGACTCTGGAGAAAGTGCAGAGGAGGTTTACCAGGATGCTGCCTGGTATGGAAGGCCTGAGTTACAAGGAGAGGTTAGGCAAATTGGGACTGTTTTCCTTAGAAAGACGTAGACTTAGAGGAGATCTAATAGAGGTGTACAAGATTATGAGGGGTATAGATAAACAGAGTTAAGCTCTTTCTTAGGATGGACTCGAATAGCACGAGGGGTCACGGGCTTAGGATGAGAGGGGTAAAGTATAATTTGGATGCTAGAGGGAGTTTTTTCACACAGAGGGTGGTGGGGGTATGGAATGCGCTGCCAAGTAAACTGGTGGAGGCAGGCACTCGAGTTATTTAAGAAATACTTAGATAGGCACATGAACAGAATGGGAATGGAGGGGTATAGAAAACTGATTTAAAGTAGGGATCATGAGCCTTGGGAGTTCCTGGGAAGTGTGGAAATAGATGATGATATTGATGTACTTGTTTTTATCCTACAAGTGCTTTGGTCCGCTTTGTTGTCTAACAAGGGGCATACATGCGATAAATCGTGAGAGGGCTGCTCTTTGATTTTTTTCAAGAGTATCTTAGTGCTTCACGTTGTTAGTGTACACTTGACCTGGACCATTTGATGGGTAACACGACAGCTCAGTGACTATCACTGTGCTGTGCAGATACACGGATTTGGGCCTGTGTCTGTGGGAGTTTGCGCATTCTCCCCGTGCTTGTGTCGGTTTTCTCCGGGTGCTCCGATTTCCTCCCACATCCCAAAGATGTGCTCTTAGGTTAATTGGCAAAACAAATTCTCCCTAAATTGTCTCAAATTTGGTTTTTAATCCATAGATCTATAAACATAGACAGGGATCACGGTAGAGGTGGGAACATCGGGATGGTGGCACGGGCTCGTTGGGTCAAAGGGCCTGTTTCCCGTGCTGTTTTGTTCTTTAGTGTGGCAGATGGGAGGAATTAGACTCTCAAATTCATTCATGTGCAAAATAGTCTTCCTCTGAGGCTAGTTCGTATAGCTATGTGAATTTTCCCCCTTTCCAGAACACACCAAGTCACGCCTTCCCACAAGTACTATCAGAAAAATCATCATCATGGGCATTGTGCGATGATATCTAAGTGACTGGCCGAGAAGTGAATAGCAGGAGTAACTGCACTCTTAGGTCACTACTATCCTGAGACTATGTTGTCAGGGAGGGGTGTTACCTCTGGTGGGGGAGCATATCGCATCCTTTTCAGAGTGGTTTGTCCACCCTTTGTCCCCACTTGGCACTCAGCTCTCACCTGTGGCTTCCCGTAGCTTTTTGCAAGCGACAGTGGCCACATCCTGGGCAATGGCCTTGACAAGCTGGCTAAAATAGGTGAAGGTAGCCGATGGGTCTCAACCCTGTGAGATAGGGAGATGTCTATCCCAGCATGTGAAGAGAGACTCCAGTGGATTGAGTGGTTGAGACTAGTGGAAGGTCGAACGGTCAAGGTGGCAGTCTCTGCAAGCGTCATGGAATGTGAAGAGCAGGACAAGATACAGAAGCTGTCCTGGTCATCCACTGCACTTACTCCCATCTCCAGCCATCTTGACTCTTGTATTGCCACTGGACCCAGATGGAAATTGGGAAGACAGAGCGAGGCTGACGCTGTGCAACTCTCCCTCACTTTAATCCAGTGTCCTGTTCAACCTTTGAAGTCCTGTGGCAACGGGCAAGCAGCAAAGCGGCAGGTGCTGATACACTGGAAGCTGTAATCATGGACCTGCAAATAGGCGGCTCAGGTTTAATGGTCATTTTCTGCTGACTGAAGCAACAGTGAAACTCAGCATCTACCTGGGCATCTGAGCAGTCCTCTTCAGGAACGCATTGCTCACTTCCATGGATTGAGGAAGGGGCTAGAAAAGGTGCCCTAAACATTGCCTTCACACTGGTCAGTTTACCGCGGCTGACAGGGATCCCATCTTCTGGTTGAACAAACAAAATAAGACACAAGGTGACACTGCTCACCGTTGGCATTTGGAACGTGTGCATGCTTTTGGACAACCCTACAGCAGACAGACCAGAGAGAAGCATAGCCTTAGTTGCCAGAGAGCTTGCAAGATACAACATCGACATTGCAGCCCTACCCGTAACTGAAGTTCCTGGATACAACCTGGCTCTAAGCATTGGCATCTTATCTACTATGTCATTGTCAGGAGAAAAGACAGGCAGGATGTCAGAGTGACCAAGGCCACATGAGGTGCTGACTGCTGGACAGATCATAGACTCGTTGTCTCCAAAATGAGGCTCTGCATCAGACCCAAGAGGTGATCACAAGAAGCAAGATTATGAAAAGGATCAATGTGGCCAAGCTAAGGAACCCCAGCATTGCTTCAGCACTGGCTGAAGACATACAAATCAAGCTTGCTGACATACAGCTCGCAGGCAGTGCTAAAGACGATTGGGCACACTTCAGGGATGCTGTCCATTCATGTACGCTGAAGATGCTCGGGCCCTCTACTTGCAAGTAGCATGACTGGTTCGATGAGAATGATGAGGAGATTTAGGCTCTACATGAAAAGCACCATCTTCAAGAACAAGGAACAAAGAAAAGTACAACACAGAAACAGGCCCTTCAGCCCTTCAAGCCTGTGCCAATCATGATGCCCTAACTTTAAATAAGTCTTCTGTCCTTACTTGGTCCATACCGCCCTATTCCCTCCCTATCCATGTATCTATCCAGTTGACTCCTAAATATTGCCAATGTGCCTGCTTCCACCAACTCCTCTGGCCTGCTTCTGTGTTGTACAAGGGGATAGAAATGCCGCCAATCACTTCCTACCGCACATCATCCATGTTTATTTTTTATTTATTTATTCATGGAATTTGGACATTACTGGCTAGGCCAGCTTTATCGCCCATTCATAACTGCCCTCAAGATGGTGTGTTGAGCTGCCTTCTTGATCCACTGCAGTCCATTGGTTTGGTATATCCAAAGTGCTGTTAAGAAGGGAGTTCTGGGATTTTGACCCAGCAACTGCGAAAGGACAAGGAGATAGTTCCAAATCAGGTTGGTGAGTGGCTTGATTTGATGTACTATTGTCACATATATTGGTGTACAGTGAAAAGTATTGTTTCTTCCACACTATACAGAAAAAGCATACTATAGATAGAGAAAGGACAGTGTGCAGAATATTGTGTTACAGTCATAGCTAGGTTGTAGAGAAAGATTAACTTAATGCAAGGTAAGTCCATTCAAAAGTCTCTTGGCAGCACGGAAGAAGCTGTTCTTCAGTCAGTTGTACGTGTCCTCAGATTTTTGTATCATTTTCCTGACAGAAGAAGATGGAAGAGTGTTTGTCAGAGGTGCGTGCCTGGTTTTCCTGAGGCAGCAGGAAGTGCAGATGGTGTCAATGTGTGGGAGACTGGTTTGAGTGATGGACTGGGCCTTGATCATGGTCTTTTGTAGTTTCTTGCAGCCTTGGATAGAGCAGGAGTCACACCAAGCTGTAGTACATTCATGCTTCCTATGGTGCATCTGTAAAAGCTGGTGAGTGTCGCAGTGGGCTTGCCAAATTTTCTTAGACTTCTGACAAAGTAGAGGTATTGGTAGACTCTATTTTGGCATGGGGGTGGGGGGGAACACCTAAAAACTTGAACTCTCGACTATTTTTACTTGTCCCCATTGAATTAGACCGGGCATGTCCTCCGCTTGCAGGTGGAGGTGTCTCCTTGTATCTGCAGTCCTTGTCCTTCTATATAGTACTGCTCATGCAATTGGAAGGTGTTGTCAAACATCTTGTTGAGTTGCTGAAGTGCATCTTGTAAATAGTACACATTGCTGCTACTATGGGTCAGTGGAGGACAAAATGAATGTTTGTAGATGGGGTTCAATCAAATGGGCAGCCTTCTTCTAGATAGGGTCAAGGTTCTTAAGTGGAACTGCATTTATCCAGGCAAGTAAAGATTTTTCCATCACACTCTTGACTTGTGCCTTGTAGATGTTGGACAGGTTTTGAGGAGAAAGGTGGTGAGTTATTCACCATAGGATTCCTAGTTTCTAACCTGCTAATGTAGCTACAATATTAATATAGCAAGTCCACTTTGGTCTCTAGTCAATGGTAACTCCCAGGGTATTGATAAATGGAGGATTCAGTGATGGTAATGCCATAGACAGATGGTTAGATCCTCTTGTTAGGAATGATCATAATCTGGCACATGTGTAGAAATCATAGAAACCCTGCAGCGCAGAAGGAAGTCATTCAACTCATCAAGGCAGCACAACTACAATCCCACTTAAGCCCCACACCCATAAACACACGTATTTACCCCGCTAATCCCTCGAACCTATGCATCCTGGGACACTAAGGGACAATTTAGAATGGCCAAAGCACCTAACCTGCACATCTTCGGATTGTGGGAGGAAACTAAAGCACACTGAGGAAGTCCATGCAGACACGCGGAGAACGTGCAAACTCTATACCATGACTACCAGGGAATCAAACCAAGTTAACTATGAGGCAGCAGTGCTAACCAATGTGCCACCAAGTTGTGTAGCATCAATGTTACTTGCCACTTATCAGCACAAGTCCAAGTATTGTTCACATCTTGCTGTGTATGAACACAGATTGCTTCAGTATCAGCGGAGTTGTGAAAGGGTGTTGAACAATTTGCCACCAAGGTCGAACATTCCCACTTCTGACTGTATGATGGAAGCAGCTGAAGATGGTTGGGCCTAGGACACACCCCTGAGGAATTCCTGCAATGATATCCTGCAGTACAGATGTCTGACCTTCAATGACTACAATGATCTTCCGTTGTGCTAGGTAGAACCCAAACAAGCAGAGACTTTCCCCTTGATTCAGTGATTTCTTTTGCCGGAACTCCTTGATGTCACAATGCATCAAATCCTGCCTTGAGCCGGTCACTCTCAAATCACCTCTAAAGTTCAACTCTTTGGCCTATGCCTGGATCAAGGCTGGAATGAGGTCAGGAGCTCAGTGACCCTGGCATAATCCAAAATTAATGAGAAGTTGATTGTCAAGCAGCAACCATCATCAATGAATAATCCCACCCATAACTATGGGGGTGGTAGAGAGTGGGCTGATGGTCATTGGCTGGATTGTATCTATCCCACATTGTCCACTTTGCAAGACATACCTGGAAAATTTTGCAAATGTTTCTGCACAGAAAATATCCTATTTGCACAACCATGCCCCCATCCCACTGCTTCATCCACAATTGGTAGCTATGCCTTTAGTGATGTCTGCCCAATGTTTTGGAATTCCTCCCTCCATTCCTCTCTTTTCCTTATACCCACCTGTCTCACCCATCCTAATAACTCTTATTTTGGTCCATATCTACTTTCATCTCATAACTCTTCTGAAGCAACTCTATTTTGATATGCTAACTGTGTATATGACTCTAACCTGCATTTGTGGTGTTTTCACTTCCAAATCCATGCAATATACACAAATACAAATACACTTTTTCATTAAGTTTGGAAACCAAGATATTTTGGATCTGGCAACAAAACTGGGTGCTTTGCATTTAGACCCTGTATTACATGGCAAAATGACTCCCCCTAATGGCAACAACAGAAGGAATGAAAGAATGACTTGCCGTGTGCAAGGTGGTGAATGTTTACAAAGTACAAGGTTTATTCATTTTTCTGGACTATGAAGTTTATTTCATACCTCATTCAATTGAATGTTTAAAATAGATAATACATTATAAATTAACGTCAAATATTAATAATTAATTATTTTCAAACGATAATTTATATTTTACTGGGTAGATTTTCATATTGTTACGGACAGGAGAGGGTTAACGTAAATGTTAACCCTCTCACCACGCATCTATAAACAGAAAGGTGTTTTGATTTGCTTCTCTTCTTATAAACAGTAGCATGTTTCTCAACTCTTTAGTTTTGGTGTGGTCCAATTTTCCATAAGTAACCTGAAAGCAAATTCAAGACAGGAGATTATTTGCAGGGAAAGGGTATGCGCTCACAGTAAAGAGCAGGACAGAAAAGGAAAGATTTAAATTCACAGAAAAGGAAAATTATTGTTCCATGTATGTCCAGAGTCCAGAATCAAAATTCAATGGCGTACTCTTTCACAATGGTCAGCAGATTGAACTTTTCCAGTAGAGCTGAATTCCACGATGAGATAGGCAAATGGAGATTAATCAGTCTTGTATCTAATATTATACAACTTCCAGTCAAATTGTGTAGATGGGGTCAGGCATCCAAACCTCGACAGAGCCTCTTTTCTGCGCTATTGCTTGGTAAATGGTAATGTGGCAGACTGGTGGCAACTTTGAATTTAATCTCTATAGTCCTTAGGGTAGTTAGGGTCTCTTCAGAGATAACAAGGCGCAAATTTCTTCAGTAACTGCCAAATAGCTCTTATTGTTTGAAAATGTACACAGACATTGCTTCAGTCATTCAAAAAGGTCATTATCCAGTTTTAAAATATTAGAAATTAGCCAAGAGGGTAAATTCCATATTTTATAAAAATATAAAGTATGAGGTATTAGCCCCATGATAATATAATCTTGCTTTGTTTTGATGATGAACTAGATGAAATGATAACCCATGTTAAACTTGAAGTTTTCACTCATTATTTTTGCATCAATAGCAGGAAGTCCTATGCTGGTATCTGTATCTGCTCGTGGCAAAATTGTCTTCACCGTCAGCCAACATAATTTGAATTAAACCAAAGTTTCAAAGAAGAAGATAAAAATGTGACAACCAAACAGTGAAATGTGGAAAACATTACTAGAAATTATAGTTAAGATACCAATGAATAACGTTTGGAAAAAAATCCAACAATATAACAATAACCATCTTCTGTAAACCTGAAATGCCAATTGATGTAATTATTATCTTCTGTCCAACACTGTTAATGTGAATCATTGGTAAATTATCTTTTTTGAGAAGGAGGAGGAAATGGGAAATGGAATCAAGGGCTACAGGGAATGGGCAGGAAACTGGATTTGAGAAATGCTAGATCAACCATTATTGAATGAGAAGCAGTGTTGAGAGGCTGAACAGTTTAATCCTGTTCCTATTTCTCATGGTCTCAAACTATTTTCTCAATTAGCAATGCATGGAATTCCACAAGTTTATATAGTAAGTTGGACACAGAAAAGACACCCAAGGCACACAGGAGCAGGAATAAAAGAAATATTAAAAGGGATGACGACATAGTTGATGAAAAGATGGGCTCTAACAAGGGTCTAAAAGGAGACATGCATGGAGTTTAACAATGGAATTTCAAGTAACTGAACTTGAACAAAGTTCAACAAAGTAACTGAGGCCTCAGGCAAATGGTGAGGCAAAGGGAAGGGTAAAGTTGTCAACCTCACAAAAAGAGACTAGTTCAGCCATGACAGTGGCTGAGATCCTAAGTAGAACAGGTCAGAGGACACAGGACAAACAGTAAAGACAATGGTTTTGGTTTTCCCAGTTTTAACTGGAAGAAATTATGGCTCACTCAAGATTGGATGCCAAACAAGCAGTCGGGTAACACAAATGGCAATGGTGTTGGGAGAAGGGGACGTGATGCAGAAACATAGTTGATTGCTGTATATGAGGAAGTTAATGTAAGTGGATTATGCCATCAAGAGGCAGCATTTAGACAGTGAAGAATAGATCTGGAAAACATGTTCAAGGACTTGAGAAGAAATAGAGGTTTGAGATGGGGGAATGGTGTTCAAGAACAGACATCAGGCAGGAAATTAGACGAGTAAATTGGAAGGAGGTATTCTTGGGGAAAAGTACCGAAGGAAGGTGGCAGATTTTCAAGGAATGTTTGTCTGGAGCTCTGCACAACAATATTCCAACGAGACAGGTGGTTTTGGTAGGTTACGGGAACCATGGTGCACGAAGGTTGTAATGAACCTCGTCAGAAAAAAAGAAAGGCATATAGAAGGTTCAGAAAGCTAGGCAATGTTGAGGATCAAGAGGAATATACGGGTTGTAGGAAAAAGTTTAAAATGGAAATTAGGAGAGCCAGAAGGGGTCATGAGAAGGCCCTGGTGGGTAAGATTAAGGAGAACCCCAAGGCGTTCTACAAATATGTGAAGAGTAAAAGAATGAGATGTGAAGAAATAGGACCCATAAAAGGTGAAGGGGGAAACGTTTGTGCGGAACCGGTAGAAATGACAGAGGTGCTTAATGAATAGTTTACCTCGGTATTCATGATGGAAAATGACCTGGGTGGTTGTACTGCAGGTTTGCGACGGACTGAAAAGATTGAGTATGTGGACATTAAGAAAGAGGATATGTTGGAACTTTTGAATTGCATCAAGATAGATAAGTCGCTGGGACCGAATGGGATCTACCCCAGGTTACTGTGGGAGGTGAGAGAAGAGATTGCAGAGCCTCTGGCAATGATCTTTGTGTCATCGATGGAGACGGAAGAGGTTCCGGAGGATTGCGGATGTGGTTCCTATTTTCAAGAAAGAGAACAGGGATAGCCCAGGAAATTACCAACCGGTGAGTCTGACCTCACTGGTTGGTAAGTTGATAGAGAGGATCC
Organism: Sphyrna mokarran; assembly: GCA_024679065.1. Lineage (NCBI taxonomy): Eukaryota > Metazoa > Chordata > Chondrichthyes > Carcharhiniformes > Carcharhinidae > Sphyrna > Sphyrna mokarran. The sequence continues at coordinate 6,122,585 of JAGIQG010000027.1, read as the reverse complement.
TGAGAGACAGGATTTATAAACATTTAGCGAAGTTTAGTATGATCAAAAGTAGTCAGCATGGCTTTGTCAAGAGCCTTATGAGCCTGGTTGAGTTCTTTTAAAATGTGATTAAACACATTGACAAAGGAAAAGAGATGGATGTGATTTATATGGACTTCAGCAAGGTGTTCGAAAAGGACTCCATGCAAGACTTCTTAAGAAAGAGAGAGGGTATGGGATGCAAGGGGCTGTTGCCTTCTGGATCCAGAACTGGCTTGCCTGCAGAAGGCAGAGAGTGATTATAGATGGGTCTTTTCCTGCATGGTGGTCAGTCACTAGTTCCAGGGATCTGTTCTGGGACCTTGCTATTTGTAATTTTCATGAACGACCTGGATGAGGAAGTGGAAAGTTGGGGTGGTAAGTTTGCCGACAATACAAAGGTTGGTGGTGTTGCAGATAGTCTGGAGGGATGTCAGAGGTTGCTGCAAGACATTGATAGGATGCAAGACTGGGCGGAGAAGTGGCACATGGACTTCAACATGGATAGATGTGTAGTGGTTCATTTTCGCAAGTCCATTGGGATAAAGGAGTATAATATCAAGGGTAGGTCTCTTAGCAGTGTAGAGGATCAGAAGGACCTTGGGGTCTGGGTCTATTGGACTCTTAAATCAGCCTCGCAGGTAGACGATGTGGTCAAGGTGGCATATAGGGTACTAGTCTTCATTAATCGAGGGATTGAGTTTAGGAGTCAGGAGATAATGCTTCAGCTTTATAAGGCCCTTGTCAGATCCCACTTGGAGTACTGTGCGCAGTTCTGGTCACCTCATTACAAGGAGGATGTGGAAGCTACTGAAAAGATGTAGAGGAGATTTACAAGGATGTTGCCTGGATTGGGTGGCATGTCTTATGAGGATAGGTTGAGGGAACTCGGTTTTTTCTTCCTGGAGAGATGAAGGATGAGAGGTGACCTGATAGAAGTTTATAAGATGTTGAGAAGTATAGATTGGGTGGATTCTCAGAGGCTATTTCCCAGGGCTGAAATAGTCACTATGAGAGGACACAGGTTTAAGGTACTGGGGAATAGATACAGAGGACATGTCAGGAATAAGTTTTTCACTCAGAGGGTGGTGGGTGAATGGAATCGGCTGCCGTCGGTGGTGATGGAGACGAACTAGTTGGGGTCTTTTAATAGACTTCTGGATGAATACATGGGATTTAATGGGATTGAGGGTTACAGGTGTTGTCGTGTTCTATCATCAGGGACATTGTTTTCAAAAAAAAACAATAATTTATGAGGGGCAACCATTTACAATTTCATTTGGCATGATGCCAGGAAGGAAAATTGTGTGGCCAGCAATTTAAAGCACTTGACATTTAGGGAACTGCAGGCAGGTCTCCTGGATTTAATGAATTAAGTAAGGCCATGAGGGGACAGATGCACATTTAGGGTTAGAGTGAGAAAGTTGCTTGTTTTTGTTATGGAAGACTGATATTTGTAGATTGCTCTCTAAAGCATCAATGAGAAAAACTTATAATCCCCATATTTGTAGTATAAGGGATTACACTATATAAGATTAATGTGGGATTAAGTACAACACCACCCACACCGTGATGTAAGGCAGCACATGAGCCACACCAACCAACAGAGTCATTTATTCCAGCAAGCATGGAGACAACTCCAAGCTTGTACGCTTTGATGTACATATTGTAAATAATTCTAAGTGACTAACATATAACTACAAGATCTCTTCCGACCTACCAAATTGTAAACTCCCTAAAAAATATTAAAAATTAAATATTTTGTTAGGGAGTCCACCAAGAACACTACTCAAAAATGGCTAAATTGAAATAGTACTAAAATAAACAAGTTTACCACAATAACAAGTTTTCCAACCAGATATTTACACATTTCAGCTAAGAATGCAGCAAGTCTTTACTTTTAACTCTAAAGTGTCATTTATTCAATATAATTTTAAAATGCAGTTCATCACATTTACCATGTTTTTTTTTAAATTATTTCAACAAATTACTAATTATAACTTACAAACTGCAAAGCAATTATAGTTGATATCTTTCAGAAGGTACAAACTAATTATTTTGTCAGACAGAAACATAAAACTTTTACCAGACTTGACACTATATTCAAAAAGCTACATTCTGATATAAGTTATTGCATATTTTTGGTCAAAATTAAATTATGAACATATTTGTTATGTGCTGGCAGGAAAGCTGATGAGTTAAATTAAAACATTTATTTTTCTCTACATAGGTCTCTCCAATAGAATGCTACAATCCCAACCCACAAAGTCATTGAATAAGTAATTTGCTCTTAAGGCTTCCCTTGTTGCTTCGCCACTATATGCTTTTCTTCCCGTCAGTAAACAATTAAATGGCCTCTTCTCAGAATCAAGATGCTTTGATTGCACTGATGCAAGAATTCGTTTAATAAAACAACTAAACACATTATCCTGTGTTGGGCAGGAGAAAAACAAAAAAAAAGCAAATTTGGTTAGAATTTCTATTTCTGACAGACAGTAAGCATCTCATAAGCTTATGTATGGCAGGCGTGACCTAGATGCATCTAAAAATGGTGGAACAAGATGTGTTCAAGATGTTTTGAAGCCTGTTTTACAATTTCATATGATCACATTTCATCGCTTTACTAACCAATATTATTCTACACTCTAATTTACTTGAATTAGTAAAACAAACTTCATATTCTTTTCATCTATTTCATGTTATTCACTTACCAATGTGTTAATAGTGACTGTGACTTTAGAGCAAAACACATCCGTCGAACTATAGCTATTTGGTCCTTCTAAAGATGGATTCATCACTTGCAGCCGCGTGCCAAACACATTTTGCCATGGGATTTTGAAGAGCCTATTGTGATAGAATCTGTGGTTTAAAAGCTTGTATTTTTTTCAGACAGATCCTATGCAAAGAGGCAAACTGAAGAGGCAAACCAACCCTTTCCATATCTAAGAAAACAAAAACCAAAACTGCAATTGGAAACCAAATGCAAACCAAATTTTTTTTTTTAAACCAGAAGACATTGAGTTCAATATCAGCCAAAATGCCAGGATTACCTTAACTAACATTCAGCAGCAACACTCCTGTCACATGATTGGATTTAATGTACTTGAAACAAAGAATTCATTAATTTGTGATGATCTCATCTATAGACAATACTTGGAAAACCTTACCCTTTGATTATGCATTTCTCACCAGAGTGACTGTGTGTAAGCAAGCAAAGTTATATGGAGTTGAATTTAGCAGTCATATAGTCATCTGTTTTCTACGTATCCAGAGTAATGACAGATTGTACCGGTAACCATCAAACCTGGATACAGAATCCATAATCTATAATACAAATAATAGTAGACTTCAACTCCATATATCAAGCATGAACTACGGCAAAGTAACTTGGATAATAAAATTATATGCTCAGATAAAAGTTGTAACTTGTACTGCTATTCATCATCAAAATAATTTTTAAAAATTCATTCTTGGGAGACAAGTGCAGCTGGCATACATACCACTTAAAGCCTATTCCTAAATGCCCTCAGAAAATGGTAGAGAGCCACCCTATTCAACACCACAGTCCATGTGGTGTAGGTATACCCACAGGGCTAACTGCAAGTGTTCCAGGATTTTGATTCAACAATAGTGAAGGAGCAAACATATAGGTTAAAATTTTACATGTCCCAAGTGGGCATACATCCAACCTTGGGGAGCATAAAGTAGCACATAATTATGTCGAGAACAGTCACAGGACTAGTTCCAGGCAGATAGCTTCATTATTTTTTCTGGCCATTACAGCGCTGTGCTTGCAGGGAGTGTTGGTCAACAGTTCTCCAAGGTGGGATTTCCTTCCAAAGGTGGATGGAAGACCTATTCTACCAATCAACACTATACACTGAGTATTAAATGGCAGTGGGTTTCTGAGAGTCAGCAGGAGCACAGTACACAGGAACACAAGTGTCAATTCTCTGATGGCAAGTGCTAAAAATTCTATCCATCGTTCCAAGTCAGGATGGTGTACGATTGGAGGAAAGCTTACAGGTAATGAAGATTCCATCTGCTGCCTTTGTCCTTCTAGTTGGTAGAAATCATGAGTTCAGGAGGTGCTGCCAAAGAAGCCTTTTGAACAGTTGCTGTAGTGCATCTTGTATATGATACATGCCCACACAGTGCAACAGTAATTGAGGGAGTGTATATACAAGGTGTTACACAGAATCAAACAAGCTACTTTGTCCCAAATGATGCTGAGCTTCTTGATTGTTTTTAAGAGGCACACTCATCCAGGCAAGTGGTGAGTACTCCATCATGCTCCCAACTTGAGCACTGTAAATGATAGGCAGCTTTGAAAAATCAGTAGGTGAGTTCTCACCACAGAATTCCCACCCTCTCAAATTCTTATAATCACAGTATTTATAGATTGAGCCACTTCAGCTTCTACTTAGTGGTAACCTCGAAGATGTTGATAGTGGGGGATTCAGCAATTGTAATGCCATTGTACATCAAGGGGGAGATGGTTAAATTATCTCTTGATGGAGGTGGTAATTACCTAGCACTTGTGCAATGCGAATGTCACTTGGCACTCAACAGCCCAAGTCCAAATTTTATCCAGGTCTTGCTGCATATGGACACTGACTGCTTCAGTGTTTGAGGAGACTTAAATGATACTGAGCATTGCTCAATCATTAATGAACATCCCCCATCTGACTTTATGATGGAAGGAAGATCCATTAATGAAGTAGCTAATGGTGGTTGGGTCTAGGCCTCTTATTGCAAGTGTGAGATTGTTGGCCTCCAACAACTGCAACCATCTTCATTTGCACCAATTATAATTACAACAATTGGGTGTTTTCCCTAATTCCCATTGACTCCAGATTTGTTCGGGCTCCTTGATGCCAGATTCAGTCATATGCTGCTTTGATGTCAGGAGCAGTTACTCCCACCTCATCTCTGAAATACAAAACATACATACTACCTTACAGATTAGGGGCAGAAGCAGGCCATAGCCCCTGGAGCTCATTCCACCATTCAATCAGATCATCGCTGATCTGACTTTAACTTCAACTCCACATTCCACCTACCCTGATAGCCTCTCATCCCTTTGCTTATCAAGAATATATCTAGCTCTGCCTTAAATGAAGAGCTTTGAATATTTTTATGTTATTTCTCTAAGTTCTTCTGACCAACATGAATCATTTCGCATTTCTCTGCATTGAGCTTCTCATTCTATCAACTTACCTATGTCATTTTGAAGTGCTACTATACACTCCGTACAGTTAACATGTTTGTTAACATGTTTCCATGTTTAGTATCATCCACAAACTATTACACATTGTGCATTCAGGTCTAGGTAATCAATATACATCAGGATATATAAACTAGGAGCAAAAATAGGCTACTCACCTCTCAAGCCTGCTCTGTCATTTAACAAAATTATGGCTGATATGATTAAAACTTCAACATTCCCAGTGCCCCTGTACCTTAAAATATTCAAAAACCCTGCTTCCACCACCTTCTGATGAAGAAATTTCCAAAGATTCTCATGCCTCAGAAAGCAAATAACACATCTCTCTCTGAAAATATTTGAAAATTGATCACTAGTTCTAGGTTCTCTCACAAAATGAAATATCCTTTCCACATCCACCCCGTCAAGGCCCCTCAACATCTTGTATGTTCAATCCAGTCACCTGTTCTAAACTTCAGCAGATACAAGTCTAGTTGTCCAAACTTTTCTCATTAAACAGATGTCCCATTCCAGGTATTAATCTAGTCTGCTCTTCTCTGAGCTATGTATTTGTTTAAGTAAGGAGAACAATACTGGGATATTTCTGGTGTGGTCTCACCAATGCTCTATGTAAGTTAATCACAACCTTGCTATTCTTGTTTTCAATTCCTTTTGCAAAAAACAGTAGCATTCATAGGGAATATGTTAGAAGATGCTCAGAAAATTTCAAAGTATTTAGACAGGGTCAACATTTTTTTTTAAACTTTTCTAATTACCAACCTTCTGTGATTCATGCATGAGGGCACCTAGATCACTGTGCAACTCAGGACTCTAAGATCTCATCATTTAGATATGATTTTTTATTCTTCCTGTTAAAATGGACAATTTCACATGTTCCCATATTATACTGCATTCGCCAGATCTTTGCCCACTCACTTAACCTATTGACATCCTTTTGTAGCCATCTTATTTCTTCACAATTTACTTTCCTACTTATCTTTGCATCATCAAAAAATTCAACAACTTTATATAAAGGGATTGAAGGTAAGTTGTAAAAGGCTGATGCCCCAGCACTGATTCCTGTGGAACATCACTAGTTAAATCATGCCAAATTGAAATGGCCCACTTATGCCTTCTGTTTTCTGTTGGCTAGCCAATCTTCTATCCATGCCCGCACCATATGCTTTTATTTTCCACAATAAGATTTCATGTGGCACCATATCAAAAGTCTTCTGAGTGTCTAAATAGAGCACATCCACCCATTTCCTTTTATCCACAACATGTTACTTTTTCAAAGAATCTTGATAAATTAGTTAAACATGATTTTCCACTCAAAACCATATTGACTCTATCTAATTACTTTGAAATTTTCTAAGTGCCCTGCTATAAGATCTTTAGTAGCAACTTCTAACATATTTCCTATGACAGATGTTAAGCTAACTGGCAGGTAGTCTCCTGCTTTCTGTCTCCCTCCCTTTTTGAATAAACGAGTTACATTTATTATTTCACAATCTAATGGGACCTTCCCCGAATCTATGGAATTTTCAAGGAATTAAAACCAATGCATCAATTATATCACCAGCCACTTCTTAAGACCTATGATAAAATCCATCAGCACGCATGAATCTGTCAGCCCTCAGTTCCAAAATTCAGCTATTTTGTCTACAATTGTAAAAATGATGTGAGGAGGTCTGGAGCCCTAACTGAGCATTGCTGAGTAAGGACCACTTGATAGCACCACCCAGGACACCTTTGAACACTTTGATTGAAAGTAGACCAACAGGATAATAATTGCCAAGATTAGACTCATCCTGTTTTCCATAGACAAGACGTATATGGGCAATTTTCTCTCCCATTTTTGGTAGCTGTTATAATTGTTATTTGTTACTTATCACCCCAAGTCTGAAGATTGTTCCAATCTTGCTGCATGCAGACAGACTGCTTTAGCATTTGAATACTTGTGTATGTTACTGAACACTATCATCAATGAATATCTCCACACCTGAGCTTAGAACATGAAATTCTCAATGGATTTGAGCTATTGTACATAGCTGAAATTATTTAAATCAAAAGAAATAAGACAGCTTACATTTCTAATCAGGTCTTTGACAAACTCAGGGTGTCCCAAAACACTTTTCAGCAAATGAAACAATTTATAAGGTCTGTAGCCACTCTTGTCATATAGGGAATACGGCAGCCAACTTTTGCGCAAGGTCCCACAAATAACAATGAGATATCACAAAGTAATTGATTTAATAATGTTAATTATGGATAAATATTGGTCAGGATGGCAGGCAGAACTTGGATGTTCTTGCTCATATTAGTGCCTTAGGATTTCCACTTTCATCTTACACAGCAGACAGTGCTTGCGTTTAAAATTGCACCTGAAAGATGACACTTCCAAAAAAGTGTGTTCAAGTTCTGGAATGGGATTTGAATCCCCAACATTCTGACTCACAGGTCTAAGTGCTCTCATGAGGATATTTAATCAGCAATATTACCATGCAATACAAATGATAGCTAGTCAATTTAAACTTAATAATTGAACATGAATAATAAATACAACCAAGTAAATCAAGATTTCAATAACTCAGCACAAAACTGTACACCAAGTTTAAAGAAATGGTCAAAAACTGTGAAGATTACACCATCAGATTTCTGTCACTCCAAAACAAAACACTTTTCTGTCAAGATTATATTGCAGGTGGAGGTAATTCTACACCTTACTTTAACTAAATTCCAAGTTAAGAATACGAAGTATACAAAGCCAAGTTAAGTTTACAATATTCATAACATTTGTTAAATAAACTGTCAATGTATACAGGTCAATAAAACATTAGAAAAAGTAAAGGAATTTAAATTACCACTCTATTCTGCTTAAATGAAACAGATAAGCATTTATTGTGAGTAAATACCTAGATCCATTAGCCATTCACATACAATTCTGGAAGAACATTGGTGACTTGCACCCAGGATTGTGCCAGTGTCCAATTCTGGGTCAGCAGCAGTAAATGGCACAATGAAAATTCATAGTATCAGAGAAATATATGTATATAGAATAATAAATACACAAAAGTGTGGAGTTAATCCTTTTAACCCCAAGCTATCTTGTGTATGTCCATTCAAACAAGCAGGAATATTTTATCTTCTTCATTCCCCTCCCCAATTTTCAAAAGCCAACAGAAGTGTCAAATCACAGGTACTGTCAAACTTATCAAACCTTTTGTGTACTTTTTGTGAATAGACCAATTAATGTTTTCACTCTTTACTAGCAACAAATCCATTTCAACTGAAATGTTTTTGTGGACTTATGCCCACGTACTGTTTCATTTTAGTGTCTGTTGCCATCATGCTAAAACGTACAATTTTTCATCTCAAACATAAAATGATTGTTCACAATAATATTCAACTGTTTACAGCAGACATTACATATGTCTGCTGTAAACAGAAGATACTGTGCCTTCAATTAGTTGACCTAATAGTGCTTTCTGCTAGAGATTAATCGTCAAGATATACTCTTACTAAATCAAGAGTTTTTAAAATGTCATTGAAAACTGAGCCTTAAAAATCAGAAGAGAAAAGTTTCACTCAAAAATCAGACCAGTTTAATGGGCTTCTTGCTGTTAAGAATAGGCAGGTTTGTTCCTCTGGGAATATCCTACAAAGAAACAGAGCTCAGCCTCTTTTAAACTGTCACATTATTCACATCAAATTGGTTTTACAATCGTTAGCTATGAGGGAGGGCAGTAGATAAAGATACAATTTGACTCAATATAGGCACATTTAACTCTTAATTATCTGTGTTCTACGCCCCTCTGTAGTACTAACTGCAATACCCAGTAAGTAGCAACCACACAAATTAATGCATTTCACTTTTTATTCAATAATGGTCATGAAAGAATGCTCAAATATAATTTCACTTACGTGTGCCATCCTGTTCACTCGGGTTCCATCCTCATAGTCCCATCATTAACAGCTTGTAAGTTGCAACAGACTGAAAAATATAACCACACTCTCCATGGGACTCCCTCGCCTGGGCACAACAGGCTGCACTTCAACAAATGCATTGCTCATCCAACCTCATGAAATCACAAGGCAGTATTTGCTGTTCCAGCCACCCCCAGCCCCGGTCTACCCTCCTCCCAGTTGTGCAAAGAAGATCATGTGAGAGGTCCATCATTTCTAAACGATGACAGCTGTTTCTGTAGGAATGTAAGGATCCTTTAGCTGCTGCCCAGCAAGTTCTTCCACAGATACATTTGATACGTGTGTATACTCTGGAAATAGATCAACGTTCATTCACGACAAAGCAGCATGAAAACCACTGAAACAACATTGGTTTACTACTAAAATATATTTCTCCCCCCTGCCTCTCCATCTTCAAAGTTTCAGCTCATATAAATTTAACTTAACCTTATGAACAGCAACAACCCCTAAAGCAATTCACTTGTTTCTTAAAAATACATTCAGTTTCAATACATCTGCTTGTTATCAATATGTCCTAGAACCCTTGTCCAATACACAACAGGATGTTCAGGAGGTGGCAATACTTGTTGTAACCAAATACGTGCGTGCTAAAAACAAATGGCTTCTTTGTTGTTGTTTTAAAAAAACCAAGTATATTCATTAAATGACCTTAATGGGTTAGCTTGCTGTGATCATTATCAAAAATATAACACACTGTACAGCATCAAACAGAACAGAATGAACAAAAGGTTTATACAACCAAACCTCAATGATATTACAAATGCAAATATTTGTGAGTAACATTTTCCTCAATTTATTGTATCAATGAATCCACAATGGGCCCAAGTGTGATGCCAAATTTAGCTAAGAGTAAGCAAGATAATACACAGGTACTATCAGTTCATGTTCAAAATTAAATAAATCTCCTGAAACTATTGTACCCTAATAACACCTTGTTCATATTCACCACATGAGCATTTCAGTATATCGGCACAAACTATGACATACAAAAGTTTATTTGTGACTAATCCAAGTTTTCAAACTTTTCCAAAACAGCTCAAATGTATATAGTGTCTTTCAATATGATAGTCAAGGCATTTCAGATACAGACACAAATAGTAAGTAATAAAGAACAAAGAACAAAGAACAAAACAGCATGGGAAAAAGGACCTTTGGCCCAACGAGCCCACGCCGCCACCCCGATGTACCCACCTCTACCCGCGATCCCTGTCCGTGTTTATAGATCTATGGATTAAAAACCAAATTTGAGACAATTTAGGGAGAATTTGTTTTGCCAATTAGCCTAAGAGCACATCTTTGGGATGTGGGAGGAAACCGGAGCTCCCAGAGAAAACCCACGCAAGCATGGGGAGAAAGCGCAAACTCCCACAGACACAGGCCCAAATCCATGTATCTGCACAGCACAGCGATAGTCACTGAGCTGTCGTGTTGCCCATCAAATGATCCAGGTCAAGTGTACACTAACGACGTGAAGCACTAGGATACTCTAGAAAAAAATCCAAGAGCATCCCTCTCACGACCCATAACGTGTATGCCCCTCGTTAGACAACAAGGTGGACCAAAGCACCTGGAGGATAAAAACAAGTACATCAATATCATCATCTATTTACACACTTCCCAGGGACTCCCAAGGCTCATGATCCCTATTTTCAATCAGTTTTCTATACCCCTCCATTCCCATTCTGTTCATGTGCCCATCTAAGTATTTCTTAAATAACTCAAGAGTGCCTGCCTCCACCACTTTACTTGGCAGCGCATTCCATACCCCCACCACCCTCTGTGTGAAAAAACTCCCTCTAGCATCCAAATTATACCTTACCCCCCTCACCCTAAGCCTGTGACCCCTCATGCTATTTGAGTCCATCCTAGGAAAATGCTTAGCCTTGTTTACTCTATCTATACCCCTCATAATCTTGTACACCTCTATTAAATCTCCTCTAAGTCTACGTCTTTCTAAGGAAAACAGTCCCAATTTGCCTAATCTCTCCTCGTAACTCAGACCTTCCATTCCAGGCAGCATCCTGGTAAACCTCCTCTGCACTCTCTCCAGAGTCTCCACGTCCTTCCGGTAGTAGGGCAACCAGAACTGGACGCAGTATTCCAAATGAGGTCTAACCAGCGTTTTATACAACTGCAACATTAAAGGCCAGCTCTTGTACTCTATACCCCTTCCTATAAAGGCTAACATACTATATGCTTTCTTCACAACCTTCTCCACTTGCTCTGCTACCTTCAGGGACTTGTGCACCTGCACCCCCAGATCCCTCTGCATTTCTATACTCTTAATAGTCTACCCTTTATCATATACCTCTCCCTTACATTCTTTCTCCCAAAATGCAGCACCTCGCATTTATCAGGATTGAATTCCATCTGCCATCTGTCTGCCCAAGCTACCAGCCTATGTCCTGCTGCATCGCCTGACAATGCTCCTCACTATCCACAAGTCCAGCCATCTTTGTATCATCTGCAAACTTGCTGATCACTCCACTTACCCCCTCTTCCAAGTCATTTATATATATTACAAATAGAAGAGGTCCCAGTACCGAGCCCTGTGGCACACCACTAGTGAACGATCTCCAGCTAGAAAAACATCCTTCCACTATCACACTCTATCTCCTATTACCAAGCCAGTTACTTATCCATCTAGCTACCTGTCCTTGTATCCCATGAGCTCTGACGTTCTCAACTAACCTCCCATGAGGGACTTTGTCAAACGCCTTACTAAAATCCATATAGACGACATCAACCGCTTGCCGTTCGTCCACTGTTTTCATCACCTCCTCAAAAAATTCTACCAGATTCATAAGGCACGACCTCCCCTTAACAAATCCGTGCTGCATATCCCTAATCAGATCGCAACGCTCTAAGTGCCTATACATCCTATCTCTAAGAATCCCCTCCAACAGCTTCCTTACCACTGACGTCAAACTCACCTGCCTATAATTCCCAGGGTTATCCTTACTACTCTCTTTAAACAACGGTACAACATTAGCTACTCTCCAGTCCTCCGGGACCTCACCTGTGTCCAAAGAAGAGACAATGACCAAAAGCAGAATCAAAAAAAAGAGATTTAGGAACTTTGGACAGTAACAAATCTGAAAATACTCAGGGCTTTTGTGATAATGAAACAATGAAGACAGAGTTGAAAGGAATTGACAGGGAGAATATGGAATCAGAATATTGGAGGTTGAGAGTGTTAAAAAGTTGTGGGTTTCTAAATTACTGACAAGGACTTCCAACAAAGGTAGCTTATTCCTGAGCTCAACAGTTACATACCACATTTGTACTGTCTGTCACTAAGGATAACTCCTGTGCTCCCATCATGTGACCCAAGCACGTGACGACAATGGTTGGTAGTGTTATAGTGTCTGTGGCCAATGTTCTCACTGTTAATAACGTTTTATCTGTACGTCACTCAGGTGCAGGATTCACGGTGTTGGATTTTGTAAGGAGTCTGTATGTTAGCTGATGCAATGAGCTGATGCCATAAGCCAAATGACGGAACACAGAACATTACAGCGCAGAACAGGCCCTTCGGCCTTCGATGTTGCGCTGACCAATTAGGAAAAAGCAATGACCCTCTAACCTAAACCATTCCCTTTTCATCCATAAACTTATCTACTAACCTCTTAAACGCCACCAAACTTGGTGCATCTACTACTGCAGCAGGCAGGGCATTCCATACCCTTACCACCCTCTGGGTAAAGAACCTACCTCTGACATCCATCCTATAACTACCACCCCTTAATTTAAAGCTGTGTCCCCTCGTGCTAGCTTTCTCCTTCCTCGGAAAAAGGCTATCACTGTCCACCCTATCTAAACCTCTAATCATCTTATATGTTTCAATAAGGTCTCCTCTTAGCTGCCTTCTTTCTAACGAAAACAACCTCAAATCCCTCAGCCTCTCTTCATAAGACCTGCCCTCCATACCAAGCAACATCCTGGTAAACCTCCTCTGTACCCTCTCCAATGCCTCCACATCCTTCTTATAATGCGGGGACCAGAACTGTACACAATACTCCAAGTGCGGCCGCACTAGAGTTTTGTACAGTTGCAACATGACGTTGCGGCTCCGAAATTCAATCCCCCTACCAATAAAAGCTGAGACTCCGTATGCCTTCTTAACAACCTTATCGACTTGACTGCCAACTTTCAGGGATCTATGCACATATACACCAAGATCCTTCTGTTCATCAACACTATTAAGAGTTCTACCATTAGCCCTATACTCTTGTTATCTGTTGGATGCTGGTTCTGCTAATTGGTGAAGTTGATACGATTACTTGCATAGGTAAGCACTATCTGAAGCTACCATTCAACTGTTCAATTGCAAAGTATTACCACTACCATGGCCACATACAGTCCAAATTCTGGATGTTTGATCTGGTGATCAAACATCAAATCGATCAGAAGATCAAGTCTGTAGGCATCTTGATCACTGTGCATCTTACTTCTCAATCTGCATTGCAGTAGGGCATCATTCACATTGGTTTCAGGTTTAGGTGCAGCAGAGAATTAGCAATGACGAATCATGGTCCTGGTGTGCCTAGAACAAAGTTGTGCTGACATAGGCAGGCCCTGTCATGGTAGATTTGTAGGCTGAAAACTGGAGTATCATTGTAGGCTCTACAATCCCATGCACATTTCTCTGGAAAATGTTTGACTGAGCAAACTGTCCTTTCTGCCAAACTAATTGACTGTGGATATAGGGGACTGCTCATGATATGCTCAGAAGTCCACTGTGCGTGCAAAGTTGCAAAATTCAGCAGAGACAACTGATGAGCATTGTCTGTCATGAGTTTCTGTGGGATGCAATGTGTGGCAAAGTGTCTCTTAAGCTTGATGATTACATTTTACTCGTCATTTTGGCAGGTAGTTGAATTCAAACAAGCCAGAAAATTATTTAAATATGACTAAATGTTGTTTACCACTCCAATTGAAAATGTCAACTGCTGTGAATTACCTCATAAATGCAACAGTTTTTGCTTGATGCACTTTGAGCGCATTGTACAGTACACATCTGAAGATTCACTTTCCATATTCACATACATGGAAGGTCAGTACATAATTCCGTAACCCTGTATCTGGTTGCTTCCAAGCTAGATGTCGCTTGGTGTAGTTGTTTTGTGTAGCGCCTCTGGAAGAGGGCAGTTGGAATGACAAATCACTGGCTACATACGGTTATTTATCTATTATGGCAAAGACGTGTGGAGCTCATGGGAAAGCACACTTGAGGATTCTGACCAGCTTCTCATGACAACACTGTGCAATTGCTTGCATGTGATATCTGCCTGTAAGGCCCATTTGAGTTCCTGAATTCGATGCAAGGATAACATATCTATTGCTATAATGTCTGTGGCTTCCTCAATCTGCCAATCTATGATGGGTAAGATAGCTCTGGAGAGGCCATCAGCTAAGTACAACTTCTTGCCACATTTGTGGACAACTCGACGGTTGTAGCATTGCAACTTTAGCATGATGCACTGTAGCCATGCAGATGCAGTATAGAGAAGTTACAAATGGTTTGTGATCTGTTTCAATAGTTGTAGGATGACCATATATGAAATCATAAAATTTCTGACAGGCAAAAACTAAAGCAAATAGTTCCTTTTCAGACTGTGCATAACAAGTCTCTGCATGCAGACTGCACCAAGTCAGTTGCTGGGGCTGTCTGCTGATGAGTAGGGGTGCTCAAACAAAAATATTGTAATACCAATGAAGCTGCAAACGCTTAATGTGGATCAGGTTGAATGAGCCCTAATGCAATACTATCCCGATACCACATTTTGCATTGAAGACTGTTGTGTGGAGCTCTTACCAGCATCATTCAACATCCTGGTAAAGAAGCTGATAAACAGAATCAGTGACCTCCTTACAATAAAAGATAAACAAAAGATTAATTTGTCAAATCAGCAAATCGCTATGAAGAATGTTTGTCCAGAGGAAAAGCCATCGGTTGTACCACCATTATCTTATTTACATCAGGCTTTACACCATTGGCTGTGACTAAATGACCTAAGTATCAAATCTGTATTTCACAGGATGAAGCTTTAACTGGATGGCCCTGATTCTATCAAGGATGAGATGAGTTCTTGTATAGTACAGCCCCAAACAAAGATGTCATCAACAATGGTTTCTCATGCTTGGCCTGCAAGAATCACTCTATGCACCACTGGTAAACCTCACTGCCTCTGAATATCCTATTCGACATACAAAGAAAACAGAAAAATGAATGTGATATTGTTGAGGATTCCTCTTCAAACAGGACCTGCCAGATACCACATTTTGCATTGAAAATGCTGAACACCTTGACATTAGGCATTTCTACTATCACCTGTTCTGCTGTCTTCAGAGTGACGTGGTCTGAGTAGTACTTTGTTCAACTGCACTGCATGAATACATATCCTGACGGTGCCATCATTTTACTACAGCCATCATTGCTGAAACCCACTCCAGGTCTCTTCTATAGGGCCTTGGGAGAGCACAGCATACACTTTTGGACCAGGTTGAATGAGCTCTAATGCAATACTATCCCGAAGTCCTGGTACTGGTTTTATGTTCTGATTAGCTATACGGAACTTGAAATTTCCTTCTGAGGAATGGAAGGTCGCTACTTCAGGATGGACTACGTTCTATGTTCTATGACTGCAAATCATAAGCTATGAGGTATGTCTGGGTGTTGCATGCAGGTTTATTTCCTGTAACCTTTGGCTGGATGGTATATTATCCTTCAGTCCAGTGTCAATATTGACTAAGTCTGCGTTATGCCATTTTTGGTGCCACTGTCAATACTATTGCAACAGTGTTGTTGGAGACTGTAGCTTCACTTACTGTCGCTCCTATCCCTGGAGGATTGAACACCTACGTTGCTGATGGCTGCTGTGGTTTGGATCTACAGCACTTGGCAAAGTAGTTCAATTTTCCACATTTGTTGCATCAAAACAAGCTGATGAAGGACAGTGCTCTGAAAGCTTGTGACACCAAATAAACTTGTCGAACTTTAACCACTTGTTGTGAGACTTCTTACTGTGCCCACCCTGGTCCAACTGGCATCTCTACATCAAAGAACAGTATAGTATAAGAACAGGCCTTTCAGCCCTCCAAGCTGTGCAGATCATGTTTACCTTCCCCTTCTCTCTCTCTCTCTCTCTCTCTCTCTCTTCCCCCCCCCCCCCCCCCATCTTAAACTTGTGCTCCTTTATAATTGTCATTTCTGCCCTGGGAAAAAGCTTCGAATTGTTCACCCTACCCATATTTCTCAGAAGTTTATAAACTTCTATCAGATCACCTCTCAGCTTCCATCTTTCCAGGGAGAACATCCCAGTTTATTCAATCTCTCCTCATAATTAATACCGTCTATACCAGGTAACATCCTGGTAAATCTTTCCTGCACTCTCTCCAAAACCTCCACGTCCTTCTGGTAGTGTGGTGACCAGAATTGAACATTGCATTCGAAATGTGACCTAACCAACATTTTATACAAAATTATACACAATTTGCCAACTTTTATACTTAATGATCCTTTCAATGAAGGCAAGCATGCCATATGCTTTCTTCATCATCTTTTCCATCTGTGCTGCCACTTCTAAGAATTGGTGGACCTGTACTCCCAGGTCTCTGTGTGTCAATTCAAAAGATTAAAGCTCGCTGGATTAGGCTTGAACTGCTAGATGGATTCAGAACTGGCTTTGCCATAGAAGACAGAGGGTACCGGTGGAATTTTTTTTTCCTGAATAGAGGTCTGTAACTAATGGTATTCTGCAGGGATCAGTGCTGGGACCTCTGTGGTTGATACTAAGATTGCTCCAGATTGCTCTGCCACTTATTTTATAGCTCCCACCTGAATTGGATCTACCAAAATGCATCACTTCACATTTATCTGGACTAAATTCCACCTGCCATTTCTCCACCCCAATTTTCCAGCCTATATCCTGCTGTATTCTCTGACAATCTTCATCACTATCTGCAACTCTCCCAATTTTAGTATCATCTGCAAACTTGCTAATCAGACCAGCTACATTTTCTTCCAAGATATATGATCCCTGCACGACACCATTAATTACAGACCTCCATTCCAAAAAAAACCTTCCACTGCTACCCTCTGTCTTTTATGGCCAAGCCAGTTCTGAATCCATCTAGCAGTTCAACCCTGATCCAGTGAGCTTCAATTTTTTGCACCAGCTTGCCATGAGAGATCTTGTCAAATGCCTTACTAAATCCATATAGACAACTTCCACAGCACTTCCCTCATCAATCATTTTTGTCACCTCCTCAAAAAACTCAATTAAATTTGTGATGCATGACCTCTCATGCACAAAACCAGACTGTCACTAACAAGAACATTCAGTTCCACATGTGTGCAGATTCTATTCCTAAGGATCTTCTCCAATTGTTTCACTATCATTGACATCAAGCTCACTGGCCTATTCTTGTTACCCTTCTTAAATAACGGGACTACATTGGTTATCCTCCAGTTCTCTGGTACCTCACCAGTAGCCAACAAAGAAACACGGATTTCCATTACAGGCCCAGCAATTTCCTCTTGTCTCTCTCAATAAACCAGGTTAAATGCTATCTGGCCCTGGGATTTGTTTATCTTAATGCTTTTTAATTCACCTAACACTTCCTCCCTCAAAATGACCCTTTGTTCTAAAGGTTTACACACCCCTCCAAGACACCATCAATTGACGTGTCCCTCTCCTTTGTGAGCACCAATCAAAGTACTCATTAAGGATTTCACCCACTTCCTTTGGTTCTACACATAATTTCCCTCCTTTGTCCTCAAGTGGACTAACTCTTTCTCTAACTACCCTCTTGTTCCTAATACACTTACATAATGCCTTGGGATTCTCCTTAATTCTGTCTGCCAAGAATATTTCGTGACCTCTTCTTGCCCTCCTAATGCCTTGTTTAAGCTCTTTTCCAACTTTCCCTGTATTCTTCAAATGCTGAGGAGGTATAGCTCAGTGGTACATCATTTGACTGCAGATCAAGAGGTCCCAGTTCAAATCTGGTACCCTCTTTCCAATCATGTATTGACGCTAAATCCATATTTGGCAAGTGGGAGCCTTTTAAGAGGCAGTTGATTGATGTGTAGGGCAGGCATGTGCCTATGAAAAGGAAAGGCAGAATACAGGAACCATGGATGACCAAGGAATTGTGAAGCAATTAAAAACAGACGAAGCATAGAACATAGAATAGCAGAGAGGAGACTTAATAGAGGTTTATAAGATGATGAGGGGGATAGATAGAGTGGACGTTCAAAGACTATTTCCTCTGGTAGATGTAGCTGTTTCTAGGGGCATACTATAAAGGTTCACGGTGGGAGATATAGGAGGGACGTCAGAGATGGGTTCTTTATTCAGTGAGTGGTTGGGCTACTGCTGTGACAGTGGAGTCGGACACTTTAGGAACTTTCAAGTGATTACTAGATAGGCATACAGAGCACACCAGAATGATAGAGTGGGATATCTTGGTTTCAGACAAATTTCGGCACAACATTGAGGGCCGAAAGGCCTGTACTGTACTGTTCTATGTTTTATTCTCAGCACTTCCGAAACATTGCTTCAGTCTTCACAAAGGAAGACATGAATAAAATACAAATTTAATTTCTCAGCCTTTTTTTTTAATTCCCTGTCACTTACTATAAACAGCCTATATTCATATATGTCAATCTCTTTGTTTACATACCTATAGAAACTTTTATAGTCAGTTTTTATGTTCCCAGCTAGCTTATTTTCATGTGCCATTTTTCCGTTCTTAACCAATCTCTTGGTCCTTCTTTGCTGAATTTTAAACTGCTCCCAATCCTCAGGCCTATTGCTTTCTCTTGTCAATTTGTATGCTTCTTCCTTGAATCTAATATGATTATCTCTAATTTCCCTTGTAAGCCATGGTTTGACCACAATTACCTTACCATTCTTGCGCCAGATAGAAATAAACAACTTCTGGAGTTTCACCTATTCCTTCTTTAAATGCCTGCCATTGCCCATCCACTGTCATTCTTTTCAGTAATGTTTCCCTGTCCATCATGGCTAATTCATGCCTCATATCATAGTTACCTTTGAGATTCAGAACCCTGGTCTCAGAACCAACTACATCATTATCCACCTTGACAAGGAATTCTACCATATTATGGTTACTAGTCCCCAAGGGTTCTCTTACAATTAGATTGCCAACTAATCCTTTCTCAGTGCCCCAAACCAGAGGATGATCTGATCCCTTGTTGGTTCCTTAATGTATTTCTCCAGAAAGCCATCCCGTATGCACTCTAAAAATTCCTCCTCTATTGTACTGTGACTAATTTGACTGTCCCAATTTATATGCAGATTAAAGTCACCTACAATTACAGATGTTCCTTTGACACACACATCTGATTTCTTACTTTTCCCAACATTACCACTAGTTTAGTAGTCTGTACACCACCTCCACTAATGCTTTTTGCCCCTTGTTGTTTCTTAGTTCGACCCATACAGATTCCACATCATCTACGCTCATATCTTTCCTCACTAGCATATCAATATCATCTCTAATCAACAACTCAAATCCACCAGTTTTTTTCTTTCCGTCTGTCCTTCCTAAACACCAAATAGCCCTCAATGTTTATTTCCCATCCTTGCTCACCTTGGAGCCATGTCTTAGTAATGCCAACCAAATCACATCCCTTTACATCTATCTGTGCATCTAATTCATCTATTTTGTTTCAAATGCCCTGAACATTCAAGTACAAACCTAAGGAGGACACTAACATTTTTCCTTTTCCTATTAATTTTTATTCTATCCTCATCATAGTCCGGCTCTTGATTTCTCTGCCTTTCATTTTCCTTATTCTCCTTACTGTTTTTTTCTTTTGTTCTTAATTGTTCCAGTGCCCTAGGAATCTGAAACCCACCTACTTTTTATTCTTCCCCTTTGCAACAGAACCAACCATGGAGCAACAGATTTGGCTGTTGGTATTTTCCCCCGAAAGGCCATTCCACTCAACAGCATCCAAAACAGTACATTAGTTTTGCAGGGGAATAGCCACAAGAGATTTCTGCATTGTCTGCCTAGCTCCCTTGCTCTGCCTAGCAGTCACCCACTCCCTTCCTGCTTGTGGAGTCTGCGCCTGTGGTGTGACCACCTCTCTATATGTGCTAGTCACAATACTCTCTGCCTCGCGGATGCTCCAACTCCAAAACGCAGGCTTCCAGGATCTGCGGTTGGAGGCACTTCCTGCACACATGCTGAACCCAGGCATTAGAAACATTCCCAGCCTCTCACATATTTCACAAATTACTCCATCTGTGGTTTAGGTCTTCAGTGTGAATTCTTTGCCAATATTTTTAGAGTGACCATGTAAGATTCATTGACTCATCTGTTCTTTGGTTCACTGAACTGAATCCATGTCAATTAAGGACTAATTTTTTTTAAACCAGGGATCAGATGCTCTTGAACTGTTTTTGGGATTATCTCAGCCTGGAAAACAAACGATTCAAATTTTTCAACAACCTCAGGGCCCACGGGATTTGCGACAGTAGCTCTTGTCACAAAGTACAGAGCTGTAGCAAATATGCTAATCCTTCTGGAACTTTTCCTAACTATTTGCAACATCTTGGTCAAAGATAGTGGATCGATGCAGTGAATTCCTTTTGCTGTTCTACCAATTCCTGACACCATGTAAAAAGTAGTGGGTTCTGTAAACCACTGACAAGGACTTCCAACAAAGGTAGTTCTTGTGCTCCACAGCTATATACAACACTCTGCCCACAATCCCAGGGATAACTCCATGGGAGTTCCCATGCTGTGTTGTTCTTTGTTCTAACTCCCATTCCCTGCCATGTCACTTCTTTTGTAGCCTCATCATTACATTCTCACATGACTACTCAGTCTATAATGAGCCATGAGTAGTGCAGAACTGCACAGGGGAACAGGAGAGGAAAATGCTTGCAGAATTTTTAAATAAAGATGGATTTTGAATTTCACTGTTGTTCTTTGAAATGTGAAAAAGCTGTGTGAGGCCACACTTAATACCCATCCTTAGTTGCCTTTAAAAAAGTGGTGGGCCTTATACAGTGAACTATTGCAGTTCATGTGGTTATTACACCAACAAATAGTGTTAGCTAGCTAATACCAAAATTTTGACACAGTCACTATACAAATAGGCTGGCATGTGACTGAGAAGGCACTTTGAAGATGATAATGTTCCCATAACATTTCTACTCTACTTTTGCTTTATGGTAAAAGTCACAGAGTGGTCACATCAAAGCCACTTTGGGAGTTACTGGAGTGTACCTGTAGAGCGTGTATACTGCAGCACCTTCAGAATAGAATCTTACATGCACTGCCAGAACTCCCAATTATGAAAAACTCATAACATTTCAGCTGCAGCTCAGTCATTAACAATATGGCACCATCATTAGTGCTGATGTCCTAACCTTTGACTTTATTCAAGATGAGGAAAAGATCTATTCAAACTTCAATGAAGTCCTCAATGCCATCCAAAAAGAAAAAAAAATCTTCCTGGGGGATTGAATGCTAGAGTTACACATGTTCCAAAATCTGGAGCACAACCATTGGGAAAAAACAACTCAAATGGTGTTCTTATGCTAATAAAGTATGGTCAGCCTGGCCTCATTATAACAAATATCCTCTTTCTCCCAGAAGGAGAAATATAAAAAAAACAAATGGAGGCATCATTGATTGGCACCTACTGGAATATATCATTTTTCTGGGCAAAGATCTAACTGATATCAGAATCAGTCTCTCTGAAGCATACTGATGCCTCCAGGACATCGTTGACTTATTTGATCAGTGACAAATGTCCACCTGGCACAAGACATCACAAGGCCCAAAAGTCCAAGAGTTAGAGGATCAATGCCTCAGCCTGAAACAACCCAACCAAGGAGATTAATTCTAATGCAGTTCATGATTAATCAAAAAAATACTAACACATCAAATTCAATTCCAAAACATTGGGATTAAAGTCAGTTTACTAGACTTGTGTCCAGACTATTTTGTTTGAGCATCATCATGCAGCCTTTATGGTCTGGCAGCATTCCATCAATTCAAGGCTGATGCCCAAAGACAAATGCGGAAGATAAAGAACTAATCAGGAAGATAAAGACATGTGGTGGGAAGAAAATATCCAAGAAATGCTATACTATACTATTCACAATTTGTGAAGCTTCTTTGAAACCACCAGGACCATCTAGAGATCATCTGAAACAAGCTGCCAGAGATAGTAGCAGAAGGGGGTACAATTTTCTTTTAAAAAGCATTTAGATAATTACATGGGTAAGATGTATATAACTATAACTTTTTATTGCAATCCAACAGATTAGGCAATTCAAAAAGCAGCTTTCCACAAAAGATGAATGCCCATCATTTTAAAATCTTCAAAGCTAAATACTTAATTCTTTGCCATGTTTTCACCCAGTCTTTCAATTTAGTGTTATGGAGAACAGAGTATTTTCTTTAATTAATTTGATACAAGACCTCATAGCAAGCATTACAAATTCTGCCAGTAAAAGCTAAAATGTTTCTCTGGAGACCAGAGGAACTACAACAGACACAACAGGCATTAATATAAATCTAATGCAGTAACCAAGCTCAGTATATTATTCAAAGGATCATCCTCCACTATTTCCCCCAACTCCAGTACGATGCCACCACTTAACACATTATCCATTCACTCTGTCAGCACTCCGCAGGGAGTACTGCTTCTGGGACACCCAGGTCCACTCCTCCATCACACTCAACAGCTCACCCACTGCCAATGGCATCTTCCCATGCAATCATAGAAGGTGCAACACATAGCACTTCACCTTCCTTGCTCACCATCCCAGGGCCCAAACAATTTTCAGGTGTAGCGGCACTTCACATGCACCTTTTTCAAACCGGTCTATTGCATTCGCTGCTTCCAATGCAGTCTACTCTAAATCAGAGAGAACAAACATAGAATGGATGACTGTTTAACAAAATACCTACGGTCCATTCATAAGCAGGACCCAGACTTTCCTGCTCCTTACCATTTCAACACACCACCCTGCTCTCTCGTCCATATGCCTGTCCTTAATTTTTTACAATATTCCAGTGAAGCCCAATGTAACCTGGAGAAACAGCACCTCGTCTTCCAATTAAGATCCTTAAAGCCTTCTGGACTAAGCATCGAGTTCAACAACTTCAGAGCATTAACTCTTTTCTCCACCTCCATTCCCATCTCCATTTATTTTATTTCTTTTCAACTTATTTATCCATTTTTATTACTTTATGGTTTTATTTTTACTTTTCCACTGCTAAAATTTCACTTTCTCTCTTGTTTCAGCCTTCCCCCCAAAAAGCCATTTGTGGCATTCTTGCACTCTGCACCTTTGTTCAGCCATTTGCACATTCTGAGCATTATTCCTACCTTCGACATCACCATTTACATTCGCTTCGTGTCTGCCATTCCTATCAATGACAGTGTTCCCCCGAACACATTTACCCTCACAATATAAATCTTGTCCAATTTTCTTTGTCTTCAGCTAAGACAAAATGGTCATCCCAATTCGAAACACTGGCTCTATTCTCTCTCCACGAAATGCGTCAAGCCTGAGATTTTCTAGCATTTTCTATTTTTGTTTCAGATTCCAGCATCCACAGTATTTTGCTTTTTTCTCAGTACATCATACTTAGTAAAGTACCAATATTTGAAAAAATAGCTCTTTATAGTTAAATGTTGGTTTAATCTATAGCACAAAGAGTTGCAAATATTTGGCATCCAGAACAATATGCCAAATGGACAATGAAAATTAAGTTATAAACAGACATATTAGGCACTTATTTCTGCAGCTTTCATCAAATATGGCTTTTTTCTTGAAAGCGTGTACTAATTTACCTATTTGTTGTTGAGGTCCTTCTTTAGGTCCTCTTACATTGTACACCTATGTTCCAGGTGTCTGCATAACTGCTATCTTAAAAGAAACATTATCTGAAACTTTGGGCAGGATTTTCCACATCTTCCGTTTCATGTTTCATTGCAGTGGAAGTAGCCAGCGCTCCACTGGCCTGCAGCAGAATCTTCTGGTCCTGCGCTGTCAACATTCACTTCATTCATACCACCGGGAAGCCGTCAGCAGGGATTCATCATCGGCAGGACTAGAAGATCCCTCCAGCGGGAACAGCAAGAAAATTTTGGCCACTTACTGTTTTTCTCTCTCCACAGTTACTGCCAGATCTGTTGATTATTTCCAATTATTACATCATCTTAGTTGCATGTGATGCCTAATATTACTCTAACTAAGAGGCATACAAAAAAAAGTTGGCACTAAGTCACTTGGATTTTATTCAGTCTCTCTGTAGAGCCATCTGTGAATTCAGCATTTCTTCAAAACTGAAAATTGCCTCTGTAAATTAACATATAAAACAGTACAATCATTCCATCTAAAAAGGATGTAGTCTCAGACTGTCTGTTCATCTTTGGGCATCATATTGGCAACTACAAATAACATTTTATGTTAACAATGGCTTCATTTGCACTGTTCATGCAAATAGCTTCTATTTGATTTGCACTGATGCAAATCAAAAAAAGTTGCTCACCACAGCCCAATGTACAATTATAATAAAAACTTGATTTATTTGCAATGTTCAATTCAACAATAAAGCTGTGGAATATTACACAATAGTCACTGCTCCAGATTCATTTTCAGAGATCAGAGAATGAATACAAGGATCATGTTGGTCAAATTTATGTCAATTAAGAAACAAATCTCAGAAAGCTTTAGATTCTTTTCTTTAAAAGGCAAGCAAATACATGGGAAAAGTTCAGAAAATTTATGAGCTCAAGTTAAGATCTTTGGCATGAAACTTCAAACTGTAAAGAGCAAATTCTAAATGACCTGCATCTTAAACCCTATACTCAAGTCTTGACTTGATAAAGTTCAAAAACAGATCAGTCCTAAGTCAAGCCTTTAAAAACGCTTTATTAATAGTGCAAAATATACCCACAGCTTTTGTTCACCAGAACAAAGTGATGTATTTAGATAGATTCTAGTATACAAAAAAAAAATCACTTTCATTTCAGGAATGTGCTGAGATAGAAATAGTTGCAGATTAATAACAATTTTGAACTCCTGGTGCTGCATTAGTAGATTCAATGCCTGCTCCCAAGATTCAGTTGCGCAGAGTATGTTGAACACAAAAGATAAAAGGATTATTGACCTTGCTAAGTTACTATTTAAAAGATAGGCAATCTTAGTACTAATCGTAATAACAAATGATAATTGTCTTTATTTGGTTTTCACAGATAAGGAATGTGACATACTATAAGAAATGTTGACCAGAAGCATATTCCAGTGATTCAGTACATTTTAAATTTACATTGGTCCAGAACATTTTTTAAGCATTATTGACCATAGTAACAAAAATAAATAAAATCCAAGTGTCATCTAACAAAATCTTACCTCAAGCCAATTCTCATTCATTGATCAAAATTTTTTAAAACCCACAGAAGCCATTAAGTCAACATACAACTCAAAGTTTGAAAAAGCAGCTCAGCAATAAAATGTTAATAAAGCATGTACCAGTGTTTTCATTCATCATAAGAGATATGCTCAAACAGATAATTTCATTTTAAAATTTTAATCTAGAATTAAATGCCTTATTAAAATAGCAAAAGAATTTCATACGAAATGTGTTATTACACTATTGGCATCCAGATTGATAGGGTTGTTAAGAAGGCGTTTGGTATTTTAGCTTTTATTGGTAGAGGAATTGAGTTTCAGAGCCATGAGGTCATATTGCAGCTGTACAAAACTCTGGTGCAGCCACATTTGGACTACTGCGTACAGTTCTGGTCGCCGCATTATAGGAAAGATATGCAAGCATTGGAAAGGGTACAGGAGGTTTACCAGGATGTTGCCTGGTATGGTGGGAAGGTCTTATGAGGAAAGATTGAAGGACTTGAGGCTGTTTTCATTAGAGAGAAAGTTAAAAGGTGACTTAATAGAGGCATATAAAGACGATCAGAGGATTATATAGGGTGGACAGTGAGAGCCCTTTTCCTCGGATGGAGATGGCTGGCATGAGGGGACATAGCTTTAAATTGAGAGATGATAGCAAAAGGACAGATGTGAGAGGCAGATTCTTTACTCAATAGTAAGAACGTGAAATGCCCTAACTGCAACAGTAGTGGACTTGCCAATATTACGGCCATTGGATAAATATATGGATGATATTGGAATAGTGTAGATCAAATGGGCTTTAGATTGGTTCCATAGGTTGGCTCAACATCAAGGGCTGAAGGGCCTGTACTGCACTGTAATGTCTTATGTTTTCAGCTTAAGAGTTTCTTAAAATATTGAGATGCTGAACAGGTACAATCGAATTTCCATAATCAAATCTTGTAAGTGAGAAAGCTGCTAATAAATACAGTGCAAGGGTCATAAGAACTATCACCCAATTAAATAGTAAGCCATAAAATCAGAGAAATGAAAGCTGGTTTATGACCTTTAACAAAATTCTAATAAAGATATGAATGTTTTGAAATCAAGTGCTGTAAAGGACATTCTGTGATGACACACAGAAATGGCTGCAAAGAGTAAAAACTATTTAATTATTCAATCTGTTTGACTCATGATTCCAAAATCATATAACCAAGTCATTTTGCTAATAATGTAACATAACCTGATGTTGAGACTTATTTTGCTAATATTTACTGATTCATTACTAACTTATGCACATGATATTCTGTCTTGAGGATCTTAAGGACTATGACTCAAGTTTGATTCCTTCTTTCTGCAGCATTTCCAGCTATAGTCATTCAAAGGTCCAAGCAAACAGATACAAGTATTTTTGCACAAAGAGATAAATCAGCTTACATTATTGATGTAGTGGCAGTTGGCTACAACTTACTTTTATGAATTGTTGGGGGGGGAAGCTATATATTCAATTCATTCTCAATTTTATGCCATCTTGCCTTCAAATATCTATCCATTATATGAAAGATTTATACTACAGATCATGATTCACTTTGCTGATTTTGCAACCAAGCTACAAATAGGCAGAGCAGGAGCAGGGAGGAAGAATCTATTCTCCATAAACTGCAACACCATCAGAATGGAACTGCCTGTACCCTTAATCAACCATTCAAAACCACACGATTCGCTTCTCACTATTGCTAGTCTCCTTATACTTCTCCAAATCAATTTCAAAATCCTCTCTACTTTGTATTTTAACAGCCTTGTTCTACCCCTGCCTCAGTAACCTCTGAGTTCTTTTTGTCTGACAGTGGTCCATATGTTCTACTTTATTATTACCCCATCGATTTTCTACTTCAAATTTCTTCATCTCATCTCTTTGTCTTTCCAAACACTCTCAAAACTTTCTTTCATGGTTCCAAATCCTTTAAAACGTTACACCTCATTGAATAAATTATAACAAAGTTTTCAAATGGTGATATAACTAATAGCATTTGATGAACAGAACTGGCTCCTGAAAAATAATTTAAAATTTAGTAAATTTTGAACAATATTTTTGAAATTTTGCTTTAAAAAGCTTCAGAATATTGCAGCTTATATCTTCACCCTGTTAGAATGTAACCAGTGACAACTTTGTATTGGATTAATGTGACCAATGGTAACAAGCTATAAGGATCAACTGACCCAGTAAACCATGGAACCAATTACAGAGTATGTAATAGTCAACTGACTCACTATAAATAAGAACCTGTTTGGAATTGTGGAGTGTTTCGAATGGCCCGGGGCACGGCCTCCAAATTCAGAGTAATGAAGTTTCTTTATTAAACTCTTTCTTTGATTTATAAGTTGGAGTACTGATTGTTATATTTTCATTATCTGTATTTTGAAGAAGTCCTTCTGAAGAACCCTGTGTGTTTCAATCTTTAATTTATTAAAAGCAAAGTTTTTTAAACAAGTGATTTGACTTTCCTGTTTTTGCTTCTTATTTGTGTGTCTGTTTAAGTTTTTTAAATCTGATTAGCTCCTTGGACAAGCCAATCAAATCACTGCTATTCTATGCTGTCAAAGCTCAGTATGCACTGCTGCAAGTAGCTGCTGAATCACTATAAAGCACAAGAGGTGAAATCCACAGCAGAGAGAGATCACTAGATCTTTCAGCAAGATTTGCTTGATGTGCAGAGCTCTTCGTAAGGGTTATCCAGATTTGAAACATTGGCTGTATTCTGTCCATTGATGCTGTCTGACCTGCTGCGATTTTCCAGTATTTTCTGTTTTTGATTCAGATTTCAGCATCTGCAGTATTTTGCTGATGACACTCCAGGATACATGCCTACTGTAGTGGCAGTAGCCAACCTCAAAGCATTGCAGCCACCACAACCACATTTGTGCTGGATATTTCAAAAGGGTTCTGGCCAATTCCTTTAAAACAGAAAGACCAGTAGGGGTTTGTTTGTTTTCATTTAAAGGCCAACATTCTTGGACTTCTCTTCTCTAGGGATTCCACAACAGCCTATCTTCCACTAGAGCGTGGCTGATATATTTGAGGTGTTCAGCCTACTATGCCCATCAGTCCAACACGTGGATGATTTGCTCTTCTCAGAGATGGTCTTCTCAGGAAAAAGACAGCCTATTCTTAGCAGAATTGCTAGGCCCAGATTCAAGGTGAAATCCATGAAAGCCCAGATTAGTCAGTCCGTAGTAAAATTTCTGGGTTTGACCACCTGGGCAGAAGAGCGCAGCATAGATCACGCAAAGAAGAAAGCAGTGCAGGAGTTGCCAGTATCAAAGAACATTACAGATTTTCCTGGGACTCTCAGGGTACTGCCATGAGTTCATTGAGGACTATATCACCACAGCAGTCTTTTTGCTCCAGCTCTTCCCAAAAGGGAATAAAATGTGAATGGATGAGAATTGCCAGGCAGCATTCATGCACCTCATAGAGGACCTTCAAATGGTATCTGCACTAGGGGTGATTAATGGGGTTGAGGATTTCTTCTTGGAGACAACCAGCAGTAGGGATATCTTGGGTGCAGTGTTGCTCCAGGATTAACACAGCAAGCTAAGGCCTATGGTGCAGTGTCAATAGTCCTTGCAGGCATGGAGCAAGGGTAGTCCATCTGCGAAAGGTATCTTTTTGCCACATATTGACCTGTAAAGCATTCTGCTTTTCATGAGGCACTCACTCATCACATTGCTAACCCATCATATTCCCACTCAAATGCTGCTGGACAGTAGGATAAAGGATAGCACAGAGAGCAAAGCTTGCATTTCACATTGGACTTTACTACTATCTCAGCTGAATTTGAAGATGCGAGGAACCCAAACTCACTATGAACTTCACATGTGCAGGAGAATCTCATAGGTGCACAACTGAAGAAGTTTGGGATCATGACATAAGGTTCGTGGCCACAGTCCACCCTACTAGTCGAGATATCTATGTTGATGGTTCAAGTTAGAATTGTAAAATCGTAGAATGATTTGTAGAAAGAAGTTTTCTCATAAAAAGGGACATACCTCATAGGTTCATAAATCCCACACCTTAAGACAAATAAATTCCCCAATACCATGGCTACCCAATACACAGAACTCATGGCATGGCATATATCATTATACACCTGGAGGAACTTCCCATTGCTTACACCATTTGTTTGGACTGACTGTTCACCTGCAACTCTTGTACAGAGTTTTTGGTGATTTAAAGTCATCATGATTTTTCAGGCAGGAAACCCCTACCAACAGCTCCTATGTTGCAAACAATCTATGCAGCCATAGACAGTGGAGAAGGCTTCTACATCCACAAACTGAAAGAACACTCCAAGTCAGACCAAGACAGCAGAAAAACTTTAAGGCTGATAAGCTAATAAAACAGGGAGGAAGAAATAGATAATTCTGGGAATCCTGTTTAACAGGACCAGTCACAGCAATCCAGAACATAGGATAGACTCAGGGTGATGTTAACAACATAGGATGGACTCAGGGGTGCCCCAGACCTAACCAAGGTCCAGGCAGAGATCTAGAGAATTATCAGAGTGACCCTAGGAAAGTTGGTGAGGAGGCAAAGTTTGAGGGTCTGCCCAGGGTAGCAGACATGGCTGTGAAAATGGGTTTGCTTTTTAAAGGAGTGGTCCCTTTTAAAGGTGAGTGGTTCCTGAATAGCACTAGGAATAATTCCTTTAATTGACCCACACTTGTCCAGAAATAGGACATCTGAGGCCGAAAGCTATCTTGAAGAGAGTAGAAGAGGTAGGCTCTTCATGAAACTCATGAAAAAAGTTTGGAGTGCATGGCAAACAATCCCGACCCCAAAAAAGGAAGGGACCCTTAGGACACACAAGGAGGGTTGAGGGGATATGGTGATCTGTGCAGATAGATTTTATTGGATTACTACCAAGGACAGAGGTTGGAAACAACTGCTGCTTGGACCTGGTCAATATGTTATCCAAATGGGTGGAAGTTTGTCCTTGTAGATCAGCTATTACATTTACCTCACCAGTGTTCTCTTGTGGGAATTGCTCCACATAGGGATAGAAGAGTCACTTCATGGGCCAATTCAAGAGGGAGAACACCAAACTCCTGGGAATGCATAGAGGATGGCATGTGTCTCAAGCAGCAGTCTTCAGGTGCTGCTGAGCACATGAACCTTACTTTAAAAAGAAAGGTTGAAGGAAGCACCATTTCCCTCAGCAGTGGGACTAAACCCTTTTGCTAATCCTTATGGGAGTTCAAGCCAATCCTTCTAAAAGCAAAAGGATACTCTTTCCATAAACTCATGGCAGGAAGAGAATTAGTACTCCCACACACAGGACTAGGACTTCTGTAGAAGGAACTTTGAAATATTCACTGGCAAGCTGCCAGCATTCTAGGGAAGCAGTACTCCCAGAACCAGTGGCTGCTTGAATGCAGTGTCATTATGAATAGAAAATAGGAGACATGTTGATAGGCAGACACAATTCCACACTAGGGGTGCTTGAACCACTGCACATGAGGCCATACAGCACTGTTGACAATTTGAACGCCATGACCTATACAGCAAAGCTTTCCAGGACAAAATCATTTCACATCAACCAATGTAAACCGTTTATTCTGGAGGAAAGGAAAGAGCAAAAGGAACCCAGGTTCAGTCATAAGTCTGTTGGGTACGGACCTGCCACTGTTCATCTGGCTCAATGAGGAGGACCCGACTTACAAGGCTGTAACAAGTAGCAACAGGATCCTAAGGCCAAAAGTGCCATGATCACCTCCCTATGAGCCTATGCTGCACTAGAAAAGGGTCTGACTGGACAATACATAGACGTAGTGTCTTGGTTAAGGCAATGGAGTTCTTAAACAATTTATTGTGTACAACCAGTTAGACCTGTTTAGGATAAAACTCAGAGGATTATGCGTTCTGTCGGTTTTATTTTCAAGCAGGTGTATCAGAAGAATCCAGAGGACTAGAAAGTAGTGTATGTAACAGTGCTGTTTAAGAGAAGGGAGCAGTAGACAGGAAATTATAAGCCAGTTAGACTGACTTCGGTCATTGGCAGATTTTAGAATCTGTTATTAACTATGAAACCACAGAGTACTTGAAAGTGTGTAATAAAATGGACTGAGTCAGCACAGTTTCATCATGGGGAGGTCATGTCTGACAAATCTGTTAGAGTTCTTTGAGGAGATAACAAGGAAGTTAAATAAAAGGAGAACCAGTGGAGGTGATTTATTTAGATTTCCAAAAAGCCTTTGATAAGATGCCATATAGGAGACTTAAATAAGTTAAGAGCAAGATCCTGACATGGAGGATTGGCTGACTGGCAGAAGGCAGAGAGTGGAGACAAAAGGGGTCTTTTTCAGGATGGCAGGCTATGACTAGTGATATGCTTCAAGGGTTGGTGCTGGGATCACAATTTTTCACAATATACATTAACGATTTGGCAGGAGGAACTAAAGACACTGTTGCCAAGTTTACAGATGATACAAAGATATGCAGAGGGACAGGTAGTATTGAGGCGGCAGGTGGACAACAGAAGGACTTGGACAGTTAGGAGGTGAGCGAAATAGTGGCAGATGGAATATAATTGGAAAAGTGTGAAGTTATGCACCTTAGAAGGAGGAATGAAGGCATAGACTACTTTCTAAATAGGGAAATGCTTAGGAAATCAGAAACACAAAGGGATTTGGGAGTCCTTGTTCAAGATTCTCTTAAGATTAATGTGCAGGTTGTTGGCAATTAGAAAGGCAAATGCAATGTCAGCATTCAGGTCAAGCGGGTTAGAATACAAGAGCAAGGATATACTTTTGAGGCTGTATAAGGCTCTGGTCAGACCCCATTTGGAGTACTGTGAGCAGTTTCAGGCCCCATTTCTAAGGAAGGGTGTGCTGTCCTTGGAAAGAGTCCAGGGAGGTTCACAAGAATGATCCCTGAAATGAAGAGCTTGTCGTATGAGGAATCTGCCTCCTCAATACTACCTGTCCCTCTAAAAATCTTTGTATTATCTGTAAACTTGGCAACAGTGTCTTTAGTTCCTCCTGCCAAATCATTAATATATATTGTAAAAAGTTGTGGTCCCAGCACCAACCCTTGAAGCATATCACTAGTCATAGCCTGCCATCCTGAAAAAGACCCCTTTGTCTCCACTCTCTGCCTTCTGCCAGTCAGCCAATCCTCCATGTCAGGATCTTGCTCTTAACTTATTTAAGTCTCCTATATAGCATCTTATCAAAGGCTTTTTGGAAATCTAAATAAATCACCTCCACTGGTTCTCCTTTATTTAACTTCCTTGTTATCTCCTCAAAGAACTCTAACAGATTTGTCAGACATGACCTCCCCATGATGAAGCCATGCTGACTCAGTCCATTTTATCATACACTTTCAAGTACTCTGTGATCTCATAGTCTGTACTCATTGGGGTTTAGAAGGATGAGGTGCAATCTTATTGAAATTTACAGAATATCAGAAGGCCTGGGTAGAGTGGATATGGAGAGGGTATTTCCACCAATAGGAAAAACTAGAACCTCAGGGCACAATCTCAAATTAAAGGGACAATCCTTTAAAACAAAGATGAGGAGGAATCACTACAGCCAAAGAGTGGTGAATCTGCTGAACTCTCTGCCACAAAGTCTATGGAGGCCTGGTTGAGTATCTAAGTCAGAGATAGATAGGTTCTTGATTAATAAAGGATTAGGGAAAAGGGAGGAGAATGAAATGAGAAAAGTATCAGCCATGATACAGGGTGGTGAGGGTATGGAATGCCCTGCCTGCTGCAGTTGTAGATGCGCTAAGTTTGGCGGCATTTGAGAGATTAGTGGATAAGTTTATGGATGAAGAGGGAATGGCTTAGGTTAGAGGGTCATTGCTTTTTCTTAATTGGTGGCGCAACATCGAAGGCCGAAGGGCCTGTTCTGCGCTGTAATGTTCTATGTTCTATGACTGATTGGTGGAACAGACTCAATGGGTCGAGTGGTCAAATTCTGCTGTCTTATAGTCTTTTGATGATAAGGCACCCAATTGCAAATAAGGCCTTTGCCTTCTGCTCAAACCAAAGCAGAAATAAGATCAAAAATTTTCTATCAATGGCTCGTCTTACTGTAAATCATTAAAAAAGTCAAGAATTTTTGTTCAAAGGATATAGGGAAATGAGATGATGACCACTCCCATTTGCAAGCTCTGGATGCTATTCATCTTTTTCATGGCAGAAAGGTATTTATAAATTAATGAAGTAATAAAATCAGCAGTAGAAGACCATACAAATAAAGAAACACCAACACACACATACAATATGAAATATTGCAGACGTAGCTTTAATAAATATGCAAGGCACAAAAATTACAGAACACCTCAGCAATTTGTTTTGCAAATGTCAAGATACAATAGAGGTCAAGTTGCTTAGTTACAATATTCATATAGCCATACATGCAATATTCACTGAAAAGTCATGGGGGAAAAAGTCACCTCGTACACAAACTGCATCCTATAGGTTGGTTCATATAAAATACTCAAAGATTTTACTACTCAGTTAATATAGTTGGCAAAGGTAGTAGATTGTTCAAAACCCAGTCAGCCCAAGTATAAAGGCAAAGTATATCCCCAAGATGGAATTATAACTTGAACTTTAAAAAGCTATTTAGCATTCAACAGCTCATGCAAAAACATTCTTGGCTAACTTTCACCAATCACACTCTCACTAAACAAGAAACAAAATATTATCTGGTCTTCATCATAAGAAACATTAAAATTACTCAGTTCACAATCATGCTGAACTGTAGCTATAGCTTACTGGGGAAAAAACTACCGCCTCCATCCTAATTATGGCATATACATTCACACTGAACAATTATTTCACTGTGGTTCAATTTTTCACTTTTGAACTCAGCAGGCTCCCTGCTTTGCCCTGCCTGACCGCTCCCACAAAGGGTTCCCACAGGATAGCAAAAGACATTCCAGACCAAACTTGTGATCGCATGAATGTACTCCTTTAAAAACAAAATTCTGAGCCAAGTTCAAGGGTAGTATGTGGAATTCAGGATACTGTGTAGATTACTTGTTTTCCTTCACAGGAAAGATACAACTTTGTGAAGCAGAGCAGTCTTAAATACAAGTATTCACTACGAAGCAGGAATCTGCATTTATTAACTATATAGTTGACAGTGATTCTTTGTTACTGCAATGAAATGGCATCACATTGTTAAGTAGAATCAAACCATTTAATGTAGCAAGGGTTGAACTTTAAAAAATAAATCTCACTTTCATTCCTAAAGATTATACTCCTTCCCAATGTACAACAACCAAACTTACATAATTTTTTTGACAACATTTAAATTGTGAAGTACAGGACAGAAAAGTCAAGGCTTTATTGAACAAAAATTGAAAGATTTGAAAGTAAAACTATAGAATAATTAATATTCAATTAAAGCCACACAAAAAAAATTACCATATTACAGACATGGGAGAGCTATTGGATAATTTCCCCCTAACTGACAAAATATTTTTAAGGACTGTTTTAACTGAGTATTGTGTCTTTTAAAAAGACACAAAGCCAGCACTCTTGTAAGTCTAAATCAAACGGATATACATTTATTTTCATAACACCAGTGAGTTAATCACAATAAACACCAACTCATTCAAACAAGACACATATGAAAAGATGTGGCATGCACTTGGGTTTCTTAATGCTTTAGAAGTCAATATTACTCTACTACTTCAAGAAGGTCACCAGAAGTGTTGCAGGTCTGAAAATTGTCTCTTGGTTCATTAAAGAAAAAGTTGAAGTTAAAGATGTCTGGTGATGAGTTCACTATGCAGTACCAGATTTCTGGTTTTTCAGCCAAATTAGTGATTGAGCCCAGTAGTAAAAATTATGCTTCACAACTACAGGAAAAGCTCCACTTGCCTGAAGTCACTTTAAGCTAGTGTTCTTTCCTTTTTAGGGTCCTTATCCTAGACTGCCTGTCCTTGTGAATTAATAACATATTCCATCACGAGCTAGTTTCTGCCATGTGACCATTGTATTAATGTTTTAATTGCCCACACAAATGGGTTGATGGCTAAATAATGTCATATAACAGAAGGTGTTTGACATGCCATCAACCTTCCAGTTATGAACAGCCTTTGAATGTCTTTATATTTCCATCTTCATAGGGCTTCGATCTTCATGATCATTCTAAATTTCTTATTGAAATGGAGAGGGGTAGTAACATCTGGAAAGACCATTTTAAGTAACTTCCCAGAAATGTCCGTGTTTATGCAAAACACCCAAGAAGTCGCCTGACTACGCATTGTGAATGTGGATGACCATGATTAGGATGGAGGTGATAATTTTTTCCCCCAGTATGCCATAGCTACAGCTCAGCATGATGATTGTGAACTGAGTAGTTTTAATGTTTATGATGAAGACCAGACAATGTTTGTTTCTTGCTTAGAGAGAGCGTGATTGGTGAAAGTTAGCCAAGAATGTTTTTACATGATCTGATGGAAGCTAAACAGCTTTTTAAAGTTCAGGTTATAATTCCATCTGGGGATATTCTTTCATTTTATACTTGGGCTGAGCTGATTTTTGAACAATTACTTTGTAAACCTCATCTTAAGTCAAGGTAAATTGTCCTTTCATTCTGTTAACTTAACAAAAAAAAAAAAGACGTCCCTTTTTTTAGGCACAACAACTAGAACTACATGCACTGAAACATACTTATGAAAGGTGATTGGTCTAACGTCAATTCTCTTACCAAAAATCAAATGGAGTATCTACTTATTTCTTACATATCCATATAGGGATAATTTTGACTTATGTTGATAGTGTAAAAGAGAACATTGATTCAACAGCTTATTATCTCTCCCTCCTAGTTCTCATTTCCATAATGAAAATCCCAGGTAGAAGTGATGGCTGCCCATTTATGTCAGTCTAAAAAAATCAAATGAGGCAAGTAATGAGGGAAGGTCCTCAAGATTTTCCTGTATTACTAATTTTTGAAGTGAGGTCTGGCTAGTGGTTGAAAATGTGTCTCCTTTATAAAATTGGTGCAGCAGTGTTGTTAACTTGCCTAAGCAACGTAAGAATAGCCAAACTGTCTTGAACGCAAAAATGTATTTTCATTTGGGTAAAAAAAAACTCTTGAAATAGTGTGATATTACCGATTCACTGTTTAATAAGTTGAATATTATCATAAAATTAATGAAGACTCATAAAGGGCAATTCAAAGATAAAAAGCTATCGCTTTTAATAAAATGTAATGGATCAGACTATACAGCAGATGATAAAACTAGAATAAAGTTTTATGGCTGGATTTAGGTACTAAATACTACTTGTGAGCTACACTATTTTATCTTATAATTTTTTTTTAAAAATGAATGTGAAAATTGGCCAGCCTGGCATTTATGAGAGATGTAACAGAGGAATGTCACTGTTCCACACTAATCTGGTTGGTAAAAACAACAGTGCAGTCCTGGTAATGCAAGAAATTTTCAAAGCTTCTTATTGGAGACATTTTTGCAAAATGTGTGTTTCATTGAAAATTTACTTTGCTTATGTAATATTTTGTAGTTTTTTTATTGAATAAAAATCCCATCTAAAGCTATAATAGTATGAAATTCAACCGCATGATAATGACAAGGTCACACGGGATCCAAACTATTACTAAAACCACAGCTACTGCACAAAAACAGTTTCTCAATTTGTCCATGCCTAAAATTGCTTAGCAATTTGGAGCATCTATCTACATTAAGTAATTGCACGAATATGCCTTTAAAAAGAAACTCCAGTCCTTCCATTGTAAAGTAATATCATGAAATTCCCATCACTGCAAAAGCGATTGCTATTCTGAAAACGTTTTTAGCTCACACGATGATCAAGAATTTCAACTTTGCTTTGTGTCAAGTTACTTTTATCTACTCCGTGTCTTTTACCAAGCACATTGGATGAATTAGCTTCTCTAAAAATGATCTTGAAGCTATGCAAGACTTCAGCATTGTTGCCAACTGCACTGCATACCTCACATTGCAGCCTCCTTTACAGAGCCAGAAAATATTTAAAGTAAATCTTGCATTCAACAATACAGGATGAATTATAAAAGGACCTCCTTTGCAACGGAATTACCATTAAATAAGGAAATATATACATACTGGCTCAAAAGATAATTAACACATTTGTAGAGGACATAAAGATTGAAGAAGATAGTGAGGAAACAAGATATTCTTGAAAAAGGAGACATACTTATCATATCTACTAGTCTTGTATTCTTTTGACTATTTCGGATGACAGCCAGCTTCAGACCAAGCTACCTTTGCTCCCAATATCTGTGAGGACTTGTACATGTCCAATAGTGGCTAGACAACTTTCTATACTTCCCCCTCACCAAGTATTCCTTCCTATATTTCTCATCTGCTAAGCCACCACCTGCTGACAAAGACACAGTCAGATTTTAAATGTACATTGATGACACAATCCATCTCATCACTTCCTCTCAAATTATTCACCACCTCTGTTGAGAGGCTGCTAGTCCAACTTTCCTGGGTGATTAATTTTCTGCCAATTAAATATTAGAAAGATTAAAATCATTGCCTTCAGCCTTCATCACAAACTGTATTCTCTAGTCATGAATTCCATTCATTATTAATGCCTCAAAGTAAACCAGATCGTTCACAACCTCAGCTTCTACTTAACCCCCTAAGCGAGTTTTCAACATTCCAGCCATATATCCTCATCGCCCATTTCCATAACATCACCCATTTATGTCTCTGCTTCTGAATTCCTGAAGCATGCCTTTTGTTATATCCAGACTTGACTATTCCAATGCTTTCCTGGCCTGCCTCTCCCATCCTGCATTCTCCATAAAGTTGGTTCATTCAAAACTTTGTTACACATATCCTGTAACTCTCACCAAGTCATATTTATTCACCTATTCGATGGCTCCCTATCCACCAACTTCTGAACTTTTAAATGTTTACCCTGCTGTTTAAATTCCTTCATGTGGTCTCACCCACTCTATATCTATAATCTCCTCCAACTCCACTAAAAGAGCTGCATTCTTTATCTTTTTGTACATCCCAC
This sequence comes from Sphyrna mokarran, assembly GCA_024679065.1. Lineage (NCBI taxonomy): Eukaryota > Metazoa > Chordata > Chondrichthyes > Carcharhiniformes > Carcharhinidae > Sphyrna > Sphyrna mokarran. The sequence continues at coordinate 6,083,919 of JAGIQG010000027.1, read as the reverse complement.
ACTTCAGCCCTCTTAACTTCTATTAGGGCCATAACACTGGAATTTCTTCCCTAAATCTCTCGATTTCTTCCTACTTTCTACCTCTTTAACCAAGCTTCGAGTCAGCTGTCTTAAAGATTTATCCGTTTCTTTGGCTCATGTTGATTGTGATCTGTTTACATTTCTCTGAAGCACCTTTGCATATTAATATGTTGAAATTACTTATTTTTGAAAAGGATAATATACATTGTTAAGTACACACAATTTCAAGAGTCATGATCAATTATATTGTTCATACATCACAAGTTTTTTTAAGCATGGAGCCTATGATTAACTTCTTTGGCAGAGTAAACTGTAACAATAGTGTTCCTTTAAGAAATGTAATTATTATTTTTTTTGTACAGTGTAATGACTTCAATAAGGCCCATGAAGCTGGCCTCTTGGAATATGAGCGTCCTGATTGAGATAATGATTTCCTACCCAATCAGGGAATCTCAGCTGTATACATTTATCAAGCAGTGTCAGAGCTACTGACACTCTTGATTTAGATTTTGTATCTGGAGCACTTTTACGAGTGGAGGCAAGTTTGTAAATAAAAGGGAATCAGATGAAGGATACCAGCCTCTGAAAAATTATTTCATGTACAATCTAATGTATAAAAGTTTGCTTTTATTATCAGAGCTGTTCTATCTATATACAGCAGCACTGTGTTGTTACTGCAACTGCATAATTAATCTTAATTGTTACAATGTTTGTTTGAATTAACAGGGTTCTGTTATTTTGTTTTCCCCTGGCATGTTGCAAAGTAGGGCTTTATTAGGTTGATTGACACGCAATGTCAGACTGGGTACAGCTAGGCTTATATAGGAAACCCAAGCTCACAGGCTTTTTGGGAGAAGAAATGCCTCTTTCCTTGTTCTGAGGTTTGGAAACTAGAATCTGCTAGGAAATAAATCACTGTGAGATTCTACTGTTTGGAGTGAAACTCTCAGGAGGTTGCTGTAAGAGAATGAGAAGACAAGTATCTGTCTGGATCACTCACTAGAGGTGTTAAGGTCAAAACTCTAGTAGCCACGTATGCATACGGTTTTCTTTGCTAACTGGTTCTAAAAAAGGGATTTAACACTGCTAAATTGGAACAATAGAAATAGCTAGCTGTGAATTATACTTTGTCATGATTAAGTATTTTAAATTGGTAGCTAATTCTTTTTCTTGTATTGTGTATTCTTAAATTAAGTTTGTTTTGATAAAAGCTTCCTTGTGGGTCACTGGAATCATACCTCGAGTGAAACACCTTATCCTCACCTTAGTCCCAAAATCAAATTAAAAGTTAGAGTCTAAGCTAACTTCATAAAATACCTCGGAGTTTCTGATCTCAGCCTTAACAAAATATTAGTTAATTCAAATCACTTTACAATGGTTAAAAAAAATTGAACTATGCAGCAATTTAAATGAAGCACTGTAAATAAAACAATAGAGGAAAGTGTAGTTTCAATTAAGTAACTTTAAATTAAAAGGCTGAGTATATAGCAAGTTAAAAATTTTGCCCACATGCATCCACAAACCCTCATATCTAAATTTTATAACTCTCCTTTCGAGATCAGTTACTAAAAGTAACATGCAGGTACAACAAACTTTATGTCCAAGTTTCACTCTACCTTTTAAATGAGTTAATGATAGCTTGATATTAACAATATTTGTAAAAATAACAGGATGGTGGTAGCTGCAGTTTGTTTTCCTAGCACCAGTGCACAAATCTGTGAGGATCAAGGTTTGGGGGAAAAAGTGGTGCTGAAATTTCAATGAAGAGCTAACACTACAATCAACTGTCCAAAACAAAAAAAAAAATAAGCTCCTTCGTTGGAGATTGTTAACTTTTCAATAAATATTAGGATGTCGAGGAGTAAGGTCAAGACAGGATGTTATGCTTTGCTGAAAAATACACACGATCTTCAGGTCCACCTAACCTCTTATCAAAGTGGTTTTAACATTAACAAGCAATGGTGTCAAATATTCGTACCCTGCTCGGTTATCACACCAAGTACCAGAATAATATTGAAATTACAAATCCAAGAATTATCAGTGTACCACCAAAAGAATGAGTATAGATTTCAATAACTTAAAACAAGAAAAATAGATTAAAGATGTACAAAAGTGCAAAGTATTTTGGAAAGGCAGGCTCCTAACTAAGTCAGTTTGCGTTGTCATGCAATCAAGACAAGGAAAAAAAGCAAAGTAAAATTTACACCAGCAGTAAGCAGAAAAGGTGGCAATTATTCATTTGCACTGGATTTGGATAAGCCTTCATCTGGTCAACTATTACCATTTTAATAAGCCTCCTTTAATATTTGCAGGAGTGGGCATGTGAATATGTCATGAGACTACTTCAACAGTTTTTAAGTGTAGTCAATTGCACCATCTAGCTTCCAATAAGTGCATTCAATTGCACTTCAGTCATATATCCGTGATCCTTTGGCAAATCAAAGCCCTCAGTGTCAAAAAAAAGTTTGAATTAAAGCCACACAGCTCTACTATTTTACCATTATTCCACACTGCTGTTTTCTTTACACTGAAGGATAGGTTTCTTGTAACTTCTATGTCACTGTAATAATGCAGCCGAACAACAGTTTCCTGTCACCAAGCACTGTTTATTACATACCAAAAAAAGAGATTGTGCACACTGCCCACAGCTAGGTAGTACAAGACCTCAGGGCCCTACAAATCAGTCCAGGTGAAGTAACAGGTTAAAAGCCCTCACTGAAGGCTTTCCATTGGCCAACCCTCCATCTGTCAATAAGGGAGTTTGTACTCCATGAAGCCCCTAGACATCTATCAACAATTCCCTTACAACCATTGTAGCTATCATAATATCCCTTCCCCATATGGCCGAGTTCCTTCCTCACACTACCATTGCAAACAGGTCCTTTTTGATGTTCAGCAAGAGAGATTGGTCAAAAGCAGGTGTGTCAGGAGTGTAGACAGGACAGGGGATCTTTGTTTCCAGAAGGAGCATCAAAGTGTTACCAAGGGGCAGGTTCCTCCCACTAATGGGAATTAACTTCAAGCTGAGGGCTGCCACTGGCCATCTCCAAGGCTGGGTGTGGATCCTGCTCAAGCATTGACTCGCTGTCTCGGAGATGTTCCAAGTACTTGCTCAAAATTTTACCCTAAACTTTGACTTGGCATGATACTGATTCCGTTTTGTCCATAAATGGTGCAATTCTCAATTTTTCCACATGAACCAGATCTCTTAAGAATCATAATTTTGTTTTTGGATTTCTTGTTGGATTCCACCCAAATTTGGCTTGATTTGGTATGAAACTGCTGTCCCATTAAGAACTCCACTGGAGCAATCCCTGCTGCGTGCAGTGTGATCCTGCCCTTGAACAAAAACCACGCCAGTTTAGTCTCCGTAGATGCTGCCAGTTGCTTTGTCATATTGTTTTTAAAGGCTTGTATCACTCATTTCACTAGTCCATTTGATGACATGTTGCACGGTGCAGTTCAGAGTGTCAGATAATATTGGAGAGCTGGAAATCACTGCTAGTAATCATAGGATTCAAGTTTCCCAAAAAGCTTAATGGCTTTATCTTACTGGAGAAGATTCTCGACTTATGGAGGTTATCTAGAGGAGGGAGATGAAAAAATATTCCTAGTCACTAATGTAACAATTCAACCAAACAGCACTTTCCCATTCCAAGCACCTTTAATTACGTTCCAAGAAAGCGACTGCTCCCACAGCTCACAGCTAGACAAGTGCAACACCTTGGGACCTACAACACCAATCTAGATGGAGTACCGGTTTATAAACTACTGCTGTATGCTTCCTCTTGAACAAGCCTCCACCTGCTTACTAAGGGAGTTTGTATTCCACAAAGCCCACAAAGAGATCTATTGACTATCCCCTGAGGCCTTCTTAACAACCATCATGACATTTTTTGCAACATGTGTAAGCAGCGCACAGAATTACTTTCACAAACAAAAGAGAAAATGCTAGAAAAGTTCAGCACAACTCATGTGTGGAGAGAACTAATATTTCAAGTCTTGACTTCTTGTCAAGTCATGCAGACTTGAAACATTACTTCTGTTCTTTCCAGAGATGTGGTCAGACCTGCAGAAATATTCCAGCATTTCATTTTTTAGTTCCAGATTCCAGCATCTGCAGTAATTTGTTTTTCTCAGAATTGCTTTTGCTTTATTACTTAATATGCAGAAGTGAAAAAATAATAAAATTCTTTAAAAAGAGTAGAAAAGAGTAGAAAACCTCCAACTTCTTCACTTTCTATTCCTGTAACCTTCAATAAACCCAATTTAAGTATTAATGGCTAAACCATCCAGTGAGATTTTTTGCTAACATGTTATAACTTGCTGATGCAATAAACTACAAGCTCATGTCATTCTTACACAGCAAGATACAAGACTTAGACAATAAAGAAGGTGGCAACTGGAAGCCAATCACTTCCATTAAGGTAGGATTTTATGCACCTCTCAGTCAGTTAATCTTAGATAAATGTTAATAAAAATCTTAGGAAAGTTCAACAGCCTGAAATATTAACTTTAATTTTCTCTCCACTGATGTTGCCCAACCTGAGTATTTCTAACATTTTCAGTTTTTATATTGATTGGAGTCTATTCTCGTAGCCAAACACGTGCAGGAAAAAAAATTGCAACAGCTTGCTTGCAATTACTTCTAACTATTGAAATCTGATGCTACTCTTCCGAAAAGTCCAGACAATCCCCCAGCATCACAATTAGTGGTCACACATTTCAGGCTGTGGACAGATTCAATGACTTAGGTAGCAGCCTGTCAAGCAAAATCTAAATCATTACAGAAGCATCCAAAATAATCACCAAAGATAGTTTAGTTTAATGCAAATGAATGCCTTTAGGACAAAAGATACGAGTCTGCCAATCATGCTCAAAGCATATTATTCTAATGATGTTATTTTATACCTGTAAAGTTTCTTCAACATGTACATGCCACATTGAGAAGTCATTTTCACTCGAGCTCTAATGATTTCTGATGCCCAAGTTCTTTAAAATATTGACACATTAAGCAAAGATACTTTGATCGTGAAGACACAGCTACAATGCTCAGATCACATGGAGCAAATGTCTGATAAATGAATCCCCAAATAGCTTTCATGGTGCACTAATGATCAAGATGCATGAATAACAGCACATCATGTGTTTATAATGACCATTAGAGAACAATTTCTCTGATTGCCACACATTACCTGCCCATATCTGTAATTAAGTAACAATATATGGTTTCTAGATTCTTCCCTACAAAGGGAAAGATAGTATCTCCTTTCTCTCCCAGCCATTTTAAGCATTTTTTTTTTATTTTTAAAGCAGCACCAATTTGGGAAATAACAGGAAAAAAAACGCAGATGAAAAATACCCCATTCAAATCTCTGATGCTACATAATCAAAAAAAGATACTCCTTTATTCAACATTTCAAAACAGCGTAAAACACAGGGATTAACTGGGTTCTCAAGTAAACAATACTGCCCAGTTTGACAAACAAATTTGCTTTTTTCAAGTTCTGTATCTCCAAATACTCATGACATTAAGTATTTCTAAAAATATAATGACATATTAATAACTGGATTTACCATAATTCCTTCATGGCAGCAAAACTCATGGCTCAAGTTTTTCATACTGGTTTAACAAGCAGAAATATGTGAAAACAAGCAGTAACTTGCTTTTAAATCAATTCTACTCCAAAACAATTAAAATCAAGCCAACTCACTTTGTTACATTTTATTCCCTTATTATTTTAACACTTTTTCAATATAAAAAAGCACAGATAGTACTTATAAAAGATCTCTAATGCAGAAAAAATTCAAAGGATTTTTACAGATAGGCTAAAAAACTAAGCCACAAAAGAAGTAGTTCAGAGGAAGTGAGCAAAACGGGTTTTTTTTGGAGTTTTGTTTTTAGATGTGGTGAGAGGAGAGATAAATAGGACTTTTGAATTTCAGAATAGGGTTGAGGCTGAAGACTTGCCACCAAACGCTGCAGTAAGGGGAACGTACAAAGGTTGAATAAAGTTGGAAGATGAGTGCAAGAAGAGATCGAATGCTGGAGGAGTTTCAAAGGAAGAACAAGGCCTCATATGTAACTGAAGATGAAAGACTGGATTTTCCCTTTGGAGACACAAGATGGAAGATGGATTCAGTCCCAGATCAGAAACCTGCTTCCATCACGAGCCTGCTGGAAAGTGGGATTTTCCAGGGATCAGGAACTTAAGTAGCCCAGAGACAGGTCTGCTGCCTAATTAAGCAAAATAAAGCCAGGCCAATTCCAGAGCAGGACAAATGAAATATCTACCTCAACTACTACCATTGTTGGAAAACTCAAGTTGGTTCCAAGCATGGTAGAAGATAGATAGCTGGAGGACATTGGCTGCCGCTCAGGAAACAAGTGCTTAGTTTCATACTTTTTCTTCTCATTGTACAATATGTAAATGGCCCAGCATAACAGCACCTTCATGAAAAAAGGCACAGTGGACTCCTTGGGGCCTTCACAATTCTGTCACCGAGCTCAATAGCAAGAAAACCAATATCCCAACCTGTTTCTGGTCCCTCACTGCCTGCGCAGCTGCAGCAGAGCTGGTATTGAGCAAAGCAGCCCATTTCTGGGATTGCTCTCCACACACATTCCCAATATGTTGCCCCTCCAAGTATCCCTTCACTGTTGCTGGGTCAAAATCCTGAAGCTTGCTTCCTAAATAGCACTGTGGGTATTTCTATGTCACTTGGACAGTAGCAGTTCAAGGCGGCTACTCACACAAGGGTAATTAGGAATGGGTAATAAATGCTGTGCAACCCACATCTCAATGAAAATAACAAAACTCATCTAATTATCTTTCAGATATGAGGACACCCCTCACTGTGCAATTCTCTGGGCACTCTCTCACCACCCCCATGGAAGTAAACACCACAAAGAGATGCATCTCCCAAGAACTTTGCAAACAGCAGAGGCCCATTCCATGATTGCCTGGACACACGAATAGCAAGGCAAGTGAGCCACCACACAGGCCACCATCAGTTATAATAAGCCCAGAACTCACTAACCCTCATATTCGTGCAAGTTTGCTATCGTTGCCACAAAGCCAACAGGCATACTGACTTCTGCACTTCCTGCTCATAGAGTCAAAGCAATACAGTACAGAAGAGGCCTTTCTTGAAGGCAACATCCTGGTACAGAGGAGGTTTAGCAGGATGTTGCCTGGTATGGAGGGCAGGTCTTACGAGGAGAGGCTGAGGGATTTGAGGTTGTTTTCATTAGAAAGGAGGCGGCTAAGAGGAGACCTTATCGAAACATATAAGATGATTAGAGGTTTAGATAGGGTGGACAGTGATAGCCTTTTTCCTAGGATGGAGAAAGTTAGCACAAGGGGACACAGCTTTAAATTAAGGGGTGATAGTTATAGGACAGATATCAGAGGTAGGGTCTTTACCCAGAGGGTAGTTAGGAAGTGGAATGCCCTGCCTGCGGCAGTTGTAGATGCACCAAGTTTGGTGGCGTTTAAGAGGTTAGTTGATAAGTTTATGGAAGAGAAGGGAATGGTTTAGTTTGGAGGGTCATTACTTTTTTCATAATTGGTTGGCGCAACATCGAAGGCCGAAGGGCCTGTTCTGCGCTGTAATGTTCTATGTTCTTCTATACTGTTTGAAGAAACTACACCAACAAAACTACACTAAATCTCCACTAATCTCACTTGGCTCATAGCACTGAAATATGTTCAAGTCAAGAGTGGATAGGTTTTTGATTGACAAGGGAATTAAGGATTATGGGGAGAAAGCGGGAAAGTGGTACTGATCCACTACAGATCAGCCATGATCTTATTGAATGGCAGGGCAGGCTCGAGGGGCTAAATGGCCTACTCCTGCTCCTATTTCTTATGTTCTTATGTTATTCTTTTCAACATCTGTGTTGATACCATTCAGATGCACCCTTAATGACAAACGTGAGTACAGCAAGTCCTTAAACAAAATTGTAGTTGTGTTCCTGAAAAAAATCTCAACTTTAAATGAATTACATTTTCCCATTAAAACCAACATAAAAGCTGTAGTTAAGTTCCATAACGCAGTCCTCATCAGAAAAAAAACAATCATACCCTGTAATTTGAAATACCTTATGAAATAAAAAGATATAAAGAAACTTACCATTTACAGGACCTCTCATTTATTGCCAATTTTGTATGCCAAACATCCCACTCCTGCAGACTTTTCCTCTTACCAGCCCTGCAGTTCACAGCCTTTTCATTTCCTAAATTATCTTTCACCAATCCTCAGATCTGTGGCCTTTCCAGCTCCTTAACTCACCCTTTCATTGCCAAGCCTCTGGGGTTGCAGATTTTCCCCTTTCCTAATTCACCTTCTTGTTGACCTTTTTTCTCTCATCAAATCTTCAACACACTACTTCTATCTCCTGAACTCTGATTCGGAGCATGGGCTCTCAAGATGAGCAACAAGAGGCAAAAGGAGCAGTTTTGACTTGCAGGAGGTAAGCTTACTTCAAGTGTGTTTGTGATCAGCTGTATACCTTTGTAAATTAAAAGTCTCCCTGTCCATCAAATTTTAATTTTTTTAGATTAAAAATGTCACCAGGAGCAGCTCCTATGTCCATATCTCAGCGGAGGCAGAGTAAGGGTACTCAACTGCCCTCTGCAATGGCCTAGCAAACCACTCAGTTATATCAACTATTAAAAAATCTTAAAGTAATGAAACTGGACAACCACTTGGCATTGAACCAGCCACCAGAAAAGACAACAGCAAATCAAACAGCCCTGTCCACCCTGCAAAGACCTCCTTACTAACATGTGGGGCTACAGCCAAAATTGTGACAGCTGTCTCAAAAACTAGTCAAGCAACAACCTGGCATAATCATTCTCTCAGAATCATGTGTTACAGATAACAACCCAGACACCACCATTACCCATCCCCTGCATATGTCCTGTCCACTGGCAGGACATGTTTTGGCAACATAATGATATCTAGTCAGGAGGGAGCTGTCCCGGGAGTTCTTAACATCAACCCTGGACCCCATAGTGTCTCATGATTTCAAGTTAAATATATGCTTCTTCAACTGATGAATCAGTATTCCTCCATGTTGAACAATTCTTGGAGGAAGAATGGAGAGTGGCAAAGATGCAAAAAGTACTCTGGGTGGGGTTTTTCAATGTCCACCACCAAGAGTGGCTTGGTAGTAGCACTACTAATTCAGCTGGTCAGTTCCTGAAAGATATATCTAGTCTACAGCACAACCAACAAGGGGAAAAAACATATTTGACTTCACCCTTACCAATCTGCCAATTTAAGATCTATGAGGATTGTCTATGAGGATTGATAAGAGTGACCACCACATAGTCCTTGCGGAGATGAAGTCCCACCTTAACACTGAGAACAAGCTCCATCGTGATGTGTGGCACTATCACCCTGTGAAATGGGACAGACTTCAAACAGATCTAGCAACTCAAGACTATGCACTGTAAGCCATCAACAGCAGCAGAACTGTACTCCAGCACAATCTGCAATCTCATGACACAGCATATCCCCCCTCCCAACCATTACCATCAAGCCTGGGGAACCAGTACTGGTTCAATGTGGAGTGCAGGAGGACATGCCAGGAACAGCATCAGGGACACCTAAAAATGAGGTGTCAACAGGACTACTTGCATGCCAAATGGCATAAAGAGCAAATGATAGACAGAGCTAAATGATCCCACAATCAACAGATCAGATCTAAACTCAAGTTTTGCCATATGCAGTTGTGAATGTTGGTGGACAATTAAATAATTGTAGAGTTGCCAGCTCCATTGAAATATCCCCATCCTCAACAATAAAGGAGCCCAGCATACCATTGAAAAAGGCTGATACATTTGCAGCAATCTTCAGCCAGAAACGTCGAGTGGATGATCCATCTCGGCCTCCTTCAGTGGTCCTGAACAACTCAGTTGTCAGCCAATTAAATTCATTCCACGTGATATCAAAAACAGTCGGAGACATTGGAGACTGCAAAGGCAATGGGTCCTGATAACATTGCAGCAATGGTACTGAAGATTTGTGCTCTAGAATTTGCCTCTCCCCTAGCCAAGCTCTTCCAGTACAGTTACAAAACTGGCATCTACGCAACAATGTGGAAAATTGCCCAGGTATGCTCTGTGCAAGAAAAGCAAGACAAATTCAACCCAGTCAATTACCGCTCTGTCTGCTTTCAATCATCAGTAAAAGAGATGGAAGGGGTCAATAACAGTACTATCAAGCAGCACCTGCTCAGCAATAACCTGCTCAGTGATGTCCAGTTTGGGTTTTGTCAGAATCACTCACTCAATTTCATTACAGCCTTGGTTCAAACATGGATGAAAAGAGATGAATTCCAAAGGTGAGGTAAGAGTGACTGCTCTTTATATCAAGGCCTCATTCGACCAAATATGGCATCAAGAAGCCCTCACAAAACTGGAATCAATGGATATCAGGGTGCAAACTCTCCACTGGTTAGAATCATACCTGGTATATAGGAAGATGGCCATAGTTGTGGAGGGTCAGTCATTTCAGCTCTGCAGGAGTCCCTCAGGGAAGTGTCCTAAGCCCAACCATCTTCAGCTGCTACAATGATCTTACTTCCCACATAAGGTCAGGAATGGGGATTTTTGCCAGTGATTACACAATGTTCAGCACCATTTGTGACTCCTCAGATACTGAAGCAGTCCATGTTCGAATGTAACAAGATTTTGACAATATCCAGGCTTGAGCTGACAAGTGACAAGTAACATTCATGCTATACAAATGCCAGAAAGTGACAAATCACCAATAAGAGACATTCTAACCACCAGCTCTTGACATTCAATGGTGTTTCATCATTGAATTCTGCCCCCCACTATCAACAATCTTGGGGTTACCACTGACCAGAAACTCAACTGGACTCGCCACATAAACACAGTGGCTACAACAGCAGGTCAGAGGCTAGGGATACTGCAAGTAACTCACCTCTTGATTCTCCAAAATCTCTCCACCATCTACAAAGGCACAAGTCAGGAGAATGATGGAATACTCACTCCCCACTTGCCTAGATGGGTGCACCTCCAACAGCACTCAAGAAGTTTGATATGATCCAGGGCAAAGCAACTCGCTTGATTGGCGCCACATCTACAACCACGCACTCCCTCCATCACTGATGCTCAAGAGCAACAGTGTGTAGTATCTACAAGATGCACCGCAGCAATTCAACAAAAATCTTTAGACAGTACCTTTCAAACTGAAGACCACTTCCATCTAGAAGGACAAGGGCAGCAGATACCTGGGAATACTACCCCTGAAAGTACCCGTCCAAGCCATTCACTGTCCTGACTGGGAAATGCACTGCCATTTTTTTGCAGTCGCCGCATAAAAATCCTGAAATTCCCTCCCTAATAACGTTGAGTCAACCAAAGCACATGGACTGCAGCAATTAAAGAAGGCAGCTCACCATTCCCTTCTCAAGGGCAACTAAGGATGGGCAATAAATGCTGGCCAGCCTGTGACACTAACATCATACTTAGAAAAAGGTGAGGCCACTGCCACACTGGTTTTACCATGGTGGACAGTTGTCAATAGCCCAGCCCAATGACCCAATATATTCAAATCCATTGTTAAGTAATTTGTCTCATTGTCAAGATTGGGGATCAGTTGCCGGATGATTTATGACCTCAAAGAGGTGAAGGTGATCACAAACCACTTGGAGAACTCACTTCCTGCAAGCTGAAGCTGCTCCTTCTGCATCTTGCTGCTTGGCTCCAGAGCCCATGCTCGTGGCAAAGATTCAGGAGAGGGAAGATGAGGAGTCGGAAAGTTCAACAGGAGGAAGAATCAGTGAGTAGATGGATCAAGGAATAAAAAAGACCACTCCAAACAGTGCAATCAAGTTTTACAGCTCTATGTCAGACCAGAAGGAAACAAGATTAAAATGAATCTCAAGATGCTGAATTAGATCACAGGCCCCATTAAAGTTAAATAACGTTAAATGGGCACTTACCATACTGCATTCAAATCACCAATTAATATTAAAGTGACAATTGTAACAAAAAGGAAATTAAATCATGGTTCATCGTCTATCTCAACACCACACTCCCACACTCTCCCCACACACCTTGAACTTTGAGTCTAGAAATCTATTTCTTTCTTAAATATATTCAGTGACTTGGCTTCCACAGCATTCTGTGGTAGAAAATTTCACAGATTCACCACCTTCTCAGCCATTAAGTCTCTCCTCATTACAATTCTAAATGGCCTCGCTACATTCTGAGACTGTGGTCCCTTGTTTTAGGGCCCCATCCATGGGAAACATCATGTCTGCATCCAGTCTGTTCAGCCCTGTCACAGTTTTATAGGCTTCAACAAGATCCCCTCATTTTTCTAAACGACAGTAATTGGTTGACAAAAATACAATTATATACAGATTATGGTTTTGGCTTATATTGTTTAATAAAATTATTATTAACAGCACACATTATATGGAAAATATGATCCTATTGTTAAGCAGGGGCAGAAAAAGTGAACCATATTATTAAAAACGGCTGACATATTCTCTCCTCATACTACAATCCTGCCATCCCAGATACACCACCTGGATGCAAAATCACTCAACATCCCAATTTGAAAATATACCACTGGATTAAAATCCTGGAACTTTCTCCCTAACAGCACTATGGGTGTATCTACACCTTGGGGACTGTAGCTGCTCGAGAAGGTAGCTCACATCCAGCTTCTCAAGGATAAAAAGGAATGGCCAATAAATTCTGGCCTAGCCACTGACACCCATAACCCTTAAATGGATTTTAAAAAGTTTGGTGAACATTTGCTGTGCTCCCTTTATGGCAAGTACATCTTTTTAGATAAGGAGACCAAAACTGCACACAATATTCCATATGCGGTCTCACCAAGGTCCTTTACAGCTGCAGTAAGACATCCTTTTTTCTGTACTCAAATCTTATTACAATGAAAGCTTATATACTATTTATCATAACTGCTTGCTGCAGCTGCATGGTTTTAATGGCTGGTATGCAAGGACCCTCTGGTCTGTGCATCACCATTTGCCAAAGTGGGATAACTTTATATTTATTCATGTTATGCCATATGCATATGCTCTTTGCTGCAAGTTTTTAAAAGGAGAATTCCAAAGCTACACCATTGTTTCTGGTAAGAAACCCCAAGAACCTGCAGCTACTGTTTAAAGGCATCTGGACACTCAATTTTTCTTTTTGGACTTGGCCAAGTTTTTACATATTTGATACACTGCAGAGATTTGCTTTTTTATTTTGTATGCTTTGGGGGTTAGAACATAGAACATAGAACATTACAGCACAGAACAGGCCCTTCGGCCTTCGATGTTGTGCCGACCAAAATAAAAAGCAATGCCCCTCCAAACTAAACCATTCCCTTCTCTTCCATATACTTATCAATTAACCTCTTAAACGCCACCAAACTTGGCGCATCTACAACAGCTGCAGGCAGGGCATTCCAATCCCTAATCACTCTTTGAGTAAAGAACCTACCTCTGATATCCGTCCTATAACTCATACCCCTTAATTTAAAGCTGTGCCCCTCGTGCTAGCTTTCTCCATCCTAGGAAAAAGGCTATCACTGTCCACCCTATCTAAACCTCTAATCATCTTATATGCTTCAAAAAGATCCCCTCTTAGCCGCCTCCTTTCTAACGAAAACAACCTCAAATCCTTCAACCTCTCTTCATAGGACCTGCCCTCCATACCAGGCAACATCCTGGTAAACCTCCTCTGTACCCTCTCCAATGCCTCCACATCTTTCTTATAATGTGGCGACCAGAACTGCACACAATACTCCAAGTGCGGCCGCACTAGAGTTTTGTACAGTTGCAACATGATGCTGCGGCTCCTAAATTCAATCCCCCTACCAATAAAAGCTAAGACTCCATATGCCTTCTTAACAACTTTATCCACTTGACTGCCTACTTTCAGGGATCTATTGACACATACACCAAGATCCTTCTGTTCCTCAACACCATTAAGAGCCCTACCATTAGCCCTATACTCTACACATTTATTGTTCCTGCCAAAGTGCATTACCTCACACTTTTCCACATTAAACTCCATTTGCCACCTCTCGGCCCAGCTCTGCAACTTGTCCAAGTCACTCTGTGAACTAGTTTGTGTGTGTTGTTTTTACATTAGTTTACCTTTAAGAAAGGTTTTTTTAAAAATTTCTGCTGCTGTCACAGCTTCAGTATTCTCTTAACTCAAAGCCTCAGTTGGTGCCATTTGTTGCTGCCTTGTCTGGAGATGTCTTTTATTGCTAATTAAACTATGGTTTGTTTATTTTTACCTGGATGTTTATGACTTTGCATTAATAGGGAAAAAAAATTTGCTGGCAGGTCAGATGACAGGAGCCCTTTCATTTTCAGTTTGAGCTACTGTTTAGTTGGATTTTTAGAAAGAACTGAAAAGAAGTGTTTCTCTCTGTTTCCTTGTTTTATTTGTAAATCCTATGGTTATCTGAGAGCAAGGTCTTGTCTTTCTGAAGGGAGGGAATCTGATGTTGGTAGCTTGCCTAGAATCCTGGTGTTTTGGGAAGCTGTTGACTTCAAACCATTCAGAGTCTTCCCATAGAACTGCCAATTTCCAAAGTACTCAATTCCAGTATCACATAAGCACTGGTCTATGCTATATTAAATGCTGTTTGAAGGGCTCTGTTTGTGGATTTGGTTGATTAGGACAGCTCCTATATTCATTAAGGGTTATACTATATTATTCTTGGTTTTAATTGATAAACGTCATCATTAATTTCTTGCTGTACATGTTAACTCTATTTTTAAATCGTTTGATAAAAGCTCCCTAGTTGGTCACTTGAATCATACCTGAAGTGAAACATCTCATGCTTATCCTAGTAAAAATCAAGCTGCAAAACTTATGATCATGACAAATTCCATAAAAGAATTCAGTTTCTGATTTGAATCATGACACATTTTAAACTCTTATTAATTTCTACATTCATGAGTTTTAACAAGAAAACAACTCTTTACTTGATAATTTAAGGAACATGGCTTGCTTATTTCTTGCACCAAGTTAAATATTTATATTGAATTGGCAATATCACCTCCCTTTTAAACTCAATTCTTTGAATTTAAATTAAATTCTTATGACTAACCCAGGAGTAGGAAAGAGAAAGCAGTCAGTTCATCCCTGCCAACCTGGGTAGAATGCCATCAACATGTTTCCCACAGGAAGAGCAGTTGTCAGATTATGATTACTACCAAAAGAAACAGTCCTGTCATCTGTTTTTATTAAAAAAAGGTTGACTCCTCCTGCCTCTGCTGAATAACAGGATTATTACCCAAATAATACACGTAGTAAGTAACTTTATTAAACATAAAAAAACTGTCTATACTTGTACTTTTGTTGCTGACATTCCTATTTATCAAGTTTATGGTAATGTCCTATTCCTACACTATAAACAAAATCAACATTACAACACTGCTTTATGGACCATATCAGATGCCAAATTACAGACACTGCACCACAATCTCAAGAAGTTGCAACTTAACAGTAAACTTTGAAAAGGAAATCTGAACAGCAGGTCAACTCAGTCATGGCTGATTAAACAGGCCTCTTGATAATTTCACTATGCTGCATCCAGAATTGCTTGAACATTTGACAGCACACAGCAAGGGTGCAACATCTTTAGCCAAGATTTTCCACAGACTGCCCCAAAATTCAAACTGCAAGTATGTTTCTGGAACATTTAAATTTTTTTTAATTGCAAGTGTTTCTCATTTAAATGCTTTTTTTTACTTCAGGTTACATTGCAAAATTCTATATTGATGTGCCAAGTTAAACAATTCAAGGTCACAGAAACATATTCTGTATTAACTACTGTATTACATCTGACCTAAACTTACAGCCACCAGTTCTCACCAGGAGGTTTTTTTCCGAACCTACCAACGGCAATGCCTCGCCGTCAGTTGCCCATTGGCAATGGGGGTGCATAGTCTATGTCCAGTCAATGCGGCATATTCGGATTTTCAGAAAGCATTTGACAAAGTCCCTCTCAAGAGATTATCATGCAAAATTAAAGCGCATGGGATTGGGGCAAGTCTATTGCATTGGATAGAAAATTTTTTGGCAGAGAGGAAACAAAAGGAATTAATGGATCCTTTTCAAATTGACAGGCAGTAACTAGTAGGGTGCTGGGAGTCCAGCAATTCACAACATATACTAATGATTTGGATGCGGAAACAAAATGAAACATCAGTTTGCAAATGGTACCAAGTTGGATGAAAGGGTGAAACGTGATGAGGATGCAGAGATTTTTCAGCATGATCTGGACAAGTTGGGTAAGTGGGCAAATCAATGACTGATACAGTACAATTGTGGCTACGTGAGATTATTCACTTTAGAAGCAAAAATAAGAAGGCAGGTTACTACTGTAAATTGGTAGGGGGACCTGGATGTCCTTGTGAGATAAGTAGGTGCAGCAGGCAATAAAGAAAACAAATGGTATGTTGGCCTTTATTGTGAGAGGTTGAGTACAGGAGCAAGGATGTGTTGTTTCAATTATATGGTGTCTTGGTGAGGCCACACCTAAAATATTGTGTTCAGTTTTGGTTTCCTTTTCCAAAGGAAGGATGTTCTTGCTTTCGATGGAGTGCAGCCAACATTTATCAGGCTGATTTTGGGGACAGTAGAACTGATACATGAGGAGAGATTGACTAGATTAGGATTGTTTTCACTGGAGTTCAGATGAATGAGGGAGTATCTCAGAGACTTACAAAATTCTAACAGAACTAGACAAGGTAGATGCAAGGAGGATGTTCCCATTGGTGGGGAAGTCCAGAACCAGGGCTCACAGTCTGAGGATTCAGGGTAGACTATTCAGGATGGAGATGAGGAGACATTTCCTCACCCAGAGTACTGAGCCTATGGAATTGATGACCACAGAAAGTAGTTGATGTCAAAACATTGAATGCATTCAAGAGGCAGCTAGATATTAGCACTTTGGTCGAATTGGACCAAAGGTTGTGGGAAGAAAGCATGATTAGGTTATTGAGTTGGATGATCAGCCATGATCGTAATGAATGACAAAGCAGTTCGAAGGGCCAAGTGGCATCCTCCTATCTTCTATGTTTCTATGGGAAATCCCATTGACAGCAGCTTGCCAATAGCAGGTTGCTTCAACCACTGTAAAACAAAGTCCAGTCTTAGATACTCAATTTGATGTAGCAACACTGGTTTCTAAACAATTGAGAGTGTAATGCTTCAAGTTGCTCGCAATTAGTAAGAGAATTTATTATTCATGCATCATTTACCTAATATTCTTTGACATATTGAACTCATTCCTAGACCCAGGAGCTTCAAATCAATAATTCAAAATTAACAATCAAAAAGGACATACGCTGTACCAATCAAGTTTTAATTTAGAGTTCAACATAGCACATTCAGAGATATTTTCCTGTAATCCAGTTTACTAATCATTTCACTGAAGCCAGATCTATAATGTACTAATGACTATGGAGTGATGGCATATATTATGTTGGCCGCAAAGGATCGTCAAGAGGTATCTTCATAGGCTTTATGGAATACGAGACCTGGGTCCCACTGCACTGCATTACCTAGCTATGAGCCACAGGAGTAGTCTCTTTCTTGGTACATACTAAAAAGTGCCAGGTGACAGGAAACTGGCATTCAGTTGAATTATTACATAGACAATCAGGAATCCTCCCCCTGCCGTGACTCTAAGCCCTTTATTATCCTCCATGCTTCAACTTGGCTGTGAAAACCTCTGGGGAACTGCTGAGTTCTTGGCTAATTTACAGAAATTGGCCAAATATTGCAAATTTGGACCTCTTCTTAATGAAGCATTGCAAGACAGATAGCATCATACAATTCTATACTGCAAAAGGTCAGTCAGCCCATTGAGTTGCACTGATCACAATCTCATCCCATCCTCATAATCCCATGTATTTACTCTAGTTGGTCCACATAAGAATAAAAGAAATAGGAACAGGAGTAGGCCATCTAGCCCTTCGAGCCTGACCCTCCATTCAACAAGATCATGGCTGATCTGAAACGGATCAGTTCCACTTTCCTGCTTTCTCCCCATAATCCTTAATTCCCTTGTCTATCAGAAATCTACCCGTGACTTAAATATATTCAGCGAGGTGGTCTCCACCACTTCAATGGGCAGAGAATTCCAAAGGCTCACCACCCTTTGAGTGAAGAAGTTCCTCCTCAACTCTGATCTAAACTGCACCACTCACCCGCCCCCCCCCCCTTATTTTGAGGCTGTGCCCTCTAGTTCTGCTATCCTTTCTAAACGGGAAGAACGTGTCTACCTCTACCCTATCTAGCCTCTTCATTATCTTATATGTCTCTATATGATCCCCCAGGCTATTCAATTTCTCTTCATAGGCTAACCCCCCTCATCTCTGTACTCCATCCAAGGCCAATATATCCTCACACAAATGTGGTGACCAAAACTGCATACAGTACTCCAGTTACAGCCTCACCAGTGCTCTGCACGGTTGCAGCAAGACCTCCCTGCTTTTATATTCTATCCCCCTCACTATAAAGGCCAACATTCCATTTGCCTTCTTGATCACCTGCTACACCTGCAGACTGGGTTTTTGCAATTCATGCACAAGGACCCCCAGGTCCCTCTGCCTTGTAGCATGCTGCAGCTTTTTGCCCTTTAAATAACAACCTTTGCTATTATTTCTATCAAAGTGGATAACCTCACATTTGTTAACATTATACTCATCTGCCAGGTCCTCGCCCACTCACTCAGCCTATCTTTCTGCAGATTTTCTGCACTTCCACGCAATTTGCTTTTCCACTCATCTTTGTGTCATCAGCAAATTTTGTTATCCTACACTCAGGCCCCTCCGCCAGATCATCTACGTTAATGGTAAACGGTTGAGGCCCCAGCACCGATCCCTGCGGCATTCCACTAGTCATCAACTGCTAACCAGAATTAGCACCCATTGATTCCAACTCTCTGCTTCCTGTTAGACAACCAATCCTCAATCCACACTAACACCTTATCTCCAACTGTGTAGCCTAACCTCTTTCAGCAACCTTTTGAGAGGCACCTTATCAAACGCCTTCCGGACATCTAAAAACACCACATCCATCTGTTCCCCTCCATCTACAGCACTAGTCACATCTTCATAGAAATCCAATAAATTTGTTAAACATAACTTCTTCACGAATACGTGCTGCGAGTGCTTGATCAAACCGTTCTTTTCTAGGTGCCTTGCTATTTCTTTTTTGATGACAGATTCCAGCATTTTTCCAACTACGGACATTAAGCTAACCGGCCTATAATTCCCTGCTTTTTGCCTGCTACCTTTTTTAAACAGCAGCGTAACATTCGCCGTTTTCCAATCTTCCCCAGAGTCCAGCGAATTTTGATAAATAATTACTAAGACATCCGCTATATCTCTGCCATTTCTTTCAGAATTCTGGGATGCATTCCATCTGGTCCTGGGGACTTGTCTACCTTCAGTCCCGTTAGTCTATTCAAGCACTACCTCTCCAGTGACAGTAATTACATTAAGGACCTCATCTCTTACCATCCTTCTATCTTTAACATTCGGCCAGTTATTTGCGTCCTCCTCCATGAAGGCCAACAAACAAAAAATGTATTTAAAACATCAGCCATTTCCTCGTTACCCACCGCTAAATCCCCCCTCTCGTCCTCCAAGGGTCCAATATTCACTCTAGCCAGTCTCCCCTTCTTTATATTTAGGCTAGTTTAGCTTCATACTCTATTTTTCCTTTCTTTATCGCTTTCTTAGTCATTCTTTGTTGTTTTTTTAAGCTCTTTCTCAATCTTCTATGTGCTCACTATCAGCTTTTAACTTAATACTTTCCTTTATTTCCTTCAATAATCACAGTTGGTTATCTCTTCTCTTACAGTCCTTCTTTACCATCAGAATATATTTCTGCTGAGTACAGAAAAAGATCTCCTTAAAAATCCTCCACTGTTCCTCAGCTGTCCTGCCAACCAATCTGCGCCCCTAATCTACATTCGCCAATTCCACCCTCATCTTATCATACTCCCCTCTGTTCGAAAAGAGGACACAGGTTCGGGACCCTACTTTCTCATTCTCTATCTGCATCAGAAATTCAACCATACTATGATCACTCATTCCAAGAGGATCCCTAATTCTACCTGCCTCATTACACAGTACCAAATCTAAGATAGCTCACTCCCTTGTAGATTCCATTACATACTGGCATTGACACATTGACATTCCGTTACACTCTGACATCCACCTAACATTAAGGGGCAATTTACCATGGCCAATCCACCAAACCTGCACATCTTAGGGCTGAGAGAGAAAACCACAGCACCCAGAGGAAACCCACAACACACAGGGAGAACATGCAAACTCCACACAGACAGTGACCCAAGCCCCTAGCGCTGTGAGGCAGTAGTGCAAACCACTGTGCTACATACACCCAGACTGGTATGTAGCATAAATGATCTAACCACCCAAAAGAAGCTAAAGTGATTTGGATTTAAAGAAAGCCATTGAAATAGCTTCATCATTGGAGAACACAGGAAAAGGGGCTCAGGGAGCATCAGCCAGCAATGTCTTACAAACCAAGGGAGAAATCTGGTGTAAATCAGGTGTTAAAGGGCCCATGTTGTTCCAGAAATGCTAAATGTCACCACTTGTCAGGCAAGGACGAGATGATAGCCCAGTGGATTGACCAGAACAGTCGCTGGACTGTGGTGACTAGGTGAATTTCACAGCAACTTCATTGCAGTGTTAACATAAACCTACTTGTGACTAATAAAAACTTAGGAAAAGCAGCAATGACCATAACAGCATTAGAGAACATACTCCAGAAAGTTGCAATTGCCAGACAACAGATTAGTGCAAGTACATTAATGGAGGTGAGGTTTCAGGAACAGACAAAATGCACACTATCTAGAGAAAAAATCCAAAGCCAGAACTTGCCCATACTATGCAAGTATCCTTCTTCTAGGAGACAGGGACACTACAACTGAATCACGTAATTGCCTCAAAAGTTACCACAATAACGGTAGAATTACTAATGAATGGCAAATCGCCTTAAGTAGTATATACTCACTTGCCATTTGGCATCTCATCAGTCTATACTATTTTCCAAAGGGCTATGGAGAACATTTCCAATAGCTACTCAAGATTGCAATATACTTAGATAACAAAAACTAGAAGCAAGAGTAACCATTTGGTCCTTCAAGCCTGCTCCACCATTCATTTTGGTCATGGCTGATCAAATTCAATATCCTAACCCGCCTTTCCCACCATATCCTTTGATTCCTTTAGCCCCAAGAGCTATATCTAATTTCTTCTAGAAATCAAACGACATTTTGGCCTCAACTACATTCAATGGTAGTGAATTCCACACATTCATCACCTTCTTTACTTTGTGTCTAAAAGATTTACCCCTTATCCTCAAATTATGACCCCTAGTTCTGGACTCCTCCACTATTGGGAACATTCTTTCTGAATCTACCCTGTCAGAATTTTATAAGCTTCTATGTGATCCCCTCTCACTCTAAACTCCAGTGAATATAATCCTAAATAACTTAGTCTCTCCATGACTGACCTGCCATCCCAGGAATCAGTTTTGTAAATCTTCACTGTACTCTCTCTATAGCAGGGACATCCTTCCTCAGATAAAGACATCAAAAGTGCACTTAATGTTCCAGATGTAGCCTCACCAATGCCTTATATAATTGCAGCAAAATATCCCTATCTCTATACTCAAATCCTCATTATGAAGGCCAACATCACATTTGCCTTCTTTACTGTCTAATGTACCTGTGTGCTTACTTTCAGCAACTGATGATGTCTTAATCACAGGTGATTCAAAACAGGAACACCTGGTCAACTTAGAAGTTTTGCAGAGATTTTCTAGAATGGGAGTTCACTTGAATAGGGAGCAATGCATTTTCCAAGCAGCTGAAGTAATCTACTTAGGCTACAAGTAAATGAAACCATATCTAGCAGTTAGTTATGATGTAAAATCTATTCTGAACTTGGTAGCTGTATTTGAGATCAAAAAGTTCTATCAATATGTCAATAGCAGACACTTCTTTATGATTATTGACCATAAACCCTTATTGGGCCTTTTTAAAGGAGGACAAGCGATTTACCTCTTTTCAGATCCAGTGCCCTGGAACCCTAATGGCTAATGCTGATGCTAAGTCACATGCCATTGCCCACAATCCTGACTCCTTTACCAGCATTGGTAATGCTGATCTTGAATTATTTTGGTCACTTTGCCAGTGTTGGAAAGGGAGATTAAAAGTCTAGGCTTAAAAAGACCCAACCCCATCTAAAATTAAGCACATGATCCTGCACAGGGGATTCAAGAGCAAGCTTCTGAAGAAATGAAGCCTTACCTCAGCAAGAAAGACGAACTCAGTGTTGAGGATGGGATCATTCTTTAAGGATCCCGATTAACTGTTCTGGCCCCAACACATCTAATGTGCTATCTAGAAGAAACAGGGAGTTCTCTTCCTAGTGCCCTGGCTAATATTTATCCTTCAGCAGCCACTTTTCTTATGCAATAGTGACTAAACTTCAAAAAAACTTAATTGGCTGGAGAGAGTTTTAAATGTTCTACGGTAATGATAAATGCAAATTCTTGCTTTGTCAACTGCATGCAAGGTTGCAGGAAATTGAATCTCAAAATGCTTCTCCACCTATGCAGAATCAACAGTATATGGACACAGCCTTCTTCTCATCATGTCACAACACCCTCTCTCACCACTGTTCTGTGTAGACACTAGTTCAAGAGTTGAAAGCTTGAAATCTTCAAGTTGCAATGCCCTGGAAATAAGAGAGTATTCAAAGAGATGTTTCATTGTTTGAACATAGAACAATACAGCACAAACAGGCCCTTCGGCCCACGAGTTGCACCGATCACATCTACCAATCCAGAGACCTATCTATAACCCCCTATCCTATTCTTTTCCACATACTCATCCAGAAGTCTTTTAAAAGAACCCAGTGAGTTTGCCTCAACAACCTCCGACGGCAGTCGGTTCCATTCACTCACCACCCTCTGAGTGAAAAACCTACCCCTGACATCTCCTTTGTATTTGCTTCCCTGCACCTTAAATCTGTGTCCTCTCGTAGTGACCATTTCAGCTCGGGGAAATAGTCTCAGAGTCCACCCTATCTATTCCTCTCAACATTTTATAAACCTCTATCAGGTCGCCTCTCAACCTACGTCTCTCCAGTGAGAAGAGTCCCAGCTCCCTCAACCTATCTTCATAAGGCCTGCCTCCCAATCCAGGCAGCATCCTTGTAAATCTCCTCTGAACTCTCTCAATAGCCTCTACATCCTTCCTATAATGAGGCGACCAGAACTGCGCTCAATACTCCAACTAGGGTCTGACAAGAGTCAGATAGAGCTGCATCATTACCTCCTGACTCCTAAACTCTATTCCTTGATTAACGAAGGCCAGTACACCGTACGCCTTCTTGACCACTTCCTCCACCTGCGAGGCCGATTTCAGAGTCCTATGGACCCGGACCCCGAGATCCTTCTGCTCTACAACACAGCTAAGACTCCTACCCCTTATATTGTACTCCTTCATCCCATTATTCCTGCCAAAATGGACCACTACACATTTATCTGCGTTGAAGTCCATCTGCCACTTCTCCGCCCAGTCTTGCATCCTGTCTATGTCCCGCTGCAACTTTTGGCATCCCTCCAGACCATCCACAACACCACCGACCTTTGTATCGTCGGCGAACTTGCTAACCCATCCCTCCACTTCCTCATCCAGGTCATTTATGAAAATGATAAACAGCAGGGGTCCCAGAACAGATCCCTGGGGCACTCCACTGGTTACCGACCTCCATGCAGAACAAGACCCATCCACAACCACTCTCTGCCTTCTGCCAGCAAGCCAGTTCTGGATCCACGAGGCCAAAGCCCCTTGGATCCTATGCACTCTCACCTTCTCCAGAAGCCTTGCATGGGAGACCTTATCAAACGCCTTATTAAAGTCCATGTACACTATGTCCATCGCCCTTCCTTCGTCAATGTGTTCAGTCACATTTTCGAAGAACTCAACTAGGCTCGTAAGGCATGACCTGCCCTTGACAAAACCATGCTGATTATTTCTAATCAGTCCAAACTTCTCCAAATGTTCATATATCTTATCCCTCAGAAGCCTCTCCATCAGCTTTCCAACCACTGAAGTCAGACTCACTGGTCAGTAATTTCCTGGACTATCCCTGTTCCCTTTCTTAAAGATAGGAACCACATCCGCAATCCTCCAAAACCTCTCCCGTTTCCACGGACAATGCAAATATCATCACCAGGGGCTCTGCAACCACTTCCCTCACCTCCCACAATAAACTGGGGTACATCCCATCCGGTCCCGGCGACTTGTCTATCTTGATAGAATTTAACAGGTCTAACACATCCTCTTTCCTAACATCCACATGCTCAATCTTTTCCGTATGCCTCAAACCTGCAGTGCAATCTCCCAGTTCACTTTCCACCGTGAATACCGAGGCAAAGTACTCGTTAAGCACCTCTGCCATTTCTTCCGGATTCACACAGACGTTTCCCCCTTCACCTTTTATAAGCCCTATCCTTTCTCTTCTCATCCTTTTACTTTTTACATATTTGTAGAAGGCATTGGGATTCTCCTTAATCTTACCTGCCAAGGCCTTCTCATGACCCCTTCTGGCTCTCCTAATTTCCTTTTTAAGCTCCCTTCTACACACCTTATACTCCTCTAGATCCCTAACATCCCCTAGCTCTCTGAACCTTTTATATACCTTTTTTTCTTCCTAACTAGGTTCACCAATACCTTCGTGCACCATGGTTCCCGTGTCCTACCAGAACCTCCTCGACTCCTCGGAACGTTGTCTTGCAGTGCCCCAGACAAACATTCTTTGAAAATCCGCCACTTTCCTTCTATACTCTTCCCCAAGAACACCTCCTTCCAGTTTATACGTCCAATTACCTACCTAATGTTTTCATATTTCCCCTTACTCCAGACATACACCTTCCTAGCCTGCCTGATCCTATCTCTTTCCATCGCTATTGTGAAACAGCTAGAATTATGATCTCCATTCCCAAGATGCTCACCTACCGTGAGATCCGACACCGGCCCTGGCTCATTAGCAAGAACCAGGTCAAGTACAGCTTCTCCTTTCATGGGCTTTTCCACGTACTGTGTCAGGAAACCTTCCTGAACACACCTAACAAACTCCACACCATCCAAACCCCTTACCCTTGGGATATTCCAGTCAATGTTTGGGAAATTGAAATCTCCCATCATGACAACCCTGTTATTTCTACATCTGTCCAGGATCTGTTTCCCTATCTGCACCTCAACTTCCCTGTCGCTATTGGGCGGCCTATAGAATACACCCAGCAAAGTTATTGAGCCTTTGCTGTTCTTAACTTCCACCCACAGAGACTCCGTAGACATTCCCGCCCCGTCTTCCACCTTCTCTACAGCCATCTCACTGTCCCTGATCAACAGTGCCACACCACCTCCTCTTTTGTCCCCAACCCTGTCCCTCCTGAAGCATCTGAATCCCAGCACCTGAAGTACCCAGTCCTGTCCCTGAGACAACCAAGTCTCTGTGATGGCCACCACATCACACTCCCAAGCAGCAATCCACGCCCTAAGCTCATCTACCTTATTTACTACACTCCTGGCATTAAAATAGACACACCTCAGCCCCTCAGTCAGGATATTTCCTTTTTCCACCACCTGCCTAACCCCCCTCTCAGAGTGCCTACAGTCCTTCCCTACCTGGGAACTAACCGTCCCATCGATATTCCCACCCCCCAGCTTTTCTAGTTTAAAGATCCCCCAGTAGCCCTAGGTAGTCTACCTGCCAAGATATTAGTCCCTCTAGGGTTCAAGTGCCACCCGAATACCTTTCCACAGTAAGAACTGTGAGAATTAATTTGGCGGTATCCCCATTCTGTACAAGGACTTTGCAGGAGCAAATACTAGTTCTGACTGTGGCTAAGACAGGAGATAAAGCAGTATAGACTCATGTCCCTCTGCTCTGATGCATAGCACTACAATGTGTCTAATTCAACAGCAATGATCTTAAAAAAATATTTCCTTAAAGGGACACAGTAATTAGCACTGCTGCCTCACAGTACCAGAGACCTGGGTTCGATTCCCAGCTTGTATGTGTGGAGTTTGCACATTCTGCTTGTGTCTGCATGGGTTTCCTCCAGGTGATCCAGTTTTCTCCGATAGTCCAAATAATTGTAGGTTAGGTTCATTGGCCATGCTAAATTGCCACTTAGTGTCAGGGGAACTAGCATGGTAAACATGTGAGGTAACAGGGATAGGGACTGGTTGGGATTGTGATTGGTGCAGGCTCGATGGGCCAAGTGGTTTCCTCCTACATTGTAGGGATTTTATGAAATTCTTGATTAACTGATCTTTGTTCATTGCAGGAAGTGACAGTCTTCTCAGATTAGCCTTTATTGCTCAATGATGACACAAAAAGGATGGCAGTGATTAATCTCAAAAGATAAAACATGTCTACAGCTGCTTGGTGCTATGAACTGCCTCCCAGAGGCAAAAATAGGGTCAACATTATGACACTCATTTACATTTATAAACTCACAGCTAACCAGTACAGATATTTTTTAAAAGAAAACACATTTAACAAGTCAGAGGTTTACAGCATGGAAACAGGCCCTTCAGCCCAACTTTTTTTTTAAAAAACCCCTAAGCTAATCCCAATTGCCCACATTTGGCCCATATCCCTCTATACCCATCGTACCCATGTAACTATCTAAATGCTTTTTAAAAGATAAAATTGTACCCGCCTCTACTACTACCACCTCTGGCAGCTTGTTCCAGACACCACCCTCTAAAAATTTTAGACTCCCCTACGTTTGAGGATTTTTTAATATTTCAAAAAATTTTTTAAAGGTATGTCAGTTTACAATCTGCTTGTAATGCATGTGTCAGTTATCTTCAGCTAATGCAAGACTTAACTTGTAAAAGAATCTTGTTTTTTCAAGGAAATTACTATATTGGATCAGTTGTGTCACATAATGCATTCAACGCAAATTGAACAGCAATATTTATCAATATTAAGTGCAAAATGGAATCTAAATCTTATGCCATACTTTATAACTCCACAAAAAAAAAGTCAATCACACAATTTACTCCTGTTTCTTCGAATGTCTCAAAGCCACTTACTTGGATGCCATCCAACAGCAGAAACTATCTATTACCAGGCTACAAAATTTCTTTTACATTCATTTTTATTTTGATTACACAAAATAAAATTCAGATACATTTTCTCAGGGCAGCACAATAGTCCAGTGGTTAGCACTGCTGCCTCACAGTGCCAGGAATCCAGGTTAAAATCCTGGCTTGGGTCACTGTCTGTGTGGAGTTTGCATGTTCTCCCCGTGTCCATGTAGGTTTCCTCTGGGTGCTCCAGTTTCCTCCTACAGCCCAAAAATGTGCAGGTTGGGTGAACTGGCCATGCTAAATTCTCCCTCTGTGTACTCAAACAAGCACTGGAGCGTGGCGACTTGGGGATTTTCACAGTAACGAGAATGCAAGCCTACTTGCAGCTAATAAATAAATTTGCTTATTTTTCAGAAAATTTCTTTGTTATATATTTTGTTTTATTTCTACATTAGGACTCCCTCTTAAAAAAATTACTTTTCCCCCTTCCTTAATATCCCCTTTTATTTACTATCTTTGGTAAATTGTGGTGGAAGACAACTTGTTCCTGAACATTCAATACCAGTGTGTAAAAAGATGCAAGCCCCATGATCATTCATTCCATGCTTGGCAATTCCCTGACACTTTATCCTTAATATTTCCATATTCCTCCATTTCATCCAACAAAAATCTCTTGTTCACAACCTTGAACTGACAACATCCACAGACTTCTGGGTGCAAAAAAATTCCAAATTTCTATTATTGTGTATGGAAAAAAAATGCTTCCCAAATCATACACTACAATTTTCAAGATTACGTAATGAATTTATGGATCCCATCACCAGAAGAAGTTCTTTCTCTATCAATCTTAGCATTAACTTGGGGAATGCCAACTTCAATAGGGCAAGAATGGATCTGGGCTGAATAAATAAGGATCACAAATTGGCAGGAAAAAATGGTAGCACAATAAAGAGCTAACTTCAAGCAAGAGGCACTTCAGGCACAGATACGATATATTCCCTTGAAAAGGAAAGATGGAGCAAACAAATCCAAAGTTTCACAAATAATTAAGATAAAAAAAAAAAGAGTGCTCACAAGATGCCAGCTAGAAAATACAACTGAGAACCAGGCTGAATACAGAAGGTTCAGAGGATAGGTGAAAAAGCAAATAAAAGAAATAAAGAGAGAATATGAAATGAGATTGATGGCCAACATAAATGGGAATCTCAAAATAGGCATAGGAGAAAAATGGTGGTAAGAGGAGGACCGATTAGAAACAAGAAGGATTTACATGAAAAGAGGGCATAGCTTAGGCATTAAACGAATACTCTGCTATAAGGAAGAAGATGCAACCAAGGCCATGGAGACAGAGGATGTATGTCAGATACTAGAAGGCCTCAAAACAGTAAAGAGATTTTTGAGATTCTAGCTGTACCGAAAATTGATGAGGTACCAGGGGTGGATCAGATGCATTAAAGGATACCGAGAGAAGGAAGCATGGCAATTGCAGAGGCACAAGCCATAATTTTTTACTCCTTCTTAGACTCAGTTTGGTCCTTCTTAAGGCTCAGAAGTGGTGCTAAGAGGGCTGGAGAATTGTTAAATCCTTGTTCAAATAAGGGTGCAAAGGCAAACAACTACATGTCAGTTAATTTAAAATTATTTCTAGAAGTTTCCAGACTAATGGCCCAGGATATCTGATCACCAAATGCACTGCAGGTAACTCAGAAGTCTCGATGCATTGACTAGGTGAGAACTGCCTGAGAAGTCTGGACTTCCAATGGGCAATTCCTCTATGTCTAGGGTCCACTGAAAAGAATCTAACACAGAGTTGGAGACTTTGGCTGGTTCCTATTTACTTATCTTAATAGCTACCCAGGAATTAGTAGTTCCAACTCCTGCATAACTACTCTACCCACTGACTCCCATCCCATGATATTCTTCCTAACTCACCTTATCCTTTTATCCACTTAGCTTCCACCCTACCTGAATATCACACAATTACCTTCCCTTCAGGCTATCTTAAAGTGGCATTGCGATCTTTAAACTTCCTACTTACTAAAACAGACGGAATATTATAAAAAGGGAGCATGACTTCTGCAATAATTCTCTCCACTACTGTCTACAAGGATTATTGCAATGCAAGAGTTTAGAAGTTCCCCATATTGAAAAATGAAACCAAAAAAAAAAAATAGGATGACAAATAACTAAAGTTTTACCTGATCTGTTCTGGAACAATAACTTGAGACAAAATGAATAGTCACATGAACAAATGTGGGTTCATTAAAGAAAGCTTAAATTTAAGGGAAAGCCATGTTTAACTAACTTAGAGTGCTTTTGGGAGGAGCAGAGGGGGTTCATGAGGGCAATGTACACCATATCAGCTGCATGAATTTCCAAAAGACATTTGATACAGTACCACATAACAGACTTGTGAGCAATATTGTGGTCATGGAATAAGATGAAAAATAGCCACAGAAACATAAAATTGGCCAAGTGACAATTTAAATGGATCCTTTTCAAGCTGGAGGCAGTGGAGTTCCCCAAGATGTCAGTGTTGGGATCTTTGATTTTTCCAAGGGAAAACCACCATGCATGGTTAAAGTTAAAGTTAAAGCTAGTATCATATTTAAAGAAATGCATATAATTGCACGAAGATGGATAGCAGGTCAGAAGATTGGACAGAATATAAAGAACAGCAAAAAAAGATTGATAATGATTGAAAAGTCAGAGTATAAGAGAAGGCTAGCTGGAAACATGAAGGCAGTAAGAGTTTGTACAGATACTTTAAAAAGTTAAAGTGAGCATTTGTCCTATCAAAAATGAGTCTGCAGAATTAATAACCGAAAATAAGGAGATGGCACATTATTTGAACAGACATTTTGCACTGGTCTTCACTATAGAGAATACAAGTAACATCCCAGAAATAGCTGAAATTGAGGAAATGGAAGCTCAGAACAAACTCAAGAAGATTACAATCACCAAGGAAGTGGCACTGAGCAAACTGCCGGAGCTGAGAACTGACAAGTCCCCAGGTCCTCATGGGCTTCATCCTAGAGCCTTGAAAGAAGTTGACAGTGAGATAGTTGATGCATTGGGTTTTAATTTTCCAAAATTCCACAAATTCAGGAAAATTTTCATTAGATTGAAAACAGCAAATGTAATTACTTTATTCAAAATAGGGAGAGACAGAAAGCAAGAAACTCTAGGCCAGTTAGCTTAACATTTGCCATAGGGAAATATTAGAAGCTATTATAAAGATGTAATATCAAGGAACTTTACTAAATTCAAAGTAATCAGGTAGAATCAACATAGTTTTGCAAAAGGGAAATCATGTTTAACCAATTTATTGGGGTTCTTTGAAGAAATATCATATACCATGGCCAAATGACCTCTTTTTGTTGTGTCACATTATTGTGTTTCTATGAATATTTTGAACATTTTAAATACCTTATTTGGAACACTCCTCATCTTCTAACCTCAAGGGAATACAAATCAAGTTTATGCAACTAGTGTAATGATCAGTATTAATCAAACACATACTTCAAATATTGATTGCAGCCAAATAGTTTAGAAGGCAAAATTGAATGCAAATTCACTACATTAATCCAGATTGCTCACTTTAATTAAGTAACTAATGCATCTCAAAATTTTCCCCCCATTTCTGAGGGTGCTAATGCAGGCTGGGGTACAGATTAATTGCCACTAGCCATTCTAATCACATTACCAAGTTGCCCCAACAGCATGCATCAGGACTGAAGAAACCATGAAAAGGCATCAAAGCTATGCTAAATTCTATCTTCACTGATATTCACTAGTAAACTATCAAAAACAGTAACCCTGTTTGGAGGGAAAAATTATTGGTCAAACAGCGTTTCTGTAATATCTCAGTCAAAGTATTACAGAAAATTAAACAGTCATTTGTCAATGATATTTTGAAGTAATGAGTAGTTAGCACTCAATCACAAATGTATATTTTGAATTAACTTTAGGTCAGTTAAAAAGTAATGGATTGCATATTGACCACAATAACACTCAAGCAGGAAGAGAAGACAATTTTGCCCTTACTTCCCTCCTTGGCCAACTTATTTCATCCTCAAAAATAGAACTAAGCTATTATTAACAATGTCCAAGCGCACATGGTTTTATCTAGCTTGGAAAATAGGACATGAAAACCACTACCCAATGCAAAAGTACAGTCTAAGGTTATCAGCTTCTCATTCAGTAGCTATTTTCAGATTTTAATTATTCCAAGTGACCTAATTCTGTAAAACAGAAACCATTTACTTATTTTAGGTTACCTGAAAGTAGTATGTAGAAGGTTGGAAATGGATAGCACTTTTTTCTACAACAACTGTCAAACAATTTCTGAAATGTCAGTGTTCAAAAGATAACATCTTTCGAACATACAAATGCAATTGTTCAGGAGGCAACTCAAAAGAAACATTCCTGAACCAGAGGCTCAGGCCTCAGATCTCAACACTAACAGACATTAACGTACACAGGCAGCCACTGATGCACATTGGCTGAATCACACAGCCAAGAGCGATGCACTAACAGCAGTTGAGTCTGCTACTCCCTTCACTTTTTGAAAAACAGTACTTATTGAATTATTGAATCAACTTTTGATATTTAACCTCGGAATTACTATGCACTTATCCTGTACTTAATTCCTTTTAATTCCTTTTTCCGTCAATCACCAAAATACCCTTTCTTAAATATTGGAATAGTTAGAATTCCACCAACTTCAATGGAGAAGGATGTGGCACTGCAGCACAAAGAAAAGTTTTTCTTCCTATATCTTAAGCATAATTTACCTACATTCAAATTTTCTAAAACTACTTCACTATTAATTTGACAGACTTCCAGGATCCCATTTAATTCTCTTGTTCTTAAACCTTTGCTTGTTTCTTCTGAACATTTGAATTCAACACGAGTTGCCTACAATGGAGATACAAAATAAAAATACAAATATTCATGCATTCCCAATAATCCTGACCAAGTATGAATGTAAAGGACAAATGGATCTCAGTTGCCTTTAATTAATTAGTGCTTTTTCGATCAGTATATATTGACAGAGGGGGCAACAATCAATCCATCTTTTCCTACCACAGAAGCGAACGCGGCTAAAAATCTAGAGAATCAAATTGATTATCTCCATCTCTCACCAGAAGCATTGGAGGTTCATGCCTATAGAGGGTGCGAATCGCATTTAAATTTATTTTATACATTTGAATATCATTAACCATCCCTACCTGCGCATCAACATAAATTACCCACAGATCCGAGCTGTATTTCCAAACCTCACTGACATATCCATTGGCGAGGTTTACAGTAAGTGGAGAGAGAGGGGTTGGGTGGGTGGGTCCTCATAGACCTCCAATGGTGGGGTGAGTAGGAGGTTATTTAGTGTGATAGGGGTGCCCTTTAAAAGAGACACTCAATCTCAATGCAGCCAGCTTTACTGGCTTGTTTAGACCCTATCCCCTCAAAATGACAGTAAGAAGTCTCACAACACCAGGTTAAGGGTCCAATTGCTTTACGACAATGGATGATTGAAGGCCGCTCAACAATCACCAGGCAAAAACGTTCTCTTCCTTTTGGGGAATACTTCAGCAGTCAGGGGCATTCGACCTCTAATCTTTTAGGTAAGCGTTCTCCAAGGTTGCCTTTACGATACACGACAATGCAGAGTCACTGAGCTGAGACCAATAGCCAAATTCCGATGAGGACAGCCTCAACCAGGATCTTGGGTTCATGTCATGCTATCTGTAACCCCCACGACTTGCCTGGGCTTGCAAAGTCTCACTAACTGTCCTGGTGGAGATAATACACATCTTTTTAACCTGTGCTTAAATCTCTCACCACTCACTGTCGGAATCTTTAACACTTGATTACCTGTAAAGACTCACATTCCAACAATTATGTTGCAAATTGAGTTTGGATCTTTACATGCCCTGTTTGTGAATAGAACTCCCACTCACCTGATAAAAGGGGCAGCGCTTCAAAAACTTGTGACTTGTGCTACCAAATAAACATGTTGCACTTTAACCTGGTGTTGAGACTTCTTACTGTGCTTACTCCAGTCCAATGCCGGCATCTCCACATCATGGCTACCCACAAAATGACGACAAAGCATGTCCCCCTATATTTTTTTTGACAAATGCTAAGATCTGGGGAGAAAACCCATGCTGGTTTTCAGTAAGATCCTGACACTTTGCCATTTTTTGGTAAGATTCCACCCATAGCTATTAATACATAGAAACAAGCAGAGAACTAATTACCAGGATACTTCTGGGAAACTTTCCCAGAAACACCACATCAATGAAGGGGGACAGACCATTATTACTACTAAATTTTTTTAGTTTTCCGATATGGAAATGAGACTGCAGTGTTTACTTTTGTCTTACAGAAGACTCAAATTTGAAGATGAAATGCAAATAATGAAGTGTACTCAAATTTAATCTTGCACAAGGGGATTCTATTTAACTGGAAACACCAATGGTTCACCAGCTGTAATATGCAGATCGTTCATGAAGTTTTACTAGGTAGTACAGAGATGACCTTTCATTAGCCATTGCTGCTGAGCAAACAAAGAAAAATCCAGGACCTGTCTTGAAGGATGTGTGTTCATTTACTGATATCTCCTGGGATGAGTAATTGGATAGGTTGTGTTAGTCTAAAACTGCAGGAAATAAGCAAGAGAATAATACATCAAAACTAAATTCAGGATGTGCACTCAGGTAATACATTAAAAAAATGCAGAAGGATCAAAATATAATTGGAACTGTTGAGAAAAGACATTTGAAAATTAAATATGTGCCTACAGGCAAACCATTTCACCAACCTACTTCAGCAATGAGACCACACTTCTTGAGAAAAAACCATGAATCACTCTTTGCTAACTGACTTGCTCCATATGAAGGACTTTAGTTAATTCCTGATATCACTCCTCCATTAAAATGTCTGAAATGCTGCCTTTTCTTAACTAATGATCTTTAATCTGTTGATCTTATTACCTTTCCACCATCAAAATCTTTTGACCAATTGCCATTTCTCTTCACAAAAGCAAAGATCTGCACCTGCTGGAAACCTGAAATAAAAGCCAGAAAATCCTGGAACAAAAAAAAAACAGAAATGCAGATCTGACAGCATCCGTGAAGAGACTGATCAAGATTTAACAGATACTAAGTTTATTTATTAGTCACAAGTGGCTTACATTAATATTGCAATGAAATTACTGTGAAACTCCCCCAGTCATCACACTCCAGTGCCTGTTTGGGTACATTGAGGGAAAATTTAGTATAGCCAATGCACCTTTTTCAGACCAAGGGAGGAAACCAGTGCATCCAGAGGAAACCCACACAGACATGAGGGGAAAATGTAAACTCCAGTGACCCAAGCCAGGAATTGAACCCAAGTTCCTGGCACTGAGGCAGTAGTGCCAACCACTGTACCACCAACACACTGCCCATTTCCAGTGTTCTATGTTTTTGTTTTAGATTCCAGCATCCACAGTAATTGGCTTTTATTTCAGAAAATCCTGGAAATACTCAGCATGTAAAGTAATTTGGAGAGAACAAAGTCAACATCATGGAAATCAATTAGCAACCCTAAACCCAAACTTCACCAAGGATGACGATTTCATCTCCACCCACCCAGGCTTATTTGTTTACAGAAATTCTCATTCACAAATTTGTTGGGGCAGCAGGGTGGGACAGTGGTTAGCACTGCTGCCTCAGAACTCCAGGGACCAGTATTCAATTCTTGTCTTGTATCACTGTGGTGTTTGCATGTTCTCTCCACGTCTGTGGGTTTCCTCTCAGTCCAAAGCTGTGCAGGTTAGATGCGTTGGTCATGCTAAGTTTCCCCTTAATGCCCTGGGATACAAAGGTTAGAGGGGTAGCAGGATAATTATGTGGGGTCACACTGATAGAGTCTAGGTATGATTGTCGTCGGTGCAAACTTGATGGGTCAATAGCCTCCTTCTGCACTGTAGAGATTCTATTCTTTGTTATCGTTAGAGCCAAGTGCCCAACACATGATACAGACCATAAACTATTCAATCAAACCTTACCATTTTGCTTATTTAAAAAGTGGACTTTGCTGAACAAAACAATGCCTATCAGTCACGTGATTCACAGCTGGCTACAGTTTCTGGAAATTCCCAATAGTAGTTACAGGACAAAAGCTCAACCCTTTTCCTTGTAAAAGACTAACCAACAGTCTGCAAGTCTAAGCCACTACAAACCCCCGTTTCTTTGGGGAATTCCTGCCATGGCCTACTGAGCAGGCCAAGTTTCCGTACACCAACCTCATGTTACTGTGTCACCATCAACTTTAAAGGAATTCTACAAAATCCTACTTCAGCTGGCAGAAACACAATCGTTTACAATTTACTTATATGATTTGGAGCTCGGGACCAAATGTAATTTGTCAAAATTCACTGATGACACTAAGATGAATGGCAGAGCAAAGTGTGCAGAGGACAAAGTCTGCAAAGGGATATAGAAAGGCTAAATGGGCCTGTTAGCAAGTGTGAAGATCATCCAATTCGGTAGGAACAACAGCAAAATGGACTATCATTTCAATGATAAAAAATTGCAGCATGCAGAGGGACCTGGATGTCCTTGTGCAGATCAACTTTTTGTGATTCATGCAATTGCAGCAGGTAATTAATAAGGCAAATGGAATTTTGTCCTTCATTGCCAGAAGAATATTTAAAAAAAGGAAGGTTATGTTGCAGCTGGACAAGGTGCTGGTGAGGCCATACCTGGAGTACTGTGTACAGTTTTGGTCTCCTTACTTGAGAAATATATTGGCATTAGAGGAGATTCACTAGGTTGATTCCGAAGTTGAGAGGATTGGCTTATGAGGACAGGTTGAGTAGACTGGGGCTAAACTCACTGGAATTCAGAAGAGTGAGGGGAGAAAAGGTATGAAGGGAATAAATCAGAAGCAGGGAGGTTGTTTCCATTAGCAGGTGAAACTAGAACTAGGGGGCATAGTCTCAAAATAAGGGGAAGCAGTTTTAGGATCGAGTTGAGAAGGAACTTCTCACCCAAAGTGTTGTGAATGTGTGGAATTCCCTGCCCAGTGAAGTAGTTGAGGCTACCTCATTGAATGTTTTTAAAGCAAGGATAAATTTTTGAAGCAATTAAGGGTATGGATAAGCGGAGCTGAGTCCACAAAAAGATCAGCCATGATCTTATTGAATGGTGAAGGAGGCTTAAGGGACCAGGTGGCCTACTCCTGCAGCTAGTTCTTAATTGTCAAGGAACCCTCATTGGACCCTGACAATAACAAAGTTGATATCCAGGTCTTAGTGCTCTAAGTTAATCATAGTTGCAAAAACTTCTCTTTCCTATTATAGATATGTTCTGACCATTCCCAGGTTTGAATGTGTAAACAAATTATACTTCTGATTTAACACAAAAGGGAATTTGCTGAGAGTAGTTTTGGAAACTGTCCTCATATACAGAGTATTTGAGGAAACGCACAGCCCATTTCAGAAATAAAATCCCCTCTGCTTATGGGCAGAGGAATGGAAAAAGAAAGTAATTCAGTTTTGCTTCCCTCCCCTAGCAGAACACGAGACTTGAATATTCTAACACTACTCCTGGCCAGCATCTCATTCTCAATCTCCATAAATTTAAGTTCAACCAAAGTCCAAATGCCTACATTTTAAGCAACACCACATCCTGTTCGCCCAACATGTTTGTGCTCACTGACCTACATTAGCTCCCAGTTCAGCAATGCCTCAATTACAGATGACTGTACCAATTAGAAACAAAAGTGGTCCTTTCAACAAGATTATGACTGATCCGATTGGAAAGCTCAACATTCCTGCCTACCCTGAAAACCTTTCACCTCCTTGTGAATCAAGAAACTATCTAGCTCAGCTTTAATATTTAAGATTCTGCTTCCACTGCCTTTTGAGAGAGAGTTCTAGAAAGTCAAGCCTTCAGAGAAAATAATTCTCCTAACTGTCTTAAATGATCTTGTTCTAGATTCTCCCACAATAGAAAATATTCTCTCCACATGCACCCTGTCAAAATCCATTGGGATTTTGTATCTTTCAATCAAGTCAGCTCTCACTCTAAGCTCCAGTAGATACAAAGCTAACCAATCTCTCTAAACTTTCTTCATTAGATATCCTGTCCATTTCTGGTTACTAGTCTAGAAAACTCTCTAAACTGCTTTAAATTCATCCATGGGCCAGTATTTATTGCCATCCCTAAGTGCCTTTAAACCAAATGCTTGTTAGACCATTTCAGAGACAAAAACATTGCTATGGGTATGGAATCACATGCAGGTCAGACAAGGTAAAGGCTGCAGATTTTCTTCACTTAGGTACATTAGTGAACTTAGATGGGTTCTTATGACAATGACTTCATAGTCATCATTAAACTTTTAATTCTAGATTTATTTTCATATGTTGAATTCAAATTTCACCATCTACTGTGATGGGATTCGATCCTGGGAACCCAGAGCAATAGTCCACAACTCTTCATTACTAATGTAATCAAAATATCCCTGTGGCACCACCTCACACAACGAATCTAATACATTTACGTCTTTCATTAAACAAGGACACTAATACTCTACGAAATACTCCAGATGTGGTCTCATCAATGCCCTGTAAATAACCTCCCTACTTTTGTAATCAATTTTCCTCATAACAACATTCTAATAGCTTTTCTAATTACTTGTTGAACCTGGTGATGATACTGTGCCTTTAAAAATGTATCTGAGCCACGCTCTTGTAAAAGATCTGTTGCAGCAGTTTTATGCATTGAGTCATTCAGTCTACCAGCATCTCGTATTGTTGCTGCAACAGCATAATTGCTTCTAATGGACTAGAACAATGGCTTTAATCTGACTAAAGCTGCTCTACTGTTTTTCCTTGGGATTTTGCAGAGTGGGGCTTGATTGGGATGACTGGCAGGCATGGCCACATGATGGGCGAAGCTGGGCTTACACGGGATATTAAAGTTGAGATGTGTTAAGACCCAGGCCCAGATGTTTTGGTGAAGTTAGCCTAGAACTTAAATTTTACATGTGGTTTTGGTATTGATGAGCATAAGTGTTTCGTTCCAGGTATGATTCAAGTGACCCACTAAGAAGCTTTTAATCAAGAAGTTTATTTAAGAACATAGTTAAATAACTATGTTTATGCTAACAAAAAGAATTAGCATAACTTTTACCAAATTACAACAATTAAGCATGACATAGTATAACTCTTAACAGCTAGTTATCTCTGTTGTTCCAATGCAAAGCAACATCCCACAGATATACAGCCTTCGTCAGTATTAATTAGCACAAAACAAGCATGCACATATTGCCAGATTTTTCATCTTTTAAAACTTGTGGATAGTGAACCCGACAACAGTTTTCAAAGAAAGATATATCCTCCAAACAGCAAAACCTCAGAGGTAAACCCAGTCTGCGGCAACTTTCAAAAACAGCCAGCCAGAGAAGAAGATCCAACTCAGCGAGAGTGGAAAAAAAAACATTATTACCTCTCAACTTCAAAGAAAGTAAAACTGGGCATCTTTGAAAAAAATAGCCATATGACCTCCAATCAAGCTCTACTCTGCCATCTCAGACAACAGAATATTGCATTAGTTCAGACTAAAACTAACGATGCCAATTATACTACTTCAATAACAATAAAGGATACTGGCTGCAAATAACACAGTGCCAACAAAATCCCAGAATGCTAAGACACAGACATGTGATTAAATACATTTCTTTAAGGCACAATATCATTACAGCTGCTTCTGCCAGGAGACAAGTTTCTTTCTTGGAGATTCTTTGAAAATTGATCGTCTGGATTCCTGTCCAGAAATATCAAAAAGTTGAAAATCAACATCACCTGAGCATACTTGTTGTGCTACCAGTTTCTGAAGCAGGATGCACGTCTATGGGATATTGCTTCAAACTAGAATAACAGAAATAGCTAGTCATATCTAAGTATTTTAACTGGTAAAAGTTATGCTAATTATTTTTGTGGTATTCTGTGTTCTTAAATAAAGTTTGTTTTGAAAAAAGCTTCTCAGTGGATCACTTGAATCACACTTGGAGTGAAACACCTTGTGCTCACCCTAATGTCAACATCAATGCAAAAGTTGAGGTCTAGGCTAACTGCATATACTTTGGAATTTTTGGTCTGGGCCTTAACAACTTGTTAAAATTTAAAATTCATACTCTTATTTTATATCCCTCCAAGGCTTCTCTGTACCTTTTCCGGCCTATAACCCCACGTTATCTGCAATCCTTCAATTCTAGCTTCTTGTGAAACCTATTTCAATCATGTCACCATTTATAATAATGCCTTCAAAGGCCCCAAGCTCTTGAATTCCCTCCCTAAATATCTGTCACTAATCCTTCTTTTATGGTACTCATTGAAACCTACCTCCTTGACCAAACTGCCCTATATTTCATTCGGAGTCCTGGTAGCAAATTTAGTTTGATAGTATATGCATGATGTACCTTTTAATGAAAAAAGTGCTATATAAATATCAATTGCTGTTGTATCATGAGTGCATCACTAATCACTATTAATTTTTCAGCAAATTACCACTGCTTACTCAATGAACAAAAAGTACTAGACTTCCCCAATAAATAATCAAATGCAGGAGGTAATTTCTCAAATATCTGATCCATCACCATGTTAGTTTTCTCTTTTCAGCTTGTGTTTTTTTTAAAAATGAGATGAAGCCAAATTATCTCTTTCCATTTTCATTGTACTTCCGTGATGGGCATCTTGCGTACCACTGACTGGCTCAGATCAACTATATTTGTAGTTCTGCTGTTGTGGGATGAACGTGATAAGTCACTCTTCAGCAAGCTTCTCAAATATGTTTTTGGGATGATTCCACACCATATGTCATAATAGTATGAAAATGGGAGTGTTTTTTTGGGCGAGTTCGGCATTGCCATACTCTTGACAGTTTTTGTAATAGCTGAGAGATTTACGCCAGTAATCAGGTGCATGGAACCCAAGTATGCCAGGAAAGCTACCTGCAGAGCACACTGCCACCATTGCTCAGAGCACCCCAGTCTCCAAGTGAACTGTCATGCTGGCAAGAGGAAAGATTCCAGGAGGCCAGGAGATGCTGTATGGAATCAAGGTAAGTGTTTTTAACTTTAATTAGCTTTGTGCCCATTCTGGCACAAAGCTGATCCTGCCAGCCAAATTGATTTGTGGATTTCTATCCTCGCATGCAATCTTCCTAATTCGCCAGGCTGATGGACCAGCATGGCAAGCCAGTAAAATCGCATCTATATGTCCTCAGTGAACAGCTAATTAGTAGGAGGTAATTAGGGAAATCAAATCTCGAATAAGATCTAAGGGGAGGTAAAAAGGAACGTGAAAGTTATTCCCTCCACAGTGTTCCAAACTTTATGATCATATGTACTATGGCATTAATGAACATGTGTGATGCAGGGAGTCTTTAAAGAAAACATGAAGAAAAATCAAATCAATTTCCAAAACATTTAAATATTTTTATATCTAAATTTTTGGCATACCCTCAAATTTGAGGAGCGAATTGCCCAACCAATTACAATTTAACTGATATAGTGCACAATAGTTTGATAAAAAGGCAAACAGCAATCCAATCAAGCTGTTTTACTGATGCTAATTATATATTTGTATGACGACAGGCTCAATTGTCTCAGTACATCTGTAAACTATTATCTTTCAAACCAGCATCATCATTTTCTAAATAATGTATAAATGCAAGCAGCAAAATACCTTAAGCTGAAGAGCACTGGCATGAAATTGAACTTAATCCAAATTTTTCTTCCATCAGAAATAGCTCAGTTATTTATTTTTAAGGCAAAGATATGAAGATCATTTACTGAAGAAACAACAGCAGGTCTCCTGTGGCATTGCTTTCACCAAGTCCAAATCACTTCACTACATCTCTCCACTCCTATTATGTCATCTGTATTTCTTTTAGAATTATAGAAAAGTTACAGCACAGGTGGTCATTCAACCCATCATGTTGGTTGCCTGAAGTGTCACTTCCCCACTGCCTTGCAATTATTTCTTTTATGGGTAATAATCAAATTCTGTTTTGAAAGCCTCAATTGGCCCTGCATCCACCACATTCTCAGGCAGCGTATTCCAGACCCTAATCATTTGCTGCATGAAAAACTTACTCATGTCTTCATTGCTTCTTTTACCAATTTACTTAAATCTGTGCCCTCAAGTTCTCAATCCTTCCATCAATGGAAACAGTTTTTCCCCATCCGCTCTGACCAGACCCCTTATGATTTTGAATGCCCCTATCAGATCTCCCTACACAACTGAAGTTCCTCAACCCCCAGAAATATTTTGATTAATCATTTCAGTACACTTTCTAATGCTTTCACAATATTCCCAAAATGTGGTTCGCAGAACTGGATACAATACTCCAGCTAGGGCTGAACCAGTGTTTTATATAGGTTTAATATAACTAGCTTGCTTGTATATTCTTATGCTTCCAAATGCCTTAATTAACTGCTTTGCCACCTTCAAATGATTCAGATTTCTGTGGTATGGGGCAGCAAGTTCTACAAGTTAACTGTGAGAAGTAGTTCCTCCGCACCTCAGTTTTAAATCTACTGCTTCTCAACTTATACCTGTGATTTATTTTTCTAGATTTCCCTACAAGGGAAAACATTTGGCCTACATTTACTCTATCAATCCCCTTTAGAATTTTCTATATCTTGATCAGATCTCCTCTCATCCTTCTAAAACTCCAATGAGTACAAGTTTAATCTCTCCTCGTACATTGACTATTTCAGCCCTGGAATCAATCTGGTGAACCTCCTCTGATTTTCTCCAATATCATCATATTGGATAAACACCCAGGTCTCTCTGCTCCTGCATTTCCATTAGATCCCTTTAAATTTAATGCAGATTTAGGTCTCTGCATTAAATTTCATCTGCCACTGACATTCCATCAACTTGTTTTCGTCCTTCTGACATTTGACACCACCCATTGAAAGCAGTTAATTAAAGCATTTGGAAGCAAAAGGATATACAAGGAAGTTATGTTAAACCTATATAAAACACTGATTCAGCTTTAACTGAAGTATTGTAACCAGTTCTGCGAACCACATTCTGGGAATATTGTGATGGCATTAGAAAATTGTGCAGAAGTTCACAATACTTCCAAACTTAAAATCATCTGCAAATTTTGAAGTTATGCCCTGTACATCAAGGACTAGGTCATTAACATATAAAGTAAGCAGAGGAGGATATTTAAAAAATCCCTAGGGAACTCCTCTAAATTTTCCTTCAGTCCAAAAAAAATTCATGTTTCCTGATACTCAGCAAATTTCATACTCATACTGCTACTTTTATTCCATGAAATATGACTTTGTTCATGTGCTGTGTGGCACTTCATCAGTGCCTTCTGGAAGTGCATGTACATTCCAATCACATCTTTATCCTCATCTCTCTCTATTACTTTATCAGAAAGCACCAAAAAGTTAAACAAGATTTGCCCTCATCAAATCCATGTTGGCTTTCCTTAATTAATCTGCATTTGTCTAACTGACTATTAATTTTGGGGCAAAATATCATCTAAAAAAAATTCCTAAAACTGATTAAACTAGTTCACGTGTAATTGTTGGATTTATCTTGGCACCACCCTGGAGTTGAATGGTAAGTGGAAAATTCTGAACATCGCCTCCATAATTCCGCTCTCATCTCCTTCAGAGTACTTGAATACATCTCATCCAGTCCTGGTGCCTTATCAACTTTGATATACAGACAGCTTATCCAATACTTCCTCCTCATTCACCATAACATATCTTATTAATATGTTATTTCTTGGAAACTCAGATATAGCTTGCTTCAGATCACAGAATGCTCCAAGTTACATTACAATGTCAATGCCTCATTTCTTTCCAGTTCCAAGCATATTCTATAACTCACTCATGGTGAAATACATTGCCAGAAATCTCTTTGTAACCCCTCCATTATGATAAATGTGGCTTTTCTCCTCTTGTGTAAGAAGT
Source organism: Sphyrna mokarran (assembly GCA_024679065.1). Classification (NCBI taxonomy): domain Eukaryota; kingdom Metazoa; phylum Chordata; class Chondrichthyes; order Carcharhiniformes; family Carcharhinidae; genus Sphyrna; species Sphyrna mokarran. The sequence continues at coordinate 6,040,707 of JAGIQG010000027.1, read as the reverse complement.
GTTTTTTCTAAAAAAAAAATGCACCATCTAGGAATGCAGAAAACAGAAAGTTGTAGAAAAAGTAAATAAATATTTATGATACTATGGGGAACAAAATGGAAAACTGAACAACTGAAAGCTTGGTTGAAAATCTGAGTTTTGATAAAGTTTTATAAATGGAGAAAAATATCAAAAAAGGACTTGCAGATCCAACAAATGCAGCCAAGTTGGTTATCAGCTCTGCACCAAGGGCAGAGCAAAGGTTGCTGGAGGAAGTTAAAAATGCAAGGTTGGGGAGACAAAAGGAAGTTGAAGATGTTTCTGTAAATCAACTGATAAAATGATCTCTTTTGGAATCCAGATAATAATACTTGCTTATAAATTGGTATGACCTTGCTAGTCCATGATTTGCGACAAGCCCCAGGCTTCAGGGAACAAGTTTGAATGAAATGTCTGGTTTATTTCCCCTTTTTTGTTACATAACTGTTTGGCACTCAGACACATTTAAAAATTTTTTAAAAACTAAAAATTTTAAAAATCATGTAACATTTTAGTGAAAAACTCCATCTCCGGAAGCCTTTAATTTAAAAAGCAATGCTGTTAATCAAATGTATAAAAAACAAATCTAGTTGATTTTCCATGGCCAGGTGACTCAGAAGCAATTACATCACGTAGCACACCCATCAGCAGCTGGGGAACAGAGACTTTTGTTAACTACAATGCAATTAAGGAATATTCATTTTAGGAAAACACTCCATGGCAGTTTCACTCTCATTTCTCATCCTTAATTAAGAATTATACAAATGCCACTATAGTCTCTGCAAATTTTTTTTGTAAGTTTTGTCTTAGGAAAACATTACACTAAACCCTGCAGTCCCAGAAGGTGCATGTACACCCACAGTGCTGTTAGGAAGGGAATTTTAGGATTTTGACCCAGTGACAGTGAATGAACAGCATTATATTTTCATGTCATGTTGGCATGTGACTTGAATGGGGACCTCTACATGGTATTGTCCCCAGGAATCTGCTGCCCTTGTTTTTTTGGATGGACCTGGAAGCAGTTCATGCGTTTGGAAGGTGCTGCGTAAGAAATCCTGTTAAGTTCCTGCAGTGCATCTTGTAGATAGTACATTGAGCTGTGGCAGCTCATCAGTGTGAAGGGATTGAATGTTTCTTTCCCCACCCAATCCTCTTATTTTAATTATACTGATATACATCTGTATGTACATATTGTTGGAAAAGTGCAAATTATCATGAGTTAAAGATCTGACGTGATGGGAAGCAATCTTCATTTCCTGAAAAGCTAATTTATTGCATTCTGCCTGGGGCAGGCAATGTATATCTATAGGTAGCACATTGAGACTATAATATGTCTGATTTGTCATCACGTGACAAAAAGGTCTTGAATAAATGGAATTCTGAAGAACTATATTGTCTGCTTCTCACCCGACAACCAACTTTTGAATATTGCATTATGAATTTTCAGCTTTCTGCAGCTTTGAATCAAATGCTTCCAGGACTGATTAAACAAATTTTTAGATTAGCATTGTTACTTGCACATATAACTAACAGCTGGGCAGGAATATATTAACAAACTGGTACTATATGGTAGACAAACTCAGGCAGTACAGGAAATAGGATACTTACCTCCTGGAATACAAGAGCTCTGACTCAAAAGAATGACACGGTTATGAGACAGTCTTTCCACTGGCTGGGGAGCAGAAATCCAACACCAATTTAATCCCCAATGTAAAAAGTCATTCGTCATCAACCACAGAAGTCAAAGTTGTCACTCCCTCCATATGGAAGATGAACATCATTGAATATGCCACACTGATTAAGTACAATACAAGATGAACCAAATACAAATGATGTTGAGTTTGAAAAAAACATTTCTTTTACCACTTGCCCTTGCAGTTCAATATCACAAACATACTGCCCAAATTAGCAATCTTCAACAGAAAGGAACCATCTGAGAACTACCTCAGAAAATTAGTAGCAAACAAATTTCCTTGCCGTTCAGTCAGCAGCTCTTATACTTTGCTCACTTTCCTCATCACATCATTATTCAACAAAACTAGAAATTCAACCTGAAGGGAACCACTGCCCTAAGTTCATGTTCTACCACAGTACTTTTTATACTTCATAAAAATGTTACATGAACAAAAAGCAACTTCAGATTAGTTTTTTCTAAGTGGAAAATTAGTGCTCTCATTATTTAAAGTATGTATAGATTTACAAACAAAATCCTGCATTCATTGCAATATCATTTTATCCAACTGGTACCTGCATTATTTTGTAGTACCCATCTTTAAGTGCACCAAATATGACATTGATTAATGCATTATCAATAACTGTGATGATCTTTGATTCAACAGCAATAGCAGCAAGGGAAATTTAGAGTTACTTGAAAGTGTTTGCAGGCAATCCATTTTGGATTGTAAGAAATATCAATCCATGTGACTTGGCAACCCTCGACCTGGAAGTAGAATATGGAGGCTGCATGGCAGATGCAGAGGAAAAGCGTAGAGGTGGCCAGCAAGCAAAACTAGAAAGCTGTATTCCTGAGTGCTCGGAAAATATTTTTAGGATTGCTACTGCTGTTTCTTTCACTTTGGAGCAATTGAAAACCCAGAAGCAACCATATGGTGCAAAGTAAAGGCACAAATCCACATTGCCACAAGCAACAGAAGCTGAAAATTGGGTGATTCAAGGAGGAAGTGTGACATCCTGTAAAATAAAATTTCATGGAATGAAATGCTGTTTACGCCTACCAAGGAAGTGAAAAAAAAAATCAGCCCAGTGAATTTAATTCCATGATTTCAAAGGGTAATGGACCATAAATTCCACCCATCACCCCAGCCCCCCAATTAAAAGTACCTTGATTAGCATCCTTTTATCTGCCAGACATGGGAATACAGCCTCAGACATTGAAGTTAGATGAGATCACCTGCTGCACTCCAGATGGCTGAAACAACCAGATTCTGGAAAGACAAAGTCTGCCACAAGTGCCCTATAAGAAGTTGTCCCTTGCCAGTGACGTAGCACAGAATTATAGAATCCTTACAGAGCACAAGGAGACAATTTGGTCCATTAAATCTGCACCAGCCTAACCAGGCCCTATCCCTTAACCCCAAGAATTTACCCTGCTAGTCCCCTGACACTAAGGAACAATCTACAATGGAGAAACAACCTAATCGGAGTGGGGGAGAAAACCAAAGGAAACCCATGCAGACACAGGGAAAACATGCAAACTCCACACAGTGACCCAAAACAGAATCAAGCTGTGTTTCCAGCACTGTGAGGCAGCAGTGGTAACCATAATCTCTGCTGACACCTTAAATTGGAAGGGCTGCTTTGGAAATCATGTTGTTGTGATAAATTCCTGCTAGTATTACTATTTGTTTCCATTAGCTAAATTTCCCACTTATCCTGATTGGCGTTGAGGACTTTCCTACGTCTTTTGACAACATCTGCGAATCATAGTTTTGGATGTTCTGCTGATCTCTTGTCACAGACTATCTTCCAATAAAGCATACCTTTGGAAATTGTGATGATATTAGTCGCTTTAGATATGTATTTTTTAATATTTAAGGGGGCTATTTTAAAAATTTTTTCTACAGGCATGTAGTGGAGGAGTGGGGAAAATAGAGCTCAAACAGTGGGCAAGCACGACAATTATTCATTTTAGCTATGTAGTGTTGACTTAGGAGAGAGCTACCTCAGAGTTGAGTGTCTGAAACAAGCTGCCAGAGATAAAAGTGTTGGGTACAATTTTGTCTTTTTAAAAAGCATTTAGACAGTTACATGGGCAAGATTGGTATAGCAGGACATGGGCAATTGGGACGAGCTTAATGGAAAAACCTGGCAGTATGGACAAGTTGGGCTGAAGGACCTGGTTCCATGTTGTAAACCTCTATGAAACAAACACAAGTTTGAAGTTGAGGATGTTTCCTTTCATTTTTTAGCTGTTATTCAACTGTTGATAGTTAAGCTGTTTCATTTGTTTTACTTAAACTGTTATTAACTAAAATGTGTTTCACTATGAAACAGTCTATCTAATTTGTCAGCAGGATTTTCATGGAGTGAAGTATCCTGCCCTCACATTTATGCCAAAACAGAAAAATTGTTCGAGACTATAGTCTGACTTCCTAATGTAATTTGGGATTCTGGTCCAGGACCTTAACAGAACGCAGCCATTTTCAACCGTATGAATATGGCCAAGCCAGCAAAGCCTTCTTTGTTAGATTAGGTATAATATGCTCTGGTCTGCTTCATTGCTGACTGTGATAAACACTGGCAATAAAAATTATGGATTTTTTCTTGGTAGGGGCAAGTATTCAAATTTTGCAGCAATGTGCTGAAGACCTTATAGATATAGAAAGTAATAGGGTAATTGTTATGGGGGACTTTAACTTTACTAATATTGATTGGAATAGCTACAGCTCTAGCTCGTTAGAGGAGTCAGTTTTTGTACAAAATGTGCAGGAAGGTTTTTTTGACTCAGTATGTAGATAGGCCAACTAGAGGTGAGGCTACATTGGATTTGGTGCTGGGCAATGAGCCAGACCAGGTGTTAGGCTTGGAAGTTGGTGAACATTTTGGTGATAGTGACCACAATTCGGTTACGTTCACCTTAGTGATGGATAGGGATAGGCATGAAGCTGGGGGCAGTAGTTATAGCTGGGGGAATGATAATTATGAGGCCATAAGGAGGGAATTAGGGTGCATAGGTTGGACTAGGAAACTACAGGGACTGGGAACATCTGAAATGTGGAGCTTATTCAAGGAGCAGCTACTGCGAGTCCTTGATAAGTATGTCCCTGTCAGGCAAGGAGGAAATGGTCGAGTAAGGGAACCATGGTGTACTAAAAAAGTTAATTCGCTGGTTAAAAGGAAAAAGGAGGCTTATGTCAGGATGAGGCTTGAAGGCTCAGTTAGTGCAATGGATAGCTATAGATTAGCCAGGAGGGAGCTAAAGAGTGAGTTGAGGAGAGCTAAAAGGGGACACGAGAAGACTTTGGCTGATAGGATCAAGGAGAATCCTAAAGCTTTCTTTAGATATGTTAAGAATAGAAGATTGGTTAGGGCAAGATTAGGGCCAGTCAGAGACAGCAGTGGGAAGTTGTGCGTGGAGCCTGAAGAGATTGGAGAGGCACTGAACAAATATTTCTCTTCGGTATTCACGCAGGGAGATGTAAATGTAGTTGTGGAGAACACTGGGATACAGGGTTGCAAACTGGAAAGTATTGAAGTAGATAAGGAGGATGTGCTAGATATTCTTGAGGGTTTGAAGTTAGATAAGTCCCCTGGGCCGGACGGGATTTACCCTAGGATTCTCTGGGAGGCGAGAGAGGCGATTGCAGAGCCTCTGGCTCTGACCTTCAGGTCGTTGTTGGTTACGGGTATAGTGCCGGAAGACTGGAGGATAGCAAATGTGGTCCCATTGTTCAAGAAGGGGAATAGAGACTTTCCGGGGAATTGTAGGCCGGTGAGTCTTACTTCTGTTGTGGGCAAAGTATTGGAGAGAATTAATAGGGATAGGATTTATAGTTATTTAGAGAGAAATGAATTGATTGGGATAGTCAGCATGGTTTTGTGAAGGGTAGGTCGTGCCTTACTAACCTCATTGAGTTTTTTGAAAAAGTGACCAAAGAGGTGGATGGGGGTAAGGCGGTTGATGTGGTATATATGGACTTTAGTAAGGCGTTTGATAAGGTGGCCCATGGAAGACTTCTGCAGAAAATGCAGATGTACGGGATAGAGGGTGATTTAGCTAATTGGATTAGGAATTGGCTAGCAGATAGAAGACAGAGGGTGGTGGTTGATGGGAGATATTCATCGTGGAGTTCGGTGACGAGTGGTGTGCCTCAGGGGTCTGTTTTGGGGCCCCTGCTGTTTGTAATTTTTATAAATGATCTGGATGAGGGTATTGAAGGATGGATTAGTAAATTTGCAGATGACACTAAAGTCGGTGGAGTGGTAGATAGTGAAGAGGGGTGTTATAGTTTGCAGAGAGAATTGGACAAGTTGCAGAGCTGGGCCGAGAGGTGGCAAATGGAGTTTAATGTGGAAAAGTGTGAGGTAATGCACTTTGGCAGGAATAATAAATGTGTAGAGTATAGGGCTAATGGTAGGATTCTTAATAGTGTTGATGAACAGAGGGATCTTGGTGTATATGTGCATAGATCCCTGAAAGTTGGCAATCAAGTCGATAAGGTTGTTAAGAAGGCATACGGAGTCTTAGCTTTTATTGGTAGGGGGATTGAATTTCGGAGCCGCAACGTCATGTTGCAACTGTACAAAACTCTAGTGCGGCCGCACTTGGAGTATTGTGTGCAGTTCTGGTCCCCGCATTATAAGAAAGATGTGGAGGCATTGGAGAGGGTACAGAGGAGGTTTACCAGGATGTTGCCAAGTATGGAGGGCAGGTCTTATGAGGAGAGGCTGAGGGATTTGAGGTTGTTTTTGTTAGAAAGAAGACGGCTAAGAGGAGACCTTATTGAAACATATAAGATGATTAGAGGTTTAGATAGGGTGACAGTGATAGCCTTTTTTCTAGGATGGAGAAAGCTAGCACGAGGGGACATAGCTTTAAATTAAGGGGTGGTAGTTACAGGACAGATATCAGAGATAGGTTCTTTACCCAGAGGGTGGTAAGGGTATGGAATGCCCTGCCTGCGGCAGTTGTAGATGCGCCAAGTTTGGTGGCGTTTAACAGGTTATTAGATAAGTTTATGGACGAAAAGGGAATGGTTTAGTTTGGAGGGTCATTGCTTTTTCCTAATTGGTCGGCGCAACATCGAAGGCCGAAGGGCCTGTTCTACACTGTAATGTTCTATGTTCTATAAGCAACTTGGTCCTGTGGGGCAGCTTGTTGTTTCTCCATGCCCATTTTGGTAAATTGCGTATAAGTGTATTTAACATTCAAGTATGAGTCAACATGAGAATGGAATGTTGCTGAGAGCATTAACTGAACAGTGTGTTTTTACTAATGCTAAGGTTTGTTGGAATCAAAATGTTCCCACCCTTTTCACAACAGTTCGCTAGAAACTCCTCTCCATTCTCTCACGTTCTTCCGTGCTCAGAGATTCCATTCAGCCAAAGTTTAGAGACATAGTTTTAAATAAGATATTGTTTAGTTTCCCTGTTGAGTATATTTACTGTTGATAGATGTTAGGCTCTGGAACAGTTTCTTCCAACTTTAGGATTGACCCATTTAATGGTCTGCTTCCAAAAATGCAAAAAAAGTGCAATTTGTATTATAATCTGTTATACTTAGATTAACATTTAAAATGTTTTAAGTATGAAAAAATTCTTTATCAAAAAAACTAAGGAAATCAGGTATACCACACTGATGAAGCATTCGTTCAACAAACTATACTGATTTTATTTATACTACATCAGATTGAACTCATCGTATATACTATTTAGGCATCAAGATCAAATACTAAGTCAACTGAAAAATCCAACAGTGCAATTCTCTCAGATCAGAAATGCTGATCTATATTTACTTAAGTATTTATCTGACAGTTAGTAAAAGAATTGTAATTAGTAATTCCACAGGCAAAACAGGCTCCTTAAGTATTCACCAGATGTAATTCGTGGAGCTTATTAATGTTGTTGACTAGGTAAATTAAAGTAAATCTGGTACTTTATGGCCTGCATTCAAACACCAGCTGAAAATAAAAACACATGACAAATATCAAAAATATTTTGTTCTACAAACATTTATATTAAGGAAGAAAAAGCAGCGCAAGAACCAGCTCTTTGGCCCTCCAAGCCTGCAATGACCATGCTGCCTGACTGAACTAAAACTCCTTCCCCTTTCAGGGACCATATCCCTCTATTCCCATCCTATTCATGTCCAGATGCTCCTCAAAACTCACTATCGTATCTGCTTCCACAACCTCCCCTGGCAACGAGTTCCAGGAACCCACCATCCTCTATGTAAGAGGAACTTGCCTCGTACATCTCTTTTAAACCTTGCCTCTCACACCTTAAACCTATGCCCCCTAGTAATTGACTCTTACACCCTGGGAAAAAGCTTCTAACTAACCATTCTGTTCATGCCCTTCAATGTTAATATTGTAACTGAGTGAGAAAATTATGTCTTTTTTTAATATCTGATTAAATAGAAGTCACAGATGAAAGTTGTTTTGGGAAAACCTAATCAACTTCTCCTCACAGCTTTTACATTCTATTGTTTGTAAATCAACCATACCAATACTTGATAACACAGAAATCTCTACTGCTTTTAAAAAAAAGTATAAGTTTTCACAACAAGATGTCAGGATCCTAGGCATCCAAAAAAGGTATGTGTCCACATGAGGCATCAGATTTAATGTGTTGTCTTTAATTTAGCTATTTCTATTGCAGTATAAATATGTTATTGTAATTATAATTTCTAGTTATGATTTACGTAAATAATCAAAACCCAAGGAATATGACAAGAATATCCCAAATTTAAGTATTAAATTCTTAGCAAAAGAACAGAAAGATACTTACAATTCCAACTTAAATATTCCAAGATATTGCAGCATACAATAATAAGACTAGCAACCATTTTGAAAATATAGAACTTTCTAGCTTGAAAAACTAAAATTTACAACTTCCACATATACAAACATGCATACCAATTTAATTTCGCTGCATGTGGTGATATACAGTTGGTTCATTTTATTTCATGAAATATAAATGCAGTGTGAATGGTTTGTATTTACCAGGTATATCCTTTGTAAAAGAATGTAATTATGGTACAAAATAAAACTTGACATCTTCCAACAATTTCAAGAGCTTCACTTTAAAAACGTCCATGATTCTTTTATTGCATATGCATGCTAGTGCTTTTATTTTCCACCATAAAATGAAATCTGAAGCTGCACTTAGACAATCTAGCCCAGCACTGTAGAGATTTGCTACTTTTTGCTGCTTGTTTCATTCTGCCAATCATTCAAGGCCAAATATGTACAACTTTACAATTAAATTTAAAAAACTAGGACTAATTTTAGGTCAGCTTATGGTGAAAGTGTTTAAAATTTGATTTAGAACATTCAGATCATCTTTGTTGCGAAAATACAGATCTCTATTTTTATTCATTATTTCATCCCTTTGCTTGCTGAGACCTTGATCAACCACACAAAATAGTTTTAAAAAAAGTGTATCGTTTCATAGGATATCAAAAGTCCTATTTGTCTGGCTGCCAAATATTGCACAAGAGCAACATACTGATAATTCACACACTGATTTGTTCTAATAGGGAGATACTTGGCAATCTGTGTAGCAAGCAGAGATCAAGAACTCAAGAATAAGGAAATAAAACTTCTGCGGTGCTTCAGGCTTATAGTCAAATGTTCATTGGTGGGTTTCTTTATTCCGTTTGAGAAATGTGATGTCTCAGCATAAAACAGAGCACAACGTTTTAGTAAAAATTATTTAGGTTCCCAGCATCCTAGGTGAATTGATGAGCTGTACAAACCATGAATACCCAAGATTCAATCCCCAGTCCAACCAAATTAGCCAGTTTTAGCAACAGCAATGATTGGAGTATTGTAATTGACCTCAAAGAGAAAGAATCAGCCTCTTTTCAGCAACCTTGCTGATAGTGCAGATGACCATTAAAAGTGGGATTTGACTTTACTGCGATGCCCCCAAATAGTCTGCCGGCATTCACCATTAAAATATAAATTGGATCTTGGACAAGTAGCAGAAGAAAACCAGCACTCCAAAAGCATATTCCCACAAAATCTAGTAAACATGTTTACTATGTGGAAAATATTTTTCTTATTTCAAAAAGTAAATATAAAATAGCCCCAATGATTCTCAATGTTTTCCCAGCAAAGAATGCAGTAGGTTACTTGATTATTTTATATTTTGACCTACAGATACATTCAGTACAAAATAAAAACACATCTAGTTCCTAAACTTCTCTGCCTCTCTTCTGAACCAGGCTTTTAGTCACCCATCCTAATGTCTTCTTCACCTTTGCCTCAGTGTCAATTTTGTTCAGTTATGTGCATGAAGCATCTTAAGATATTTCCCTGTTACTGGATGCTATATAAAGTCATATCATTGATGTTGATACTACATACATAAAAAATTGTATTGTTCATGCAAATTCCTAGTTTTATTCCAAATTTTGTTTTGGCTAAGTTATCCCAATAGGTTTATGCAGTGTACTCAATTTAAATAAACTGATTGCAATTTTAGCCCTAACTTCACACTTGCATTTTAATTGCATTACTAAATTTAATGGTGATGGATGATTAAAATTTCAATTGGAATTTAAAAAACACAAAATTCAGACCAACAGAAGTAACCTATAGATAAAAAATACCAACTAACTACAGCAACACCAGAAATGATTTTTTTGATCCACAAATCAAATGCATTCATTCAATTAAAGATCATACATAAAAAGACAAACAACTTGTATGTATATACCTTCAACACAGCTAAAAAGTCCCAAAGCTCAAAGCAGGAACATATAAAACCACATGCATAATAATTCTTAAGCTTTACACTTCCAGGTGTTAACCAATATTAAAACCAGATATTTAGAAAACAGCTTTGATCTTTTGTTATAAAGCAAATTGTAGATATTTTCAATGTGTGAACGCAACCTAATGTTGTAATCTGTTAATGTAAGGAACAGACTAGTTTTAACCAATGAAACTGGACTACAACATACCAAAGGAATTGTGCCAATATTATAACTCTATAAATAACAGGGAAAAGAAAAATCAAAACATAAACTTGCACTTAGTTTTCATACCATTTTAGCTGTTCCAGTCAAGTTTTGTCTTCCTGCTTGATTAAATTTTGATAGTTTTGTTTGGGTAGCCATCATTTTTCAGTTAAACCAGCTCAGTAGTTTATATAATTCTTAGCACCTTCATCCTCAGATTGTATCTCAAAAATCCACACAAAATGGACCATTAACCATTTTATGAGATTAAGCTTTAAAAGACTTTGTTTTTCCTTGCGACAAAAAAAGCAGCAGTTTATCACTGGTCATCAACGTTCTGTGATTTTCATCAGTTTGTGCTGAATGGCAATCAGCACCTTCTTCCAGGCTCGGTGACCTAGAAGACAAATTCCAGAAGACAAGAGAGAAAAAAGATGTTTTAGTCATCCATCACCATTAAATTTAACATACTAAAGTTGAATATCATCAACATGCTCGTCAAGAGTTGAGCTAGAGAGACAACAAAATTGCCAATGTTTAAGAAATTTCTTCGGTGATTTAAGCCTGAGGGGATCTTTATACTAAAGCAATAAAAATCTTACAATCCATAAGAAATACCAATGAAAAGAAATGCCAAAAGAATCAAAAGGCATTCAACAACTGGCGGAGCGTGTGCTGGGATGGAAATGTGATGGTATTTTTGGGTTTATAGAGACAGAGGGTGCAATGTGCAAGTCAGACTGATGGACAACCTGCCCTTTTCGCTTTGACAGCTCCAGCTTTTGTTTTGGCGCCAGGCAGCTGTCACTCACAAGGATCCCGACTTTAATACTTTCCTCATAAACCACCTCCTTATTAAAGATATATATTTCCAAAAGGCAATACGTGCTTCAAAACAGAAAGTGAAAGTAATTAACCAGATTACCTTTTCCCCTCCCAGGAGTTTGAGGGGCAGAGAGAGGGAGAGAGTGCTCGAGCTGTCAGAGGGCAGCTCGACGGCTTGGGACAAACTTCCCCAACCCCAACTCCAGCCCCAGTTCTAAAACCGAGTCCGGCGCCTACTCGCTCGCTGCCAGGGGGGCATTTCCTGAGTGAAATCACCCCCCCGAAGCTCCGCTCAAAAATTCCCGAACAGCAGCCGACTCCCTTCACCTACACCACCACCCTCCCAACTGCCACTGCACGAGCTCTGCCGCTTGAAATTGCGCCCTTGGCCGCGCGAGCGACAGGGCTGGTCCTGAGTGACAGCGGTAGCAGCCAATAGACGTCGGGATAAGGATGATTGACGGGGCCATCAGCCAATGGAAACTCAATCCAGTCACGAACAGGGCGAAAGCCCCGTCACCCTGATTGGACGCTGGGATTCTCCTATCACTGTGCCGCAATGTAAGATAAGGGTATGCAATGGTTTGTGATATTAAATACAATTACTAACCAAATGCATCAGATAAACTGGAAAAAATTGTGAAAATATGCGTTGTCAAATACAACTTTTCACAATTGTCCTTTGAGATTTTGTCCCGCAGAGATTGGACTGAAGACACGCTTACAGCTGACTGACGTTTGGATTGACGAATCAGAATGGAAGATTCCAGTTAGGGGCGGGCTTTAAGGGCCGACGATGTTTGATTGATGTTTGCTTTGGCCAATGGTATTTGGCGGTTTGGGCTGGGCTGAGCTCGGAGCACAAAACAAAGCATGCAACAACAAAAGAGCGTTTAATCCAAATCATAGCGTGCTGCCAATGATGGGGTATAAGCTGCGGGGAAACCACCTCATTCACAGAGCAAAAGTTTATACATTTTCTTCACGCTTCTGCCTCTCCACAGAAAACAAATCTAGCAATTCCCCTGAAGACACTTCTTGTCCAAACTTGTGTCATTGATGATGCGGAATTCTGAAGCACCAGTGCCTAAATGCTAAAGCTTTCAAAATTCTCACCCACAGGAATGCCCTGTGGTGGAGATAGGTTTCAATTGGAAAATTGGATAACTATCAGAAGAGAAAAAGGATTGTGCATATGGAGACTCATCTGATGAAGAAGCAGTGCTCTCTATATTACTCGATCAAATTAATCATACGTGCTATTGGTTTACGCTATGTACATCAGAAATATATGTTAAACCACAGATTGTGTCAGGGATTAGAATTGGGCATTTTTTAGTTATCACTCCATTGCAGCTTGATTTCCATTCGGCGTCACATTAACCAAGTGGATATCCCAACCACTGAGGGTCTCATTCGTAGCAGATGGGAGCATCATGACTCTCATGTAGGTTGGAATAAAAAAAGCAGTGCTCTGAAAGCTGGTAATACCAAATAAACCTGCTGGACTTGAACCAGGTGCTGAGAAGCATCTTACTCCAAACGAAAAAATACAGGGGCAGGAGGTAGGAGACTGGGATTACCTGAGTCCCAATCTCTCACGCAATGGGTCAAATGCCTCCTTCTGTGCTACATCTGATGTGTGAGAATTGTAATGGTCACCCACCATCCTTTTGGATCAAAACGTTGGTTAACCTTCCCAAATAATACCTTCATTTTCTTGATAGCACATCTGTGAGGCACTTTGGAATGTTTTTCTATGCTGGAAGTGCTATATAAATGCACATTGTTGTGTCAGCTTGGCACACTAATAGCATTTTCTGAGTCATGGGGTGTGGGATCAGGCTTCACTTGATCACTTGAGTGTATGATCTAGGTTGACACTTCAGTTTATTATGAAGGGAATTATTATAAAGTGCCATCTTTGGATATTTGGTTAAAATAAAGTTGTTCAAATAGATATAGAAAATTAATGGAAGAAAAGGAGGGTCAATTTTCCAGTGTCCTAAACAGCATTGATTCTTCAGCTAATCCTACCCAAAACAAATGACTGGACATTAATCTCTTCACAAATTGTCTGCCATGTTTACTCAAACAACAACACTCATTTCAGAAGTAATTAATTGGTTGTGAAACAGTTGCAAACATCTTGGAGATAGGAAAGGTGAATACAATGACAATTGCTTTCTCTAACAGAGATTTTGCAACAGTCAATTAAATGTAATATAAATGGGTATGATGTTAAATCATAGAACTGTACTGAAGTGAACAGGGCTATTCCTGTGTCAGTTCCCAAAAGACATAATCATTTGGTTCTGTTCGACCGATCTTTTCCCAAGTTATATTTTCTATCTTTATAAGCTAATTGGAATAAAGCACTTTTCATGACCAAAGCAATTTAAGCCAATTACATAATTTTGAAGTGTAGTCATTCTTGTAATTCAAAAAGTATGGCAGCAATTTGAGCAGAGCAAGATTCCATAAACAACAATGTAATAATGATGGGAAAATCTGCTTTTATGTGTAGATTGAGGAATGAATAGTGGTCAGGAAATCTTTTCCTGATGCTCATATTCAAATTATTAAGTATAAAAGTTTAAAATGAATCAGACTGCAAGATTATTAATAAGAAGATTCAAAGTTTTCTAGACGACAATTGCCCAGGATTGTCTAGAAACATGCTGCTAACTTTCTTCTTCCACTCTTTGGACTTTCACTCTTAAGTCTTGTCAAATTAGACTGTCACAGTTATTAGTTACTTTGTTAAGGTTAATAGAAAGAGATGATGGCTAATAAATGAGCACATATAAATGGAGGATAGCTGAGATACTGGGTTGTGTGGGAGGACAGCTGTGAGGTTGAACTTTCTCAAGGAAGAAAAGCTCTGAATCTTGATTTCTGCTTCATCAACTGGCTTGGATCCTATTAACATAGAGCCATAGAATCCCTACAGTGCAGAAAGAAGCCATTGGGCCCATCGAATCTGCACCAATTCTCTGAAAGAACATTTCACCCTGACCCTCCCCTCTGCCTGTTCCCGTAACCCAGAGTATTTACCATGGCTAACCTACGTATCCTTGGATACTAAGGAGCAATTTAGCATGACCAATCCAACTAATCTGCACATCTTTGGACTGTGGGAGGAAACTGGAGCACCCAGAGGAAATCCACACAGACAGAGGAGAACGTGCAAACTTCTCACAGAGAGTGATCCAAGCTGGGAATCAAACCCAGATCCCTGCACTGTAAGATAGCAATTCTAACCACTGTGCCACCATGCCACCATATAATAGTGGAACTAAAGTAATTATGTAACTATAGCAAATAAAGTAGCAATGATAAAGTTAGTGGAACCAGATACTGGATTCAAATGATGAGCATTCTATAATGTTAAAGTTATGGAGAGAAAATAACAAAAACTATGTTCATGATCATTCAGATGTTATCAGGTCTGAAAATTGTGCCAGATGTAAAAATAAATCATACAGGTGACCATGTTCTATTCATTACAGCACAAGTGAAACAATAAACCAAATACTACAGAGAAGAACCATAAGAACTAGGAGCAAGAAAAGGCCATTCAGCCCCTCAAGCTGCTCTGCCATTCAATACAGTCATAGCTGATCTCACCTCAGCCTCAGCTCCACTTTCCTGCCTGTTCACCATAACATTTCAATCCCTTACCAATTAAAAATCTGTCCATCTCTTCCTTAAATCTACTCAAAGTCCCAACATCCACCACACTCTGGGGCAGTGACTTCCACAGACTCACAACGTTTGGAGGGAAGTCATTTCTCCTCATCCTGTTTTAGATCTATCATCCACTTATTCTCAAACTATGACATCTTGTTCCAGATGGCCCTACAAGAGGAAACATCTTCATCACATCCACTTTGTCCATTCCCCTTATCATTTATACACCTCAATTACATTTCCCACATCCTTCTAAACTCCATGGTATATATACTTAAACTGCCCAATCTCTATTTGTAAGACAAACCCCTTACCTCTGGAATCAATCTTCTGAACCGCTTCCAATGCAACTACACTATTCTCAAATAAGGGGACCAAAACTGCACACAATATTCTCAGTGCAATTTCAATAATGCTTTATATATTAGCAGCAACACTGCATTACTTTTACATTCTATTCTTTTTGCAATAAGTACCAAGATTCCATTTGCCTTTCTTATTACCTGCTGTACCTGCACACTAGTTTTCTACGATTCATGCACAAGGACACCCAGATCCCTCTGCACAGAAGCACTTTGAAGTTTCTCTCCATTTAGATAATAATTTACCTTTGGATTTTTCCTTCCAAAATGGATAACCTCACACTTATTCACATTAAATTCCATCTGCCAAATTTTGCTCCATTCACTGAACTTATTCATATCCATTTGTAAATTTCTTATTTTATTATTGCAACTTATCTCCCACCTATTTTAATAACATCAGCAAATTTGGGTTATGGAACCTACTATCCTGCTGCCAAGTCATTAACATAGAATGTAAATATTTGGGGCCCAAGGGCTGAATCCTGTGGCACCCTACTAATTACATCTTGTCAGCCCAAAAAAGATAATTTATCCTGACTATCTGCCTTCTATTGGTTAGCCAATCCCCCATCCAAGCTATCCCTAATCCCATGTGAACTAATTTTGGGTATTAATCTTTCATTTAACACCTTATAAAATACCTTCTGGAAGTCCAGATGTACTACATCTACCATTATCTACTTTGTTCTTGAGTTTAAAGAACTCAAGCAAATAAGTCAAACATGATTTACCCTTCATGAAACCATGCTGATACTAATGGATTGAATTTTGATTTTCTAAATGCCTTGTTATTACTTTCTTTATAATAGATCCTAATAATTTCTCAATAACAGATATCAAACTAATTGGCCTATAATTTCCTATGTTTGCCTCCCTTCCTTTTAGAATAAGGATGTTATATTATCCTTTTTCCAATCCATGAATTTTGGAATGTTGTAACCAATGGGTCCATTATCTCCAATGCCTTGTGTTTTAAGACTCTAGGATGTAGCCCATCAGGGCCTGGAGACTTGCCTGCCTTCAATCCTAATAGTTTGCTCAGTACTTTTTCCCTGGGGAGATGGTAGTTCCAAATTCCTCCCTTTCTATAACCTTTGCATTTTCTGTTACTATTGGGTTGGTCCTCGTGTTCCCCACCATGAAAACTGAAGCAAAATATTGATTTAGTTTCTCATCCATTTCTGTATTCCACACTATTAACTCCCCAGTCTTATCATCCAAGGATTAACATTCACTTTATCTACTCTCTTCCTCTTTGTGCTTTTGCAGTCATTTTTATATTTTGCACTAGTTCTCTTCCATAATTTATCTTTTCTCTTTTTATTACTTTTTTGTGACCCAGTGTTGATCTTTGAAAGCTTCCCAATCTTCCAAATGCTGCATATCTTAACCCTGAGGAAGCGTCCTAAGGTCTGATGGATGCAAACTGACTTTTGTTTTTTACATTGATGCTGCTTCCCCCATTGAATATTTCAGCTTTTTCTCTTTTTATCTTCAGCTGTTCTTGCTATACATCTTAATTTTAATAAAGCCTTTTGTTTTACATTTATTAAATGCCAAAATTAGTTAATATAACCACTTCTAATTTTTATCCAAGTATTATATTGTATTCTCAGAGAACTAAATTTGGCCACCTATCTTTTTATGTGAGGATTAATTTTATTCCATATAATAGACTCAAACTGTACGTTCTGCAGAGGCTGTTCTATTGTTACCTCCTCTCCTTCTACCTTCAAAAGAAAGGGGGCCAAATTGTCACTCCGATCATCTGGCACAACTTTTATATCCAACAATTGCTAAATGAACATGTATACGGTTTTTTGTTATTTTCTCTCCCCTACCTCAATACTATAGGGTGCTTGCCATTTGAGCCTGGTGTCTTTGAGTAACTTCATCACAGCTATTTTTATTTGCTATAATTACTCAATTGCTTTTGTACTCTTTAGTCCCACTGTCATTACAAAGGAATGAGCATCTAATCAAAAGAGAGAAACAATAACCTAAGGAGTGCTAACAGTCAATCATAAATGGAAGGCAATAGAGTAGAAAAGGATTGACAACATTTAAAAGTCATTTGGATAGATATGTGGATAGGAAATGTTTAAAGGGATATGGGCCAAAATGGGGCTAGCTTAGATGATCTTTTGGTCGACATGGACCAATTTGGTTCGAAGGGCTTGTCCATGTGCCATAGATCCTATGGTTCTACAATTCGTTGTGGTAATAATTACCAGCAAGTGTCTGCTTGCCCTCACTTCACTGAAGTCTGTTGAGTTTTGAGACCAGCACTAGTTATTCCAATTTACATTGATTCAGCAGTTCAGACTCGTCAGGTTGCATATCAGTATCTGTACTTAAATAAAAGCAAAAAGTCTTCTACACTCAAAATGCTGGGTCTATTCTCTCACCATAGATGCTGTCAGATCTGCTGAGATTTTCCAGCATTTTCTGCTTTAGTAACTATACTTATTCTGATAAGACCTTGCTCTACTTTTCTCGGACTTCTTAGCTGACCCACATGAACTGAATCAGCTGAGATCTTTGGCACACGTTTGCAACTCTCAGGGGCAAAATTCTTTTTAATCTCAAATATTATTTGGAGCATATCAATTTTGTACACTGTCACCTAGTTCTGTCCTCACAGTCCAAATTAAGTAACATACTTGTACCTACATTGTGTTCTAGGTTGTGACATTTTCTTGTTTCTTTGCCAAGACAAAAAAAAGTTAAATTCATAGATTCACAGAAAATTACATCAGCAGCTTAGGTGGAGATCATTCAGCCCATCTTTTTTTTGCTGCAAATAAAGTCATACTTAACAAATATTTATCCAAATCTCTTTTGAAATTAATACTAAATTTATTTCAACTACTTTTTCAGTTTGTATAAAGTATGTTCCAAATTCTAAGAACTTGCTGCATAAAAATGTTTCTTCATCTGCCCCTTTGATTTTTTCCTAAGGGAAAGGAAGGGGTTTCGGTCAATTTTTAAAAACTAAGCGCAACAGACTATTTTCATAAAGGTAGATATTATTAGCCATATGTAAGGTAACTGCATGATTATTTTGTCACTGATAAATCTATTCTCCTGTGCATCTTACCATCTTATCTCTGCAAGTAAGGAGGATGAGATCAGTTAATTCAAAAGAAACAGGAACCCTTTAATTTGATTTGACTTATTATTATCACATGTACTGTGCGTGCATGGGGAGACAGGAAGGAAAAAGATGCAGAATTTTTTTTATTCATTGGGACATTAGCATTGCTGGTTGGCCAGCATTTATTACCCATCCCTCGTTCCCTTGGAAAGGCGGTGGTGAGCTGCCTTCTTGAATCATTGCAGTCCATGTACTGTGGGTTGACTCACAATGCCATCAGAATATAATGTTCCAGTTACAGGAAGGGTGAAGGAAAAGATCAGCTTTCTAAATGATGGGACCATTCAAAAGTTTGATGGCAGCAGGAAAGAAGCTGTTCTTGAGCCGGTTATAAACTGACTTTTGTATCTTTTTCCCAATAGAAGAAGGTAGAAGAGAGAATGTCCAGGGAGACTGAGGTTCTTGATTTCCTAAATCCACCAACTGGAATTTTGCCATCCCACCCGCTACAGAAATCATAGCAAGCGGGAAACAGACCATGAAAAGATCCACTGAGCTTGGGTGGGATTCTCTGGAATTGGCATGAGCACAGCTGTAAAATCCTGTCCTCTCCCAGCACTATCGGAGGCCAGAAATCAGCCTTTGAAGCTTCTAAATCCAAATAGGGTACAGGAGCAAAAGGATCTCAATGTGCAAGGATACAGATTAGCAGTACAAGTCAGTAAGCCTATAAAACGCAAACCAAGTTTTATTTCTAGAAGGGGAAATTGAAAAGCTCCATCTCAATTATGTTTAGAAATCAGTCAGACCACATTTGGTATGTCCTGTACAGTGCTTAAACTGTAAAAAGGAGGCACTGGAGAAGGTACAAATATGATTTAGAAGGATTGATAAGCTTTTAAATCAGAAAAGGCTGAACAGGCCAGGCTCTTTTCTCTAGAAAAGAGAAGTCTGATGGACATCTATAAGATTATAAAACGATGAAGGAATTCAGGAGAAACATTCGGGGAAATGTGCACAGTCATTACAATGGGGATCTCACTACCTCCAGAAGCAGTTGGGAGAAATAGCTTTTATGGGAAAGGAGAAAGGAATAGAGGGATCTGCTGAGAGGACTGTGTGAAAATAGATGGGAAGAATCTCATGTGGAGTATAAACTTCAGCAAACGTCCTAGTTATCGCACTGTAGACTCTTGTGAGCTTCATTGTAAGTAGTGCTGCTCTGAAAACAGAAGCTAGTATTATACATTAGTGTCATGCGCAGGAAGGGGTTTAATTTAAACAGCTCTGACTTCCCCTCTTGCCACCAGTCCTTAGAACAGAAAGGCGTTTTATTTTTGATTTTCTCCCTTTATAAAAGGTGGTATATTTACCAATTTCTCAGTTTTTTGTGATCCAATCTTCCATCAGTGACAACAGCAAACCTGAGAAGATGAACTTTAATTTACTTGCACACACTCAAATTTGATTTGATTTATTATTGTCACGTGTATTAACATATAGTGAAAAGTATTGTTTCTTGCGTGCTATACAGACAAAACATACTGTTCATAGGGAAGGAAACAAGAGAATGCATAATATAGTGTTATAATCATAGCAAGGATGTAGAGAAAAATTAACTTAATGGAAGATAAGTCCATTCGAAATCTCGCAGCAGCATGGAAGAAGCTATTCTTGTGTCAGTTGGCATGTGATCTCAGACTTTTGTATCTTTTTCCTGACAGAAGAAAAATGTTTTTATCACCGAATATCGCTCGAACAACGATAAATGAGATGTTATTACCGTTAACAACCTCCCCTTTCCCCCAGCACCATCCTCAACAGCACTGCCCCCCTGAGAGAATGTTGAGGATCAGTAGGCTCTTTGATTGTTGCCTAGGCAAGTGTAGACAGAGTCAATGGATGGAAGGCTGATTTGAGTGATGAACTGGGCTTCATTCACTACCCTTTGTAGTTTCCTGCAGTCTTGGACAGAGCAGGAACAGTACCAAGCAGTGGTACAACCAGAAATAATGCTTTCTATGGTATATCTGTATCTGATGAGACTTGTAATGGACCAAGTTGCCAAATTTCCTTAGGCTTTTAAGAAACTAAGGGTGTTGGTGGGCTTTTGTAATTGTAGCATCTGCGTGAAGGAACTAGGACAGGTTGTTAGTAATCTGGACACATAAAAACCTGAAGCTCTTGACCAGTTCTTCTTCATCCCCATTGATGTAGGCAGGGGCATGTTCTCCTTCACACTTTCTGAAGTTGATGATTATCTCCTTCATTTTGTTGATATTGAAGGAACGATTATTGTTGTTGCACCAGATTCTCTATCTCCTTCTGTCCTGTGTCATGTCATTGTTTGAGATCTGACCCATGACTGGTGTCATCAGCAAACTTGAAAATGAAGTTGGACGGGAATTCGGCCACACAGTTGTAGGTGTATAGGCAGTATAGTAAGAGGTTGAGAACACCATGGAGCACTGGTGTTGAGGATGATCATGGCGGAGGTGTTGTTGCCTATACTTACTGACTGATTATTTTATGTTTAATTTGTATTTGAATTTGAGAGGAGGGTAACAATGTGGCCTCCTTTTCATTCATACAGTAAGGTAGAATAGAGAAGAGGAAGAGGCCAGGGATAGACCGCAGGCAAAATAAGAAATATTGTTTCACATAAGTCCAGAATCACAGTCCAATAAAATATTCTTCTACTAACTCAGCAGGTTGAAGACTGATGCTGAATATTCACTTTTCCAAGTGAAATTACTTTCATAATGGGATAAGCATGTAGAGATGAATTTGAATTTGTCTTGTGGGCGTTGGTTCAAAAGTTCCAGTTATAGTAGTGTGGGTGTGGAGCCAGTCATAAATCCTGTTTAGGTTGTGACTGTAGCAGTTTGCCTTGTCAGTGGGTCACAGGAGGGTGGGGTGGAGGGGGGAGGTATTGGGAGGCAGACATTTTGTAAAAGTGGATTGCTGGAAAGAAAGTATTCAAAGCATCTGTTTTATGGCATGCACATCAGGAAAGACATATATCTGAAAAAATTACTCTGATTTTGCTCAGTAAGAACTCACAACATAATGTCCATGAAATTATTGTAATAAACATAAATTAATAAATTGTACCAATGTGAATACAGTATTTAATTAACGCTATCCACCGAATGGAATAGATGATGTATTCAATTAATATCCTAAAAAAGTCTGCACAAAGTAACAATCAATTTACATGCATTGTTTAAGAGAATGATGGCATTTATTATTGTGTATTTTATGACTCCTTTGTGCTTTTCAAGGCAAACATCCTTTCACTAATGTACTGATCTTCTGACATTCAATGAAAAGCCTGACACTCCGTCCTCCCCCTCTCCCAGTTTGAGGACTATATCCAGCCCTTGGTTTTAAAGATAACTAGAATGTTCAATTTTCAATATATCCTCACATGCATGAAAGAAGAAAGATTAAATACAAAGGCTTTGAGTAACCACTTGTTTCATTGCATTATCTATGGTGTTTACATGCACATTCAATTTGTACTGAAGCACACAATGACAAAATAAAGCATTCTTATTGGAATCAGTGATCCTTCGAGGTTATATTAATAACATCTCAACAGCTATAAATACAGGTCCCTAATTTTCTGCACAGTATGCATACTTGGTGAAATTACCTCTCTATAATTACATTTTGACCAGCAGTCTGCAATTCTATTAGAATAACACTTTGGTGCTGTTTTTCAAAGGATGCTGTCTAGATTCTATTCACAATGGTGCTGGTACAATAACAGGTATCCAATTGCTGCAAGATCAACTGCAGTTAGTTAACTGTCAGGTCCATCAAGAGGCAGTGGACCAGGAGATACAGTAACAACCTCTCCTCATTCCCTGCCATGTATTATAGCACAGTAAGAAGTCTCACAACACCAGGTTAAAATTCAACAGGTTTATTTGATAGCAAAGGCCACTAGCTTTTTCAAAAAAGCTTTTTTTGCAAGACTTCTTACTGTGTTTACCTCAATCCAACACTAGCATCTCCAAGTATATCAGTTACTAATTATAATATATGGTGAGGAAAATAATCTTGAAGTTCCCTTATTTATATCAAGTTATTATACCAACAGTTGAAAACTGTGATCTCCTTTTGCCTCAACACATTGGTTTTGTGAATCTTTAGAATTCTCCATCTCAAAGAATTGTGAATGTTCAGACATTGTGGACATTAAGAATACTCAAGTTGGAGACTGATAGATTATTGCAATCCAAGGGAGTTAAAGCATATGAAGATGAAAAAGGCAAGTGGAGTTGAGATTGAAGATCAGCTGTGATTTTGTTGAATGGGGGAACAGGCTGAAGGGGCTGAATGGCCTACTCAAGTTTCAGTTTGCTGAATTCTTACCTTTTTATGTTCCACCTTCCTCTTCAGAGCCATAGGCATTAAAATCCAATCTGAGTGTCTCCTGACAATTATCTGTTGATACACCACATCTTCTCTCCTACTTTTGCAATCTGTTGTTAGCCTCGTAGTGCGAGGGACCTGAGTTCAATTCCAGCCTTGTGTGACTGTCTGTGTAGTGTTTGCAGCTGTGTTCTCCAAGTGCTCTGGTTTCCTCCCACAGTCTACAGATGTGTAATGGATTGGCCATGCTAAATTATTCTTTAGTGTCCAAAGATCAAAGAATCTTTGGACACTATGGGGTACCAATCACAATCCCAACGAGGCCCTATTCCTGTAACCCCAAACATTTATCCTGCAAATCCCCCTGACATTAGGGACAATTATCATGGCCAATCAACATAAGTTGCACATCTTTGGAGTGTGGGAGGAAACCGGAGCACCCAGAGGAATCCCACACAGGCATGGGGAGAAAGTGCAAACACCACACAGAGTAACCTGAGGCGAGAATTGAACCTGGATCCCTGGCGCCATGAGGCAGCAGTGCTAACTACTGTGCCTCACAGTGCCAGGGTTGTGTAGGTTTGGGGATGTGGTGTTACAGGGAGTGAGCCTGGATAAGATGTTCTTTCAGAGAGTTGGTGTAGACTCAATGGGCCAAATGGCTCATATTAGCGAATATTAGAGAACAGTTTTTCACACAAAGGGTAGTGGGGATGTGGAATGCACTGCCGAGTAAGGTGGTGGGAGCAGGCACGCTAGGGCTGTTTAAGGGTCTCTTGGACAGCCACATGAGCGGTATGCAGATAGAGGGATATAGTAGGACTGTTTAACTATGACTTTTTTTTCCACAGGTAATTCGGTCCAACTTGACCAACAAGGAGCATGCATTCGGCAGGTGGTGCGAGGACAGCTCTTGGATGTTGATTCATGGGTTGCCTGGTGCTTCATGTCGTAAATGAGTGCTTTATCTGGACCATCTGAAGGGCACCATGACAGCTCAGTGACTATCGCTGTAGCTGTGCAGACACTTGGAATTGGGCCGGTGTCTGCGGGAGTTTGCGCGTTCTCCCCGTGGTTGCGTGGGTTTTCTCCGGGCGCTCCGGTTTCCTCCCACATCCCAAAAATTCGCTCTTAGGCTGATTGGGAAACAAATTGTCCCTATATTGAGATTCTTCCATATTAGGAATAACCTAAAATTAGAATAGGAAAATGGAATTGTTACTATAAAGTTATGACGGCGGCGCAGGCTCGTTGGGCCGAAGGGCCTGTTTCCTGTGCTGTGTTGCTCTAATGGCTCCTTCTGCACTGTAGGGATTCTATAATTCCCTGACATATTAATCCTTGACTTTTATGCACCTTTCTTAATTTTGAAAGCTAACTTCAATCTAAGTGGATATAAAGCAGATCAAATTAAATCACCAGCTCCCAAAGATAAGAATCAACCTGGACTGATTCTTTGCAGGCTTTCTGCAGTTTTTCTCCATTTAAGTAATTCTCTGTATTTTTGTTCTCTCTTCCAAAATGAACAACTTCACATTTTCTCACCTCATATTCCATTTTGCTCACTTACTTAACCCATCAATGTCTTTTTGTAAACTGTTTGTATCCCTCTGGCAATTTGTCTTTCCATCTATATTTGTGCCGTCTGTCAATTTGTCCGCAATACATTCGTTTTCTTTCACAAC
Source organism: Sphyrna mokarran (assembly GCA_024679065.1). Taxonomy (NCBI): domain Eukaryota; kingdom Metazoa; phylum Chordata; class Chondrichthyes; order Carcharhiniformes; family Carcharhinidae; genus Sphyrna; species Sphyrna mokarran. The sequence goes on along the minus strand of JAGIQG010000027.1, from coordinate 6,015,993 downwards.
TCACAAACTTCTTTCGGATTGCGTACACAACTTCCATTTCCCACTTGGTGCAGCAATTGACCCACATATTGACCTGTTTCATGTCAACTGATGGGACAATGTAATCCTTCAATTCTTCAGTGAAGCAATGTCTTCAACTTGGTCACTTGCAAATTTAACCAAATGTCACCTTTCAGTTTTGATTTCTCCACCTTCAGTATTCATTTATCAACATTCAACATTCTTAGTCCATCATCTCTGAACTCAAAATGGAACTTGGACATTATTAAAACCATCCAAGAAGTTCCATTTTATTTTTAATCCAAACATTTCTCTTTCTTTCACCCTTCATAATGCTGTATGGGCTATCAGAAAATAATGTTTCCTGATGGGTCATTTTTTTTTCCATTTATAGTTCCAAAATTTCTTTCTTTCAATCACCAGTCTCACTTCCCCCGCCCCCCTCCCCTGCCCCAATACTTCATTCTCAGGATGTGGATATCGTTAATGAGGTGAGCTTTTGTGGCCACCCCCAAGTAATTGATAATGGTGGTGGTGGGTTTGCCCTTGAACTGTTGCAATTTTTTTTGAGGCATTTTGATCCAATTAAATGCCTTCCTTGACTACTGAGTGGTGAAGACTCTTCCATTTCGGTGTGAGATTGGTGTCAGAGGCTGAAAGCAGTGAAGAGTTTCCTTTAGAATATCATAGAATCATGTAGTGCAGAAAAAGGCTATTCAGTCAATCGGGTTTGCACCAACCACAATCTCACCCAGGCCCTATCCCCAAAACCCCATACATTTATCCTAGCTAGTCCCCCTGACATGAAGGGGCAATTTAGCGTGGCCAAGCCACCTAACCTGCACATCTTTGGACTATGGGAAGAAACCGGAGTGCCTGGAGGAAACCTATGCAGACACGAGGAGCTGTGCAAACTCCACACTGACATTGACTCAAGCCAGAAATTGAACTCAGGCTCCTGGCAGTGTGAAGCAGCTGTGTTAACCACCATGCATTGCTGCTAAAGGATATCAGTTGGATTTTCTTGACAAGTCAACAGTCCCTTGGGAGTTTGTACTCAAACCAGCTTTTTATTTCAAGATTTATTTTTAACTGAATTTAAATTTGTAAGCTATCATGGTAGCATTTGAACTCTTATTCTTTCAATTATTGGTCCAGACCTCTGAATCACTAAGTAAATATCTTACAGTGTTTTTCTTCTTGCTCCTTTAACACTGCAAATTAGCTGGTCCTATGCACTCTTCATCTGCTTCAGGATCTTGATAGGTTAAATATAAGCCTCGTCTTACAGACCCTCAATTTGATGTCAAACCTCTGGAAGCTAGAACCTCGAATCTTCCTGCAAAACACAATATTTAAAACTCAAGTGATGTGATAGCTAATCATTATCTCTCTCTTCCCCCGTGTTTACTTCAATGTTGTTGGTGTGCTGCACTGTGACTTGTACCCTTGATAAAACAAATGTACAGTGTTCCACAGGAATAAGATACAGCTCATATTGAATTTGCAATTTTCAGGAATAAAAACGCGAACTCCACAAAAGGTGATAAATGTAAAAGTTATCACAGCACCAAAACAAAGTAGTGCAGATGCTGAAAATCTGAAGCAGATGCAGAGAATGCTGAAATACTCAGCAGATGAGACAACATCTGTGGAGAGAAAAACATTTCCAGTTTGTGATCTTTCATCAGAAAAGTAATCAGTCTGGTTTGCAGTGAAGTACATCATTATTCAAAGGTGGACATCTGATCTCTGATCTTCCCCAGTGAAATCCTGATACCCTAAAACAGTACTTTCACTTCAGAAAGGATTTCATTGGCTGGTAAAGTACTTTGGAATGCCCTAAGATCACAAAAATAGAAGAAAAAGACTTGCATTTCTATAGCACCTTTCATGACCTCAGGACATCTCAAAGGACTTTACAGCCAGTGACCTGTGTTTGAAATGCATTCACTGTTGTAATTGTATTTTTAAATTGCTATGCTAAATTACCCTTTAACGTCAGTGGGACTAACTAGGGTAAATGTATGGGGTTATGGGAATAAGCCTGGTGGGATTGTATAAATGTATGGGATTGTGGGGAAAGGGTCTGGATGTTGCAGATCCGATGGACTGAATGGTCTGAAAATATAATTATTTACAATTTTAATTATTAACCTGTAAATTCTCGGTTTATTCTGATTCTGTTCCCTGTTCATTCCTTAAGTACTCCATTGTAATTGTAATGCAGCAACAAATTTGCAAGCAGAAAGGTTTCAAAATCAGCAATGTGACCATATGTAGTCTCACCAATGCCCTATATAGTTGCCCTACATAGTTGTAGTTGGACTGCCCGACTGTTATAGTCCATTTCCCTTGTAGTAAAGGCTAATGTTTCACTTGCCTTCCTAATTACTTGCTGTACCCACCTACTAACATTTTGTGATTGACTTTTGTAAATCATCTACGAGGACATTCGGATCTCACAGTGCAGCAGAATCCTGCAGTCTCTCTCTATTTAAATATTCTGCTTTTCCATTTTCACGTCATTGTGAACTATCTCATTTTTTTACATCTGCAAAATTGTTGTCCATTCATTGAACATATCTATATCCTGTTGTGTCTTCCTCACAACTTATTTTCTGACTTATTTTTATACTGAGAGCAGATTTGGCTACAATAATTGACTTGATTTAATTTATCATTGTTACATGTATTGGTACACAGTGAAAAGTAATATTTCTTGTGCACCATAGGACAAAGTATACCATTCATAGAGAAGGAAATGAGAGGGTGCAAATTGTGGTGTTACAGTCATAGCTAGGGTGTAGAGAAAGCTGAACTTAATGCAAGGTAAGTCCATTTAGAAACCTCTTGGCACTAGGAAAGAAGTTGTTTGAGTTGGTTGGTACATGACCTCAGACTTTTGTATCTTTTTTCTGATGGAAGAAGGTGCAAGAAAGAATGTCCGGGGTGCATGGTGTCCTTGATCATGCTGGCTACTTTTCCAAGGCAGCGGAAAGTGTAGACAGAGTCAATGGATGGGAAGCTGGTTTGCATGATGGACTGGGCTACATTCACAAACTTTTAGAACATAGAAAAACTACAGCACAAACAGGTCCTCTGGCCCACAAGTTGCACCATTCACATCTCTACCTACTGGGCTTACCTATAACCCTCAAACCTATTAAGTCCCATGTACTCAGCCAGAAATCTGTTTTGTAATTTCTTGTGTTGTTGTTCAGAGCAGGAGCCAATACCAAGCTGCGATACATGCGGAAAGGATGCTTTCTATGGTGCATCTGTAAAAGTTAATGAGAGCCATAGTGGACATGCCAAATTTCCTTAGCCTCCTGAGAAAGTTGAAGCATTGGTGGGCTTTGTCCCTTTATCCAAATCATCACTATAGATTGTAAATAGTTGAGGCTTTGTGCTGAGAGCTGTGGTATTTCACAGGTCTGCCAACCTGAAAATTATCCATTTATCCTGATTCTGCTTCCTGTTCATTCCTTAAGTGACTCCACTGTTAAATTGGTTCCATGTTCCAATTCTCTTCCCATGCCTCGTGATTATTAACACAGACTTTTGTCTGTTTCCATAGCTAGTAATTCCTGGAACAATCACTACCTGTCACTAGGGGCTTATGGCTTGAGGGATGCCACTCCAGTAGAGCCTCAGCTGCTCTTACCACCAACCATTTGTTTGTTTGGAAGGATTTACCAGTTGATACATTCAACCTGTGTGACATGTTCTGAATGTACCTTCTTTGACCGTCAAACTCTGGGACTTGAATCCAGAGCTTCAAGTTTAGAGGC